>OY750758.1:11402500-12637500 GCA_963556745.1 Catoptria pinella | reverse complement strand
TGAGTTGGTGCGGGACTTGAAGGGTGGGCGGGAGGAAGTAAGTGCAGCGCGCGAGCCGCGCACGTACGGCGCGTAGAATGCGCGCGATCGGCGCGCGGGCGGCGCAGGAGCGACGGACGAGCATAAACAGCACGCGCGCAACTCGTATGCCGCTCGCAAGCTGCGCATTCGCCGCGCATTCGCCAGATGTGGACGCACCCTAAGGGTGCGCCACACTTGGCGAATGTGCAGCTCGCGAGCCGAATACGAGTTGCGCGCGTGCATTTTATGTTTGTGCGTCACTCCTGCGCCGCCCGTGCGCCGATCGCGCACATTCTACGCGCCGTGCGTGCGCGGCTCGCGAGTGGTGCGCGAGCCGTGCGCTCGCGACTCACGCGCTGCATTAACTTCTTCCCGCCTGTCTGTCTGTCTTGTTTTAAAAATCGGAACCTGGCACCAACGCCACCAGCGCCTTTGTCTTTTTTTTTACTTTTCATCAGTAATAAAATAGCTGCCGATGCAGTAATTATATTAACAGCAGAAGTGTAGTCCATTATCGTGGAAAGCAATCGTACAACTGAGGCTGCAGTATTAAAGCAAACGGAACGGTATGCACGCGAACTGGACGCGCGCGGATCGCGCACAGCACGCGCTCACTATACAAGCATTTCCTGAGTTGCGCTAATGAAGCGCACCAAAAAACGGCAGTAACGGCACGCGTACAGCACGTGCGCAGCTCGTGAACTGCGCATTCGTCGCACCCTAAGGGTGCGTCCACACCTGGCGAATGCGCGGCGAATGCGCAGCTTGCGAGCGGCATACGAGTTGCGCGCGTGCTGTTTATGCTCGTCCGTCGCTCCTGCGCCGCCCGCGCGCCGATCGCGCGCATTCTACGCGCCGTACGTGCGCGGCTCGCGCGCTGCACTTACTTCCTCCCGACCGCCCTTCAAGTCCCGCACCATTTCACCCGCGCGAACTGAACGCGCGCAGATCGCGCTCACTATACAAGCATTTCCTGAGTTGCGCTAATGAGGCGCACCAAACAGCGGCAGTAATGGCATGCGTGCAGCGCGTGCGCAGCTCGTGAGCTGCGCATTCGCCGCGCATTCGCCAGATGTGGACGCACCCTAATAGTTTATTTAGAACCTTTTAACATTTTATATCGCAAAATGTCAAACAGCCAGCAGAATTACATACATAATCACTTCGGTAAAGTTGCAAAAGTCCTAAAAGATTGGCAAATAAACTTACTCACACCTAAAAAAAACTAGGTTCTAATTGAGTTGTTAATATGCTAAAATGTAAGCAAACCGTAGGCACCGTTATGTATATCTTATCTACCTACCTATATGCAGTAAGTAGGTAGGTACTTTACCTACTGAGCAATATTATGGTGTGATCTGTCATGGCATGTGTTATGTATGATTGACGGTGGTATTGGTAAAGGTGAATGCGTACTTATGTTCTCTATAGCAATCAAATCTACCTTTATAACTCACCTTTATAATACCTAATAGGTACTACGAATACTCTCGCAAAGCGGTGCTATTTGCTAGTAATATTACTAAGTAGGTACCTATTAGTTTTATTTTTATTTTAGAAAGTATTTTATTATCTGTGATTTTCAGCGATTTCTGAAATAAAAAAATTTGAGTGCATTGATACTCTTTAGTTTCCTAACAGACAACTATGCAGAGAGGTGTGAAGACAAAACTATTATGGAGTTTTTTAATTAACATAATGTATGATATAGGTATAATTTCATAGAAAATAAATGTTATTTGATTAAATTGCATTTAATTTTGTATTTCTTTCACACACTCAAACAAACCACATGTTCTAGTTATTTCTACAATACTTACTTACTTTTTAACATAATAATCGTTGATTGTTATAAGTATGCCTATGTACTTAACTGATAATGATAAATAAGCGTTTATAGTTATATTTTACGTACCCAAATTACAGTTGAGGACAAATTTTGACTTCTAATTGCTCTGAAATTTGGTCCATGGTATTAAGTATGTAGTTTTCATTTAGAAATGTATATAAAAAGTTGTTTATTGTTTAATAACGCTGAATGAAATATTGATAAATTATTTGAATCCAAATATTTAGTTTTTATAGATTTCATGGACAATACCACAGAATATTGAATTTAGGCGCCGCCGCTACGTACGTACATACTTTGTGACAATAGCAAACGGGAATGTCCCTAAGTTTGACCAGTGCATTCCAATAAAATACCACTTTTGCCCCAATAGTTGACCACTGAAACAAAAGGTAGGTAGCTCATAGAAAATAAAACACTATTTTGTTACTGAAATTGACTTTCATGTATTAACTCAATTTGATTATTTAATAAACGTGACAATTTGTCACCTGTCACGACAGTTTTATATCCAGTGCGTCAACCAATCAAAAAAAACGCGCGTAAAAGTAATTAGTAGATAATTATCTATGGAAAATTTCATTTCTATTTTCGACGGTAGATGGCACTGTATAAATTTCCCATACAAATTACTCTATCGAATGTTTTTACGCGCGTAATTTTTTTTCGATCATGCTAAGGGTACAGAGTGAACGCCCTCCCATATTGCTTTCGAAAAGTACTATCTAAGTGGATCTGTATAGCTGTAGACCTCGCGTTTGTGACATTTTTCGAAATCGCTGAAAAATTATTTACCATATCTTCGCCATTTTGAAAAAATCTAATAACTGAATCGACAAAAAATCTCTATAAGTACTTACCTAATAATAATATACCCACATAGAAACCTAAAATTTCACGAGAATCGGTTGAGAAATGCGACCTGCCATGTTATTCCGAAAAGAAACTCGCAACTCACTTCGAAAGTCACCTCACTTCGCACGAGTTTGATTTTGGAAAACAAATAGGCAATAATAGACTAATTTATTATTTGCAAGAGATTTGAGGTTGCTTAGGTAGTTATCTAATTTTAATATTTAATTGATAAAGTAACCTACAATTATTTAATTTCCAATTTTAAACTCATGCAAAGTGAGCCGAGTTCTGAAGTGACTTGCGAGTTTCGTTTCGGAATTGTCCGGCTACAGCTACAGAGAAGAACAAACGGACAGCCGGACAGCGTGACAACCGGACATACGAAAACATTTTTGCCAAAGCTGAAACGGAGACTCTTCGCTCGCGCTTCGCGCTCGCTCGGTAAAAAACACTCGTTATTTTCATCACGTCACGACACGTAACAGCGGAATCACACCAGGATTTACTCCATTTCATCGACGACGACAGTTGACCAAAGACTTTGCTATGTGTTAAGGATTATGCGCGGCATGTGGCGCGTGCGGCATACGGAATGCGATAGTGCTGGTTCGAATATGAATTGATTCTGTACATACAACCTAGTATTACGATTTTGTGCTGAACAACTACATTGATTTAAGCATAATAATATTAAAATAATTAGGATTAGTCAAAAAATAATTTAAGCCTAGGTAAATGGTTAGTAACAGGCAGTTAAACATTAATTATTAAGTTCGGTATTTTTATACCGATGACAGATATTTTATTCGGTATTATATTCAATTTTATATTTTTTCTAAATATTTATTTTCTCCTTTTTTACTTACAACATACCTCGAAACCCCTGGCGGGCTGGCGGGTTATGTATGACATCAACATCATTAATTTCGTTTTTTTTGCGAAATCGAACAATATTTTTTATTATATTGGAAATACATGTATTTTTACAGTTAATATATTTTTTATTAATTTTCTCGTCATTTATGTACAGCTAAATTTCATCGATTTTTTGGAAAAAGTAAATATGTCGAGGGGTTAGGAGGTTACACAAATTCACAATATATCAAAGTGCAGCTAGAATAAAACATTATGATTTATGGATTACAAATTCTTCATAATACATGCGAGTGCGACTCAACTGGTATTAACAGTCTCCATCACTATTAAGCTCCGTGTAGGGGAGACAGGCGTAGCTGCAGCGAGTGTGGCAAGCTTAGCCAAGACGGCTGTTCGGGTTGCTAGATCAAGTGCGACCGCAGTGCGCAGCAGACCTGCTTCGCAACGCACCTCAGAGAAAGGCATCGACTCGACACCGGCACCCGACGCCACAATGAAGATCCTCCCAATGTAAGTAAAAATACTATACCTAACCAAGCTCTTTAGCTGCGCGAACGCACTGCGATCTTCCATTATAATTTTTTCTCGTATATTATTGTTATAATCGACCGTAGTTCTAATTACTTGACGGAATTAATAACCTCGCAAGGCGATTTAGTTTACAGGACTTTCAATTTCAAATTGCTACATTCTAATACTTAATTATGTTTCTTGGGCGGGGACGGTGTTACGAAATGAATAGTTGTGTCGCTGTCGGTTGTGCTACATTTTAATATAAAACTTATAAAATAAGTGAAATAAAGAATAAGATTTATATTAGGTGGAAAATTGAAAATTGTTTATTTTGTAGCTTTTCCTACCTACTTTACTTATTTATAGCCTTTGTTTTAAAATTGACAACTTTTATTTATTATTTATACTGTGTATTAAATTCATAATAAAAATTCTCATTTACAACAATCAAGAACCTTAAAAAAGTAGTTAATACATTTTAATAATGAATTTAAAAGTTAATTGGTTCCATGCGAATCAAATTGCTCATACCTATATGAAGAGTCTATTTGGCCTCGCAAAAAAAGTTATGATACTTACTTGTCGCGTTATATAATTCGTTGACTTATAAACCTCATTAGATCTTAGAACATGGCGTGACCCGTAGCAAACCAATTAATTTTCACATTAATTTGTGCGCGATTTAAAACCGGTCTTCAGTTGGTCCTACGTTGAAAGTTGGACCGCGACCTACGGTTAAGCAATAATATGTCATGTAGGAAGAGCCTAAACTTAGAGCTATAAGTTCCAGCCGAATCATGCTTGGTTAGTTATGTAAACTGTCTATAATAGGTGCGTCAGCGCCGCCCTTTAAACTTGTCTTTTATTACAACACTTGCACACAGGTTTCATTTAATGTGTATAATAGTTACTAAATACGGACACATCGATCAATCAGTGTCTTAATTCAATAAAAGCGCATTATAAAATTAACCAGGCGTAGTAATATAATTGGAAGAGCAATTAAAATGCTTAAGAGATAGAATCGTAAAATTCCAATAAAAACAGACCCGGTATTTATTTTTAAAATTAATTTCTGTGTAGTTTGTAAGAATTAGGAAATTAAAATAATGTTTTATTTTTTGAAAAATATATCGATAGCTGCTAGTTAAGAACCTAAATAATTACTGTAAAAAATATTAACTTGCTTAAAAATAACAGAGTGGGTTTAAAATTACTGTGTAGGTACATATATCAATGTTGTGTGATTTTATTATTATTAATTTATTTCAGATTATAAATCCATACAAATTTGTTAGTAAAATATTAAAGCTAGTGTGTGAGTAAAATTTTAAATTTATTTATTGGTCGTTTAGTGTAGGTAGTCCTTGTGTCATTATAATAGTTGCAATAAAACGAAAAAAGCATCATATTTTGTCGTAGCAGTAGTTTCACGAATGTTCTGAATCTTTCATAAATATTCACATGAGACTTTATTCCCGCAAAATACGCGTATTGTTATAAAAGTAGAACATAGCCAAGTAAAAAATAATATCGAAGAAATAAAAAGATAACGTATGCTACTTATATTACGCAAAAATATAAGTATCGGCTAAGTTACAATTAAATAAGAGGTCATTTCTGCTAACAAAAAAAGTACTTTTTTTAAAGTTAAGGAAAGAAAATCAGAAATATTTTTATTGCTGACAGGTTGGCCGTCATGATCATAGTTCGAAATAAACAACCGCCGCAAAAGCCTGTCTAATTAAATCTAATTTAGATTATTAGGTATATTTTTGTTGATTACCCAAAAAGTGAATTTGCTAAAACAAGGCATCGAGTAAGGAAAAAGAGTTTCCTACGATTAAGTGAATAACGTCCTAATTTTTATAAACCAATTAAGTTTTTAAGGTTTGATTGCGCACTGACTGTTAACTATGTTTTCAGCTTAACTAAACCTGCATAATATGTCATATCTAAATGTTACAGAATTACGTTTACAGCAAGATATTCAGATTAACTTTTGGAATAAATACCTATCATAATTGAAACAATATCACATCGAACAATGAAAATTCTTAAAATAAATTAAAGACTTAGTGACTCGGTAGCTCAGCGGTCAGAGCATTGGACCGGATATCCAAAGGTCGCGGGTTCGATTCCCTTCCGAGAACATGATCTGGTGCGAGTGCTATTTTTTTAGTATATTATTTAGTATTATATAAATTAAAGATTTTACAAAAAAATATAAAGTACTTGGGTATCTAACGACGCCATTAAATGTTATCAGTTTTGGATTTGTTTGTTACTGTTGAAAATTAGCGCCATAGACCTATTGTGATATTACATTATAAGAACACCGGACAAGTGCGAGTCGGACTCGCCGAAGGTTGCGTACAAATTTGCTAAACTAAGACTATATTTTTTATGATTACATTTCAAATGTATACTTTTCAGACTTTTTTGTGTACTTGTTTGTAGTATGAGACGATATTATTTGCCAAACATAGTTCTAGGGTCAACGGGAAGTACCCTATAAATTTTGATTCCCTTGAGAGTGTCGAAATATGCGTTTTTGCGCCATAAACAGTCGTATATTATTTTCACGCTGACTTAGAAGTTTGATTTTTTCACAGTTTCAAGTGACTTGAGTATATGGTTTGAATGTCAACGCGATACCGAGATAAAGGGTCTTGACAGACAGACAGACGGACAACAAAGTGATCCTATAAGGTTTCCGTTTTTCAGTTTCAAGGTTTTTTTCATTAAAGTTTCAAGGTTTTGATATTTGCAATTTATATCGAAAGTTGGTAAGGGAGCGTTTTCTAACCCACGGCTGTTATGAAATCAACGCATTCCAAATATCTACTAGTGCTAGTACTTGAGTACTAGATTAACATACAGATTGATTGATAATCTTTAAGACCAGATCTGATATCGTTATATATGCCGTTTCGACTCTTAACATTAAACAGCTTACATCTAAATGTTACGAGAGTTCTGACTATGTAGGTAAAACATGAAAAAAAAAATTTGAGCTTTTTAAAAAAATATGATAAAATAGATGTAGATGCCTACTTAAGTCCAAATGAAATAATTTTAAAGTGTCTTCATAAGATCTAGTTAAGGCGCTCCACAGACAGAGCAATCTTGATCTCCATGTTGCGGCAACTCGCTGTTTACACATCAACCCCCTTACTTATAAAGATAGTATAGCAGACGTATAGTTACACAATGTCAAATTATTTAAGTTTGACGCTAAAGAGAAAAAAAACAAAACACTGTGTACCTAACTATACAATCTTTATTAATCTTTATTAAGGGGGTGATATTCTGCGCTGACATAGCAACTCTGTTGCGAGTTTCAATGATGAATAGATTAGTTAGAGCTACAGTTTCGCCTCAGAATAGATATTTGGTTACGCGACAACCGTAAGGCCTTTTTGTTGCTGAATAGTTTAAACCTTAAACGAGAACTTTTAAAAAGTTGATAGTTTCTTTAGCTAAATTATTGTTAGTTTCTTAAACATAAGTTGCTCTGTCTGCGTGGCGTCTTAAAGTTTAGTAATCACACAATTTTACTAGGAACTCTGTCTGTCTGTCAGGGTAGAGATACCCTGTCACTCGGAATGAATCTTTTTTCATCATCATCAAAAATCGTATTTACCAAACTTCATGCACCGAAAAATAATTTCGGCACGATAGATTTTAAGGCAGTTTCCCTTTTGTGTCTTTGTGGTTTTTGTTTGAAAACAACATAATTATCCAATCATTTAGCTCATAATACTTATGAAATCATTTCCACTTCCTCTCAGTCTTGATTACATTCTTATATTTGAAGTAACATTTACCATCTTTCTGTTTCATGTGCAAAGAATCGTTTTAGTAAAAACTAATAAGTAATAAGGTTCGTTGTACTAACAAGCATCAAAAGCATATAAATTAGCATCAAAACTTTCACAGAATTCTTCCAATTTTCATAGGAAATTAGATAAAAAACATTTACTCAGTGAACATTCATATACCTAACAAATCCAAAGTCAGAGTCCAGAGTTTTATTATCAAGAATCAATTACTAACTAATAAAAAATTAGACGGAATTACTTACACGAAACGTTTATTAAAAAAATATGTTTGTTAAGTTTAAGTTAAATTAGTAATAACTTTTTAGGTTTAAGTTTAAGTTAAATTAATATAAACTTGTTTAGGTTTTTGCAAATTATTGAAAGCGATGTCATAAAATAATGACATATCATAAGTCTCATTAGAAAATCAATTAATTTAATATTTAAGTATTGATCGAACCACAAAGGCATGCAATTATCAATGACATTAATTGTATTGTGATGAAGTCTATAAAAACGACATTCCAATATACAGTTTGCGGTTCAAACGATTATCAGAGCAAACAAAACATTAACGGAGTTATTTGTAAAATGAGTATCATTCATTCCTTAGTTGAAAAGTGTGATTTAGCAGAAACAGTTTTTGGTAGAACATCAGAAATCCATTCAAAACACCCGCAACTTTCACAAGCCGTCGACATTACTTACAGACATTTTGTAATACATTGT
The DNA here is from genome assembly GCA_963556745.1 of Catoptria pinella. Taxonomy (NCBI): domain Eukaryota; kingdom Metazoa; phylum Arthropoda; class Insecta; order Lepidoptera; family Crambidae; genus Catoptria; species Catoptria pinella. Next base: position 12,628,833 of record OY750758.1, on the reverse strand, counting down.
TGCTTAACTAGGCAATTGACATTTACCCGAAGAAGCGGGACTCGCGAGCTTTGATGCTCACTCTGATTGTATATAGCCTCCGCCCGCGACTTCGCCCGCGTGGACAGCAGAAAAATATGCCGACCAGCTTAAATAACCTATTTACTTTAAGAAAGCTAGTACTATCCGTAGACAAGTTCAAGCTAACAAAACTTAGCTTGGATTTTAAGTTAGACCCCAAGCTACTAAGCTGCGAAGACCCCACCAAAATCCGTTCAGCGGTTTTGCGTGATGCGCGCACAAACATTTAGAATTTATTATATGTATTGATTTCAGCGCTGCACCCACAGTTCGGAACATTCAACAGCATTCAGAATTCATAAAGATAATCTTGAAGTGATTGTATGTTGCCTTGTTGTATTATCTTTAAGAATGTACAGAAACGATGGACTGACTGAACATGACACAACTCACTTATCTTTTTGTTTGAACGTAAAAGTTAATGAGAATTCCCTAAAAATTTAAGAAATTATTACAATTGTTTTTTTAAATTGTCATTTTGATCATTTGGGGTAAATTTGATGTATGTAGAAGTTCTGGAGTAGCACGCTGGATATTAATCGCGATAAGTGGACGATGTTTGTCCCACTCCGTGACACTCGCGAATAAGGTTCAATATCAAATAAATTGAAAGACGAATTTTGTCAGATTATCGCGATTATTTTTATGTAATAGGCCTGCATGATGACTTGCGTGGGTAATAGATTGAGACCACATACATGGCGAACCTGGTGATCTGGTCTGGTCGCTGGAAGCCTAATTGCAATCCTTCGGGGAGGCCATGTCCAGCAGTGTATGTAGTGAGTGTGAGAGTACGACAGATAAAGAAGCAAGCAAGAAATGTTTGATCAACTATTTTTTTATAGCTGCATTTGAACGTAGTAATAAAACTCATTCCTAAAATAGAGATTGTTTTAAATTCATACTGGTTTCAGAAAAACGTTTAATAATGTCTGTAGGGTAGCATCTGCTAGATCAAATATTTGAAAAAAATAGAACTCTTCGATGAAATATAAAATTTTAGAACAGCAGGCAAAGTACTTAATAAGTACCTATGATTAAAAATTTACCGAATAATACTTATCTGTAAAAAGTTTAATACGTATATAGGACGAACTGAACACTAATCAGATAAACTTCTTTGTTGATTAATTTGTCGTTTTCTTACATACCCCAGTTTCCTGTATTATTATTTTCCAAAATAGTCTGAAATTAAATCTTCCACAAATCATACTTGACAATAGTCCTGTTGCCTGCCCTCGAAAGAAGACAATACTTTATAGATGTCGGATATGTACAAACCAGGAATTTCATGAAATCCCTAGGGCTACCACGAAATCACGGTAGTTGTTGAATCGTACGCCAGCCATATGGGTTCTGGCACTTCGGCGGCCGGTGCCGCTGCACGCGCGCTTCAGCTCGTGCATTATGGTCGTGGTAGAACTTAAAGTCCTCCTTGGTCGCTTCGCTCGCTCGACGTTGCACGTAGTTTTCTATTTGTTAATATGTCAAGGCACTAAACATTTTAGTAAGAAGACATAAAAAACAAGAGAATTCGACATCTGCCGTAAACTCGTGTTATGACTAGGGTAGGGATTTCGTGATATCCCTGATATCCACATCACATCTTACTACCACATATACATCTTAGTAAATAGTAACATATCGTGACAGATTACGTGGAGTATTGCACTGCAATGGTCTTATTTTTTACAATGTTACACAGCATCCATCAATCGTGAGAATATCGGCTACAAACTGTATACTTATCTACCGCGGATGTCACAATCACAATTGACCCGATAAGTTTTATCGTCAAAATCTATGCTCAATTGCTCGCTCACGTAATTCATGCACAGACAACATTGTTCTGTGAGAGTGATGATGTGGTGGGAATCATGTCGCAACGGTATTTTGAGGACTTAGAAATGGGTTTTGGCACTTCCTGCGCCAGCGCCGATCGCGCGGTGCCGCATTGCAGGGCAAGGCCAACCCACTTTTTCCTCTTCTGGTTTTTTGCCCGACTGACCCTGACGTATTTGAGGTTATAATTACGCATTCTGATCACCCACGCGTGCGACATAGTAAATGTCACAAATATAGAAAGTGCATTTTTACCAACGTGACTGGAAACGCAACATAATTTATTGATTTCTCCTCGGCTGTAAATCACAGAAGAGAATTTGCCGTTCTAACTCATTGGAATTCAAGTACGTTTCATAATAATAAAATGTTCAAATAACCCGTTGCTGACATTAGCTGGTAGGTACTGTTACAGCTAAAACGTGATCACGCATGATATAGGTTTTTGTTGCTTATATTATGCGTGCGATCGTACGAATTCGAATTACATAAAATGAGAAAGCGAATGGAAGCTGAGATTCTAGGCAGTCGGAAGCGGATACGGAATCACTCAGTATCCACCTGACCTGACCCTGCGAGGCCTGTTATTCAACAATCTCGGAGTGGAGCGACAGGCTGACCTTTACGGCGTGCCGCCGCCGTCGCCGCCCGCCGCGCCGCCGCGCCGCCGCGCTACTGCCCGCCCACTACGCGCGGCACCGTGGCGCGGCGGCGGCGCCCCGACGACGCTGACTCCTGCCCATGCCAGACGCGCCGCATCAACTCCGACATTCACCCAACCTCGCGCGCCATGCCCACTGCTTAACATTAATTATCATCATTGAACCGCAGCTTGCATTAGAAAATCCTTTGAAAATTTGCGTTATGCCTTCGCCCCCTGAACTCAAACGTTTAATTGACCTTTTGATGTTACCGCAACAATGTACATTTATTTTAATGTTTCATAATACCTTGTAACCTCATCTGATGTAATAAAAAAATGTTAATCTGTGACTAGTGAGAGGAATACAACTGTGTGCATATTTTTAGCACATACTTTTAAGCTGCTCAATTTTATTGTATTCTATGTCAGCGCATCCGTGATTCAATGCCATAGTGAGTTCAAATGGCAAGTAGTCTTTTATTTATTATTCAGAGAAATTAAAATACCAACCAAATGAGGTCTAATAATGCGATGATTATTCACTGACTCGTGAATAAATATTCATTGGTGTGCATTTCGGTATTGATTGGTGTAGTAGACAGAAGGATTATTATCGCTATGCATGCTTGTATTTCTATTCATACATATATTCAATTATACAAGGACAAACTACTTTTAAAATTCGGTCTGGTTATAAGGTAATTTACTTACTCTAATTTTAAATAATTGTGCACCTTTATGTGGATATAATTATTTACCGAATTATATTTTACATAAGTTGATGTAGTTAAATTAACATCATTTCCGACAAATGGATTTCTGAATATTAAGTATTATGTAAAAAAACATATTTTTATTGTATGTACTGTGAATCCGGGCCTGTGCCAACACAGAACAAAACAATAAACCATACCCCAAGGTAGTTAAGGATTTCTTACTAAATACCTAATGATTGGTGTTTTCAGGATAACCATAGTGTTGAAAAATGAGGATAGTATAGTAAGTAGGCTGATGAATAAATTTTCTGAATATAATAATTGTTGTTCCAGTGTTGCTCTATTGGCGTTGGTGGTGTGTGAGGCGGCGGCGCGGGCGCAGGACGAAGGCGAGGCGCGCTCGCCGGGAAGGGGCGGACTGCTCAAACGGGGGGGATTAGTTAAAGGGAAGACCACTACCACTACCACAACTCCTGCGCCGCAGGTGAGGACTGTTGAGGATTTCACCTCGCGCTCTAGATTGGGCACTCCTTCGCCGTCGTCAGCAGCCATTTGGCATGTCTCCACTGCTGGCATACAGGCCTATTTCCAGTGCCGGCGTTAGGGGGGGGTGCGATGGGGCGACGGCCCAGGGCGCCAAATTTGGGGGGGGCGATTAGTGGAGGTGGGATACTTCCCCCACCAAACTAGAACGCGTGGTGGATTTCTTTAAGTGGGTGCCAAAATATTCTTGCCCAGGGTGTCAGTCCCTCTAACGCCGGCACTGCCTATTTCATATGGGTGGATAAGGAGGATGATGTGGTGTCAATGAATGCAAAAGTTGCCTTCCGAAGCAGGTGGAGCTCGATATAATAAATTCGGTCTGCTATCCCACCGACCCTTGCGAAAGTTGCTAAACTGACCCAATCGCAAGGCGAACGCGCTAGAATAGCTATCGAGCTCCTCTTGACTCCGACCAGTGAACGACCATTTCTCTGGCCAATTTATTTAGGAGTCGAAGTCGTGTAGAGCGCGAGTTGCTTATACCGCATACGCTACTTTGATTGCATCGATGCAGTCTCTAAGTATCTATTCTTTAGCGAGTGTAGAGCGCACAGTGATGAAAGCGCGCGTGTTATAAAACCGAGCCGCTAAAACTCACAGTGTGTAAGGCTCTGAGTGTTTGGTCGCTGCATTTAGCTTTCGAAAAGCAAAAAGGAATAGAGCTCCAAACATAGTAAATATTTTACAAAGTGCTTTATCATCTAATTTAAAATTACCATCTGAAAGTTAACAAACTTGACATGGAAGTTACTGGTTAAAATTAATTTAATAATAGTTTACGATTTTTGCTCTTCTTTAAACCGAGTAATTACAGTACACCGAAATTACAATCATAATTATAATCCCCCAGGGTTGATTTCAGATAGTTGAGAATTCCGAAAGCAATGTTTTAAGAACATAAAATATTAGCATTTTCCAATATTATAGGCAGTGATATCAAAGAGGACCAAATTCTTTATGTAGCTACTCATTGCTGGATTGCGACACCACACACTCGTGAGTAAATGCTGCATGCTGTGCCGACCTCAAACACAATAACACTTTGGGCCAATCTATTGTTCTGACACTAAGATTAGTAACGCATATTACTGGGTGTCTGTCAAACGATATAAGCAATAACACTTTCCCTCTCTGAACCTTATGCCGTGAAACAATTCGTCAAACTGCTGGGTGATACTTATTTGGAGGTTTTACCATAAGCTTAATTTAAAAAAATATATCATAACTTTCCATTACATTTGGCTCTCGAGTATAAAAAAACTTGATGGGTCACAGCACAGGGTAAAAAAATGTATGGTGTTACAATCCATAACTGTCATTCTCAAAATCAGTAACAAATCCTTGGTCCTAGGTGTTACTACAATAACTTAAAGTTGGGCTAATTCAATAGATCAAACACATTTGACACTTCATCAAAATTCAACAACGTAGATAAACCTTCTAACGGCGGGCACACAATATATTTTCAAAGGCACAATTTGCTCTACTTTTTTCAGTTAATAATACATATTTATTGTTATAATTACAAAAGAAAGCAATTACTTTGACAATTAGAACAAAAGACTGACAGCAGCAGCTATATCAAATGTGACCTATTAAATTGCCCCTACTGAATAATATTTGGCCAAATATACCCCTATGGCCAAATACCTACATAATATCATGCTATGGCTTCAAGGATATCATGGCTAATATTTCACGCAATGGATAAAAAAAATTGTAAAGGGACCCAAAAAAACAATATTCTGCATATTTTTAGTTCTATCAAATATTAAGACTGAACCGGATTATCACTACCCTTAGTAAAAAATCTTTATCCAGGTGGTCTCATGTGGACGGTGGGGAAAAAGGGAACATACTTTCCAAGTAGGTAGGTCCCTATCTAGTAAGTGATGGATGATAGATAAAACCTGGGGAGAGGTCTGAATTTCAGCGCACAGCCCATCACAATTCGAAATAAATCTTGAACAACTATAAACTATAATTAATAATTATTAAAGTAACAAATAATAATAATAGTGATAAGGCCGTCTTTTGGTCTTTATTTATAAAAAAATATTTATTGCTCAAAAGAAAACAGAAGCCGCCATGATTTTCCATACAAAAGAGCTAAGATCTGAAAATTATTTTTATGATAAATTCAATCTGATTTTATTTGAATTTGATATTGTTTGATAGCTGTAATAGGAGGAGTGGCAGAGGGATGAGGTAGGGGCATGGGGGAGGGAGGGTAAACAGAAGGGGATAGGGGAAGGGAAGAGGAGATGGGTGAGGGGGATAGGGGGACAGGGTAGGGAGGTGGGGAAGGGGAGAAGAGGGGATGGGAACGCCCCACAAAAGCAGGGGGACTTTTTATTACTAATTTGTACCTCTATTTTGAACGGAGCTTTTCCGAGGTATCAGCGTTTTGTATGTAGCTTATAAATCGTGCACACTAAATACATTGCACAAACTTCCGTAAGCGTTGTCGAAGTTACGTATGCAGCTATGTTAATCGTGGCAGGGTTTCGCAAATGACATGCTCAGATGACGAATCCGGTTCAAGGTGAATGGGCTGGATGATCGTGCCCGATGTTCGGGTCACCTTCGCCGATGACCTTTGTGGAACCTTCCCTTCTTCACAGCTCTTAGCAGTATATTACCTGTGCTCGTTACAAAACCGGTTCTCGTAAACCACTTTGCTTAATTTAGGAAACGTGTTTGAACTTCTTTTTTTTCATTGTTTGTTTAGGGTTGGTGAGGAAAAATTCAAACTTTTCCTTGATTGCTTTGGGCCTTACATTCCGTTCAAGAAGTTATTTTAAAACAGTATGCGAATTTATATTACCCTCCACTGTAGTGGATGCAAATGAATTGATTCAATTGAAACCAGATTATTTATACTTACAAGAGTTTTTGTGTTCAGCATTATTATTATAGGATGAGTCGGTCAAGGTCAAGGTCAACTAGATATAAAAAGTTTCATGCTATTCATGAATCCGAAATTCAAGAATTTCTCACAGAATTTAATTATTTCAACAAGATTCAACATAACTAGTTGACTTCAGAATTAGGAATAATCTCGTGCTTGGATTTCTACACGGTATCAATGCTTTCAACATTTACCTAAAGTTTTAATTAACCTTTGCTGTTTCTTACGTTGTTAGGCTGACCTGATTGATTTGACGGATTCAAAGCCGAAGTACATACAGAATGGCCACTCCCCCCACCTCCCCCCCCTAAAAGCTTTACCCACACATACGCAGTGTGTACAGAGTAGTACAGACGTTAAATTCGGAATATTTTTTTATGTAATAGAAGCAGGAGATAAAATGAGACGGTTAGTATGTGTCCGGGGTATGCCCAATTACCTACTAAATATTAACAGTGAAAGAGGCGTCACCATGGAACGGTCTCAGTTAAGTAACAAAATAGGCCTGCAAGGCCAAGTTATACTGCTCACATTTTAAAGATGAAATGGGCAGTTTCGAATAAAATATATCAAAATCAATTTCGAGAAAAATATAACTCCGTGGTTCTCTGTACGCTGGGTATTTTTTCCATCGACATCAGCCATTTTTAATGTCCCCACTGCTGTGTGCCTTCCTTATGGGTGGATAAGAAGATGGGCCATAACCAACCACGCAGGCCCAATGAGGATAGTGGGTGTTAACGACTGCTAATGCAGTCAGGACCAACGGCTTAACGTTCCTTCCGAAGCACGGAGGAACTCGAGATAATACATTTTTGGTCACCTATTCCATGGCCGACCCTTGCGAAAGTTGCTTAACCTTCGCAATCACAGGGCCAGGCAGGCGCTAAACAATTGCGCCACCGAGCTCCTCGCTATTTTTCCCACATACAAAGTGCATATTCTCCTTTATCCTTAATTAAGTATTTGTTATCTTGCAGGAGGAGGAAGAATACGAAGATGACGCGGACTACGCTGCCGAGGAGCAGCAGGAGCCGTCAACGGAGGCACCGACGTCCTCCACGGAGGGCAAGAAGCTGGTCGCGGGCGGAGTGCGCCCCTTCAGGAGCAACACTGATCTGCTCGAGACCCTGAAGAGGAGGAGGGCGCAGGCTGCTGAACAATGTTAGTATGGCAATCGATTTAAAATTGGCTATAATAATTTTATCATAGCCATTTCAGGCACTGCACCCACTCTACATTAAAGAGTTTAAGACGAGTTTTGGCTATATCGAAATCTTTAAAAAATTACAAAAAACGTCAAAATGCGTTTTGTCCTAATGTCATATTTTTAGGTAGGGTTTGTATAATTATTTATGTTCATGCTGATACGATCCGGTTACAGATCCTTTGATTTAATATTTTGCCTCAAAGCTCTCGACGAATATAGCTTTAGCTTCAACAAGATTAATAAATTGGCGATCATTTTGTTTTGTTTAGCCAAACACGGCCACTCACCGGCTGCGCAGGCGCACGAATCATCTGCGTCTGAATCTGCGGCTAAGAGCAGCTACAGTGAGTATTATTTTTTACTTGGACTTTCAAAATCTATCAATGTTTGACTACGATATACTTATGTTTCTTTTGAGATTCTTGCCGGTTCTTCCCTATACATGCCCCGTTAATTTCCAAATCCATAGCGTAGATTTTTGATGTTCATTTAAGTGCTTTGCAACACCTTTGACTTTATTTATCATTACGATAATAATAGCGACACTTTCTTGGAGATGTCAATTTTGTTCATTTTACATCAACTTTCTTCAGCTTTATTGTTACACAGATGTACGGTATAGTTATTCACGATAAATTATACCTCATACCCCATTCATCTTTCCCCGATTTTTTCTGAAAAACTTTGGATATTAATAATGGTTCATGAAGGTACCTATCTCACACAAAATTCTATCTATTTCACCGTAGCTGATGATTTTAGCGACAAGGAATGAACAATTAGGTAAAACGTTTCGTTTCAGGTAAGAAACGGGTGAACAACGTTCCACCGGCGCGCGAGGCTAACAGCGAGGAGTCTGCGCCCGCGCCGGCCAAGCCCAGCAAGGGGCGCTTCGGTAGACGTAAGTAACATAATTAAAAAAAAAATAGTAGGTTAACCTACTTACATTTAAGTAAAATTTTCCAAAAACCTAAACAATATTTGCACTTTTTTACGCCATTTATCATTTCAGGTAACTATTACTACTACTACTATCAAATATCAAGTGTAATTAATAACTTATTATTATAATTATACGTTTATGGCGACCCCTGGGAATTTAGCCCCAACGGCACTTTGGATATCCTTGTTCTAGTAAAATCGATCAAAAGATACGGTCATTTGTGTCGCATATTTCAACCCAGTATAAAATGATAAAAAAGGAAAAAAACCAAAGTATTGTTAGGTTACTTACTATGTTTAACCCCCAACGCAAAAAGAGGGGTGTGATAAGTTTGACGTGTGTGTGTATTTGTGCATCTGTCTGAAGCAACGTAGTTCCCAAACGAATGGACTGATTTTGATGCGGTTTTTTTACTATGTCTTCCTTATTACAGCGGCTACCAGGGCCATCCAGGAGTCTGATGCGGAGGAACAGTTTGACGCCTCTGCCCCGGCCAGGACCGGCCGAGGGTTCTCCAGACGAGGGAGCTACTAACGCCCCTTCTCAACATAAATCCCTTTCTCCCACCCTTACTTCTCCTATATACTAACATAAAAGAGTAAATATCAAAATGGATTGTAAAGTACTCGACTCGTATGTATTTTATTATGAATCTTCTTGATCTAACATACTACTCATGTAATCTTAAGACTGACTTTCATCCAGCAATTGATTTTATAGAAAACTGAGAAAGTTTTAGGCGCCATCTCCACGAGCGAGAGAATCGCGCCGATATTATCGCCGTGCCACGTATTTCTATATACTCTCTATGAATGCGTCTCCACACGGCGATGTTATCGCGGCGATGCGACGATAGAAGAAGCACTTACTCGTTGCGATTCTCTCGCCCGTGGAGACAGCGCCTAAGGAATTCAATTGCCTAAAATCCTAAACAAATAAATACAGGTAGGTATTACGGATTGTAAAAATGTATCCTACTTATTGGAGGAAGTATTTCATAAAAATTCATAACACCCTTTAAATCTGAATGCTTTCATTCTGTTGCTGACTTTTTCAAATATTCAATATTGTATTATATTTCTTTGATATATTATATCCAATAGTTTTTACTTCCGGGTCTTCTTATTCTCGAATTAAACCGACAAAGGCGAATGCACAAAATGCACGTGCTCTGGCGCAAATAAGACTAATTTTTTTTTCTGTGTTAGTTCCCGATTAAGGAAGTCACATATTACTTAGTTTTTATACAAAAACAGGTCCTTTAATCTGAGATAGTTTTATTTGCGCCGTGGCTCAAGTATTTTTCCATGGAACCTGCGCATTTACCTTTATTATTCAAAAATTTCTTGTCTTGCACTAAATAGTCTATTACATTAGGTTCCTATGTATTTAAGAAAATTAAATTGATCATTGTCTGACCATGATATCAGCTAATCTAAATTAAATATTGTTCTTACTTAGACACCAGATTATTTATATGTTTTTTTATAAATTTTCAGTCTTTTCTTTATTCTAAGCCAGTCCTGGCTACGGCCCTGGGCCTTTTACTGCTGTATCTTTAAATTAATAAGAGAGGGTTTTATATTTTTCTACTTGTAAATTATACTTAAGTAATTTTTAAATATTAAATTTAAATTTTAGTAACCTTTTGTTTTCTTTATGTAAACACCATTAATTTCCCATTTTTGTTATCGTACTGACATTTTATAGGTAAGTATTAGGTACTGTTAAGTGAGTACCTACCTATTTAGTATTTCTTATTGGAAAGTTTATTTTGTAAATTAAAATTAGTTATCCATTGAGTTGTTATTTCATTTTCTTTTTGTCTTGTTCGGCTAAAAATTTTTTTTTTTAGTGCCTGGCCTCTTCCGTTTGTCACAGAAATTCCGAACGTCCCGTAGTGAAAGATACACGGTGATTTCCGGGGGGTAAATGCTCGGTAATTTGTAGAAATTTCCTTCCTTGAGTGTTCATTCCGTAATCTGGGGGAAGGACAAAGACAAACACAAAACGTCACAAATGCGATATATTATAAATAAATAGTATGTTATAAATATGAAACTGTGTATTCAAGCTAATTTAAAAGGGAATTTATTATATAGTACTACAGTTTACTAGTATGTTGTTTTACATGTTTACATAGTAGCAAAAAGGCCGGTTTATCAGAAATTGTAAGGAGGGTATTAAGGTTAGTAGGGCGAGGAGTGGTATCTGGGAGTTGGTCGTATAGCGAGGGGAATTTCTGGCAGTTAAATATGATGTGATCGGGACTACCTTCTTCTAGACCGCATTCGCATATAGAGCTATCCAATATATGAATTCGGCTAAAAATTAGCAACAGACAATTAAATCACTGACGTTGATGTACTTTTGACTAAGTTAATGACAATTTCACAGGTTCCTGGTATAACTTCGGATATAATACCAATCTGTCAATTTTTTTTTGAATGAATGTCGTGATCTTGAAAAACATCTATCACGTGAATGTTTTTTGCTAACACATTTAAGTCATCATTATCATATCAGCCGCTCGACACCCAGTGCTGGGTAAAGGCCTCCCCCAAGGATCTCCACAACGATCGGTCCTGCCCGCATCCAGCGGCTTAGTTGTGCCTTTGGTCCGGAAGGGTTTCCCGCAACCTTCACCATCACCCTCACATCGGTCAACCTTGTTGCGGGCCTACCCACGGTGCGCCGTCCGGTGCGGTGCCCAATGAAATATAACTATTTTTTTTCGACCAAAACACCCACATGTTGGGGTCTATCCCGTCCATACTCTGCTATTGGAATGGCCGCCATTTTAAAAACTTTTTGTCGATCCCTGTGGTCAAGTGGCTTTGTACACCGGTTTTCAAGGTGTCGCCATCTCTGAGGACCCGGGTTCGGTCCCCGGTTGGGTCAATTTAGAAAATAAACTTTTCTATATTGGCTCAGTGCCGTTCACGTTACGCAGCTCACGTTACAGTGCCGTAAGTCATCACTGGCAATAGTTACACACTGGTTAGACTTTTGTCTTGAGACACACTCAGGTAAGTTTGACGCGAAAAGTATACCCATCTTATACATTATTTGGTTCCAATAAGTAGGTTTTGGAAATGATAAAAAGTGTAATATTAGAAAAAATACTAGAAAAAATCGACTCACCCGTAGCACCTCAGACGGGACTCGAACCCGCACCCTTGGGATTCCAGCCCAATGCACTGACCAATTATGCTACCAAGTCGCTAGTAGGAGTGGCAAAATTTTCTAGTACTTTTAACTTCTTCGCTGCAAGCCAGCGCAATTTCATCAATGTGAGGAAATACCCCCACATTCGAAAGAATCATCTTTCCAGATGTTTTGACAATCGATAAAGATGAAACAGCTATATAATTATTAAATTTAGATTTTTCGCATTCACAATGCCATTTTTATATTAAGATAAAGAATATTAGAAAAAATACTAGAAAAAATCGACTCACCCGTTGCACCTCAGACGGGACTCGAAACCGCACCCTTGGGATTCCGGCCCAATGCACTGACCAATTATGCTACCAAGTCGCTAGTGGGAGTGGCGAAATTTTCTAGTACTTTTAACTTCTTCGCTGCATGCCAGCGCAATTTCATCAATGTGAGGAAATACCCCCACATTCGAAAGAAAAAAATAGCATTGTGAATGCGAAAAATCTAAATTTAATGATTAAAAGTGTGTTATTATTTTAACATTCATCGCGATTTGATCAAATCGTTTAGGGACTTGACCAAATCTCCGTTTTAGTGAGAAAAACTGAGAAAAATCCAGTTTCATGATTTGAGTGAAGTACTGTCGTTACTGAATTGGAATCAAACTTTCTAACTGCATACTTATTCAAATTAAAAAAATACTTACGCTTCAAAAGCGCTCAATTGTAGCTTAACTAAATAAAAAAAATGAATCGCCGAAATGTATGTGAGCGAAAAACTTTAGAACTACTGCACCAAATTAGTTAATGCTTTTTTGTAGTGTTTTTTATTATCAGGACAAGGTTTGTATTAAAAAAACTTACAAAAATTGTACGGAAAGACTTAAAAATATTTTTATACTACCTGCTCGTCATTGACATATTATGTGTCATGAAAACCATTCCTAAAGTAAGTCATTACAGCCCCACGGTCTAGCCGGGTCATAATGTTGTACCGAATAACAATTTTTCCCATGGGAAATAATTTGATTTGAATTTGGAATGCAACCCATGTAGTCGTGCTTGATCGAGGTTGGATTCAAAAATGTTTAGGTGCAATGAGATTTTATTCTGAGTTAAGCTGTATGCATCTATTTTTTTTGCATTGCCTACAAATAAAAAAAAATAAAAACATGAAAACTTATTGCGAAATTCATTTTTGCATTCGCGCACCAAGAAGGATTTTTTACGAATGTCGAACTACAGAATATAGACGACAAAAAAAATGAAATAAATACTTAAGTACTTTCTTTACAACAGTCATTGTTTTCAATTGCCTCGCAGAAAGTATAAAAAGTAGAGTATAGGAGTAATGTGTATTTGTCTTGGGCGATCTTGAACCCGAACTCGAATATAGCGCCCGGAACATAATACACTACTTTAGCCCTTGTTGCATAATCTACTATTTTTTCTCTTTTTCGTCATTTTAAATCGCAATAGAACTATTAGTAGAATTAAATGAAAGTAAAACAGAAGCTTATCTTAATATTACATTTATTATCACACTTACGAAAGATACAACACATATCACGATGGCACTAGCGGTCAGTGCTTCGGCTGAAAGTCCCATCGTCACTTCTGATGGAACTATATAAAACGACTTCTTCACTTAGCCCTAATGCACAAAATATAAAGTATCCAGAAGAACCACTCGGAACAAATAGCATTTTCCATACACGCTCACATAGACATAGCGTATAGGCCATCTCGGGCCAAACCGGACTAAGTCACAGTCAGTTGTGTGTGCCCGAGTGCGCTCGCTTTGTTGCGACAAAACAGTTGAAAACAAAATGAGGGAAGTGTTTTCAAACAGAGCGGTGCTTCTGTCTATAACACACATATTTTATATTTTGTGCTTAATGTTTCACTTAGCAGAATAAATAAAGAAAAATGAGTAGGTACTTATACAATTTGATTTTTCAATTGACAACCTAAAACTTTATCAAAGTCGTTAAATACGCACTAAAAGTAAGAAAGATAATAAGATCTAACGCAAGACTTACGCAAGTTTTACAAGGCTTTGTTTGTTTTGGTGACTGAGATTCAAATTGAAAATAAAGCTCTTATTTTCACAAAATATTATCAAGAATTTCATATTATACTGACTTTTACAGAAAAAGGAAAACCTATAAATATTTTCATCAAAAAACAAATATGATATTTTATAGTAGGTCATAAAAAAATAAGTACCTACCTGAGGCAGCTATGCATTTTTGACTCGTTATACATATTATGTACTTAAGATTAATATGCAGAAGGTGTTTGCCCCAGTCTAATTAAAATTTTGTTTTGATCGAAAAATCGGCTCTTTATCGGCAAGTCTCTAACAAGATAAGTAATCATAACATTATTTACTACTAATATGTACATTAAGTCAGAAGTAAGTTCTGGAGCGGGTAATGGACACTTAAACTAACAAGGCGTACAATAATCATGAAAACAGAAACCTACAGAATATTTCTACTCTAGATTATGTAAACTAGTGGAAATCTCGAAGTTGTAGAGTAGTTTTTATACAAACACTACGTCTAGGCAATTTGGGTGAGTAAATTGACTAAAATGTTGACTATGAACCATACACAGCGAACGCAAGTGTTAATTTTAATTTATTTGCAAACCTTTTTAGTTTTTACAATGATTACCAGTGATGCGGTAGTCATTGCTCTAGAATTTAGCGAGAAGAGAACAGAAAGTAACCTCTTCTATTCATAACTACAAATAAGTTTTTGAACAAAGTTAGCGATTAGCCGACTTCTGCTGAAGGAGGAGGTTCTATGTTCCTCTGCTTATATGTTTTTTTATGCTTGTTACTGCGAGTTGCGTTGCGGCAGACACGACGACACATAGCTACCGTTATACCTAGCTACAGAAATGTCTGTTTTATTAACGCAAGCAAAAAGTTTAGCGATAATCGGAGAACATTCGTAGTTCGATTATTCGACTCTAACGCTTTGGCCACGAAATGACCGCGCGCGCGTTCTGCGTCTTGCGTCTGGGCAACCACTGCGCACTGTCTTGATGACAGCCTTTCAGCTCGTCGTCGAGACCGCACAGTGGCTGCCGAGACGCAAGACGCAAGAAGCACGCGCGGCGACGTCGTGGCCGAACGGTTACCCTGAGGTTATCGCTATAGCTGTAGAGCGCTCCAGATCCGCAGCTTATGACATGGTAAAAGGTCCTTCGCTTCGCTTCGCTATTGTGTATGGTGTCACGTCATTGCAATCCAGAAGGTTTATTTCGGGAAGCGCGCGCCCCGTGCGGGGCGGGCGGGCCGCGCGCCGATGCCGGCAGCGCGCCGCCTCGCGAACAGCGCGTCCAAACCTCTGAGAGGGGGCGCTGACGTCGTCTCTACTGCTGCCTCCTCTGTTTCCGTCTCGCTCTTCTCTGCGCTGGTGCTCTCTTCAGTCATCTCTGTCACCTTCTTCGGAGCTTCAGTCGTTGCCTGAAATCGGAACTTATTAGTGATTTTGGGGATGATACAATACCAAATACAAAAATAAAATAAAGTGTTCTCATCGCTAGAGTCAGTCACGGGCGGGTAACTAAAAACTCCCAGCACTGTAAGCCAGTCCCAGCCCAGCTATATTTGCAGTTGTTAACAGCCATCAATTCGCATTGTCCCACGAGATAGATTATGGACCATCGTCCTTATGGAATATACATAGTCAATAATGGAATACCTGTGCGAATGTGCCCTAAATTAGAAGCGAGGCGATCGGGACATCTCCAAAATCCATAATAATAACAAGATTAGTTTGCTTTTACATGGTTCTTGTGTGAAATTGTTAGCTAATAAGATCTTTGTACCTATTAAGGATGGCAAATAAATTACTATTATTGAAAGAAAGATAGATAGATTAATAAGAGCAAAGAACCTCAGTGGAAGGCAATTTCCTCTTGAGCAGCGGGTTGACGCGGCGCGAGGGCGGCGTGGCGGCGACCTTGGGCTTGGGGGAGGGGGACACCTGCAGCCTGTTGCGCAGTCGCAGCCGAGGGCTGGTCTCCGGCGCTGCAGTCGGCGACGGACTCTGAAAACGTACATGATTGTATAGCCGATTGTAAAATATTGTTCTAATAGTGAAGCTGAGCAACAGGCTTTTTTAAATGTAGGTAGGTAATAGGTATATTGAACTGATTATTTTAACGGGCTTTCTGTCAGGATATGACTGGAATTAGCTGAACGTAAATAAGACTGATGCTTATTCTTCATCAGATACTTTCTCGTATAATAATATTAACGAGAGTATTGATAGATATCTATATCCTTTATAACTCTAGTTAGTCGTAGGAATAGTTAATGATCACCAATCTTGTAACACAAGACCTTTTCAACAATTTAGTATAATAGAACAAGAGAATGACGTTGTTTTCCATTGTTTTCTATGAATAGCTTAATAGGAAACCTTACCTCGGACTCTTCGTCTGTGGCAGGTGCTTCGGGGGCGGACGTTTCCGCGGGTGATTCGGAAGCTGCCTCAGTGGGGGCAGCGGCGCCGGGGCGCAGGCGCGGGCCAGCTCGCAGGTTGAGTCGGGCACCCGGGCGCAGTGACGCTGGCCTTAGTCCGGGTCTGGCGCGACTGTTAATAGGGAGTCACATCAAAACACAGCAATTTTATGATGACTTTTTTGCAGTTTTTAGGCATACAAAATGTTGTGGTGAGAGCGCAAGTACTAGGAGTTGAGGGTATGGCCTCTTCCGAGGTCCCATCGAGCCCACTAGGAGCTGGGTGGGGAGGCGGACATAGAGGGTAGCCACCAACACTACATCTGGCGAGCCACCTCCTAGCGAGTCCGAAATAAGAACCGCCTACTCACTTGCAGGCGGGGGACGCGTAATATCGAGGATGGTTTGAAGCCCGAACCGTTGGTGAGGGCTTTAATCATTCGAGGAAATGTAAATTACTTCCCGCACAAGGCTTGTATAGTGCTTTTTTAAAGAAATGTGAGGAAATAAAGTTATCTTGGTAAAAATGTCGTTATTAAATTGGTTCATGTGGCGATGTGAAACGACCAGTCATGCAGCCATAAAAATAACGCTAGCTGATGAGTTATGAATTTGGAATACTTGTGCGGGAAGTAAGTATTGAGATTCATTGCCAGCACTGAATTTCAAATTTAGAACGTGATGAACCAGAGTAACAAGACCCCCACGATGTGGAACCTGCTGCATTCTTTTTTACCGACTTCAAAAATTTAAAAAAAAAGGAGGATATCTATTTAGTATTAAGATCTATTCAACGACACCCCACACCAATTAGATTGTTCACCCAACATATTACCTACATTACACTAAAAAAAATTTCGAGATTTTATTCTACCACTTTTTCGGCTTTATTAATATACATATTCATGTCAAATTACGGACAGACAGGCGGTCATGGCGAAACTATAAGGGTTCCTTATGGGCTTTGACTACGGAACCCTAAAAAGGTGTGGTGCTGGTACGTAGTACAAATATCTATTCTGGTGGTGCTGGAGCTACATCTCCTTACTTAGATTATAATGATTTCGTCTATTCTTTTAAAGTGCGACAAGTAGTCATGACAGTTTCCTTTCTTTCCACGGTTCTTACCCAAGGGTCCTAGAGGGCGCGGGCGTGGTTTCCACTGTCTCTTCGGAAGAGGCGCTCGGGGAGGATTCTTCAGCAGCCGGCGCGGCGGTGCTGGTGGTGGTAGTTCTTCTCAACGCTGGACGAAGACGAGGCCTAGAAATTGCAGTAAGGGATTATAGGTACTAGCTTAATCCCTAAGTTCATTTAAAATTTTACAAGGAAAAATAAACCTTTCTCATAATGCTATTTCATTGTGTTCATTAGATTCATCGAGTTTCTGACAGATGTCATATACTTTTGCTGAGTCAATAGGCAAAAGATTCCAAACAGAAGCTGGTAATGGGATTATACATCTGCCAGACAGCGCACGCGGCAAAATCTGTAACCTTAGCACGAACAGCTATCGAGAAAAACAACGCGAATAAAAGTACTCGGTAGAGTAACTCTCTATGGAGAATATCATTTCGCTTTTTGGCGATAGATGGCGCTGTATAAATTTCTCAAACAAAATTACTCTACGGAATGTTTTTACGCGCGTTATTTTTTCGATAGCTGTTCGTGCTACGGGTACCGAAGTAGCCAACTGTATAGAATAGCATGCATAGCAATAATGTTACCTAGGTGCGGGCGTTTCGCTGGGCGCGGCGTTGCTGTCCTCCTGCGCGGGCGCAGCGGTGGTGGAGCTGGGGCGGGTGCGCGCGGCGTAGAGCCCGCGGCGGCCGAACGCCGGCTGTTAACAAAACCGCTGGTTAGACACCCACCAACATCTTAACATTGAAACATTGTTTCGAAACAGAGTCTTAGCAACTAAGGAACCTAAGGAATAAAGTTCAATTTGCTTTGACAGCACAGCCCGACGAACATGTTAACAAACTTGGTCCGACGACATCATCGGCGTTTATTGTTGTGGAAACGAGGGAAAATAATATCACTTAAGTATTTAAAAATGAAAGCTGACTGACATATCAACGCTCAGCCCAAACCACTGTACCTAAAGACTTAATTTGTACATAGATACTTTATACAGTGTATGCATCCACTTAGAAAGGATTTTTGGAAATTCCATGGGCCAGCCCTAAAGGGATGAAATGGGTCCAAGTTTGTACGGAAAAAAATAGACAATTCGACTTGAAACTTCGTAGGAGTACAAATCAGCAAACACGCGTATTTCGTGGTTTTTCCAAACCGAAATAATCTATATAGATGTTGTTATTAAGGTTTTATGGGATGTTGATTGCCAAAATGACATTTATAATGAAGTCCAACATGGTGGCCATGATTCAACTCCTAGAGAGGTGAAAGGAGGTTCGTATTATTTTAATTTTATTTTATTTTAATTTTAATATTCACATGCCTTTGTTAAGGGCGAAATATGCAGATTTATATATTTTTTTTTAAGACCTGTATTACCATATTTTATGTGAATAAATGATTTATGATTTATTTTGTATGGAAAAATAATATTTCATAGATATTTCAACCTGAAATTTCGTAGGAGTGCTTTTAAGAACAAATAAGCAAACACCTGTTTCGTGATTTTACTCAATCACGCAAAAACTGCTGAACGGATTTGAAATGGCACACAGATAGTTATACTTTTATTATGATCAAAGGTTCCTTAGGGATTATCAGAATATCCACGCGGACGAAGTCGCGAGCGAAAGCTAGTCTTTATATACCTAGTGAATTGGGTAATATAATTATATTTATTCTTTATTTTTAATGCCACAAGTCTTAGTGATAATAATAATAACAATTTATTTTATTTATACCTTGACGCGCTGTTATACTTAGTGCCTAACTAATAAAATGTCATGTATGATTTTTTTAAATAAATCTTAAAGTAAACGTTTTTCGAATGGAATGTGTTTTATTTTAACTTTCGACTGGGATTTCTTCTTATTATAAAGTTTATAGTTGATTATATTTCTCACTATGTTTCAGTAACAATAAAATTAGAAGCACACTTTTTTTGTCTTTTGACCACATTAATAATTGAATAATAAATAATCAAATAAATGCCAACTTCGATCATAATATAAACCCTAGATGTAGCGTAAGCGCACTAAAAGTGACGCCGCGAAAAAATGCTCCAATCGAAAGTGAGCATTAGATCGATCGCAGCTTGGTCATTTGACCGCCCGGACGTAACGGTGCCTAAATGTGCTGTAAAGTGCAAAAATAACTCGAAAAAAGTGAGAAAAAGGATGAAATATCATATTTTTAGTAAATATTGAGCGTACACATAATTTCTTATTGAATTTAATTCATCAACGCCCGAGCAGCCGAATGCGGTCGGACAACAATAGAATATCTATTATGTCTCATTTTCCGGGCCTAAGAGTTAAAGTCAAACATGTACTGAAACCACCTTAATTTCATTATTTAAATAAAATTATTACAATATTTCATGATAATAGAAATCGATAATAGGGTTTATATGTCCGAAGCCTGTATAAAGTATAATTTATCAATGAAGTGTAGAAAATAAATAAATAAAAATATTTTACTTACTTATCGTAAAAATCTATAAAGAACTATTCAGCAGGTAGCTAACTAACGTTGCTAAGTACCTGCTGAATGTTACATTACATCTATTATACGCTGTTAACAACAATAATCCGACAAAAAGGCGCAAAGCGTGTTTTAGATAGACTTTCTAAAACACTCATGTGGTATGAATATATTTAGACGTTGTTTGTTACTCGTTCGCAATGCAAATAACATCAATCGCTGTAGCACATAGTTTACGTGTTTAAAATAATATAGAAATTAAGTTCAATAACTAATCAAATACAATTGATTGTAACACCCAATACTGAAAATAATAATATTTTTATCTTAACGAAATTCTATCGTTACGGCCATCTCTTTAGTTAAAAAATAATGAAGGTCTTTCTTCATCGTAGACAATTTTTTTGTCAACCACACATTGATGTTACAATCTACAGATTAAAAATATATATATTATTATCTCTCTATTATTAGGGTTGTGTACTTACATCAGGGATGCATAGACTTATTGAGACCATGGGCCACCAGCACAAATTGAAGACATAAAAATGGCAAAAAATATATTTTTTCTTTCAAATGTACGAGGGAATATTTTTGCTGGCGAGCCATTGGCATATTGCCGGGGGCCGCGGCCTGTGCATCCGTGACGTAAGTCAATGTAAATTAATATGTCTTATTTTAAGAAGATTTTTGTACGAACCTTAGATGCATGTACAGGTTTCTCAGCGGCGACTGGTTCGGGAGTGACCTCCGAGGCGGCGGCGGCGGCGGTGGTCTTGCGCCCGCCGGGCTTGCTGAACCGACCTGTTAAAAGATTGACAATCATTGCAATCACATTCAGATTTGCCAACATCCAAACTGGTTATTGATAAATCTTCGAGGCCTCCATTACCTATGCTAAAAACTTAACTACAATCGTGTCCTAATGGCAGCTCAATGCTGTTTTGTTTCACAATGTGCGGGGTCGATCGCGTTTTGTTTCAACGATAGAACCGTAGCTAAGCCATTGTTTAGCGACGATTAAGAAAAAATATCATAACTTTGCAGAATTGCCTTTTTTGTGGCTCGAACCTGAAGTTCAGTGATAATACTAAAGACAACCAACAGGCCAAAATCTAAATGGCAACGATTTTAGCTTTGATCTTTTCGTTGAAACTTAGCGTTATTGAGGCGTTAACTCGGTGTCAAAAGTACTTTTGAAATACCTTATTTATGTCTTTTACCGCCGTAAACCTTTTTGGTAAATGTTGATTTGAGAAACAGAATAATAAAAAACACCGTGGCAGACTTTAAACAGTATTCTCGATTTCTAAGTAGAAAATCTAGTTGCTACGAAAAGAGAAATTAAAATGGCGTAAGTGGAATTAAATCTCCAGCAGATGGCAGACATAAATGGTCTGGTGGTTAAAGTTTGGTTTTGTATAAATGACTCGTACTACGCCTATAAGTTATTTCTCATTTCATGATAACTATTAAAATAAATAAATAGTAAAAAGTTATTTTCGCAAATCGCAAGTTCTAATAAATTAGTAATAAACAATCGCTGTGCAACATAGATTTATAAATAACTTTCGCAATGCAACTAGCAGCTGCATAGCTGCATAGACTTTAAACATAAACCATAATACGAGTATGTAGATGCCGTCATTGGTACTCATTTATAATAAAACACTTTCACAAAAAATATATTATTTCATACAAAATGGCTAGTTATGTGGGTATTTAAGTGAGTACTAAATACGGTTTGTGCCTGATTGATATAAGTGACAACTATTCCATTAAATGCAGATTACCTACATGCATCTTTTAAAAAAGCTTGTAACATAAAAAATCACAAATATATTTCATAGGTAGAAGTATGTTGTCATAAAATTATTGTCTGCTCTTACCTCTCACTCTTGTAGATGTTTCTTGCGGGGCTTCTGTTGGGGCTGAGGTGGTAGACACACGGGCTCTCGCCCCCGGTCGCCCCTTGAACCTCGACGGGCGCGTGGCCGCGGCGGTGGTCGTGGTTGGGGCCGGCGTGGTCGTCGTCGTGGTTGTCGTCGTGGTCGTCGTAGTGGTGGTCGTCGTGGGCACAGTGGTCGTCGGCGTCGTCGCCTCCTCCGTCGTGCTCATCGACTCAGTTGTAAACCCGTCCATTTCCGTCGTCGAGCCATCGAAGTTCACATCACTCGTCGGGTTTATTTCATTGTTCAAGTTCTCGCCAGCTAAATAAGCGTACAGATCCAATGCCACCTTCTCCATGGCGGTCATTGTTGTGTACTCTGTTGTATCTAGTTCATAAGTTGTGGTTTGCTTGTAATCAGCAGGTAATTTGGAATCGTCTAATATTTCTTGGAATATTACTCCAACTGGAAGACTGTGCCCTTCACGAGCTGATTCTTTGGCATTTGACTCTTCTTTGGCAGCTGACAGTTCTTCGGCTTCTGGGGTTTCTGTTGTTGTTTTTGACTCCGTAGAGTACCTAGACGGTTGCTCTTTGTATTGTGAAGGAATATCTCCAGAATGCGTCTTGAAGCTATCTAAATCGACTAACTCAGAACTGGGACGTCTGAAATAGACCAAAAGAATATTATGAACTAAGCGATCTGTCCGTTTATTTATTAAAATGTTACTTGAAATCTTAATATAAAATACCTGATATGCGCTCGGGTTCTGCTCCTGGTTTGGCCGCTAGATTCATCAGCTACGTTATCGACTTGAGGTCGGCCTCGCTGTCTTACAGTCTCTGAAGTAGCTTCGGGCGTAGCTGTTGTAGTGGTTGCAGTGGCAAGGTTGCGACCACGAGGAGGAAACCGAGTGCTAGACGGCAATCTAATGAGAGAAAGATTTCTTTATAAGCCAATTGTAAAAAATAATAACGTAGGTATGATCAACTAAAAAACATTACCTGTCTTCCTCTATTTCTTCCTCGACTGGAGCCGGTGAGAGATTGCGACCTCTAGCGCGACCTCTGCTGGTAGTTGTTGCAGGAAGGATTTCGTTCTGAGCTTCAGGTGTGGCTATCGTTGT
Organism: Catoptria pinella; assembly: GCA_963556745.1. NCBI lineage: Eukaryota > Metazoa > Arthropoda > Insecta > Lepidoptera > Crambidae > Catoptria > Catoptria pinella. The sequence continues at coordinate 12,605,685 of OY750758.1, read as the reverse complement.
GGTAGCTGACCTGTCAATAGTACTATAACGGTTTCTTGTCTTTTCCTTGGGAATTTGGTTTTCATTTTCAACTTTTCGAGGACCATCGTGAGCGTTATGCACTTGCGGTGCGGCTGTGGTAGAAACTTTCTCCTTCCCTTCTTTCTTGCCTCCTTCATCTTCGTCGTAGTAATAGTAAATATACTCATACTCGTAGTCTTGACCATTAGGACCCTTCTTTATTTGTATCCGTGAGTGTTGTTTTTGCTCTGATCCTGCGGTTTCGAGTTGCACGTTGGATGATAAAAGCCCGCTGTTGATGTCATCAATAGTGTCGAAATTAATAGGAATGTAGTCGAAACCTTTCGCGGGAGCGGGTGGAGCAGTGGTCAAGACTGGTTTCTGAGTGGTCGTGCCTAGCGAACTGACCAGTTTCCCAGATTCAGACATAGCCTCAAGGGCAACCGCCATTTTGGGGTTTGTCTCAACATCCTTCAGGTTTTCTTTAATTTTAATATCCTCTATTTTTGAGACAGGTAAATCGATTTCAATAGAATCTGTTTTGAGCTTACTTCCTTTTTTAAACACTGCTTTTTTGTCTTCTTCGATAGACACGATTCCTTCAGAGGGATGTCTGGGTTTTCCACTGTATATTTTCTTTGTTATCTTTTCAACTCCCTCGTCTGGTTTAAAATAACGGTGGTTTGGATGTTTCTCTGGTATTTTATGAGCTGTTTCGAAATTTCTTAGAGGAGTCTGTTGCCCCGAGCTAACTAATACATATTCTTGTCCTTGTCGGGGCTCTGTGATGATATCTACGTCGGCATTTATTCGGTAGAATGCACAGACTAATAAACATCTGCAACAAAGAAAACGAGTTTTAAGATCTATGCGTTGATACGAGTGTAATGATATGATTACGAAAGTAGAGAGTCAGTGCTTTATGATGAGTCAGCAGGAACATGGGCGCGCGCCTACGAGCTTTGATCCAAACAGAAATAAAGGAGCACTGACTCATCTATTGTCTGCATTTCGTCACTGCATTTTCTACGGATAGTGTAGGTATACACAGCATTTGCATTTCAAAGACATTTTAGTGCGAAGCGTCATAATATACTAGTACCTACCTATAGCGCTTTTAGCGCTTGTGATTCGTTGTTTTTGTAATTGGTTTCGTAACACTGGTTGCATTTGCATGGCCTATCAATATATTGACACAGTTACACAGGTATCACTCCACGACGGAGCGCAAAGAAGTCGTGTGAAAACATACTAGACGACTGCAAAACAAGCATTGTCGATTGCAATAGTTGCAAGTGCGATGTGGTCGTGAGAAATTGTCAGCGAAAATCGGAGCGTGGGTGTATTACGGGTGTTGATTCCACAAGTGCGGATCGATGAGGCAACACATCAGCGCGATCACTTTCGCTCGGAGCGCTCTCTCGGCGCGCGCGTCATCCGGCGACCATCCCACTACGCACCGTATAAAAACGCCATCGGCTAAGAATTGAGCTATTGTTTAATTGCGATGAGGAAATTGCTTTGCACTGGTGCGATTACATGGAACGAAAGCATGAAAACTTTTACTATAGTTGCATTCTTCAAACTAAAATTGAAGTTAAAACAATGGCGAAATAATACGTTTAATGTTTTGATAAATATTGGTACTACTCGTACGTTACGTGTATACAGTTAGCCAATTGTTTTGGTATATGTTAACTTATACACAAATACTTATTTTGTTTTGCTTCGTGGTTTTTGTACACGGATACTTTTTTATTTTTTTTTTTTTTTTTTTTTTTTTTTGCACTCTCAACCAGAAGGGCTCGGAGCAACCTTCCCGGACACGCGAGGGGAAGGAGGCGGAAATCCTCATTGGACTTCCCCCATAGACGGTCTATGGGGGGGCATGTCAGACTTCTACTGACTAAAACCGCCTTTGAGGTTGGTTTCGACCCGACAGCTGTGAAGAGCCTCGAAACCTTCGTCTAATGCGACCGCCCCCCGAGGGGAGGGTGGCGCGAGCGTCACTCACCTAGGCGAGCATGCGCTTAGAGGACGACCGACAACCAGAGGGGTCACCGGCCGTTATGACAGAAATATACTATGACGACTGACTACCAGACGGGAGGCCAGCCGTAGAGAGTTGGGGGTGACCTGAGGGGTCGGGTGTGACCTGAGGGGTCGGTGGGGTGGGGGCGTTTGCAGCCTCCTGGGCCTCCAGTAGGCGGTCCAGGTCGGCCGAGAGTTGGTTGGGGGGGTCGGTTAGGACGGATTTGGGTCTGCGGGATAACAGGTTGGAGGATGAAACGGGGGGGTCGTACCCCGCCGCGCTTCGGATTAGTGGATTGGTATGATCTGCAGCTGATTCGAAGAATCGCTCAGAGATCTGGAAGAGGAATTGTTGGATGGTCTGGAGTTCGAGGTCCCTATGCAAGTCCGCGTTGCGGACGTAGTATGGGGCGTTAACCGCTCTGCGGCAGAAAAGGTTTTGCACTACTTGCAACTGGTGCAAGACAGTGGGGGAGGCGTGGGCGAAAGCCGGGGACGCATATGTCATCACCGGCCGCACGCAAACCTTGTATAGCGTTCGCTTGTTGCGGAGGGACATTCTACTGTGTCGGCCCAGCATAGCGCTGAGTCGACCCATGTAGAACCGCGCATTGCGGGTCACTCTCTGGACGTGGGGCCTAAAAGTGAGCCCCCGGTCCAGGGTGACACCGAGGTATTTGGCGGACCTTTGCCAGGGGATGGATTTTCCTAGCAAGGTGGGGGGGCGATGTTTGGGGGGTCGGCGCTTTGTATCGAAGCAAACCGCGGAAGATTTTTCCGGGTTTACTTCGATGCGCCATTTGCGGAACCATTCACCTAACTTATTGATAGAAGCCTGTAGCTTCGGAAGTATGTGGCGGTCAAGAGACCTGCCCTTTCTGTATAGAGCCGTGTCGTCAGCGAATAGGGCCAGTTCGACACCATTGGTCGGGATTGGGATATCGTTGGTATACACGAGATATAGCAACGGAGCGAGGACTGAGCCTTGCGGCACGCCCGCTGTGATAGATCGGGGGGAGGAGAGCGTACCTTCGTGTTTGAAACGAAAGGTGCGATGGTGGAGAAACGATGCTATCAGCCGGACCAGCCGAACCGACAGTTTGAGCCTGTACAGTTTGACTATTAGTCCGGTGTGCCAAACCTTGTCGAAGGCTTTGGCTACATCGAAAAAGACCGCTACAGTCTTGTATTTGCGGGGGAAAAAGCCGCTCGAGACGTACTCGACTATGCGGTGAACTTGTTGGGGACAAGAGTGTTTGGCTCGGAAGCCGTATTGGTGGGGGATTATCAAGTCTTCCCCGAAAAGATGCTCCTTCATACGAGCGAGTATGCACTTTTCGAGGAGCTTGCCTAACGCCTTGAGGAGGCTAATGGGTCTGTGACTAGAGGGGATATTGATGGGCTTACCCGGTTTGGGGATGCCTATTACGATTGCGTCCTTCCAGGCGGCTGGAAAGTAGCATAGATCGAAACAGGCATTGAAAATGAGAGAGATGAAAGTTAGTACTTGTATGGGAAAGTACTTAAGGGCCATATTAGAAATGCCGTCGGCGCCGGGCGCCTTTTTGACGACGAGTTCTTTAATGAGGGTTTTGATTTCATCGGTAGAAATCGAAACGGGGTCAGTGTCGGGGGTCAAGGGGGAGGAGTCCAGAGTGGCCAACTCCTCCTCGACTTCCCGCAAATGGACAGGATCGCATTCCTGTGTGCTGACTGAGCATTGAGAAGCAATGCTGTCAGCGAAGCATTCCGCCTTCTCGTCGTCGTCGAAGGCCAAAGAGCCATCGGGACGGAGAAGGGGGGGGAGGTGGGTAGTGGCATCGCTACGAAGAGCTTTAGCCACTCTATAGTAGGCCTGGTGGGAGGGAGAGATCTCAGCCATGAGGTCGCCGAAACGGTCGTTCCTCAGGTCTGAGAGTTGGGAGCTAACTTGTCGCCTGAGGCGATTCGCTGCGGCTCTATACTCGGGGGTCGGATACTTGGCCGCCCTTCTATGGGCTGCCCGCTTAGCCCTGACCAGATTACGGACGTCCGCCGGAAGTGGTCTGTCAGACTTGACAGGCACCTCCTTCGCGTTCGCCGTTAGGGTCGATTGGACTAATTGGGTTAGAGAGCCCACCGCACTGTCTATTTTCGCCGAGCTATCGAAATAGTCGGGTCCAATAGCGTACGGTGAGTTGTCGGCACTCATGGCCGACGAGAGTGAGGATTTAAAACCGTCCCAGTTGGTGACGGTTTTTAGAAGAGGGGGGGGTGGGTTATGGTCACCTAAAATGAGGGAGACCGGTCGGTGGTCGGAACCGAGATCGTCGAGAGTTTCGATCGATCTTAGATCGAGCGACACTCCCTTCACTAGCGCAAAGTCTAGTACATCGGGGGTGTGATCGACCCTATCCGGGTAATGGGTGGGAGCGTAAGGCGAAATTACGTCAAGCTCGAGAGCTTCGACAATTTCTAATAACTTACGACCGTTGGTATTAGTGTTGATACACGTCCAATCGGTGTGTTTGGAGTTAAAATCTCCGAAAAGAATTATAGAATCGCCTAAAGAGAGTAGCGTTTCGAAATCGCTTTGAACGGGAAGTACGTGCGCCGGAATGTAGACTGACGCTATGATTAGAGTTCGATGACCCGTCATAGCCAATCTACACACCGTCGCTTCCATACTTAAGAGTGGAGGAGTGGGGATGGGCGAGCAGTGGAGCGCCTTTCTGAAATAGATAGCGCAACCACCTCTCGTACTACTACTAACAGAATGGTCCGCAGAGGGGGCGGGGGGGGGCCTATCGTTGCGCACGAGCGCATACGATCTAATAGACAGCCCTTTTTTGATCGTGGGTTTTAGCCACGTCTCCTGAAGGAGAAGGAGGTCGACGCTTCTTTCGCGCAAAAATTCCCTTATTTCAGGTAAATTGTTGCGCAAAGAGCGACAGTTGAAAGAGACAAGCGAGACGCTAGCAGGTCTGTCGCGACCGTTGGCGACACGCGTTTGGGATATAGCTGGAAGCATACTTATAAAGTACGCAAGAGAGATTCGTGCTCACAGAGCGCAATAAGGCGCTCTTGAGCATTGCGCGCATTGCGCAGCTTCCCCGCCAAAGCGGATATCTCCGCCACGTTGACGCCGCGAATCGCATCAAAGATGAGGTTCACGTCGTCGACGAGGGAGGCCGCCTTGGGTGGAGCGAAAGGGGCGGGGATCGAGGCAGGAACCGTCGGCGGTTTTGCCTTGGGGGGACCCCAGGCCGGCACGGGAGCCTTTGCTGGGGCCACTCCGCCCGACTTAGGAAGTGCGGGGAAGTCAGCGGGGGTGGGAGGGGAAGGGCCAGCAGGCGGCGCCTTCTTTTGGGGGGTCGCTTTAGCCCTGGAGGGCTTGGGGGGACGCGGGGCGCGTGGGCAGCCTTTATAGTTAGCCGTATGGCCTAACTGACCGCACAGCACGCAACCGGGAGGGGTTGGAGTGTCTCGCGTGCGAGTACACTCACTAGTTGGGTGAGGGAGGAGGCACTTTACGCACCTGGGCGTAGCGGAGCAATTAGCTGCCGCGTGCCCGTACAGTTGGCAGCGGTGGCACTGCCCGGGAGTGCCACGCCGGTGGGGCTGTTCGGCTTTGCAGCCAGAATATACTTTTTTATAAATCTTGCATGGATTTGTATTACGGAACGGATCTAATTGCGTAGTGGAAAGGCGCTTACTTCCGTATTTTTTGTTATAGCTGTCAAGTGCGAGCGAACGAATTTTACAGCTAGAGCACAAACGTAACAGAATAAAATATCTTAAATATGTTTGAATTTTCGAAACAAACGAAATATTATATTCGGAGAACATTAATTTCACTAACCCTATAAAATCATTTCAGTATGGGTTCTTATTTCAAGAAGATAGCGATAAGAGTGACGATAAACGTTAGTGCTAGTAAAAGCAGGTTACTTTACTAATAAATACGATTTAAAGAAATGTATAAGTGGATCTTTATGTATGCCATTTATACGTAGAAGCAAAGAATATGGGCATTGAATCAGCTAGAGCCAAGAAATGTATTTCCTATGTAGAGCGACTGGTCTATGACCGGTTCAATTTCACTAGCCTAAGGTCGGCGCGGGAGCAAGGCTAGTGAGCGGCGCATGGCGGCGGCTGGGCACAGCAGCGCTTGTGCATTGTTTATAATAGTGACACTTGGGAACTATTTATATTTGTAAAATGTTTAACGGATACTAAACTATTAGAAATAAAACACTTTTCACGGATTACAGCGCGTATATTCAGGTGTTGTTTTAGAATTATGTAGTGACCACGGCCCCTGGAAAGGTGTCGAAACGCGTCGTGAATTCAAAAAACCAATAATTACAATCTAAATAATCCTAAAACAACACCTGAATTAATAATACACGCGCTGTAATTCGTGAAAAGTGTTTTATTTCTATTGAACTGTACGCGCGAAAGTCTTTGAAGTGGATACTGAACTAACCTAACCTCTAGCATAAAAATCACCAAATTCTAAACTACCAAACGTTGTAAATAAATAAATAGGTAATGCATCGAAAATCGTATTTTTTACTTTTCCATACTAATTACAATGTTTAAGCTGTCTAATTATTATGGGAGGACCAACATTCGTTTTTCGAATATGGTTCTTTGGCAAAAATGTTTATTTTCATTAGTAGATAAAACGACTACAAAATAACGGTGTATATAATGTAAATTACGTAGGTTCGTATCAAATAAACCGTTTTGTTCTTCAACTTTAAATTGTAGTACCTAGTTACCTTAGGTTTCGCTATGAAAAATGTCTAAACATGGTACTTTCTAAACTAGTATCATTATTGGCATGAATCCCAAACTAAGAATTATCGTAATTTAACTATCGTAAACGTTATGTTATAACTTAGTTATTACTATTTATGTACTTACTATGAAGTTAAAAGTTCATGCGTGGCGTGTTTCGTAGAGAACATCATGTTCGTTACGCATAATTATTGCAACCGAATATTGGCTATAAAACAATTAAATAACAGCGTATTGCCAATTCATACTTGTACTTTCCCTAACAATTAAGTGAGTTGAAGGCATTGAATTCTACTTTTTAGTGGACATTTGTAAAATGAAACGTAATTATACCTACTATAATAGATAAATGCATATTTTAATGGTTCTATTTGAACGTTATTTTAGTTCCTATAGTCAATAAACGAAGTTATTTATAATATTTTTATAGGTTAACAAATTTTATGCAGTTTCACTAGAAATGTTATTTGAATCACATAATACATAGTAGTACAAATCTTGAGTGAAAAATTTTGATTATTTATTCTTGTAGTCTATTGAAATTGGATATTATTGTAGATATGTGGCTGACAGTTCAACATTTCTACTTTACTGACAAATCTTATTTCGGTACTTTTTAAAACCATACTATATTTGGTAAGTTTGGGACTAAATGTGTGGTTAGTATAAAATATGAGCATAGCAAATAATATAAATAAAATAAAGCTTAGAATATATTTTTACATAAGTAAGTGAGTTTGGCATCTTCGCGAGTTATGTTCTGCCGTCGTATCAGAGAACACAGTATCTTTACTTACTGTGTTTTCACTTTTATTGTATTACTGTAATAATGAGCAAGAGCTCTACCCGGCAAAATTTTTGTTTTATTTTTAGCACTTATGGTTCCAGAGATACGGTTACTAAAAACACAGTAACTTTTACGAACTAACACCAATTATTAAAACAAAACACAGCATGTAGGTATTACATAATTTGAAAACAGTAAGTAAGAGGTTACTGTGATAATGGTTACAAACAATAAATACCGTAAGAAATACACTTTAGATAAGAACACAGTAAAACGCTCTTGCTAGTATAAAACACAGCATTTTTTCTAAATACTGTGTTATAGATTAGCTCAAGATTTCAAGATTATAATATATCACCTAGCAACAATACAGTATCTAAGATACTGTGTTATAAGAGAATTATGCTGGCAATCGATTATTTAAGTTCCTTAACAAAATAACAGTATTTAACTACTTACTGTTTTTTTACCTAGACCTTTCGAGCGCGGAAACAATATTTACTGGGTTTTAACTAAGTATAAGGGACGTGCGGTCTCTTGAGTGATTGCTCACTCCAGCCGAAGGACGGTGGTCATGCTAGGGGGGCATAAAACTAAATAATTTTAATACCATCACGTAAAAAAGTAAAGTTAGTTTGTACGAACAATATCAGTTTTAAAAGGTCGTAAAGTAAAAAAGGTTGAGCTACCAAATAAGAGATTTTGCGTTATTTACAAACATATTCCTTAAGGCTTCGGCGAACGGTGAGCTTCCCATACAAACGTAATACCAAAATGATTTGCAATTTGCGCATAATTAACTCTTGTGATGTTATTCATATTAAGACAGTATTTGTCTAGGTTTCTATTAAATAAAAAATCCAAAATACTAAACATAATATAAATACAAATACAAATAAAAATGTATGCGATTTACAATTTTGTATGTATAAATGTAATTGGCATTTATTTTGAATTGGGTTAGTATTTTGGAATTTTTATTTAATAGAAACCTAGACAAATACTATATTATTCCAAATAATATCACAAGATTAGTAAATTGTGCTCAAATTGAAAATCATTTTGGTATTACGTTTGTATGGGAAGCTCACCGTTCGCCGGAGCCTTAAGTTACTGTTTTTATAATTATTTTAAAATATTATGGTTGATTGATCTCATGTTTTTAATAAGTAAAAGTTTTAACTAGATATTATTATAATTTGTTAGAAGTTTGCTAATTTTTAATTTTTTGTAGGGACAACTTTTTCCAAATAGTGATTAAAAAGACTTTTAGATTTTTTTAATTTTGAGAATTTAGCATTCACAATGCGATTTATACAATACAAATAAATATACTAGAAAAAACACGACTCGCACCAGATCATGTTCTCGGACGGGAACATGATCTAGTGCGAGTCGTGTTTTTTCTAGTATATTTATTTGTATTGTATAAGACTTTTAGAAGATTATTATTTTAGCTGTTTTACCAGTAAAATATAATTAGTAATTATTTGTTTTATTTACCTGGACCATATTGTATGTTTTTTCAATTCATTTTACTAAAGAAAATTATATCCTTTTTAGTACAAAAACTTGCAAAGTTTAGTCTATAACACAGTATTGTAAAATACTGGATTAGACCAACCATCGCTAGCTTTTATCGTTTTAACTTAAAATACAGCAACTTGACTTACTAGATTCACAGTCAACTAAATTTTGTTAAGTAAATTAGATTAAAAAACAGTATATTAACAGTTACTGTGATGAAGTAAAGAATTTAGCAGCTTCTTTACTTAACTTAATCACAGTATTTAGTAAATCTTAGCTAGTACACAGTAACTATGTCAGTTACTGTCATTTAGTCTAGTACAACTAATTTTTCTTATTTCTTTTTACCAACAAGAACACAGTTATGCATTTAACACGAAATATCATAAAGATACATAAAAAATAAAAATACACATTTTAGCGCAACGTTATTTTTAATCACTCTACGTTCTAGTTAGTTTGCTAACTTTCATAAATTTGTCACAATCGAACATAGTTTCCAAAAAACTTTTCGCGCGTTTTTCTCGAAACGACTTTTTCAAAGTTACTGTGTTCTCTGATACGACGGCAGTGTTATTCTAAGGTTATAGCTAGTTTAAGAAGATACATATGTTTGGCATCTTCTCAAACTACCTTTTTGGAAAGCAGGAGTCACGCGCGTCGTGACTGAACCACGCCAGGGTCGTCAACCCAGCCCGGACTGTGAACACGTGCTTGCAAAACCACCACTGCAGATGCAACTCGACAAACAACATGAATCGTCAACCTTTAGAGATATTTCGACTCTAGTCACGTTCTAGCGGATATCTTTATAACTGGCTGATCTTTTAGGATTGTGTTTTAAAAACTGTGAATAAGCATTGTTGTTTTCCTTATCCATACACAAGGAAGGGCTGCAACAGCGGGGACATATTAATGGCTGATGTGATGATAATGAGATACGTAATTTTCGTATTTACGCTTAATAAATTAATGCTAAATTCGCCGGTAAATGCGATAAATGTGATTTTTTTTATTCTTTTACGCGAAATCTAAATAATTTTATTTTTAGATCAAAAATAGGTACAAAAAATTTAAAATAAATAAAGATTTTAGTAGCAACGAAATCTTGCTAGCTAGCTTTGCAAAGGCAGTCATTAAAGTCTCTATTGGTCTGGTAAATACAGATATATTGTTTTTTAGTACTTATATCTACTACATTCCTTATTCCTCCATCCAACAATGACCGAAGAAGAGAGAAAATGTTGAGCTAGACGACTAAAATATACGGTTTATTTATTTTCTTTCATTTTGTTCCTTTGGATTTTGCGAAAAAAATCCGAATTTTTGGATTTGGTTTTCATTTTTATGTGATTTATTTGCGAAAATTATGTAATTACCTACCCCTAATTGTAAGGCATAGTGCTGTTTATATAAATTAAGGAACTACGAATGATAAAAGAGTGGAGAATAAACATTTGAGATTATCTGTGTAGCATAAAAAAATAAATGCCTATTGCGTTAAAAATTATGAGTACTAATTAAATCAAGGGTCAACACCTGCCCTCATACGACCCCGAGAACACGATTCTCGTTCAAAAAACAGCATTTGCCGATACCGTGAATCATGTTTTTGAGATGCAATCCCTTTTCAACTTTAATGGTAAACTCGTCCTAAGTCATCCACCTTTTTTGGATGTTGCAACCAAAGATTACAAGCCTTTAATCAATGTTATTGACAACGCGTCAACTCATGTGAACCGAAAAGTGTAACAATCAAGAGTTTAGTGCAAGTGGTCACGAGATTGTCCCGTTTGCGACACGCGCAATCGACGCGAGAACAAAACAATTTCATATTTGAAATTAAGTTTGGCACGATCCGACTTCGCTTGCTCCACATGTCTTAGCCAATCCACTTAGCAAGGCTAAACTCATTACACTGTTTCATTAAGTTACTCGCTGAATTATTCGGTTAACGACCATTTCGATAGCGTCGCGGTGGGGTGCAGTGCAGCCAGCCGCATTGTTGTTATGTCATTGTTGCCGTTGAGAATGGCCATGAAATCACCGATTAGTCTATTGATAAAAAGGAGTTTACAACAATGATAACATTGAATAAAATCTAATAACAATCTTTCTTCATGTGGATAGTTATAACTACTGGTTTGAGGTTATTATACGTAATTCTATACCAAGTATTAAAAAGCACGAAATTTCGTTTTCTTTAATCAACTTTATGCTCATTCAATAGCTTTTAATTTTAACTTATTCAACAACGTTAAAGTCTTTTTGTTTCTTAAATCTTATATTATAATATGGAACGCAAAATGTAAATAAACGAAAAATCTATTTCTTAAGTGGTCGAAATTCTAATCAAGATGTTAAAAATGAAACACGTCCAATTAGTAACACTTTAGATAAGGTTCATATTATACTTGTGTAGGTAGCCACTCGTGACGGGTTCTTTAAATTAACGAAATAATTTAATTGAAAATTAACATGCGATTTTTGTGCAATAGTAACCGATGCCTAAGAATACGTTAGTTTTGAGAAAGTAAATAGTGTTCAATTCGGTTTGAGTAATTTTTTGATATACCAATTTCTAGGAATATGACGTCTACATTATATTTTGTATGATATTATAAAAATATATGTAGGTATAACATAATTTTCTCATTAAAAATTAAATACCCTTGAATCAAACTTGGTCAAATTCAATAGCAACACAACTTTAACCAGTAAAATGTTTCTGCATCCTTAGTAATTCGAATTTAAATCGATGTAATTTTTTTAATAAAGAATCAAACAGTTTAAATACGTCATGTGATTATTTATACCTACTTAACCAGTTTAAAATTCGCATCGATGGTCAATTATAAAGTGGCCAGGAAATATTCAAGTATATGAAACCGGAGGAAAACAGGCTTATTGGAAATCTCGCGACTCGGCTCGCACTTTTCCAATTGTTGTGGTCGCGGGAATGACACCACACCACACCACACCACAGTAGGTCAAGGACTGCGAAGTTCCCACACATTAGCTTCATTTTATCTGAATCTATGCTCGACCAATTATAAATACTTGTAGGTAATGTGTGAGCGCTCCTCACAAGATGCATCTACACAGTTTTCTTTCCCTTTTCATTTAAATCATGAGATTGTATGCAATGCTATTCGGATACATTGGTTTTTATTTTGGGTGGCACATTTATTTGATACATTAGTAAAAAGATATGCCTACTTCTTCTGTATTGACCTTTTCTTGGTCCGATCCGAAGATAATACTTATTACTTTTACATGGAATGCATTTTTTTACTTCCTGGATCACTGATGCCATTTAGTACCGGTCTTCTGATAATTTATTTGAGATCTTTGTTCGGTATGTATTATTTTATACCGTTCATTAAACGAGCCATTTATATTAAGAAGGCCATCAAGAATTAAAATGGCACAAAAACTCATCTCAACATATTTTGAACAAGATGCAGAAAAGTTGTTTTAAAGTGGTTTGTATTTTACTGCAATCTATAACTAGCGACCGCCCGTGACTTCGTCTGCGTGGAATGTTTTTGGCTATCCATCGGGGAAAAAAAATCGGGATGAAAGGTACCCTATGTCCTTCTCTGTACCCATGACAACGTGTATGTAAAATTTCATGATGATCGGTCCAGTAGTTACGACGTGAAGGCGTAACAAAGAAACAAACGGACTTTCGCATTTATAATATTATAGTAAGGATCATCGGTAAAATATTTATCCTAACGTAAGTATGCTAGAAAAATAAAAAGAAAGAAATATATTATCAAAATTTCTGTTTCGGTACGTTCAATTTCAAGCAGGTATCTATCAATATTGCTCTATCAAGAGCAAAATATAAATTTTCCCTTATCTTTTATAATGTTGAACGTACACTACTTACAATAGTAGTTTCGCTTTTAGTAATTAAAAATATCATTTGTCAATACTGTCCCAATGCCTTTATTAGATTAGATATTATTTTATAAACAAATTACTTAATCAAAATTATAAATTCAGTGTTTAACATATTATACTGTGTATTACGTGATATAACCAGCCCTACACAGTTTCGGCTATGTTAATAAAATATTAAGTTGCTATCAGTGAAACCCGGATCTGAATGATAATAGTTTCTCCATCCGGATGTGACATTACGCAATCAACTGGTTCGCTTAAACATTATTGAGTAATCTGTGTGCACTTGAATAAGTTTTAACGCCAAACATGCGCTGGATCAATTTTAATAAACTAGCGAATTAGGATAAAAAACACCGATTTGATTGAAACTTGAAAAACATAGTATTGATATATTATTTTTCTGTAAATATCGTTTTGTTTATTATATATTACCATCGTAACAACTATGTTTGTTTATAACAAAAGGGAAGCAACCACCAATTTAATAAAAATAAAATTTAAGAAAACATTGCGTTAAAGATGAGTAAATACGTTACCTCTCAAAGAAGAAAGAGGCGGTGCGGTGTGTGAAATTTTTATTTACAAGCGACATTCACACTAGATTATGTTTGGAAAAACGACAATACTTATGTTAGCAAAATCCACACTATTTAGTAATATTTGCCAAAAATGTATAGGTGTCGCAAGCTCTATGTTTGACGGATTCCAGCTACGCACTGTGCGTGCAGCTCTATAGCTGAAGTAACATCAAAGTTCATGGCTAAAGCCGTTGCGAAAACTTTGAAAGTACCTACTTACTGCCAGTCCAACAAGGACTAAATCTATTTCTAAGTATTACAACCTATAAAGTAGAGGCGCAAGACAGCCGACACTCGTCCGAAGAAATATCCATAATTTGTGTTACATTGCCATGAAAGCTGTGTTTGCAGTTGACCGTGGCCATAAATTTGTTATATTATTAAGTAGTGGAAATCAGTAAGGATATTGAGCATGCATGGCACTTCCTAAATGAGCCACGTGGCTTGTGAGTGAGAATGTCCCAGCAAAGTCCACGCAAGGTCTCTGCCATGTCTCCGAGGTCACTGGTGAACGGACATGCACAGTAATTGACTGTTATCCTCTCTTTTACTCGCTAAGCAAACGAAAGGGAAAATACTATGAGTCACGGTTAAAAGTTATTAAATCGATCGAACACTCGTCTAGAGACCTACGTGTAAGTATGCTGCTGGACGCCGACCGATCACTATGCAAGAATGTGACAGTTACTGACACACACTATACTTAAAACCGCAACGCTGTAAACAAGTCCAGAATAAACTTGAACATTTAACAGTTTATAAAAAAACAAAATATCGCAAAAACATCAAATATTTTGTTTCATTATACATAAAAAACTGAAATTCGAAAGCAGCTATCTACATGAATCTCGAGTTTAAAAGAAAATAATTATCTTCATTGATTAAGAACTTTGAAAACCTCTTCATTAAGTGCGCGAGTAAACTAAAAGTGGACCGGTAATCCATAGTGTGGGTTTGTGCCCCACTCTAGTAACTATATATTATTTAACTTAGTATACAGAGCTTAAAAACAACCCGCAATGCCGAATATGGTAGATAGGGACAATCAAACTGAATAACTTTTACTATGGGACCAACTCAATTAACTGGGAAAGAAAAATCAGGTCTGCAACTTACTTTCGAAAGTCGTAGGCTCGATGAACGATGCCGTTTCATACATTTTGGTTTTTTCGTTAATAATTTTTGCATGAACATCTGTTTTTTTTTTCGCGATTTCAGAATTGGTGCCGTAGTAAAAGTTGTCCCAGTTAAATGGTCCCTATCCACCATATTCGGCATTGCAGGTTGTTTTGTAACACCCTGTATAAATAGCAGTGTGAATGCTAAAAACTAAACTGAAAGTTTAAAAAAATAAACGACATTGTGATTATAAGCAAAGGTCAAATAACTCATAAAATTAATCAAATAATTACTAATTTATAAAATTCGAGAATGGAAACAACTCTATCACCTTGAAATCATTTTGCAAACATCTTACAATGAAAGAGAAATTAGTTAAAAAAGATGGCTTTATTTCCTTCCGTGCGAATAAAAACTGCACCAACACTAATAGCAGGTATTATTACTGTGTTAGCACATTATGGCTATATGGTACACGATAGTTGACGCCTTGTAATGTATAAAAACGGTACTTGGGTTCATCAACCGAGCTTGATCATAATCGTTGTCACGTAACAATTAACACTCGATTCGTGAGGTGAACGCAAAATATGTGATAGAATGGATTATCCATTGTAAATATTGTAATTCAACGCCATCATTTACTTATAGATCACCACTTATTGTTTAATTAATCAATTAGATGTTCTTGTGTAAAGACAACATACATAAGTAACGGCTGTATTGCTGCAGCGACAACGACCTGCTACAAGTTAATAATTTATGATTGATATCTGACAGTATGTTTAATACACAGAACAGAGAAAAATTATTTTCTGTTCAGTTGTTAAATAGGTATTAGTAGCATAGAGTCGATAGATAGAGTGAATTTAAACATATTTCATTGTTTCAAGTCTTGTGCAAACATTATACTTTGTGTTTATAAGGTGTTAATAAGCTTTTATGTTTGCCTTATCCAAAAAATAGCACCGAACAAGTATGTATTTAACTAAATAGATTTTAAAAAACGTGGGTTAGTTTATTAAGTTGTTAGTTTATTCAAAAAAATCTTTTGAAAGTGTGACTCTCGAAAGTCAGGTATAAAAGACATCAACGAGATCTGGAGTTGGCGATTGAATGTTAGTTCAATGAACTGTCATGCAAACAACAATGTGGTGTCCAATCTTCTTTTGTAACCCAGCCTAGTTAGTGGAGTTTCAGCCTAGCTAGTGGAGTTCTAGTCTAGCTAGTGGAGTTTCAGCCTAGCTAGTGGAATTCCAGCCTAGCTAGTGGAGTTTCAGCCTATCTAGTGGAGTTTCAGCCTAGCTAGTGGAGTTCTAGTCTAGCTAGTGGAGTTTCAGCCGAGCTAGTGGAATTCCAGCCTAGCTAGTGAAGTTTCAGACTAGTTAGCGGAGTTCCAGCCTAGCTAGTTGAGATTCAGCCTAGCTATTGGAATTCCGGCCTCGCTAGTCCAGTGGTAGGTACGGCAAAACGATACGCGCATACGGAGTCTCAAGGATTGTTTGATTAGTACGTATTTGAGATTTTTAAAACTAAATATATAAAAATACTGACTAACTAGTCATACATTAAAAGTTCACTTGGACATCGAACCAGAGAGGAATACCAATGTGTTTGCGAGTGAAGGCATCTCAAACACGTCGCATTGGTAACTGAGACACTGACGAATTGCCTTGTGAATTCCAAATACTTTTATAGGTAGTCATACTGCACTATATTTGTAATATAGTCACATTTAGAAACCGCTAGAAAATCTGGAATATTAATACCCGACTATGACCCATACGACACGCGTGATAGTCGTAAAGTTTTTACAATAATTAAGTACCTATTTAACTCCTTCGTGTTATTCAAAAAGTTCTATATCATGTACTATATTTGAGATTGTATATTTTGCAGCTATACAAAAACCGCAAAATGAATAAATGTATCCTTTTATAAAGTACCTTTGCTGTTCCAAGAATATAATTCACTGACCACTGAAACTTTACGCCCACATTGGCCTTGCTTTATTTTGGTTATTTCTAAATTTAGCTTCCCTTCCTCGGAATCAGTCGTGAGACTCGTGAGTCAAGAAACGGTTGACTTGGGTTACTGTCCTGGCTGACGATGGGGCGACACACGCCCAGTGGATCAAGGTCTCTCCAGCTTATACTGAATGCCTACGCTTCCCAAGCTGGAAATCAACTTTTACCACAATATGACCAACGAACATAAAACAAGTTTCGTAAACAGGAAACCGACAACCAGCAAACACTCCCTCACATAAGGCAGCGCCGATACCTGTCCCTTCTTCAAATTCCTTTTTAACACCGTCATTTGATCAGGCTAAAATTAAAACACTAATTTATTGCCGAAATAACAAGACAAGATAGATAGCAATATTGCGACATCCATTAAAATAATTAAACAATTATTATAATCATATACAAATGCTCGATGCTACAATAGGTATTAAACGACTTGGTTTCGTAAGATGGACCACGGACGTAGAAAGAGACAAGGTCAGCCACACAGTTAGGCAAAGCGTCGATACGATAAGTGCGTTAATGGTCAGAGTTGCACCGAAAAAAACATTTGCACATTATACACTTTAGCTAACGCTTAGCTCCTGTCAATCCCATACATTGTTATCCTATTCTACTAGCGTTATTTTTAGTAGAATGGCCATTTGAGTAGGCCCTTAGTTTGTCTAATGTTAACAGTTCGAAAATAAATAAATAAAGTATTGTTCTCCTTTTAAAATTTGTAAAATAACCTATTCATATTATAAAACTGATCAAATGAAATAAGTATACGGCAAACATTGACTGTGAAGTTCACTACAACTTAGTTTTGGTGATAGATTAAGGAAGCTATACATCGATACACAAAGCCGCACTTTATTCACTAAATGTTTGTTTGCTTAACTGTAACAACGGTAACTTATATTATTCTCATATTTCAAAGTTCAGGCAACATTGAGGTGGAGTAAAATATTAAACAAGTAATTTAAATTCAAAGGCAAATATTTGGAAACGAATTCTATTGACGAGTTCGTATCGTTAGTCATAATTATCATTGGAAGTCACCACATTATAAGGTTTCGCAACGGCCAACGCAATCGACAAAGGTCACATTCCCTGAGATGCCACAACAGTGCTAGAAAGTCGGCGATTGTGTCTAACTTGTAGTGGCACACGTGGGGATTAATATCTTCGGCTGTTCAGCGAAGAAGTGCAGCAAATACCATGTTTTATTCATCCGTTATCTCGCAACGCATTCTTCGAAAGGTTGTCGGCAGAAAAGTGAAACTGGTTGAAACCGAAAGCTTACAAAACGCGCCTATACAGCCGATTATGCGCGCGCTGACGCGCCCGGCTGCGAACCCGGACCCGCTAGTTAATGTCACTGATGCAACAGTTAATCCAATGTCAGATTCTTATGACATATCTCGCTACTCAGCTGGAGATGCGCCGTGATGAAACTCAGTGATATAATGCACGGTTTGCGCAAATAGTATAACGCTCAATACATACGACACACTCAGGTGCATGCATTACAACATGTTTGCAATAAGTTTGATACGTACTGCAATAGTTATTTTGCATTACGGGCCAAGTGATTGATTGAGCATTATAATAAAACCTGGCGAATACTCTAACAGAATGAAAAGATCTTATACCTACTGCTTCTACAAACAAAATGAATTAGGTATCATGATATTATAATATTATTTATATACCTTTTAAAATCATACTAATACGAAAAAACACGAATTAATTTTATAATAAGCTAGGTACTTAAATATAACAATAAATAGTCATAAGTAAATAACTTTTTTTTTCAATGGATAGTCTGTTTCTTTTTGTCATTATTCACTCGGACTCATATCATTTGTCATTGACCTTGACGCACACAAATTTATCGATTTGTGACTGTAGATCGTGACCGAAATCAATCAATTACCGAAATAAAGTACCTACTTATCTAACATTACATCGTTAACAATGAAATATGATATAACATAATAATTCATCTGGTTAGAAGAAAAAAGTTTCGTAGTCTTAATAAAAACTAAGTACTTGTAGTTACGAAATATAAAGTTTCCCAGTGTAATGCGCACGGCACGCCCGCCTATAACACTGCACTTTTTATTAATGCACCAATAGAAGATAGTTAAAAGTGTAGATTCAGTATGCAAGTGCCAGGTCACGACCGCATTCCAAGGATTGCAACGTTACATTGATTCTATCGTTAAGAAAAGTGCTCCTGTAATTTTCCGCTACAAGGCTGACCGAGCTGAAACTATTGCGTTTCAACACTACAGGTTTAGGGCAAGAGTCGGAATACTGCTTATATTCGTTCAACATTCTTTTAGATAACACGTGAACATTTTCCTCCAACAAAAAGTTACCTAATCACATCACACATATCTGTCAATCCATACTAATATTAGAAAGCAGCCCCAATGATAACATAGTTGAGCAGAAGAAGCAGTTGGTATGCGCGTTTAGTTTGTTTGTAACTCAGCAACTAACTGATTGATCCGATTTCCAAAATCCTTTCACTGTTTTACCCTTCACAGCGATACGACTTTTCAGAATGAATGAATTTGCAGACAAAAACTAGTCATAGGGTATAATAAACTAGCATTCAAAGTTATGTAAGGAAATTAGTTAATGCAAACAGTAGTTATAGCAGTTAAGTTGTGTTGTCCGATCGGTTTATTGGATAGTCTAATGCAATAGCTAAGGGGGCTGTACACAGCTGGTTGCGCAAGGAAGGAGCAGCGGGCAGTCGGTGCGGTCGCAGCGATGGGTCGTGACCCGGCGCGCCACCCGCCGCCCTTGACACGAACCCGTAGAAAGTACTGGCCAACTCGATGAGAGGGCCTACTATACAATAAAAAAGCGATAATGCAAGTTCGTTTCGTTACGTGACAGAGTAAAAAATCGAACGACGAATATAGTCTAGTTACCGAGTTTATATTATTTTCGATGATTACTGAAAACGAAGAATAGGCGATTGATGACTTGCTGTCCAAAATTGCATTATTTCTGCAAGCTACATCGTGCAGTGCGGTGATTGTTAATAAAATATCAGTAATTGCTATCGTAGGTCTCTGTTCTGAGGTCATAGGTGACTTATTGAATAAAATGATAGGTATTTATGTAACATAAATAAGTAGGTACCAATAATTTCTTAAACACATAAAATCTGAAGAATTATGCAGGTATTTATCGATTATTTAGCAAATTTATCGTATTCCTTCATAAATGTATTGGCACTGAATTTTCTCTATAAAAGATTTAATCTTTTGTTTCTGGTCCAAGAACTTTCGCTGAAAAATTTATCTAAATCTTTTCTCTACAAAATAAAATATAACACGAACCATTTTAAATTCAAGGCGTTCACTTAAGTGACGTTTTCCTACATTTTTTCACTTTCACGTTTCGCGTGTTTACGTTTTACCAGTATACTAAGCTGTTTATATTTTTTACTCGCATACTGTTTACAAATTACATAGGTACATACACATGTCATGTCTTCGCCTTGTACAATAGAAAATAAAAGTACTACGACCTTTTGACAAATTAAAATGACGGGTAATTACTAAGTTGTGACGATATTGACAAGTGGGCAATGTGTTTACAGCTTGATTGCTTACCTACCAGTAGCGAAGGGCCTATACAAGCTAATTTCCATCGGCTTACCTATTAGAAATATTACCCCACCGATCCACTATGCAGATCATCATTTTTTTTAGAACGGCTTACCTTCGCCATAATTTACCCCTCGCCACTGTTATCTACTATTTGATTACGATGAATATATATTTATATCCTGCAAGCGCGATAAAAACAGCGCTAAGAATTACGTGGAATATGAAAATAGTGTACCGTAATGTTGTTTTGTAACATGTGCAATTGTTTATATGGCTAAATTACCGATCTATCTAACAAACACCTTCGTAACGACTCGCAAACCGCAAAATACAAAAAGTGCTGACTTAGACAAATACTTCCGATTTAAACTTCAAACCAATGAAGCAAGAAGGTTCCATAACTATCGAAAACGTTATAGATAACGTTATTAGATAAGATCCCACTCTAATGCACCCTAATGTTGCGCAAAGTTCATTACCACAGTAATGATGGGAGATGAAGTAGATGGAGTCTAGAAAGTGGCCGGCTGCGGATGACGGCTGCTCACGACACGACATGCTCGATAACATCACATGTCTGACAGCGAAAACAAATTACGCACTTAATGTGGTTGCGCATCACTACAGTTTAAAAAGGTTGGCTACCACAATAATTATAGATTGAAGTATTTGTTTTGATTATAAGGTCGAGTGGGCAAAAGAAACACCAAGGCAAGTGAAAAACCCAACTATAAAGTAAGAAAATATCCTAGTTTATCTCCATACCGACGCCGCCGTATCATGTAGTGTACATCATGTGAAGTGTATACAAATGTACATGGCCCAACGAAAAGTTTTAGCTGAACCCTTCATGAAATTGAGTTTTTCTATCGATTTTCGACAATTACTTACACTATAAGAATTAAAATATATTATTATCAATATTGAAATGTTATTAGAATAATGTTATTAAAATCAAAAAATATATATAAATATTATATAAAATTGCTGGAGATGGAGACCTATTGTACGTGCATATGGGTTATTTTAAAATTGTTGAAAATACATAGCAAACAACAAAGCGACATGTCTAAATCTACACTAGCGCCAAGTTAGTACTAGTGCGTAATAGACTGGTGGATGATTTTTTAATCAGACAAATTATTCTGACATAGCGAGTTCTATAACTTAACTTTGAATAAAAATAAAGTATGTTTCACTTTCCCACTCGACGTTGGTAGACTTTATACGACTGGTAATTTATTAAATAATCACATAATTGGAACCAAAAACAGTTTCTGTATTTTATAGCTATAATACAGCTAGCTATTTTTATATTATATATTTTACAAAAGTTTTTTGTCTGTAATTCGACTTTCTTGGAAGAAATTCTAAATAAATGTTGGAAAATTTATTCCATTGCTATATTCATTACTCAGAAAATAGAGGAATCTACTAAGTATTCACGTTTCGAAGCTTTCTAGTAGTAACATCAATAAGTTTCACAAATAAGCTACATGCCTTGTAGGGAAAACTCACGTCGGTCACTCGTACGGGCGAGATCTCAGCATAACAATGTTTCTATCTTCAGAAAATTTAAGGCTTCGATTATAATTTCATCTAAATAGAGACGAGATCGCATTGATTTGAAAATATTTACATTAGTTGTCTAAAATTTGAGAAGTAACACTGCGACTTTTTACTCACATGACTTTTTTATCATCATTATGTCGTATAGTCTATAATAAAAAAAACCACCTCCACAACTTAGTAGTAAATTAAATTGTATTGCAAGTTTCTGATTAGGTATTCGATTGTATACAGTAGAGAGGTAAATCATGCCAATCCTTATATCCTGCTCAAAAGAAAATAGGGGTTATTATATGATTTTCCACGCAAAAGAACTAGTTTGGAAAGGTATTTTTCTGATAAATTCAATTTGATTTTATTCGAATTTGAAATATCAAACAATAATTCGAAAGAAAAAATACTATCAATTCTAACTGACATACGGCGAATAGGAGAAATTATATAGTAAATTCGACAGTAAAGTCGGTATGTTGAAATAAAATCAGATTGAATTTACCTGAAAAATACCTTTCCGAACTTAACTCTTTTCATGGTGGCCCTTATTTTCTTTTGAGCAGTATATAATAATTAAAATAATATCCGTTTTAAAAATAATTACAGTTAGTAGGTGTAAGAAATTCATCAAAACTTTTTTGAGCAAGGCCGCGCCGCATCGCTAGTGTTGGGACAGCTTAGAGCTTCACACATAAAAGCGAAAGTGAAGGTTGTTCGACGCGTTTCGACGTCATGAGGGCTGCGAATGAAACGCAAACACCTTGCGTTCCAAGTCCTTGTCGAATGAATACTAAAAGGGGATATAGTAATAACAATGTGGTGAATGCAGGAACAAGGAGCGTCAGCCTTGCCACTTAATGAGGTCATCATTTCGCATTCTTCTCAATCTCAATGTAGACGATATCCTTCTTGACTTTAATTATTCTCGCCAGTAAGTTCTGTTCAAATCGGTCAGATTTCATCCGTGGCTAAAGGTCACAGATTCCTCAAAACTCACTAAATAAAATCTTGCTTCATTATCCGTGTCAACCAATGAGTCAACGCCAAACGAAGGTTGATGTGATATTTAAAACCACCTAACTATTTTAAATATTCTATTGGCATCATATTATTAACATTTTCTCATAAATTCAGATAGGTAAATAATGCGTAACCGAGCACTCCTAAAATGTCACGCAGAAGCCGTGAATCAAACTATGAGAGTGAATGCAAACTTTCAGTGTACGGTCGGCCTTAGTAGATGTACTAGCTGAATACTTATTACCATGTCACACTAACTGTCGCGCTTGGCAAGTAAGTAAACAGTAAATGACATATGGGTCTCAATTGTTCAGCCACTTCAGAAGATTACTGTGCTTATAATAAAAAAAATCAAGATGATGATGAATCGTTAGTACAACACTTAACCAACAGAGCTTTTACAATTCTCTTCATAGCGCTGACATTTACTATTTGATATTTATGATGTGATATGAAAACTATCGGTACGTTCTCCGAGTCAGAATCGTAGAAATAATAGAAATCTATGATTTGAACGCATAACATTTTCCATTCTATATAATGCACTAGAGAAGCGACCGGACAGGACCAGAAGCGACCGGATGAACGCAACACCGACTTCGGATCCGGGAAAACTGTCGCCGGACGTCCTGGCGCTGGCGCCGGCTACCGGTAAACTGTTTTAAACACTGTCAATAACTGATATACGATTCCTGCTTGCTGTTTAGAACAGCAGCTGTTCTATAAACATTCATTTACCGCTAATTTACGTTTCTGAAGAAATAACACGAATAACTGTCGAATGAATTGAAAATTGATAATTAGTCCATGTAATTTCTCCAAATCGGTGAATCATCATATAATAATGCTCAAGTATAAGTACCTTGTCAAAGAAACATATTTTTTTACTTTTAGTAACAATCTGATACTTATAAGTAATTTGAACATCGAGTTTTAACCTTATAATTATGTTAAGTATTTGTTCGAAATTACTATCGTCACTCTCTTAAAATGAAAAAAAAAAAATTTCATTGAGCTTGTGTATTAAGTAAATAAAGGATTTTTTTTCTTTCCTAATGGCGGTTATAAAATGTAATAAAAAATATCACGTAACAAGTGTTAAGATATTTAATGATATAATTGAAACACCTAGCTAAGTGTATTTGTTTATGATATAGAGTAAATAGAGCATAAAATAAGTTATTTCACTGAAACTAGAGCAAACGCAAACACGTCTCACTCAAGGAGGTCCAGTTCAGTAGGCTATGTTAGCTACTACAATACACTTTAATTTATATACTATACTGAGTGCTTTAGAAAAATAAAGATATCCTACTAAAATATATAACTGCATATAATTTTAAACACGTGAGAAATATGAAATATGTTACTGTAAAACCACGATCTCAGGTAAATTCTAAGATTTCCTAGTAAAATCTAAGATTTACTAACTCTTATTGGTAAAAGTCCGAACTGTTCTGTGATCATCGTTTATTTCTAACAATTACCACCTCACTCGGTAAATTTTTGGTTTTACTTCAGAGGCACAGTAGTGTAAAAGGTTTTTATTGAAGTTGTTTTTAAATCATTTAGTCGTCAGTTGTTTTGAAATCATCTTTCAATAATTAAAAAGTAAACAAAATTATAAAAAATAAAAATTCAAGGGATTGACTGATAGGAAATTTTATTATAATGAACGACTTAGAAGTCTAAGAAAAATAAAAATAATGATAGTGAAGAATGTAAGTATCAAAATGATAATTAAATATATTAAAGTTCTTTACTGATAGGTAATTGATATAAAAGATTAAGTTACGTTAGCTAATTCATTGTTTTATTTAATAAAAACAAAATTGGTTAAACCTAGCATGTACCAAACTATGATGGTAAGTAACAAAAAAATATTTATTTTCTATAAAATTCTTACGTTTACCAATTCATGTTGGTAAATCCCAAGATTTTTAGTAAAACCTAAGATTTACCAATATACGGACTTTTACAGTAACATATAAATAGTCTACCTTAATATAAAGTATACATAATCAAAATTGTACCATAAGGTAATTGAAATTATCAATCATTAATTAATCTACATAAAAAAATTACCATTTGCTTATTAAAAGCGTTTCTACAAGCCATACTTTTGTTTATAATATTACCCAATTATTGTCTAGTAATCTAGTTGGACCACTTTTGGAAAACGATAACTGTATTGTGTAATACGATAATAGGCAACAAAAAAGCGCTGTTTATTCCTATAGTCTTTATGGCCTAACTAAGTTAGTAGGAGAAGTGTAATCTTCATGTAAAGCTGCAAAAATAATATATCTTTTTGATTATGTATACTTCAAAATTATTCCGGTTTCTGTGTCTGGCATGTAATTTGCAAAACATGAATTGCCTAAGTAAGTGCATTCCACTGCGCAATTATTATAGCATCGTAAGGAAGCGTGCTATTACTGCAAACGGCCGAAAAGCGTTCAAGATTCATTGAAATGCATTGTTTACAAATTTGGACGCGTAGAAAATATCGGCACTTTCTCTTTAACACACGTATCGAAAATCTGTATCATGGAGAAATGAAGATCGTGAAATGAATGCTATAATACAACGCGTGGCGAATTCCGACCACAAACATTACGTTTGTTTTTGAGAAGGAAAGTGAGTTAGCCACTGCCATACAAATATTCTTCATCCGATAAGGAAGTAACCATGTTGAAATAATAAAACTGCAGAAACGTTTCTGAGAAATAAACAATGACTACTACTTGTGTACACCCATTTAGAATTGTGACAAATTTACATCGTTAAATTAACATTACATCACATTTAGTATTGCGTAAATATAATACTTACTTACCTAATTAAGACGCAGAACAATGGATTTTTGCAATAATGTAAACTGGTTAATGACGATCATTAAAATTGGAAGCTAACAAGTTCCATTCAAATTTCTTGTCTAGTTTCAGCGGAATAAAATGAATCAAATGTTCCTTCTTATTTTTAAATCTCATAATGCAATAATTAGCAGTATGATTATATTTTACCTGAGCTTTTAAAAATATTAAACTCCAACTTAATTATTTCGTCAATGTAAGCTGCCGAGGATTAGGCAAGATAAACTTATCATCTAAATGTCAGGTCAAAGCTACATCCTGCAGATAGATAGCACTTATATAACCTGTGTCCTATTACAGTCTAAACAATCAAAGTTCAAGTAACAATTAGGCGAATATTCGAAAGGCGTGACTATCGCATCTCGTCACACGACAATGGGTCCTATGATAAAAGGATGCAGAACTCAAAATGGAGGGAATCATTTTATGCTATTGTGCTGTAATATATGTGGTTCCGTGCATCCACTTAGCACGTCGGTCGTGGCGCAATTCGGAGAGAGCTTTGACAATAGCTGTTGTTAGAGCATTTTTGTTAGTTGTTGTTTACACGAATGTGCTTCATGCAAACAAGAGCAAATAACTTGTTACATGATTTTAGATAAAATATTGTACACACTACACTACACAGTAACATCAAATGGTGCTGGTATTATGGTTATTAGTACATTCTGATTGGAAGCTTTAGATTACCACCTCTATTGCTAATTCTAAAAATCTATTTAAAAAAACAACAAAACCATCACAATTATTAAAAATAAATGAAATAAAATTGTAGATCTATTGCATTAATTAATCAAATAAGAAAATTTCTATAAGAAATTTCTACTTGTTCGAAACTAAGATGAACATTTTCTATTTCTCTGAATCTGCATGTTGTCGTGCAACTCCGCCGAAGCTTTGCAGAAAGTTCACTTTTTAATTGAGGAGTGACACCGCAAATTTGCGGTGTTCTAGCAAAATTGAAACTGCGTTTTCAGCGTGAAAACTGGCGTGAGAGGTGCGAGTGTTTACGTCGTGTCGGAGAGATCGTTGCGCCAAGCTGGGAAGCGGTTGGGGCTGTCGGGCCCACAGCCCGCCCGGGACAATGCGCACGCGCGCCTAGTCGTGCATATTTTAAAACAACATTTCGTAGCCTCCATTGAGAAACACTCGCCCCCATTCGTGATGTCAGTCGGCTGACGTTGAGCAATGAAAACCTGATTTCCACACGAGAAATCAGATCGAATTTTCGTGTTATCGACGTCCTCCATCCCGGCGCCGCCGTTACGTAACTTATGTTTGACTTAACACCTGTGCAAACATTCGATGAAAGTGACAATGCGCTGACAGGTTTCCGCGCAGTTCGGCCGCAACGCACAATTATCGTAGTTATTAGAAAGTCATCGTGTCAAATTTTATAATAATTTTAAAAGCGAAAATGTAGTTTCATGGCTTTTAAAATATACACTATGGATATTGCTAAAATTAAACATTCTAAGTTTCAAGCTGTGGCTATTTAAGTGCAATTAAAGTTCGATTGGTATGTGCTTATCACAGAGTCATTGAATAATGCACAATGCAACAAGTGGGTATAGTTACTCACATCGCTATCCTGGCGTCCATGTTGGGTGCGGGGCGGGCGGAGTGTGGTGCCGGGCGGGCGGCGGCTCCTCGGCTGCTGCAACAGAGATCACGTCAGCACGCGCGCCTTTCAAACTTCAGTTGCGACAGTGAAGCTCAACGAGGAAGCTGCATCGCACATTTAAATGCAACGCTAATGTCAGAGAGCGTCTAAATGCCAATAGTGATGACCTTTCGGTTTTGAACTGTTGCGCAAGCGGAGATCGCCAGCGATGGTAGAAAGGCGCGAGTGGTGGGGACGCACCGGGTGTGGGACGCGAGCTCGCGCTGCCGGTCGACTAACCTCGCCGCGGCGCGCGCGCCTGCTACTTATAGCCGCGCGGCCGCCCGCCCGCCCTCGCCCTGCCCGCCCTCGCTCCCGAGCCCTGTACAAAACACAGCCATCCGCCCATACTCCTCACCTGGATAAAGCTCTTCATAACTGTCCGTGCTTTTCCCTAAATTAAGTCAAAGACAGCCTGGAAAATTTAGAGCAGTAGTCTTAGCAAACATTAAAAGTTACCAAAACTGACTAGATATATATTGTGCTACTTAATTGTGCCAAAAATAAGAATGCAAAAGTAATATTAATGAAAACATAGAATAATTATCAATGAATTTAAAAAAAATACTGTCCATCTTCAAATATGTTTTATACTTACAAGTCTGCATAAAATTACATTTCAATGGCCGATAAACAAGCTTTATAATTACGAGCTATAGAATCAAACTCGTTATGTTCGACATTTTAAGAGTCGCTCATCTCAAATTATTTATGGTTTTTAATTGGCCAATAAAACAATAAACGTAAGCAAGTATATTTAGTTGCTTTAAGACTGCATAATAATATTTTGCCTATAGTGAAAATGCTCGTAGAGAAATGACATTTATGCAATACGAAAGACTTCAACGCGTTACGCTCGTAAATACTAAACCACGAGGACTCCAAATTCTCCCACATCAAGTTGTTAAAGTATTTAATTAATTTTTGATTTTCTTACTTTCCGATAAAAAATATTTTAGACATTTTAACGGCTAATGCAATAGTTTACTGACAGCACCAAAAGAAATCGCGATTTTCTGTGCATGTATGTACCTACATATTTTGTACAGACAATTTCAGACCAAGTCAGCCTATATTCGCTAGGTAGGTACTGTGTTAGTAGAAACAAAGAGCATAGATTACTAAATTGCCTAGTTCCTAGCTAAACCCTAGCACGACAAACAAAACAAATGATGGTAATTGATACAGGAGGACGTTTACAATTTTTTACTTGTAATAATAACACAATAAAAACTAGCTAAGGTTAAAACTAACACGTAATTTTAGGAATATCAACGTTTATTTGTTTTATAACATTTTTCAAAAACAGACAAAATAAATCGACTCTTCATACAAAACTTGATTAGCTGTTCTGACATTTGTATGGAATGGAAAGCCGATTTTTTTGTCTGTTTTCGGAAAAGACATAGAACAAATGTTGTTGTTTATGATGTGTGTATAAATATCTACACTGCGGTGTAGAATATTTGTTTTACACTAGCGCCATCTCTTGACCTATAGTGGAACTAATGTAATTTTTAGGGTTCCGTAGTCAAGTCAACCAGGAACCCACCATAGTTTCGCCATGTCCATCTATCCGTCCGTCCGCGGCTTAGCTCAGAGGCCCTAAGTAATTAAACATGAATGTGCATATTAATTACGCCGAAAAAAGGGTAGAATATAATCTCGAAAAATATATATTATTTAGTGTAGGGGAAGCTACATATTAAGTGGGGATGATTTTTTTTTCTCATCAATGTCATAGTGTGGGTTGTCGTTGGAGAGGTCTTTCAAAAATATTGTGGGCTTGTTAAAACCACTTTTTAATTCAGGGATCCGTTTGCGAAACATGTTAAAAGTGGCCCTTTTTGCTCTTTTGCCTACTACTATCTCAACGAACTATATTTTACTGAGGTTATTGTTTGTAAATAAAGTATAGAACCTTAGCATTAATAGGTACCTGCGCTTTAATTATGATAAGGACGCCACTGTAAGGGTACTAATCGCCTTAAATGTAACGTATTTCATACATATCAAATGCATTGAAGTAAGATGCCACATATTATGGTATAGTATACAATTAGAGAGAAAAGTGTTGGACCATGTGGGACAATGTGCTTGCATAGTAGCATGAAAACTTATAAATCCATAAATGGCATAATATGCAGGTGTCTAAGAATTTAGTTTTTTTGTTAAGAATATTTATAGGTAGGTATGTATTTCGTTGTACTTTGATATGAAATGCTTGCTTACCTAACAGATTTTGAAGAAACATAAGACAAATACTATCCATACTAATATTATAAATGCGAAAGTAACTCTGTCTGTCTGTTACGTTTTCACGCCAAGACCGCTGGACGGACGTGGTACGGATATAGATGGGATCTCGGGGAATTCTACTTAGTTTTCATTTCAAGTACTTTAAGCATCATTAGAATTAAGACGGTAAATTTTGTACTATCATGTTTGGTTGCGCCATCTAGCGCCGAGTAGCAGCATTATAAAAATAAAAACAATTCGACTTTGTACCCAGTTGCTAGTGTATAAACGATAACATTTAATGAATTTTGTGATTTGGGTTTTATTGTTTCTCTACATTTTAAATGTGTGTGTGCGTAGCATGTAACTATTTAATGGGGGCGTAAACAGGGCTTCGATTACGCTGATTTTCATACTAAAGTGAGTTTCTATCTACTTCTATGTTCTGTGAGAATCGCGGTCTGAAACAATAAAGGGAAAGAATGGTGTAGGTACGCACAACAGCACGGTAAGTTAAACAGTTCAACTTCGAAAACAGCTTTTATTACGTACGGCATAAAGACGGTCTCAAGGTCAACATGTATAGTCTGACGTGCCGCTGACTGTACATTAGTAAGTCAAACCACAAAAAATAGTTTTAGTTCTTTATTTACTTACGCATCACAAATATAGCGAAGTCATTATGGTACTCATATTTCAGAAACAGTCATTCGTATTCCAAAATTATCAAATTTAGTATTTTCTATTTTCGATAAAAAAATAACTATCTAAACTTAATACAACAATGTGCAGACAAAAATAAAATGATATCACAATACACTTACATCCAAGTAACTTACATTGATAAATTGAACTAAATATTTACAAATTTGGTTAAAATAAACAAAAAGTCTAGCAGATTGACTTTGTGATGTAAAGAAACTAAGTGATTGTTCGTTTTATCATGACCATAAAATTGTAGTTTCTACTTAAATATTACTATCATTTTGGTATAACATTATTTTGAATGAGACGATATAGAAAATAGCTCGTGGCAAACGAACTACTCACGAGCTGTGAGAAAGCAAATTAAATAAAGTGATATGGAATATGTGATATTTAGCACTACGACGTCGATTAGCCAAACAGACGCCCAACGATAGATCTCTCTCTCCTCTTGTAAGTTCTAGCGCAAGAATCGCCGCATTTATTTAAAAATGCGGGCTCACACTTCATTACTGAAGAATAATGGCACGCTGAAATTGTTATATCTATTATAGAACTTATCTAAGACCCAAGGAAGAAACAATATCTGTTTTCTTCGGTTGACACTTATTCATATTATGATCAGTACCTACTTGCTTATTTGCCACGCGCTATTTCACAGAAATATTTAAATCAAGTGTAAAAACTTTTCTTAAAATGTGTGCCTTTACACGATGGCACTTTAATAAATTGAACACATTACAAAGTTTGAGACAAAAAATAGACATGTGAATTTTTCTGACACATCAGTTATTGAATAAGTAGGTAAGTAAACCGCGAGCGGCCAAAGTTACTAACATTACGACCTCTTCTGAAACTGTTTATTTAAACAAGCATACCTAATGTAAATCACGATTCGACTGAGCGAAGACAAGTGCATTGATATGTTAACACACGATAACTCAAAATGTTTCCAGAAGATTCTCTTGAAAGGAAAATCAGCGAAGGATGGGCTATAAGTGTCAACACATCAATGGACTACTCAGTTGTAACCACACACACATAAATAACATTATTGCTTTGAATTAGATCTATACTAAATGTAGAGTTGTAATTTTATCAGAGAACTATTTTCCAGTGTCGTAAGTTATATCGGAACTATACAGTATCGCAAAACCAATATAAGAGTTTCAACAAAACTAGTAGGCATTAAGATTATTAGTGTAATTATTAAAATTCGGAAAGCCAAGGTAGATTTTCAAACATTATAAACAAAGATTTGTTAAGTAATGCCATTTCTTAAACTTTAATATTATGAAAGTTATTTCACCCTAAGCAATTTGTCACTTAAGTATAAGTACTAATTGTGTGCTTTAACTCTTTACAGATTCGGTAATTACAGAAAGACAATAAAGCTATAATATCTATACAAGGTGTTACAAAAATACCCCTTATGCCGAATATGGTATATAGGGACCATCAAACTGAACAACTTTTACTATGGGACCAACTCTGAAATCGCGAAAAAAGAATCAGCTGTTTCATATATTTTGATATTTTTTATTTTAAATTTTGTATGGAACAGCTGATTTTTTTATTTGTTAGAGTTGGTCCCATAGTAAAAGTTGTTCAGTTTGATGGTCCCTATATGCCATATTCGGCATTAGGGGTATTTTTGTAACACCTTGTATAAATAATTTGATACTTTATAATTATGAAGTTTGATATAAATAAAATACATAATCCTATGACAAACGACGAAGCGAATTGAACAGTTTATTCTAAGGAACAGGAGCAATTTCGGTGTTATAATGTATGTATAGTGTATGTTTACTAAATATCAAGTTATTACAGCGTTTGCTGTTTCAACATATAAAGGAAAAGAAAGTACGTATTATTTATAAAATAATGTCATCGAATTAAGTTACATCTCCCTATTGAAAAAAAAATGGCAATTCCTTTCCATATAACCTCTACTTTGAACTTACTTTTTACAAAAGAAAATTAGTATTTTATTTAAATATAGATAGGTATCATCTACTTCTATAATAAATATAAAAAAAAATATTGTAGGTATATAATTTATAATATAAACGTTATGAACTGCAATAATTATGATGTATAAAAACTCAACGTTTATTTAACAGAAAAATCGATATAGGTACACACGACAGCACGTCAAGGTTAAACTGCGAAAACAGCTTTTATTACGTAGGGCATAAAGGCTATCTCAAGGTCAACATGTATAGTCTGATGTGCCGCCGTGTGTACATACCTAATAATTACTTTAATTAATTATAATAAAAACTGACCTTTAAATTAGTCTGCGAATTGTACTGGTTTTTAAATAAAATAAAACATAAGGTACGTATTATATTAACATAAGGTATTTTTTACAATTCCTGACAATAAGCAATATAATCTATGTACTTCCAAGTTGATAATCGGGCGATTAACTGCTACACACACTTTTTATTAAACAGTAGTTTTTCATTCAGTTTACAAATTGGCAACATTACCACCAAACTAAATAACAATATGACAAGAGATAAAAAAGGTAATTACAAACAAATATTTAACAATACTTTTATACATAAATAAAAAAATAGGATTTGTCATAAAACAACAAAAAACAACTAAGGAATTTCGTAAAATAAAAGTTATATTTCATATTTTGAATTATAGAGCATTGATTTCACTATTAATATCTGGTTTCTTAATAATGTCATGTATTGATATTTTCACAATCCCATAGAGATTATCAAGTACCTATTTAATGTCGTTATTGACCCGGAAGCATGCAATTAATAGCGCGTAGTTAGACCCTGAGTAAATACTTTAAATTTCTATCACAGTTACAGAAAAAGCAAGAAATATTAAAGCAATATTTATTGGTTACATTACACATAATAAAAAACTGAAAATGACTCGATGGATATTTATAATTATTAATTGAATAATATCGTTAAATGATGAAACCTTTTTCCTTGTAACATGTCTGTATTTAATGACTAAGGACAAACAGAACAGTTAACTAGTTACATAAGAAGGTATAGCCCTTCAAAGCAAGTGTTATTTATATACTTTCATAATTTAATCGCGGTGATTGTAAATATGTACATATATAACTTTGACATTATTATAATATAACTTCGACTTTATTATAATGGCGAAAGACTCATGCCTTGCGCAGGCGACGAACTTTACAAATGATTTTCGACGAACGAACGAATGCGACGAACTTTTTTATTACGAAGAGCAAAATTTTGAACATGTCCGCATACATACTATTCATATAAAAATAGGGGGCTTACTTTGGCAAAGTTTTTTTTAATACAAATTCAATCTGATTTTATTTGAATTTGATATCGTCCGAAAGCTGTAGTAGTCAACTTTAATGTCTATTTTACTGTATAATTTTTCCTATTCGCCGTGTGTTAGAATAGAGAGAATATGGAGTTTAATACAAAAACACTCGAAACTTAAAATTTATCAATTTTAACTTACACACGGCGAATAGGACAATCAATTATAGCTACAGTGAATTGGACAGTAATGTCCGCAAGACTAATTACAGCATTCCCTTTAGGCACAGAACGTCAAAATCGCAAAAAGTCGAAGCTTTCAAATAAGGAGATTTACAAATTACCATAATTAAAACTTAATTTGATGAATTAGAATTTATTAATGAATTAATAAATAATGAAAGTTATTTTTTATAATTTATTACTAACATCAAATGCTATTTTTTTTAAATAACGTGACTGTTGATGTGACGGATCTAGTCATATTTGTATATTTTTAAAGATTAACATTTGATGTTAACTTGTAATCAATGAATTAAAAAAACTATTTTCATTAATTATTTATTAATGAATTTCAATTCACCAAAAAAGTTTAAATCATGGTTTAGTAAATATCATAATTTGAACGATGCAGTTTTGACGTTTTGCACCTCGGACGTTTTGCTCTTTTGACATATTGCGCTTTTGCCGTTCCACGCCTAAAGGCAGCTTTCGAATAATATCAAATTCAAATAAAATCAGATTGTATTTATATTTAAAAAAACCTTTCCAATGTTTGCTCGTTTGTGTATGGAAAAACCATATAGTGGCTCCTATTTTCTTTTGAGCAGTATAGTATATATACTAGGTGTTACAAAAATACCCCTAATGCCGAATATGGCATATAGGGACCATCAAACTGAACAACTTTTACTGTGGGACCAACTCTGAAATCGCGAAAAAAAAATCAGCTGTTTCATACATTTTGATATTTTCGATTTTCATTTTTGTATGGAACAGCTGATTTTTTTTTCGCGATTTCAGCGCCTTGTATATACAAGGTGTTACAAAAATACCCCTAATGCCGAATATGGTAGATAGGGACCATCATACTGATCAACTTTTACTATAGGACCAACTCTGAAATCGCGAAAAAAAAATCAGCTGTTTCATACATTTTGATATTTTCGATTTTAATTTTTGTATGAAACAGCTGATATTTTTATCGCGATTTCAGAGTTGGTCCCATAGTAAAAGTTGTTCAGTTTGATGGTCCCTACATACCATATTCAGCATTAGGGGTATTTTTGTAACACCTTGTATATCGTGCGTAAAAGTTTTGCCTCATTCTCTGTAATCTTGCGTAGACTCGATCGGACGAAAATCGTCTGCGCAGGCTTTTAGGCATTCTACTCTACTGCGACAATTATGGCTATTATATAAAGAGTTAATTTCAATATTAGTGTCATAAGTATTTGTAAGGCTTTATTGGAAGACTAGACTATAGGTCCTCGTCTATTACAAATTCATTTTGTATTTGGATTATTTCTACATTCTGGGTTTTATTATAATAGTACAACTAAAACTCATCCAATGCTAAAAATAAATTTTACATCACAGCAGTTGTTACAGGCGAACACTCTAGTAATAGAAAAATATATATGCATTACTATTTAATCTTCTTGGGAGTCATCGCGATCTCCGCATAGCCAACGACGTCACTCGGTACATAATGAACGGTTATGTAATTAGAAAATGTGCGCTTTAAACCTAATATAATTATAATGTACACATACGTCGATCATTAAATAGTCAAGTATGAAAAGTCGTCGGTGTGTCCCTTGACACAGTTCACATAATATTGTAGGCCTTAGGCTCAGAACCTCAAAATGACACAATGGCTTGCCATTTTGAGGTTCTGAGCCGTCAGCTAGAACGTCAATAGATCGGAATGTCAAAAGAGCAAAACGTCCAAAGCGCATAATGTCCAAGGAGCAAAACGTCAAAAGATCAGAATATCAAAAGAGCAATACAATCAAGGCGCACAATGTCCAAGGAGCAAAACTTTAAAACAATATCTACCACTGAACTATTTAACACTTGACACTGGCAAAAATTACGTCCAAGAGGTAGATTACCATAACAAAAAAAGAAGAAGAAGAACGCGTAAAATGTCAAAACGTTCCAATTATTAGATTTGCCAAACCTCCATGATTCAAAATTTATTTTGGTGAATTAGAATACATTAATAAATAACTAAATAATGAAAATAAAATGTTTTTCTTGAAAATCACTTATTTCTAACAACTGAATGTTAATCTTTAAAAATACACAAACGCGACAGTGTGACATGTGACGTGACACATTGTGATTTCGATGATTTTGTATATTTTTAAAGATTAACATTTGATATTAGTACCTACATAATAAATGATTTAATAAAACATTGTATTTACATTATTTATAATTATATTTATTATTACTGAATAATTCGCCAAAATAAGTTTTAAATCATGGTGGTTTGCTAAATCTCATAATTGGAACGTTTTGACATTTTGCGCTTTTGACGTTTTGCTCCTTGGACATTGTGCGCCTTGGACGTATTGCTCTTTTGATATTCTTATCTTTTGACGTTTTGCTTCTTGGACATTAAGCGCTTTGGACGTATTGCTTCTTTTACATTTTGATCTTTTGACGTTTTGCGATGGCTTGACATTTTCCGATTTTAACGTTCTACGCCTTAAGTCATTGTACGGTATGTCTTTTCAAATGTTTAATGTGATATCGTGTAAACAGCGTTTTTTGTAGTTGCTAGTTTGCGCTACCGTACGCTATAGACTTACAATTGTCTTTGCCTCCGTACATCTATTTCATAGATACAATGAACGATACGATACTTTCGATACTCGCGAGAACGCATACAATTACAACCCGATTCACTGACAATTCAATCCATTATTAATCTAAGTTACTTACGACTAAAACTATTACTATGTTACACATCTTTTGATTACACAATAATCTTTGCAAGCAACAGTTTATACCAACCAAATAATACTTTTATTCCTTGTTACAACTTCTATAATATTAGCGTCAGTGAATTGGGCAATAATTCAGATGGAGTTTAAAGAAGTAATCACCGAAAGCGGTCGGTAAGGCAAAACTATACTCTCACTATGAAGGTTGTCTATATTCTATATTCTATCGCATGGGGATTGGAAACTGTTTATATTAATAAATAGTTACTATAGCTGTATACTCGACTCCTTGTAATACTCTATAAATATTTCAATTCAACAGATTACTGCTTAATGTTGTACACGCACGTGGTGAACTCACTGGCTGTGTCGCTGTACTAACCGTGTAACCATAATAACGACAAAAATGTCACAATAAACACCGATTACACTGAGGTAACTGAGAAGGCACGACTGGTTTCGTATCACTATAGTTTGCGATATAAATAAATAGAGATCGCTGGTGCAAAGGGAAATTAAAGATTATCAATCATTTATCTGTCCTAGCATGTACCTATTTAAAGCTAGAAATTTCGCCTCGAGCGTCTCGATTCAAACCGTGAAAACAAACATTTTAAGAATCATGAGATCAATTTTGATGCGCATGTCCTCCACAGACTTTAACCGCCTTCTGCGCAGGTCTTATATGTTCAAAATTTGATTGTTATGAACGACCCATAATTTACTGTAAATTAATAATATCGTTCATGGAAGTAATAATAATAATAAAAGTCGAATTATTTGTTAAGAAAACATGATAAATAGGGACGTTACAAAAATGCTTTTTGAGTATTTGTGTTAACCATATTATCTTTTACAACATCTATATAGATACTCGGAATTTAAAGTACCTACTATACAATTCACCGCATGTGATAGAATATAACGAATGTTGCTTTGTTTATACAAAAGGTGTCATACAGCCGCCATGTTGCTTTTTTCAATTTTATAGCCAGTGTCACTCAGAATAATAACGATTTTAATCCCCCCTATTCAAATAACCAATATCCTATTCGTTCGCTAACTTACTTAATAAACATTAGATTATTTTAGTCACAAGTTGCTTATGTAAATCACAGAGACAGTTGTGGGTAGTGCATGGAATTGACAGTTTACGACAATGTATTTTTTTTATTTATAACTTATTTTTCAACTTTAAGATAGCGAACGAATTGAAAGTTGGCCATTTGAATAAATTTTCAGTAATTTAGAAAATCATAGTGGAATAAAGCAAGTCACATACAACACCTATGTCATGAACTCTGAAATGAAAACATTAAACTCCTCTTGCTTATTTGTTGAGTGATGAACATCCATCTACATAAAAATCATTGAAGTGCATACATGCATTTTTTAATTTATGAGTTTGTGAAGTCAGCATGTTTGTATGAAAATCACATGATATGATAAATCACCATAACGTGAACTATTCGATTATATAAATGTCAAACAATCTAAGAGTGAACTATTGTCTTCTTCACGCAGACTTCTATTCCGCTTACTAATAAAGATTGTATAGCAGATGTATAAGTTACACAATGGTTGCTCTCTGTCAAACTAA
Organism: Catoptria pinella; assembly: GCA_963556745.1. Classification (NCBI taxonomy): domain Eukaryota; kingdom Metazoa; phylum Arthropoda; class Insecta; order Lepidoptera; family Crambidae; genus Catoptria; species Catoptria pinella. The sequence goes on along the minus strand of OY750758.1, from coordinate 12,567,390 downwards.
TTAAGCTTGACATTTAAAAAAAAGGGACGAAACACTATGTAACTATACATCTGTTATACAATCTTTATTAGTAAGGGGGTATGTGTATACTACACTAGACATGCTGTACAGTACCGAAAAATTGCTCATTAAGGGGCTGACATGAGCCAACTAGCGCCGCCAGTCGATTTTATTTTATTTATTCTAAAATAAGCCCAATTTCTTAAAAAAGGAATCAGTCAGGGTTTTGTTAGTAACGTTATATATTTATTGAATGACTTTACACAGTTTGAAACAGTTTAAAACGCGATTTTTCTAAAAGTGGCCACTGTTGGTTCAAAACTATTGCACGCATTTTGTAATGTTGTAACGTTATTCAATAAACATTAGACGTCATTCACAAGACCTTGACTGATTCCTTTTTTAAGAAATTGGACTTATTTATAATAAATAAAATAAAATCGACTGGCAGCGCTAGTTGGCTCATGTCAGCCCCTTAAGTTACGATGCATGCACCCCAACTCCTTTAGTATATTGCGAGCGACCGAGAGAAACAGTTGATGCGCCGCGAAAAAAAACCTAAATGAAGCAAATGCGATAAATGTAAAAACCATGTTTAGCACTGCGAGTATTAGTGAAGCTTTTAGCGAGTCTAGCTTAACCCCGTTTATACCGTAAAACCCCGAACTTGGGTAAATCCTATGATTTATCAACTCCTATTAGTAAATGTTCGGACTGTCTTGTGATTATCGCTCATTTCGAACTTTTAGATACCACTAGTCTTAAGTTTTACCTTAGAGGTACAGTAAATGTTGAAAAAGGTTTGTTTAAAGGTGTTTTATAATTATATTAATTACTAATTACTTACTGTAAATATAGGTACAAAATAATAATAATTTACGCTAATAAAGGATTTGACTCATAGTTAATTTTATGGTAATGAATTAAGAAATAAGATATTAAAAAAAAATGATATTATGACATCGATAATATAATAATAAAACATATTCAAGGTTTTTACTAATAAGTAATGGTAATTAAAATTAATGATTTTAACTTAATCATTAACCTTATCATTACTTAAGTTAATTAATGCAAAGTTTTATTTTAAAAAATCCAACATTTACCTACCGTCCGTTGGTAAAAAAACTGACCCTTTTTTATAAAATCCTTACATTTACCAACCCATGTTGATAAATCCTAAGATTTACTATTAAAATCCAAGATATAGTATATAAACGGGCTTTTACGGTAACATATATAAGTGAAAACTTACGAGAACGCTTACATATAGTAACGTGCAATTTACATTACTGAACACAGCAACACTACAAATATAAATTCTATTGTTATAACACGGGCAATAAATTTGAATTAGGCAAAGCAATTGTTTATTCGCTCATTATTTATTTATTTAATTCGGCAAAGCTTTTAGATTAAAATATGTAACCATGGAATAATTTTTAAAATATATACTTTAAAAATAATTATGGCGCAATTATATTAGGTGGTTCTTCTGGATGTGGGTACAGAGAGTCAGATTCCGGTAACTGACTGTTGATTTACACTGGCAAACCTTTTGGGTCGTCAGGGAATTCAGAACGAATCCGGTTAAAGTTGGGCCAAGGCAGCCAACTTACGAAAATAATGTTTGTAAAAAAAGCTTTAAGCATTTTTCTAAATTATTACACTAATATTTTTCATGCATCTTTACACAAATCAATAATATGACTATGCAATCCATAGTGAATGATGTCTTAATTATGTTAAGTCTCAGTGAATTACGCCATTATCAAACTGAACAACATAATTAAGCTATCAATGACATGCACATATTTATAAAATTGCAATAAAAAAGTACTTACTAGGCGGTTTGCTTACAAACACTTTCCGTAAGTTGGCAAGATTATAGTTGCCAGTTCGAACTTTTTGAATTAACGTAATCTCGAAATTACTTGTCCTTTAAGTGTATTGGACAATACATAATCATCAATACTTTAGTCTGTTTATCCTTACTTGCCCTAATTAGTTTACAGGTTTTGACACTTGTCATGATAAATAAATAAATGCTTTGACAATTTCACACAGCGGCATCTATCCCAAACTAAGCAAAGCTTGTAATATGGGTGCTAAACAACTGATATATTACTTGTATACTTTTTAAATACATATTTATTATACATAGTAACACCAGGGTGTTCCCCGTCACAGAAATTAAAATTCATCATTTCAATTTCTGCCCGGCCGGGAATCGAACCCGGTAGACCGGCATGTTGCACCACTCAGGTCAATTATACGACAATTATATTAGGTGGTCATACGTCTTTTAAGCTTCAATAGCTGTTAATAATTTGTTTATTTATGAAATCAAATTGGCATTAATAACGAATGATATCTATCGTATTCTATGTAAAGTAATCCAATTGTTGTATTTTATAAATTTTTAATTTATTTATTCTATAAAGAGTTGTGTGAAGACTGTTTAGCAAATAGGACAAGTAAGGATAAACAGACTAAACAAAGATCGTATCGTAACAAGGGAAAACGATTTCTTTTACTAAAATGAATTCGCTCATATAATTTTTACATTTCTATTTACAATTCCTTCACATAAAGGACTTTTCTGCTAAGGTCTCTGTCTCATGTAAACATTCACCCTTGATACAAAAAAGGGGTATTGTCTGTGTCGTAATTTGGTGAATCTTAATTCGTAAATTGATGAATCTTTTTTTTTATTATTATACTCGGAACGGTTGCAAAGTTTGACGCATGCTTAATATAATAAACCTTCGCCAGCAAAGTTCAACAGAAATATTATTATACCGCGTGCATTGTAAAGACACTCAAAGTAAACAGAGTATAAAGCAGTATTTATAATGTATTTTTTTTTCACTAAACACGGAATAAGTAAGCTACGTTTATACTCTATTTATTTGTAAGGCAAGTGCTGGGACACACTGGCAGCTCGAAGAGTCGACTTTTGATACACAATGATCAAACTGTTGACTTGTGTTTCATGCTTATAATTAAGGTGGTTGGTTGTGGATTGGTTTTTAGAAGATTTTCAAGGTTAATGAACCCTAATGTCAGCAGATTCCATCTGCGGATTCTATCCGCTGATGTGTGGACGGGGGTGTTTGCTCGTCTGTGGGCAGTAAATAAACAAATACCTCCCTCAACCACATCGGCGGACGCATCAGCAGATGCAACTGTTAATGTGTAGAGGAGGCTTTAACAATGTTGTCGGCATACCCCTAGTTTCTAATGCACATCGGAGGGGTCCACATTATCTGGTTTAAAGTAATAAAATCAACTTGGACCCTTCCGATAAAGTTGAACCTCCGATAAACCACCGGTGAGTACCTCAGAAACCGGGGGATAGTGTTCGTTCAAGCTGCCGCGTGCATGGGCTAGACCCAGACGGGCCAGTGTTATGGGCGGTGCAGCAGCGGCGTGTCTTCCCCGCTGGCCCAGCGGGCGTGCTCCGCGCGCCGCTCGCTGCAGTTGTTCGTGCAGCATGCCGATACGTTCGTGCCCGCCTGGAAATAAAGCTTGTTTTAACCTCTGTGGTCGAGTGGCTTTGTACACCGGTTTTCAAGGTGTCGCCATCTCTGGGGTCCCGGGTTCAATCCCCGGTTGGAGCAATTTAGAAAAACGAACTTTTCTATATTGGCTCAGGTCTGGGAGTTTGTGATACCACCGTTGTCTCTGATATCCATAACACAAGTGCTTTAGCTACTTACTTTGGAATCGGAGCAAATATGTGATGTTATTAAAAAAAAGAGAAACCAATTTATCGTTTTATAAAACCAAAAATTAATGTCATTTTATTCGTAGTTTTTACTATAACGATATTCTTTTCCAAAACACAAAATTTTACAAACACAATACAGAGACAGAGAAAAATAGTTTCAGTAACAACTGCGTAAGCAACTGTTCAATTAGTACGAGTTAATGTAAAGTGTGTCCCTTGTAGTTCCTTGTAGTTTATCTAGTTGGTGATATTGCTCATGTCACTCATGTGGAGCTTTTTGGTGGCATTCTCACAGGGGCCTATTTAATGAACGTGACAAACCTCACCCAATGTCAAAACAGTACATATACGAATGTTTTAAAAAAACGACGTTGACGAACTGTAGGAAACTGTATATTAATGAGGAATAGTTGGTATAAAGCGTACGAAGATTTTAACCAAATTTAAATTTAATAGACAATTTTAGACTTACATTAAGTAGTTTTAAGAGCTACAATTTTGCCACTGTCGCATTCGGACATAATTGTCATCTTTATTAAACGGCACCTGCCACAACTTCCGACTTATTTGTCGAAAACTGACAAAATTATCGAATTGTCGCGTTTATTAAATAGGGCCCAGGTCATGAACTGACCTGCGACAGGTGCAGGTCGTACAGGTGCAGCGTGCTGACGGACATGTCGCGGGTCTCGTCGCCGGGCGGCGCGGCGGCGGGCACTTCCAGCCCAAGCACGCTGGCGCCTAGCGAAGAGCCGACGCCCGCCAGCCCTAACGACCGAGATCTGACGCTGGCGTTCGTGTGAGACGTCGCTGGACCGGGGGACTCTTCTTCGTCGCTCGTTTCATCCATTTCCTAAGACAAATTGACAACGTTATCAATGTATAATCGGCCAATCACGTGCTTTACCACTTTGCAGAAAAGTTCGTGTGCGCGAAATAAATGGTAGTGACGGCGAGATGTAAAAGCGATTTTAACCTAGCGCCGCCGGAATGGTCGATTGTAAAGTTCAATTAAATAAAATTTTTTATTGCATACCATAAAGTGAATGGGTGGTGATATTATAGAATGAGAAGATTATGGACCCAGTATGAGATGAGAACGAGTTGATGAGAACATTATGGAAAGCAATTGAAGGAGCAGGACGTCTTATTATACAATGGTAGACTGGGCAGCTTTGCGTTTAATATTTAACTCTGTGTGCTTTCTGACAAATTTGCAAATTTCAAAAATGTAAATACGATTCCCGTCCGAGAATATGATCTGGTGCGAGTCGTATTTTTTCTAGTATATTACTTAGTATTGTATAAAAGTTGAATTGTGAATGTCAAAATCTCAAATTAAATAATAAATAAAAGATGTGACGACATACAAAAATAAGAATATTAACATCCATGACTTGACTTATGTATGAACAAATGCTTAACACAAACAAACTAGGATTCGAACCGAATCTTTACAGTTCTTGATTGCTGCATACTGAATCAAAACATCAAATCTATTGTGAAATATATCATTATTAATTGTGAAACATAAAATGATAGTTATGTTGTGAGTATAAAGTTGAACAATACTTACAGGTAATTTGTATGGTTGTCTCTGTTGTTGATAATAGGACAGCACGGCAGGAAGTGGCGTGTTAGCACCAAATATACTCTGTTGGATATATGAACCCAACATGGTTTTGTTCTAAAAAAACATGACAAAATATATTACACCTTAAATAATCACCAATCGGCATTAGGCTCACGTTCCTAATCAAAGGCAGGGGGTCTAAAAACAACATTGTTTATGAAATCTACTGATTTGTAGCAGAAATACTTTGAACACCCTAAAATTACGACTATTTTTGAATCTGGAACTTTTTGTTCGTATGCAGCCAAAGGGAATAAACACTTATTTTGTTGGTAAATTATCAGTGGATCCAATGAGGGTGGTACAGAGCAAACAGTGTTTATATCCCACAGGCATTTCTAATACTAAAGAGAGACCTATGCCCACCAGTGGGCGTCGTGTGGCTGGCACGAAGACACAAAACTCACCAACGGGGCAAAACTGCTACGATAAAAACGCTCACCAGCGGGGCAAGGCAGATACGATGACACAACACTCACCAGCGGAGCAAGGCTGATACGATGACACAACGCTTATCAGCGGGGCAAGACAGATACGATGATAGTTGTCATCGTCATCATCCAGCAGGGCAAGGCTAACCAGCGGGGTTAGGCTGGGACGATGACACGTCACTCGCCAGCGGGGTAAGGCTGATACGATTATAAAAAAATAAGAAAGCAACACTCACCAGCGGGTTGTTGTTGGGCAGCGCGTGGTTCATGCTCTGTCGCAGCGAGCGCAGGAAGTGTCTCTGCGCGGGCTCGTCTGGCTGCCAGCCCGGGTGCCGGCAGGAGAATGCAACTAGCGAAAGCTCCGTCTTGCCGCCTTCGCCTTGGTTGTACTGGGTGTTGCCACCTTAACAAACACACGTCACGTATTACACTGTAGTAAAGCTTGTAATAATTAACAGGCCTTTTCCATAAAGAAGCGGCAATGCAACAAATATATTAGGAATAAGTATGGATCCATTAAACAACGCCGCTCTAAACTCAAAAAAATAAATATGACAAAGGTTTGAAATAATGTTATTTATTTTTTTCGTCCACATCAAAATGATAAAATAACGCAGGTTAAGTCTGTTTATCCTTACTAGTCTTATTTGGTAAACATTCTTCACCCTTACTTACTTTTACTTTTCGGTTTCTCTGCATATTTTCTGAGGCCTTGCCAGTCGGGGTGCCCATGTCGAGGAATGTCCAGCTATAACAAAACATATGATAGCATTTGCTCGCTTCTCGATTTCTCTATTTTATCTTGGCTTTTCAACTAAATTGTAATCAAAAGTATATCTTATACTTTGCTTATACTTTGGGTCATCAGAATGCAAATCGCGGCTTTCCGGGCACTCATAGACATTACATTCAGGTAATCTCAGGATAAACCAGGTTCGTCAGTACTGTAGCATCTTAGTGCAACAGAATAAGTGAAAACAAAAGACGCAGCGTTTTCGAAACGCGGCTTTTGTGACAAAAACACAAAGACTTTATAATTTGTAGAAACAAAACATTTTATTGGATTTCACTGTCTTACCGTCTTATTCTTAAGAAAACATTAAAATAGAGTTATAGTAAATTTTAGTTAAAATGTTAATAAGGCTATAATATAATATATTAAACGTCATATAACTTTCAGTGTTCATAACGTATTTAAAGCAATGATACTGTAGCGTGTTGTCGTTTGGACAAATCCATAAATAGACAAAACATGCAAACCCAATGGCTGATATCCACGCCATCCGAAAAAAAAAATCTGTCATTAAATGTCAATATTTTGTAAAATAACATGAACGCTGTCACTTCAATCAGCTGTTATGTAGTCGGCCATGCTATTTGTTAAAATAAGGATAAAATAGGCAGCATCCTTCTATAACTTTATCAAAGGTTTATAGAGAGTGTTTGTCGTTATTGAGCAATTATGATTAATGATTTTCAAGAAATTCCTTATATCGAGCTTATAGGTCTTCTATAACTTATTATGAATGAGACGGTTATACCATACGCACCTTAGCGAAGGAGCACACATCCCCGATGCCGTGCACCTTCACGGTGAAATTCCGGTAGAAGTCGACGATGTCCAGAGCGCGAGATCGCATCGAGAAAAGCACTAGCGGGCAAAGCAGCGGGCTCAGCAGCTCAAACAGAATGTATACCTACAGAGATAAAGTTTTATTATAAATAATACAACAGACATAGAACAGGGCGTCTTATGGGAAGGGCGCACTGCACGGTACCCGATGTTACCCACAGTTACAACAAGCTCGTGGTTATAATAACGTATCATCGAATTCTTGTGACTCAGTCGATTCTGAGTGTAGTTCACTTATTAGCTTTTAGTTGTGTAGGATAGAAGAACAATCTGCAATGGCTTCTTTGGAAATCCTATTCTTTACCTGAAACTATGTCGCTATTAAGCAAAGTCAAAGTCAATTTTTTTATATAAATTACACTGTATGAGCCGTGTACTGATTTCCAGGATCTGGAACAGTTGCTGGAAGTGCGCAGCGACGTCCGTAGTGTGCACGCGGCCCTACCAGGTGGCCGGCAGTTAGTGCACGTGGCCTAACACAATCCTGTTCCACAATATACTATATGGACCGTGTACTCACCGCCCGGAACTGGAACAGCTGCTGGAAGTGCGCTGCGACGTCCTTAGTGTGCGCGCGGCCCCTCCAGGCGGCCGGCAAGTAGTGCACGTGGCCTAACACTTGTACGAACAGTTCTTCCCCACGCGCGGGGCCAGTGCAACCGCCGCCTATACGCTCTTCTTCGCCTATCAACGCCCTGTGACAACGAAATCAATAGATCGATTCTAATAATATCATTTGTTCGAAAGTAAGTAGAATAGAATAGAATAATATTATATTTGGCAACACAAAAGTAAACAATATACATAAGTCTGTACCTTGCGCCAGCGAGCACACACCCCAGGATGGTGATAATGGTGAGCACGTGTTCCACCGTCAGAACATCCTCGTCATAAACCGACAGCACAACTAGCACCCCCAGCACGCTCGCTGATAGAAATACCACGTTTCTGAACAGAAAGGAGCAGAAAATATAATATGTGTTTGGTTACCCATGAAATTGCCTGATAATTAAGTTGATTTATTAATGTTGATTTAACGAGCACACACAAAATAATGGGCCAGGGGCCCTACCGGCTAACTTACATGGCTATCGTAATTGCTTTCATTTGACAGATGTCGATTTGTGTGATACATTGCTACTTTTCTTTGGTAAGGTAGGTTTTGTCACATCCATCTGTCAAATGAAAGCGATTACGATAGCCATGTGAGTTAGCCGGTAGGGCCACTGAGTGGAAAACGCCCGGGGGACTGCGGGAGCCGCTCTGCTGGGGGGAGGGGGAGGAGGTGAAGTCTTCTTACACCGCACATACTGTTGGTCGTAATAAATGCTAATTTATAGCTACTATGGCGTGGGATATCATTTTCAGATAAATAAAAGAAGGCCAATCATTTTCTAAAATTAAAAAAATACCTTTTCAATAAAAAAGAATTACCGTAACAGGAAAGTATAATAGCCTTATTGGCAAGCTTTCATCATACGGACTTCCCACCGGTTTGTGTGTCTGGATATCGGACTTCCTGAGGAATCGGTCGATTCAAGTTGTCATTGATGGCTGCTCGTCCGACTAGTTGGCTACCAATGCCAAAGCCCTTCAGAGATCGGTACTATCTGCAACGCTGTTGCTGTTGCATATTAATTTAGGGTACGCAGATGACAGCACCGTTGTAAAGAGCTACATATCTGATGCTCGAGCCGGTGCAGAACGGTCCAGTGTCTTAGGGAGGCGATGGTCATACCTATCACTACAGGCAGCCTCCGAATAGGGCGATGTCAGGTTCAATCCATCAAAAACCCAGGCGTGTCTGTTATCTGCTAAAAGGAGTAATTTCGACCTGACTCCTACTTTCCAAGTTGTATCGTAGTATAGTGTTATACTGTAGCGAGGTGAAGCTGGCCAGGTACTTGGTGGCGGGCTTGTGCGCGCGGTGCAGCCGGTCGGCAGCTGGTTGGACCTACAGACGACCACACACAGGGACACACACACGCACGTACTTGGCGATGACGGTGGTGATGGGCGAGGTGAAGCTGGCCAAGTACTTGGTGGCGGGCTTGTGCGCGCGGTGCAGCCGGTCGGCAGCTGGTTGGACCTACAGACGACCACACACAGGGACACACACACGCACGTACTTGGCGATGACGGTGGTGATGGGCGAGGTGAAGCTGGCCAAGTACTTGGTGGCGGGCTTGTGCGCGCGGTGCAGCCGGTCGGCAGCTGGTTGGACCTACAGACGACCACACACAGGGACACACACACGCACGTACTTGGCGATGACGGTGGTGATGGGCGAGGTGAAGCTGGCCAAGTACTTGGTGGCGGGCTTGTGCGCGCGGTGCAGCCGGTCGCGTAGCTCGTGCTCCAGCTCGTTGAAGTGCCGCAGCGTGATGCGCGCGTACAGTGACCACGTGCGCAGCCCTAGCGACCCGGGCGACCGCTTTATTAGCTAAAACACAACACACAATCAAGAACTTCGCTCATTTGTTAAGTACCAGTCATTTTACTGACCCCACTGCTGGGGGATCAGCCTTCTTTATGGATGAATAGATCTCTCTATTCACATAGGCAACTTATCACGCCAGCCCAATGCGGATTGGTAACACCAATACGTAACAACTGTAAATGCAGCCGGGACCAACCTCAACATTCGTTCCGAAGCACCATGAGCTCGTCACCCACCTCACGTCCGACCATTGCCAAAGTGTTTTAATTGTATCTTTTATTTTATTCATTCATAACAAGATTTTAACTACTCTCATATCGTAAAGTTCGAATTATGAACTTCAAAACGAGTTTATATTGACATACTTTATACACGCAATACCGAAATTGAAAAAGAAATTAAAACACTTCTTCGCTCGCAAAACAATGTTGGAGAAATATTTGAGATAGGCCGTTTAAAATAATTACAACATTTACGCGGGCCGAGGAGCAGCCCTGAACCAATAGCAATACTGGCTTGTGTGCGTTATTCCTGTGGTATCTCCACTACACACTTATGCAAAGGGGCATCAAAATCGGACTGCAGTTTTGAGAGAAGCAGTATTTCAGAACACATTTCTGTAGGTAATTACCTAAATCTTTCTCATATGAGAGACGTTAATATAAATGGCGGGATATAATCGCGGGCCGGATTGAACCTTTTCGCGGGCTGGATTTGGCCCGCGGGTCGCCATTTCCCCATCCTACGATAAATTCAAAATTTCATAACGATCGGTTGAGTAGTTAAGACGTAATAGGCGTAACAAACAAAACAAACTTAATCTTGGACTTAATTTGACTTATTAGTAAGAGTAGAGTAGAGTCAAATTGCAATGAACTCACCTCTGCATAATTAAAAAAGAAATAAAGTATCTGCCACGCTTGTACTAGCGGCGCCAACAGCAGATTTATAAACGCCAGTAGCATTATCTGCTTCTCGAGTTGGCGCGCTAGCGCCATTCGATTAGTGTGGTCTTTATACACCTCCCGCAGTTGCCAGCAGTTTTCCCATGGACTAGAAGGACTAACTGCAAACAAATACAGGATTTTATATCATATATACACATTATTTTAGCTTGTAATATCCCAATATAAAATTGTAACTATGAAATTGTATTATGGAATACTTTTTATTCTTTATACAATCGAGTTAAATAAAATAATAATGTAGATCTTACACAGTTCAGAAACTTCAGGAACTTTGTAATAAAAGCGTATGAAGTCAACTAAACAAGCATTGAATAATTTTAATGTACTGTGTGTACTTACAGAATAATAAAAACTCCAAATTCCATTTCAATCCTCTCGATAAATAGTGAAAGTGCCCTACACAAGGTATATGAATCTGCAGTGGAAGTAAATTTTTGTTGACCATCGCAACCATATAATTATCGAACCTGAAACATATAAATTAACCATTCTGTTTTGTTTAATGTATTCAATGAAAGATAACGTCTTGTTAAGAACAGTGACACATAAATATGGCAAGTAATCAATATGATAATGATAAGAACAGGTAAAGCACCTACAGTTAGTACATTGCACTGCATGGAGTTTGAATTAAGTCTGAATTTGCAGTGAACTAAAATCTATGGGAGTGTCATTGCTAACAAAAATATTGGTTATTTTAAAGAAAAGATTTTACTAAAAATGACGTCCTGTGTAGTCAAATCGTGTAAAAGACGCAAAGAAGACAAAAAGATGCAGAGATAACGTATCATAAGAATTAAATATTTTTTCATTATATTATTCATGATATTTTTATAGACAATATCTAGGAGTATTCAGATTACGGTAGTTATATGCAACCAGTGCTCAGTCACTTTGTGCAACATAACTAAATGCCAGCATGTTAGCCCCGCCCACTTGATTGTAATTTTGGAGTGGTGCTATTTTTTGAGCCGAATGCCTGTTCCATTCATTTTACTTCCCTGTGAAATTAGTGTCTATTTCAAGGCATACAAGTACTTTATTGTGATGGTTATGGTTTATTTATATACCTTTTGATTAAAACAACAAGAGGAAGATATGTTACGTCACGTAAGCAAAACTTTATCTATGTATGTCATGACATTACTCCCACTATAATAATATATAATTTCAATATCATTATATCAATTTATACAAGTAATGTAGTTAATGATGTTACTAGTGCCAGTTACCTGAGTATTCTATGATATATGTCTAGTTCGTTGATTTCTTGTTTGTGGACGCACATATGATGCTCAGGTTGAGCTTCTCTCACTCTGTCTTGAATAGTGGACCAGTTCACCCATGCTAAATCACTCTAAGGTACCAGGAAATAATTTAAAAGTTAGTTAATTTTAGGGCCCTAGCAGACATGCTACTTTTTGCATTGGCAATCTACAATTTAACTGTTTTTTGGATGCTAGCAGCAATAATACAATTGGTAAAATATGTGTATGAGGTCAGTTTAAAATATTTGTAAGATACCCCGATGGAATGCAGTCAATTGCTAAAAGTGCTGAATCATTAATGCAATTTCAGATGCTGCTTGCCAAGGTATACTAAAGTATTGTCTGCGTTAAGGACCTTTGAGTTCAAAAATTATATCAATCATATCAGGTATGCACTCACCTCTCTAATTTTAAGTGCATTATTATAAAATAATTTAGTATCATATGCGTAATAGAGATGATACACTGATATTACTAGCTTCATGAACCATATCAGGGCACATAGTGTCACCAAGCTCCACCTAAAATGTGTTTAAGAACTTAAAAGTATGGCATTTCAGAAATATTATTATTATTATTACTTATAACATTTTGTTCCGAGTAATATTAAAGATTTCAAAAATTAAAATATAAGTATTGCATAGGAATAATAGTAGTGATTAACAATATTAGGACTGTGCAACATTAACTAAACATTCTTTAAATAACACTCTCTAAAACATATTATAGCACACATAGACATAGGTAGTGGGGCAGTTAAAACATTCGCCATTGCCAAAATTAAAGTTAAGTGAGTTCTCAATCTTACCACTTCCATGATATCCGATCAACACACTCTTGTGTAGAGTATATAACTTCATCTAATGTGAGTTTTCTAGTTCTATTTGCATAGTCATCATTCCTAAATAGTCTTGGATAATTTACACAATGTACCAAAAATGTAGAAAACCATACAATAAATATAAATTGTAATAAAGAAAACAGATCTGACATTATCATAGGATAAAAACCACCTCGTATGTAATATCTGTACATTCTTGTAAAAAATGAGTCTAAATCTTCTATGTGAGTCCATCCTCCTGAAACAAAACAAAGACATTGAATGAGAAATTGGCTACAATAATGTAAATAACAGATATACCAAGTAGTTAATTAGGTACTTGCCACATCTTTCCAATCTCTATTATCAAAACAAAACATTTAAGTCCCATACCTATACACAGCTTAAGTAGGTATACCTCAAAGTCAGCTGTCATTACACAGCAACAATCAAGTCTTGACTATCTTCCAAACACAAACATAGGCAATAATTTGCAATGCAAACCATTTAATCATAAACCTCTGTGATGTATAGGATGTAATATTTAACTGCCCAATGTTCTTTTACAATGAAAAATATTTAAATAACATATCCTTGTGGTAAATTGCACTACATTGGCACAGCAGAACAAAGGACTTGACATGTAGAAAATCTTACCTTTGTTTTTTGGTACTTTGTGGATCACAAAGTTTCCGATTGTTGCATCTTCGTGTTCGTGGTCTAGGGTGATCATAGTTGGAGCTGCATTTATATTCTCAGCTAATCCCGCCAAAGGAGGAGTAAATTCGTTGTTCAATGCGCTATACGTAACACCACGTCTGCCAAACTGTGTCATTATTGTAAAGTCTTAGATTAACACCATTTGTGATTTTCTACGTCTAATTATTTCGCAGAGGCCACTATCTATCTACGCATTCTTGACTTTGTCCCAGAAACGTAAAAAAATATTTTCTTAAGAACAATAACTCTTCAATTTAACAAAACATTTGGTCACTTCTTTATAAATTGCACTTCTAGCGTATATCTATCATTCTATATAAATAACTTTACAAAAAAACGTCCATAAAAGAGGTTCAAGGATACGAATAATTTTGTAAGTCTAAAGTATAGCTTGAATATAAATTCACAAACGAAATGACGAAAATAAACCAACGAATGACATGACAATGACAGATTCGATTCGTTCGCTTGTTGTTTGATTATTTTTAACTTTTGCTGTACTGTACAGAAGCAAAAGAAGTTATGACTATACAGCCAATAATTTTACTACAATATATGATTGTAAAGTTCTTGACTACAACAGACTAGTCACATCGGTTGCCATAAAAACAGTAAATCTAATTTCAATGTCACTTACGTTGACTTCATCTAATTTTTATTTGGCCTAAAAATAAATGATATAATTTTATTTAACCTATTATTCATTTGTCATAATTTATTATTTGCCATATTTACATGCTGCAAGCTACATTTTGCTTGATTGCTTGCATGATTGCTTGCTAGTTTGTATCTATGAATGCTTTTCTTGTTTTTTATAGCATTTAAATCATAGGTGAAATAAAATTACTTTAAATGTTGATTAGAGTACCTTTTTAAATGAAAGTTATCTAAAATGTGCTTTATATCATTTGATAACTAGATCAAATAATTATTATGTCAAATAATTTTTATAACATATGTGTTTAGGTCAAGTAAATTATATGAAATGTCATTATATCATCTGATCGTTAGTCCATGTTTTAGATCATAAATTATTATACACCCCATTTTAGCATTAGCGTAGTGTATCTACCTATATTTTCTTTGTAATCAAGGAAGTCTAATGACATCCTTTAAGCAGTAGGTACCTACCTATGACGAGTCGGACGAGACTGGAGACGGACTTGAGTTCGATTGGCTCCTTACGGTTCTTACACACATGCCGGCGACACGTTTGTCATGCGCCCGGCATACAGTGCTTCCTTCAGACAAAATTTTTCGGGGGGCACTTCATAATGCTCAGACTTGAAAGGTTCGGGGGAGCGGGTTAAATCGGTTAATTAAATCGATAGCCATTTGACATGCACGTAAAAACAACCTTTAGGAAAGAATTGTGATGTCATCTTTTTTGAAGGTATGAGGAAAAAAAATATTATTCTTAAAACCTAGCGTGTGTGGATGAAAGGGCTTTCAGAGCCGATTTGAAAATATACCTAATATATTATCTATATTTCAGCCACTAGTTTTAATTGAAACAAAAAAACATTTTTAAACCTTCATCAACGCCAATCATACAAAATTCTAATGCACTCACAATCGAGCGTGAGATGAAAAAGCTAGCACTAAGCACCCTGAACAACGGAAGGGTTGACTGGAAAACATTATTGGAATTAACAATGGAAAGCCTCTGAATACTGGAAGGGCTGTGTCGCCGCCGCCGCCGCGCCGCCGCCAAAGAAGCCTAACTTTTATTTGAGTTCTCCTCTCTACGATTGAACGAACCGAAATAACAATTTGATTTGGCCATAAAATTTACAACAGCTTTTGGTGAAACCAATAAAACAATAACATTTGAATTCAGTCCTCGTTCATATTTTATTGTAACGCTGTTGTTCAGTACCTATGTTTAAATTTAGGCCTTCTAGCGTTTTTTGTTTATTTTGTGTGTTATTCCCACTAATTGAGTAGGTACCTACAAACACTATTCTACTTAATAACCTACTTTCGACCTTTAGCAATATCTCTTAAATATTTATTTAGTCAAGCTACAAACTTTTCATTAGTTTCACCTGTCCGGAGTTAGTCCGTTTGTAATCGAATCTTATCCGTCCGCGGCCTTTTTTTTTAGTGAAGGTAGCTCCCTACCTCCCCTACAATTAAAATGAGAAATTTTCTTTTTTTTTTCGTTAATCTCATGACGTGGGGTATCGTTGGATAGGTCTTTTAAAAACGTTGTAGGCCTGTAAAGAAAGACCACTTTTTCATTAGAATTATTATTAGAGTAGACCACGGAACCCTCGTCTCTACCAACGCCTCTCAGTTTGACAAGGTTCCATCCCATTTTCATCGCGCGCGGGGCCCCGCGTAGCCGCTCGCTTTTGAAGCCACGGGCTCAAAATTCACAACCAGCGCAGCATGGGCGCAGGACACGGCACGGCCCGGTCTAGCATGAATCAGCCTTTGATGCTATTTTACCTCTGCTGAACGTAACCTTCGTATCGACACCGAATCGGCATTGACGGTAATACTTAGGTATACCTACTTACCTAAGTAGTTAATTTACATTTACCATAATTTTCAGTTACCGTTACGTCCATGCAGATGAAGAAAATAAAGATGTCAAGTTCAAAAGGTTCTTTATTGAACAAGATCATAAGCCGTAAGTTAAACGCATGCACATTAATTATTGTACCTACCTATAATTTTACTTTAGGAAATGAGCGCTAAGCATAGCTTCCAAATCCATTCCAACCACACTCCACACTCTCATCATTGATATGTTTTGAAATAAGTAGTGGTCCCTTTTCCTTATCACACACAGTAGATTATACACTGCCTATGTATGTATACACGACAGCACATCAAGTTAAGCACTTGTTGAACGGCGAAAACAGATTTTATTACTAATAAGGCTTAAAGACGTTCTCAAGATCAACAATGTGCCGTCGTTTGCACTTACAATAAAAATCAGAGATATTAAACTTAGTAGCGCTACTTTAAAATTGTGAGCAGTGCTATACAGTGGTGAAGTCCCCGGCTCAGCATATTATGTTGAGCCGATGACTTTTTCAATAGCTGTGTTAATGTTTTTATATAAGGACATATCCTGGATACTTCTTTTACTATTGATTATTTCAGGGCTATATTTGGATCTTTCTACTACGATCCGATAAAAGGGAAATTCATGGTAGAGGATCATCACAATGCGTCGAACCAAATTGTCAACAGTTCATACGTACTATCGACGGCAGTAGGCACACAAGAGACCGAAATGGAATCCACCACGGCTAGGTTCATAAGGAGCAACATCAATCAGCTTGACTCGCAAGCTGTAACCGCGTGGTGGGCACGAAAAATTCAGAGAAATGGCACAAAAATACAACAATAACAGACAACTCCCTTTCGTCTCTCAGGGAGAACGTTTTCCTTTTAATTTAAACATGTCATATATAAGCAATAAATCTTGAATATTTTTATTTTTTCGTAAAGACTACCCCTAACTCCACCAGTTGACTTTGGTGGATCCAAGTGGACGGAGGGCAACTGACTACATACCAAAGGTACCTACTAACAATCACAAATAACACATCCAACAAAACTACTGAAGTGAATGGAGTTCAAATAAACGCGATCACGCTCGTACGCTAGCGCACGCCCGCCGCGCGCCTTTGCCTTAGGGTCATACTACACTAGGCGGTTTTCCCGCCGCGGGAATCCGCTCGACAAAGCTGCCGCAGACCATGCTCTAAGCCATCAAACTACAAGGGACGCTGTTTATCGCTGTCTATAATTTGACGTGACACTAGCCACGCAAGCGCACGAACGACGAGCGAGCGCCAAGGTCCCGCGCAGAATGAAGTAATAGCGGGAAACCCTTAGAATAATAAGTGTAGTTGCGCTTTAAATTAAAGCGCCGGTTATCAGCGGCGGCGGCGGTTTGACGCTGCATGCGGCGGTCGTATTTCTCCCGCCTGTGAACCGCGACGCGAAACCGCGCAGTGTAGTATGCAGCATAGATACAACTTTCATATTAAATTGTGACTAGTGCGGTTCAGATGCGGATTCCCGCGGCGGGCAAAACCGCCCGTATAGTATGACCCACGTAGTCAGTAATTCAGTATAAAAATGGATTCAGACGAGGAAGCATTTCCTGTCGGCCTAAAACAATGCCTACAACTTATTGATAGCATATCCTACCTACCACCATCTCACCATTTGGCTTATGATTTGAAAGACATCTAATATTGTGAAAATAAATTATTTGGATGCTATTTTAAAACAACATAGTAAGCTCTTGTTTGTTATTCATGATATCATAGTACTTTTGTTATTTCTATTCCACCTCCATGTCACTTACTATCATAACAACGTACACACGACAACACATCCTGTTAAGCAGTTTAACTTCGAAAACCAACTTTTGTTACATCCGTCGGTCGTTAGGGCATAGACGGTCTAAAGGTCAACATGTAGGTATAGTCTGATGTGCAATCATCTGTACTACATTTATAGAAAGGTTTATAATAAACAAGTTGTTTAAAAGGTTTAAGTTTTATTTAACATTTCTTTAACAAAGTTCTTAAAAGCTAATAATATTGTTAATTATTTTATATGTTAAATGGATATTGTTTAAACCTCTTAACTTGCATTTATAAAAAGGCACTGGAAATCTGGATGTGTTTAAACAATAAACCACTCACAACTTCTAGCGATTGACAATAATCATTTTTTACTAGCAAGTATAGTTTAAAAGCAGCATTATTTAAAAAAAAATAGTAATTTTAAAAACATTTCATTATTTCTTTAAATATTTTATGATTTCCTAGGTCTTTGAATGAGTTATTCGTCAAACGCATTGATTGAAATTGATTACCTACCTACCCAGATGTGGTAGCCCAGCGTGCTGTCGACTGTACTACACAAATCTGAAACGCGAGTTTTGTTTACATTCTCCATTATGCTTATCCTTATCTAAGAATGCACATTCAGTAAAAGTGTTCAAATTGGCAACTGGCACCTTAACCAACAAATACATGGGCGAAATTAACTAGGTTGTGAAAAGAAAATATAATTTTGAACCTGCAAAAAATACAGGGTGAAAAAAGTACCCTAAATATTGATGATAGCAAATTTTATTAAAAGGAAATATTCCTTTTTAAAAAAGTAAAACTGCATTCAAAGATTTTTGATAGATCGCTTGTCTCACCCGTGAGTGAATCGAAGGGACTATTTTTTATCTTTCTTGTGTCTGCCTTTAATTTAACACGTGTGATTTATCAAAAATCATTAAAAGCAGTTTTACTTATTTTTGAAAATAAAGGAATGTTTTGGTTCAGTAAAAACCATCATTAATATTTACTTACTTTTACTTTCCCCCCCAACTACTTTTTTCACCCTGTATATGTATGGGTTTAATGTTGAACCTGCAGAAAATAATAAAGAAGATTTCTATCATTTGAACAACCTATTCAAATTAATAATTTTGCAGAAATAAATAAGTCCTCTAAACTAACTAGATTACAGCCCTAGTTGTCACTTTTACATGATTAATGGACTTGTTCCAGATTCGTCATGTTCCTGACTCGTCGTATTCCAGATTCGCCGTATTCCAGATTTACTGTATTCCACATTCGTCGTAATACAGTCGATGGAATATTATTTATTTATTTAATTATAATATTACACTAACAGTACATTTGAGTTAAAATATTATTAATCAACCGTATTTATCTATTTCATTGTTATTTTTATCATAAAAAAAATGTGTTAACGCATGCGCGGCGTGCAAGCAATTTTAACCGTGGTAAAGCGTCAGTGTGGTCGATTGTATGTACGTATTACCACGAATCTGGAATACGGCGAACCTGGAATACGACGAGTCAGGAACATGACGAATCCGGAACAAATCGATATATATGTACATCTATCAAAACATTTATTTATTATTGCAAGATATCACTGTACAACTTACTTTAAAATAGTTCTATAAGGTACCTACATTTCTTTACTCAATGTTATGAAGACCGATATGATGTCTGTGGACTATCCACAATGATGATAATAAATGCAAAAAAACATAGTATCCACACTGAGAACCATTAAAAATAATAACAGCTTATGATAAATGACTGTCTTCTTTTATTTCTAGATATGATTACTTAACTCCTACTATAAATAAAATTACTAAACACGTGAGCAGCACCAAACAATACAGATAAAAATGATATAAAAAATATTGCTCGAAAGTACCTGAAACAAAATAAGGCAACTCAATCATAAAATACTTTTAAAAGTGGATATATTTTAAAAGTAATGTTTCATTTGGATACAAGTATATCTATCTACATTACATACGTTACACTTATAATGTAATGTACAATCTCTCTGAGGTACAACGACTACGACACAGCTTCTGAATTAGACCAAATACGCACTGTCAACGGCGACTGCACTTTCTACTAGTTTAAATAAATGTGTACGTACTTGGTCGCCCGGTCGACGGGAGACTCGGAGTTTAGGGACTCGGGAGGAATAGCGTCGCAGCGGCGACTCACCGACGATTTTTATTCATTTATCTGTTTTTGCAACAAAGGACGTGCCTCTTTTTTTCCTCGTTTGTTTCACTATATTTAGTAACGATAATATTGCAATTTCTCTGTATATTCAAGTCGCTCGCTTGGTCGCCGGTCGGCCTAGTCGCCCATGTTTTTGGTCACCAGTCAACAGTGCGTAAAGGCTCTTAGGTTTTTATTGAAGTTTTAAAAGATATGTGTAGTAGGGAAGATTTCCAGTACATAAATAAACATTGGCCCACGATAACAAGAGTCATATAATCATCAATCATAACAATGATCATAAATTAAAACTCACCATGTAAACTTGGATCTCTTTAAAGTTCGTATTATACTTTCTGTCTGGTGCCTGGTATTAGCAAAGTCACCAGAATTGTCAATAACAAAGTGGGACTTGGCTACTTTGTGTTCTAAAGGCATCTGGCAATTTATTCTCTTCTTGGCAACAGTTTCTGAGAAATCATTTCTCTTGCATAATCTCTCGAGTTGTTGATAGTCTTCACTAAAAAAAATTAAATGTTGTATTTGAATTGCCTGTTTATAATAATTATTATAAAGGTGGTAAAACCCGGTACAAAGCAATTGGAGTTGTGTGGCTGATGAAGAAAAAGTACCTATAGACACTCTAGCAAAGGAAATAACTCAGTATTTAAGTTAAGGACTTATTTTCAAGAAAATATCTAAAACCATAATAACTAATAATTTCTATCCATTCTAATAGGCAACCGCGAAGGCAAAGTCACGCAGAAAGATATAAAAATTTGCAATAAAATATTCATGGGGCAATTACTTACCACACAACTGTAATAATCTTATGCATGAAGGTCAACATTTTGCCGGTTTCAAAGAGCAGTGGCACCTCCATTACAATATATCTGTGGCCAGAAAAGAAATATGAGACAGCCATCTTCATCATTGCACTCTGGATCCTCGGATGTGTTATTGCATTAAGTTTTTTTCTTTTTTCTATATCATCAAAGACTATTTCTCCTAATCGCAGTCTGTTCACTTTACCATCAGGACCTAGAACCTCATCTCCAAAAAAAGATCTCAGCTCCTTCCAGGCCTTGGTTCCTGGTTCCAAGACTGAAAATATGCAAATGAATTAAATTCTTATTATATCAACAACAGTGACACTGATTGCTACATTTTGTCATTTTTCATTTTTTTTTAATCCAAGGCTAGTCCTTGTTAAAGTGGACACTTGCAGTTTAAAACACTCAATTTTATAAATCTAATGATTTACATTGTCTTTTGGCTGTCACACCAATTTATTTTATTTATAGCCCTTATTATTTGGAGTGTACAAGTGAAATTTTATAATTAATTTTAATAACATTTAAGTATACACTTCTAAGACTTTCGCGCGTACAGTTCATTAGAAATAAAACACTTTTTTACGGATTACAGTGCATATATTATTAATTCAGGTGTTGTTTTAAAATTATTTAGTTTGTATTTATTGGTTTTAAGAATTACCGACGTTTCGACACCTTTCCAGGGACCAATAAATACAAACTAAATAATTCCAAAACAACACCTGAATTAATAATATACGCGCTGTAATCCGTAAAAAGTGTTTTATTTCTAATGAACATTTAAGTATTTTGGTGATCCCTGTGTGCCCTCTGGCAAAGGTCTCCTCCAAACTCTTCCACTTCTCCCTCTCTTTAGCCATTCTCATCCAGTTTCTCCCTGCCATCTTAACCAAATCAACCTCCCATCTCTTCAGTAGCTCTCACCAATTATCTTGCAATAATTATCTTTATATTCACTCAAATTCTTACAAATTCTCCGTAAAATAATAAATATTCCAAAAAAGAAATATCTCAGTGACGTGATTACAATGTTGTACCTTACAATGTTGTTGTATGTTGACTACAATGTGTGACTTACTATAATGAGAACCAAAAGTATTGAATAGATAGTCTGTTTAAACATCTTGATAATCCACTGATCTTTAATTTCCTGCACCCCTGCCATTTGATATATTCCTTTATAATTATTTCCTGACCTGAGTGGTGCAGTGGTCAACAAGCCGGTCCACCACGCAAGAGCCTCCAGGTTCGATTCCTGGCCGGCACAATTTGAAATGATGAATTTTCATTTCTGTGGCGGGTCTGGGTGTTACTATGTATAATAAGTATATATTTAAAAAGTATATAAGTAGTATATCAGTTGTCTAGCACCCATATTATAAGCTTTGCTTAGTTTTGGGCTAGCTGGCACTGTGTGAAATTGTCTGGATTAAAAAAACTGATTGAATATTCTATTTATTAAAAATCAGAAGTTTTTTTTTCTTAGTATATGTATATTCAGAGCAATTATTTAATGTTTCCCATTTATATTTCATCTTTTATATTAAACAAAAATAATTATTGATTCCACAGAATCAATATCGATAGAATGTAGAGTCAAATATTTTTAACACCTGTCTATCATTGTATTCACTTCTCAAGACTCGGGATTTTGACATGTGTGATGTGTCAGAATAAGACAGACTGTAAATATGGTATGTGAGCAATTATTTGGGGTACCATAATACCATATAATACCATTATAATATAAAATTGTATTACTACAATTTCAGACCTATGGCTAGAAAAAATTAAAATTGGACTTGGTTGCTTCTATAGGCTTTTTTGTGTAAGAAGACATGCAAGCTACATAAGAAACTAAAACGAAAACAAATCAAATGGCGAATAGTTAAGTTTACTTACCTTGTCGGGCTACTTCATCTGCATCTATTACTGCTATACCATTTTCTCTAAATATCGAAAGTACTGTACTTTTGCCAGTTGCTAGCCCACCAGTTAGCCCCACAATGAACATTCCGAATGTAAATATACTAATGTAAAGAATTTAGAAAACAACTTCACTGAAATTAAATATTAATAGATATGAACTACAGTATTATGTAAAATGAAATTGAGATATTCTCTTTGATCGAGTTTTCTCTGCACGTTTAAACTAAAAAGAAAAAACCTATTTTGAAGTTGTGCACGAATATGAAGAAAGGAGAATTTAAAATTACAATTTATAAAAGCAAAGCACACCACAGCCACAAGATTCACATCATTCATTTGCGAAAATTTGACATTGACATTGACAACAAAATCAAATTAATGACAGACTTACTGAATTATTCTTCTTATTTTTGTTTTGGCAATTCACTCCTCTTCTGGGAATACTTTTGCCAGTTTTAAGTGTTGAATAGGAGAGGGTTCAGTGCAAAGAGAAATATAAATATACCTAGTGATATTTTTTCGGTTTGTATTAGGGTGAGGATGAAAGTCAAAATGTGTAGGTACTTAGTTATAATTCATTAACGCATAGTCCGATTTCATTCATTCTTTTTAGGGTTCCGTACCAAAATGGTAAAAAGGATCCCTTATGGTGCGACTCAGTCTGTCTGTCTGTCACAGCTGGATATCTCGAGAACTACTAGTGCTATCATAACTTGAAATTTGGAATAGTTTTAGATGACGTTCGCCCAACTATTTTGCAAATAAGAGAGAAACAAAAATATTTATATTTCTTGCAACAGGGACTGAAAGGGGGTCTTTAAAAATTGCAGTGAGGCTACTAGAGCATATGGGGTATCAAATGAAAGAGAGCTGCTTGCACATTCTCAAACATATTTTTTTTAGGACGCTTAGTTTTCTACTTTTGATAAAAAATGCAAAACCTTATCACCGATACATAGAGAACAATCTGGAATTATTTTATGTGATACTTAGAAGTTTATGTAAAGATTACTGGAAAAATAAAACGATGTCTCTATATAGTAAACTTTTTCAGAATGATGGTACGGAACCCTAGGTGCGCTAGTCCGACTCGCTCTTGACCGTTTTTTAGTTAGAAAGAAGGTACTTTAGAGATTGTCCCGTAAATGTTTCAAGGTTATAAGGTTATAATACCACACAGGTATAATTATAGAGTTCCTGTGGCCTGTGGCCCAGCAGAGTACTCGTCAAAACGAATCAAACGAGCCTAAACTCGCTGGGGTTGCATGGTTTCAATACTTAGTTCATGTAGCCTTCCTCCGGTTTCATCTTCAGACCCTGGGCCTCATCTCCCGTCAGAGTACCTACTTACTAATCAGTATGGTTTTATTACAGAGTTCGTGGCCTTCTTTCGGCTCCATCATCAGATCAGCTCAATGACACAATAATATTGCATCGCCTTCCAGTTCTGACCTATGTTCAAAGTTTCAAGTCTCTAGCTCATCGGGAAACGGTATAAAATCGTTTGCTAGAGTGGACAAACAAATTGAAAAACAACCATGAACACGTGTTAAAAAAAAAATTCTCCGTTTCCATCATCAAGAATCAAGAATTTTATAAATAAAGTTCGTTTTATGTTAAATTAAAATAATTACATTCAAAAAATTACACTACTTACAAATAAAATATTTCAACTAAATCGCCTGTTCGAGGCAAGGTACCCAAAAGACTGGCAATATTTCCTCTTTGAATGGCCAAACTTATGCGCTGAGCAAAAAAATTGCCACTTCGCCGGTGACCCGTTGCCTCAAACAGGCGAGCAGTTATGTCTTTTAAAAATAACTTTGCATTAAGTCCCCAAGGGCCCATCGTTTCTACTGCAAAAAGGGAGGAAAAAGTATGTCTCCCCCAAAACCTGGTATTTTCGAGTTTTATTTAATTCGGCTGTGATTGCAGCCGCGCATGGCCGGGATGCTGTCGCTCAATATAGGACGGGGCTAAAGTATCCACACATAAAGTTCTTGGCACATTCTTGGTTAATAACCTATCTATGGTCAACTGGACTAGACTTGAACTCACAAATTATTAAGTTACTAAAGCTTGAACTGTGATTGCTTGCTATTTTACTCATAGACATTTTTTCTATTTCTATGATTTTACTCATAGACTTAAAAAAATTTTCGCTGCGCTAGAAGACCAATAGAGCGTGAAAAAGAGAAGTCATCGTTATACGGACACGGATTTTACTACTGAAAAGTAAAATAATGATTATTTATAATATCATCGTACCTACCACAAAAAAGCTGAAAATAAAAAAGTTTATTGAAGTTGGGTGGGGCTGAATAAATAAAAAACAATAGGTAATTCTTGAGAAAACGACACAACTAAAAAAGTCAAAAATTATCTCCAGCCATAGAATATGAATATAATCAATTGTCGGTTTTAGGAGGTTTTTCTTTTTTTTTATTGATGTAGCTAGAAGACCAAAGTTTTGATCTAGGAAACTAATACATTTTGCAATTTGCAAGTGACACAGGCTACTTTTTATCCCGGGAAAACGTGAGCGAAGCCGCTGGCAAAATCTGTGGGTAGGGATATATAAGCAGCGGCGAAATGCACAATCGTTAGGTGGAAATAGTCAGTGCAAGGAGAGCGAAGGGAAAGGAAAAAGAAGAAGAGTAAGGAAGATGGAGAAGTAAGTAAAGAGAAGAAGAAAGTCGTCATCTCTGCAACCCCGTCGTTTCCTTCTATAATTCCATTACAATATGTTTAAAAAACATCTTAAGTAAGCTATATTTTTTATTTCAACTACTACGACAAAATCTCATATCAACTCCTTGAGCGAAGCCGGGCAGCACAGCTCGTATTCGTAATATTATAAGGGCAAAACTTGCGAAAGTGAGTTTGTTGAAAGCATATTCACGTCTAACTATACATATACTGACCTACTTAATCGATCATCATTTATCGAATAAACATTGTCAGGAGTACACAGAAAAGGGGTACCTTCCATCCAGAAAATACTTACCTACTGTTCCCTTGTGAGCCTACCCACTACCGAACGTACAAATCATCTTGCTAGAGAATGTCACAAGCGGATTCAGCCCCGTGACCACGGCGGCAGCTACAAAGATGCCGAAACTTCGGGAAAAATAAAAATCAAACCAAAATACTAGCTCAAAAAATCACTTAAGTATACTTAAGTAAGTACTTTCAACAAAACCGCTTGGGTATCCGTTAAAAGGATATTATACAATAATATACATAATTAGGTGTACGCAAAAAAACCGCAAATCGATAATACAGTATAGCAGTTTCGCACACGTATCTTGAGGTCAAAACAAATTTTTAGATCCACAATTAAAAAAAAATCCATAGAAGTTACGACGCGAAGTCATCTTAAATTGTTTGCGAAACAAATGTTGTACTAAGATTTATCGTATGTGGTATCTAATGAAAGGGCTTTCTAAACCGATTCTAAAAATATAATCATTACATTTCAACCACTTGTTTTAAATTAAAACGAAATTAATTTTGAAAACACCAAGTTTTTAAACATATTTCTTAATTTTTTTTATAACATTTTAACTATATAGTGATGCTAATACAAACGCCTCGAATTACTCAAACCTTTTCAGTTACCATTACCTTCCATCTCGGCGATCTGGCGTGGTATCTGGCTCAAAAGAGATTTGTTGGCAAATTGAATGTACCGTAACATGTGTCGCAGAAAGGTTCCTTTTCCATGGATCGGAGCCCGGGGCATTACACTGTGCCGTATGCCCAGGGTCATTGGTGGGTGGGGTGCGATGTGGGCGGAGTACGGGCGAAGGGCGGGGCGTCGCATCGGTTGCGAGAACCCTCCGCTCGGTGGCGTTTCACTCAGTTTCATGAATTCACGTGCCTCTAACCACACGTGGGGCCGAGTGGTACCGCTCTACTCCTGCTCACGCCACGTGGTATGTGAGATGGATGAGTAATAGACTAAGAGCTGTTTAGTTGAGAAAATGTTCGACATGGAGGGAGGCAACGGGGCCATGAGATGCCCAGGCCTGGAGGCGGCAGGGGTGGTGCCTGTGAATGTGGACGGATCTCCGTCGTCGGCTAACAGCTCCGATATGTTCCTTTACGATGACTCCTCGATGTCTGATGGTAGTCTGTACGCTAGCGACCAGGAAAATCATTCTACTCCAAGAAAAAGGTACCTCAACTTATATCTTTAACTCATTAAATGAAAAATTGTTGTCAAGTGTTTTAAATCAATATAAATAAGTAATTACTAATACAGTGATAGGTATGCATGATATAATCTTCATTGAATTTTTGCTGTGCGAATATTGTTATTTCAGTTCGACTCTGTCCTGTCGACTCCCATGCATCTACCTACCTCATGTGCGTGCACTATGCGAAAAACTTTTTCTTATAAAATAACTTTGTGATGCATTTGTGTTTTATTAACTTATTGGAACTTCTTTTTTTTTATGCCGAAGAAAAACGCCTTTACGCGCCCTACCTACTTGCTAAGAAGTTACTCCAGAACTATTATTCGGATTGTACTTTTAGGTTACGAGTTGGAATTCAGTTCTCGAATTTTGATTTTTTTTACTAGATTGTTATATATTTAAGAACATGCAAGTCCCACTCTTATAAGCTATTTAATGTTTGCTAATCATTATTCAATCTACCAACATGAAAACTCTTTACTACTTTGTGGCAAAAAATGGGTACAATTTCGCAAAAAATGTTTAAGCAAAACGTTTGTATAATGCTGTTTATTGTCTAGCATACAATTTTTGTTTCTGAAGAATTAATTTTATGACACTAAAAAAGAGGTTCTTTTTCAGGTCAGAATGCCGGCGTCTTCACAAGAGACGATCCCGATGCCCCCAGCAGCAAATCCAGCAACGACAGGCTGCGAACCTTCGCGAGCGACGCCGCATGCAGTCCATCAACGACGCCTTCGAGGGCTTACGCGCGCACATCCCGACGCTGCCCTACGAGAAACGACTGTCCAAAGTTGATACCTTGAAGCTAGCTATTGGATACATAAGCTTTTTAGGAGAGCTGGTGAGACATGAATCGCTGTTAGCATGTATTTTTGTTATTTTATGTATAACATGAGTCATCTAGTGCCCCGAAACATTTTTTTAATAATAATAAAGGAAACAACCAAGTTTTCACAAAATACTTTTGCGTTTCAAAATTGAATAGCTGCTCAAAAGTATTAATTCTTTCTATTAGTATAAAAACGATAACGTGGCCAACTATTTGATTTCATATTAATTAATAAGAAATTGAACCTAGACCACAACATATAACAATAGACCTATTATATACAATATATTTTCTGTGCCTAGACCATAGAAATAGAATGTCAGCGAAAATTTTTCTAAGTCTATGGCCTAGACACAAAAGCCTCGTAGCAAAAGTATCCTCTTCGTAGACAAGAATTTCGTAGCGTATGTCGTAGCAATTTCGTAGCAAGGAAAGCTACGAAGCTAAGTAAGAAACGTAATGATTTCTGTTTTATTATTCTGGTGCTCGTAGGTTTTTATAATTTTATGTTAAATGAATTATTGATGTTTTAGGTCCGTACTGATAGGGGAGCACCTGATTCAATGCTCACGGGAATGAACAATATGCAAAACAAGGAGGAACAAAAGAAAATTATCGTAAGAGGTATGTGGTAATTTTAAAATATTTTATATCAATATTCAGGCCATTAAGTAGATTACTAGCATTAATTGTTCTACGGCTTTTCCGAAAACAGATTAAAAAATGAATTTTCATAATATAATAACTCGATCAGCTGTTCGGACTATTGTATGGAAAGTAGTTTTTTTGTCTGTTTTCGGAAAAGTCGTAGAACAAATGTTGTTGTTTATGGTGAGTAATCTACTCTTGCGAGGTTGTTTGTGTTTTATAAATATCCCTGTATAATTTACGAAATTAGAAAAGAACTTAACGCTAAATATTCATTTTATGATCGACCTTTTAAATATTCCACTAATATTATAAAAATGTGAAAGTTTGTGCATTTAATGTTTGTTACTCAATCACGAAAAAACGGCTGAATGGATTTGGATCAAACATTATGTCACACAGATAGTTTATAGCCTGGGATTCTTCTCCAGGGAATTTTCGAATGTCCACGCGGACGAAGTCGCGTGTGGAAGCTGGTCAAATTATAAACAAGGCAAAAGTAAGTACGGAATAATATCGAGTTATACAACGTGTTACAAAAGTACCCCTAATGCCGAATATGGTAGATAGGGACCATCAAACTGAACAACTTTTACGATGGGACCAACTTTGAAATCGCGAAATAAAAATCAGCTGTTTCATACAAAAAATAATTACAAAAATATTAAAATGTATGAAACAGCTGATTTTTTTTTCGCGATTTCAGAGTTGGTCCCATAGTAAAAGTTGTTCAGTTTGATGGTCCTTATCTACCATATTCGGCATTAGGGGTACTTTGTAACACGTTGTATAAAAGTACTAGCGACCCGCACCGGCTTTGCACGGGTGCACTGTTGTTACTATGTGGTGACAGTGTGCATGAAGTTATTAGACTAAAATAGTATAATACTACACAGGATATCTATATACAACGTACGCATACGCACGGGGTATTATAAGTTTGACGTGTGTTGTTGTGTGTGTCTGTCTGTCTGAGGCAACCTAGCTCCCAAACTTATGGACCAATTTTGATGCGGTTTTTATGCATAGTTTAAAAGATCTAATAAGCGTACAGACAACGGGAAGTTACTTTGTTTTATACTATGTATAGCTTTTTCCCGCGGCTCCGCCCGCGTGGGAGTCGGTTATATCGTTGTAAGTCTTCCCTTGGAAACCAATGATCGGGATGAAAAGTGGCCTAGGTATATGCTACTCCAGACTATAATCTATCTCTCTGCCAAATCCCGTTCAGGGGCCGTACCGGCTAACGCATCAAACTTCGGAGAGTCTGCCGGGCTTCAAATTAAAATAGATAAATTGAGCCCAAATCGGGCCAAAATGGCGAACCTCAATTCATGATGTCACACGAACATTGATATCTTCTAAATAACTTTGGTGAATAGTACAATACGAAACTCCTTACTTTGATTTATATATTTTAAGTTGAAGCTCGGCAGACCCGCCGAAGTTCGAAAGGTTAGCCGGTAGGGCCCCTGACGTGATTGAGCAACAAGCATCCAAGCATCCAAACATCAAAACTTTCACATTTGTAATCTGCTATTAAATGATTTTAATGTATAATTTTGTGATTATTTGCATGATTATGAGCAAATAATTAAGGAATTTTTCTGTCACCAAAATTATTAAATAGTGCATGTCAATTGTGATTTGAAACGAATCAGTTCAATTACAGATGAGTAAACATTATTTTCAATACCAAAAGCGGAAATGACGTAAACTTGTATATACCACACCACTTCCTCTGTCTCGGAGTGCTATACCTGGCGCAGTATATTATTGTACCATGGATGTGCCTATTTGCTCGATACCAATCAAATGGTTTGTGCATTCACCGATTAGTAGTGGGTGCACAAGTGATGCGCTCGGTGCCAGGCCGCGGTCGCATCGTCGCGCGCGACCCCATCAGTGTTTGTGCACCTTTCGCTAATCGATGCCGACCCCACGGGGGCTCATACTCGACGACTTAATAGGGTATTGTCGCATAGGTAATTGAGTATTGTTCTTTGTGTTGGATACTTACTGTTGACGTCACGATTAATTAAAATATTTTGTTTTTTAGTACTTATGTAATGAACAAAATAAGTAAATTATAACACAAACTACAAACAACATAATTACCTACTTAAATGAAGAAAGCAATAAAGAAACTGACAACCGGACTCGCGCTTTAAAGTATCTGCTCTATACATTTTTTTTTCAATTATGTGCATTTCTAACAAAAGGAAAACGTGATCACTTGGTTCACTTGGTGGTCCATCTGTGTGTCTGTCAATGCCGTTTTTCTCAGGAACGCCATAAAAAGAAGTTAATGTGGATTTTCGAAACTGCTATGAGTTCACCTACTCCTCTTCTGATTATTGGTAGAACGGTTTATTTAGCTGAAATGTGCGAAATAAATGACCGTAGGTTTTTCTTTTGATTGAGCTAACGATAATATTAGCTACGTGAGCGTGGACTAAGAATGATGAAACACCTTTTTATAAATGAATAATAATATATTTCTATGTATCGGTTACAGATATTTTCATGACAGTAAAAACAAAACTGACACTTAGCTAATAAAGAGCATAAGTGCTCTATGGCGACCAGCCAGTTTCCAACAGATAACTTCTTTTTTATATTTTTGATCCGTTCCTCCTTGAAAAAAGGCATTGATAGTCAGACAGATGGACAACTAAGTGATCCTTTAAGGTGCCGTTTTCCTTTTAGGGGTACCTACCCAACCTTAAAAATAAAAAATACCTATTGACAGGTGTTTTTATTGATTAGGTAAAGTAAAGAGATAATGGTACTTATATTAAATCTGATACGACACATAAATCAATAGGTTATGCAACCTTACCTACCTTTTTATGCAAAAGTATCACCAGGGGCCCTACCAGCTAACTTATCGAACTTCGGCGGATCTGCCGAGCTTCAACTTAAAACAATATAAATTGAAGTACAGTAAGGAGCTTCGTATTGTACTATTCGCCGAAGTTATTTAGAAGATATCGATGTTCGTGTTACATCATGAATTGGGGTTCGCCATTATGGCCCGATTGGGGCTCGATTTATCTGTTTTAATTTAAAGCTCTCCGAAGTTCGATGCGTTAGCCGGTACGGCCCCAGGACCTCATGTATATGATTTGAAATTTTTCGACTGGCCTTTTTCACGGGCTCCAAGATCCCAACCAAACTCCATTTCTGCACTGCTCATTATGATGGTCATGTGAAATGTTTTCGGACTGGCCATTTTTCACGTGTCCCAAGCATCGCGTGACGCATCCCATTAGCGTCATCTCGCGATTGGTCCAGGTGCCGTTCCCACGGACTCTCCCGAGCGCGGGCGGCGCGCTGGGAACTATTGCGTCATTTGATAATTGCAATATTCCCTGAACACGTGGGAACTTTGCGTGCTCACTGATGATCAGTTTTGGTGATTCAACTTTATTGATATTTTTTATAATATAGATAAGGGAGCTTTCGTTAGCGATGAAAACATTGTAATCTTTTATTTAACGTGCAAAATAATTGTAGCTAGGTATGTACCTCTAGTTAGAAATGCACCGATTCAGTGAACCAAGTCTTCACGATCGCCTTTCAAATACCTATACCGTATTCTTATGTAGGACAATTACTTTTCATCAAAAAACCTCCTAACTTTATATAAGTAACAGGTAGGTATTACTATCCTCCCCTCCATAACTAGATCTAGTTTTCGCAATTCAAACTGCTTTTCTTAATACATGTGTTTATTATGTTGCTTTCTCATTTGTTTGTTCGTTTGTTTCTTTGTCTACAAATGCAAACAATTTTAATCTAGCTTAGAAGACAAACAATGCAATATTATGCTGTCATTGAGCTGTTCTGATGATGGAGCTGGAAGGCCACAGGAACTCTGTATTAAAACCATGCAACCTCATCGAATTTGGGCTCATTTGATTCGTCTTGACAAGTACTCTTATGGGAAATTGTGTCCAGGATCTGATGATGAAGCCACGGGAAGACAGTTAAGACTAAAAGCAGAAATTAATATTAAAAAAAAACTGTTAAAAACTAATTAAAAAGTATAAGTAACAACTGGACTAAAAACATACTATAAAAAAACGAACTAAAAGTGTAAATAATTACTCCCGTAAAGATGTATAACCCTATACAGAAGTTTTAAACCTAAAAACGTGGGGCACATTTTGTAAGATTTATCATCAATAGGTCTTTCCTGACCCGTGGCCCACCTGACAGTTCACCTGGGTGGTTTATGACCCGTGGTTCACCTACCTGGTCTACGGGCTACGGGCACTTGTTCTGACCCTTATGTTTTTAATTTCAACTCAATTCATTATTTTTGTGATTTGGTCATCATTGTGTATTGGTAATAGTACTTCCTTCCTCATTGGATGAATGATACGGAACAGTGAATTATGAGATTTGATGGCGGTAAACTGTATTTTCATGTTATAAAGCCAAGCTTTATTTTGGGGGATCAAATTACATAACTTAAGTGATTGTTTAACGATTTAAGAAAAATCCAATGACTTCAAGTTTTGAAACACCTTATAAGGTTTCCTTAGTTCGTTAAACGTGAACAACTTCATCATCATCCTGTAGCATGTTCATTCATGCTGCAGATTTAAAGAACGAATCTTTATGGTTTCATCGTTAAAAATCATCTGTATTGTATCATATGAATGCTGTGCGTATGCACACTTGTGCTCACAAGAGCGATAAAAGTGTAAACATGGGGTTGAGTAAGTAATTCGTGTTTGCGACTCACACTGGAGCAAATTGAGTCACCCCCTCATGAACTAGGAGGCGGAGTGTATTAGAAATCTATTATGCTCTTCACGCCTTGCACTTTGTCGTTTCAAAATGTAAATAGTTGGCTACTTTAAATGCAGTGTACCTACTCTGCATAAAAATTAAAGTACTTATTTAAGTAGGTATTTGATTATTTGTTAATAAGTGGCTCTGCCCAAATATTGTTTTTTATTCAAACAAAAATGATTAGGATTTGAGTACCTAGGTACTAAGATTTGACTTGACTACCCTAGGTCGACTGTTATCGTAATAACTAAGATTTGCTATGTTACTTTAGCTAGGAGCGCTGATTGATTTGTTATAAAACATTCTTAAAGAAAATTAATTCTGATTTTGATATTTTGATCCATCATTCGGATGAGAATTATAGTCACCAAGTAGTTAAATAGTGGTTCGAGTTCCTGCCGCTGCAAAAACACGTGTGTAGTTAATTATTTCCCTATCGTAGTAATAACACTATTATCACAACAAAAGCGGGGCGATAAAAAGCCCTACAGTATTCGAGTGCGCGCCACCTAATCTTTTTTTCAATTAATAAAAAACACCTTATCGAAATGTAATGTAGGATTTACATAGGGATTAAACGCAAGTGTGGACCCTCCAGCCTCCACTGTTTATTTATGGCGTTCAAACAAAAATATTTTTTAGCAAAGTATAGTATCCTAGTACCTACCTACTTAGGTAGCATGAATTTTACAATTATTTTTTGAGAAGGAAGTTTTTTATTAAACATGCTATCTTGCTTGATACTTTGATAAGCTAAAAACTTCGATCATCATAAA
The DNA here is from genome assembly GCA_963556745.1 of Catoptria pinella. Taxonomy (NCBI): domain Eukaryota; kingdom Metazoa; phylum Arthropoda; class Insecta; order Lepidoptera; family Crambidae; genus Catoptria; species Catoptria pinella. The sequence goes on along the minus strand of OY750758.1, from coordinate 12,533,182 downwards.
ACAGCTATAAATCCATAGACCTCCATATATTTATTTCACACAAAAAAATTTTCAGGTCTGTGTTTAAATCAAATATTGACCCACAGAATAGAAATTTATCATAAATCTTTACTGGCCTTGGTTGCTGTGCTGGCACTTCGATAGTGGACTTTTTTATTATTTGGCGTTTACTGTCAATTCAGTCAATCATTTTTTATTATTCCAGTTTGACGTAATTTTCATAATTTAGATTTATATTTATCTTTAATTTTTGATAAAAACAGACAAGATGCCTATTAAAATTCTTATTGCAAGACAAATATTTGATTCAACTGGTATCCCCACGGTGGAGGTCGATATGGTGACAGAACTGGGCTTATTCCGAGTTGGGGTACCCTCCACCGATAACAAAAAAATCGCCGAAGATTTACAACTCCGTGATAATATTCCCACTGAGTACAACGGCAAAGGAGTTTTAAAAGTTGTCAAAAATATTAACACTATTATTGCCCCTGAGCTTATTAAACAAAACCTTGAGGTCACTATGCAAAAAGAGATCGACCAGGTTCTAATTGCGCTAGATGGGACGGATAACAAGTCCAGGCTGGGAGCTAATGCTATCATGTGTGTTTCCCTCGTCATAGCAAAAGCTGGTGCGGCAAAGAAAGGAGTGCCGCTATACAGACATATTTCAGACATGGCTGACGTTACGACCATCATTTTACCGGTTCCACATTTCACTATATTGATGGGAGGTGTTCTAGCCTCAAACGGTTTGCCTTTCCAGGAGTATTGTATCATGCCGACTGGTGCTTCATCGTTTGCTGAAGCGCTCCGAATAGGCACTGACATTTATCAATTCGTAAAAAATGCAATATCCAGTAAATATCCCACAGAAAACACGTATGTGAGTGACAGCGGCGGCTTTGCCATACCCTTGGAAAGCCACCGAGATGCACTATTGTTTCTTACAGACGCTATCAAACGCTGCGGGTATGCTAACAAAACGGAGATATCTATAAACGCTGTAGCGACGGACTTTTACAAAGATGGTGCTTATGATTTGGAATTCAAAAACCCAAATTCTAATCCCCAAGATTACATGTCTTCCGACAAACTGGCCGAGGTGTATCTTGACAATATGAAAGAGTTCCCGGTGGCTTCCATACAAGATGGGTTTGATTGGGATGATTGGGCAGCGTGGTCGAACTTAACGGCCCGTTCTGCTGGTCAATTAGTTGGTAATGACTTGACGCAGACGAACTTGAGGAGAGTCGGATTGGCTGTTGAAAAGAAGGCAGGTAATGCTCTCTGCCTTAGGCTGAACCAGAGTGGTACCGTGACTGAAGTGGTTGAGGCGTATAAACTGATGAAATCCAACGGGTTTGGTGTTGTGGTAGCAGATCGTTGGGGTGACACGGAAGATTTGTTTTTATCAGACCTAGTGGTGGGGCTATCAGCCGGACAATTTAAGTGTGGAGCACCCGCGCGCAGTGAACGGATAGGAAAGTACAATCAAATCCTACGTATAGAGGAAGAGTTGGGAGCCCTGTCGAAGTACGCTGGGAAAAACTATCGCGGACAACAATAGTCCTTTTTTGACATGTCGACACAATATACCTTATTGCGGTGAGAAATAAATTATTGAAATTTAGATATTTGGTTATTATTTTACATTCAGGTGCCTACACAACATTTCTTTAGTTTTTAAGGAAAACGCAATCCAACAAACTGAGGCAATTTTGTGTAAAGCACAGATAATGACTGTGTAATAGGTAGTAGATACAACACGGCAAAGTCACACTACCAACATTCATTTTTTTTTGTTAAGAGTCTGAACCCTTTCGCAAAAATCATTGCGAAACGTTTCTAATAAAAAATATTATTCTTTTTTATTGAAAGACAATTATCAATTTGTTTTAATTTTACCGCTCTCACCAGAAAGTCAGCTGTTAAACGTGTTAAACGATATATTACATTTCCGCCCAAGTTTAGTATTGCCAGAAATATAACGCAAAACGCAAAATTCATGCTTCCAAAAGGTACCTATCATTTTAGCCCGGAGAGTGAAGGAGGTGCCCGAGGTATGTATGTAAACAGCTTTAAAAGATTAATTATATTAGACAGTGCCCCGTCCATTATCTTTCAGTAAGAACTGCTTCATGTTAAATTGTTCGTGTAGATAGTCTTAAATCCGTACCTCGTCCATGCCTCGGACGAGCGAGACGTATGGTTCTAGCACGAACAGAAACCGTAGCACGAACAGCTATAGAAAAAAATAACGCACGTAAAACATTCACTACGGTAATTTTGTATGGGAAATTTGTACAGCGCCATCTACCGACGAAAAGCGAAATGTAATTTTACATAGATATAATTACTCTATCGAGTACTTTTACTCGTTTTTTCTCGATATGTGTTCGTGGTAAGGGTACTGATCCGGAAATAATAGCACAAGCAAATTCTGTTCCTTTCTATTTTTTCTAAATCGGTGTAGGTGATGACTGAGTCGAGCACTAAACTCCAGGAGTATTTAAACAGATAAAATTATTAGTATTTCATACATTACACCTGCTTCAATAGGCAATATTGTCCACCATATTGTACGCCTAATACAAAATGCATGTCCCGAGGGCGACCGGTATTGTAACAAATGTTTTAATAGCCGGATGCGCTCATTATGTCCGTAGCGACATTCACTAAACTGTTATTAATCCAATAGTCGAGGCGGTTGGAGGCGCATTTATTAATAGGTAGGCAGTAGGTCCTACCTATCTACCACAAAATATTTTTAATACCGCCCGCGATTTCATCTTATTTTTTGTTTGTAGATTATTCATTCCTAGTTTTGTGATAGCAGGGTACAGTAACTTTAGCACGAACAGCTATCGAGAAAAAAACGCGCGTAAAAACATTCGATAGAGTAATTTTGTATGGGAAATTTGAATAGCGCCATCTACCGCCGAAAAGCTAAATAGGATTCACCATACAGAATTACTTTGTCGAGTATTTTAACGCGTGTTTTTTTTCTCGATAGCTGTTCGTGCTAAGGGTACAGAGTGAAAATAAACAGGCTGCAGGTAAAAGTCCGGTTGGATTAGTCACTAACAACTTACTAAATGGATTATAATCCGTACTAATATTAAAATGCGAAAGTCCGTTTGTTTGTTACGCCTTCACATCTTTACTACTGAACCGATCATGATGAAATTTTGCATACACGTTGTCAGGGGTACTGAGAAGGACATAGGGTACCTTTCATCCCCGAAAAAATAATTGTTCCCGAAGGATAGCAAAAAAACATTCCACGCAGACGAAGTCGCGGGCGGTCGCAAGTATATTATATGAAGCGTTTACAATTTTTTTGTTAATTATTTCTTGTTCTTTGTAGGGAATAATATTAAAAGTTAGATATGGCTAGGAAGGGGATAGTTAAGATGTTGTAACGAGGCCTAACAACAACCAAACCCGAAGAAGTAGAATCTTCTAAATTATTTTAATGTGTTAGTCACTTTATTAGTGAAAAAATAAAACAATAACGATTTAAGGGACAGGTCAACCCTTACGGCAGCGCGAGGGGTCGCGCCGACGACGACCGTAACAGCGCGCACGTGCGTCAACCCTCAGCCGCGCGCCCCCAAAATAACACCCCGCCATTATACCACATTCGCGAATAGTTTAGTTAGATAACCCACAATGCACGCTACTCACTATTAATTGCAGATAAATAAACCTTAGGTGGAAACCGATTTGAGGGTCATTATACGCGAGTAGAGGACTCAGGGCCGGATTTAAGGGAGGGCAACCGGGGCAACCGCCCGGGGCCTCCACAAGAGAGTGGCCTCCACATAAATTGATATTAAAAAAAGAATCTTATATACACAACGAAAGAGTACCTACCTAATATTACTATTTGAAAACATACCTAGTAATTTTGATTTAAATATTATTTATTACTAGCGGTGTGTGTCATTTATGTTGTGCCATACGACTAAATAAATAAATGATTGAAACACTTTGTAGGAAAAATATTATATAACCTATTTGAAAAATAATTAGGGGTCTCCACTCCCTTGTTGTCCCGGGGCCTCCACACCTCTAAATCCGGCCCTGAGAGGACTATAGGTAAGCTTTTTCTACGGAGCTTTGAGTGATTAACATTATTCTTTGAGTAAAGAATACAACCCATATGTAAATAGATCATTCAAATACTTTTGAATAGATTTGGCTCGAATATAAAGGCTGGTTTACATGTATTAAGTGATCAAGTAATTAACTAAAGGAGATCATTTAACATTTCAAATGTTATTAATGTATTGTTATAACTAGCCATTTGGAGCAATAATTTATATGGCACAAAAGATGTAGGATTGCTCTGAGCACATGAAATAATGATAGATATTGCTAGAATTAATCATATTATGAAGCAATTGTCATTATGGCCCATAAGCTGTGGGGTCTTTATCTGTTCTGAAATACAAACATACCGGTCAAAATCATAACCCTCCTTTTTGCTTAGACGTAGTCGGGTAAAAACAAGGGAGGAGGGCACGGAACAAAGCCTCCCACCAAGTCTGAAACAGTTCATTCATACAGGTTATTAGGTTAGAACTGCGACCAATAACAAGCGCGAACCGAGCGAGCGGACCGAGATTGTAGCAAGCAGCGCCGGAAACGACGTTTTTGAAAAACTTACTATCAATACAAGTCCTAAACTTCATAATTATTTCATTAGATTAGTCAAGTATTAGTCTGTAAGATATCATTACGGTACATTACATACCAGTGGCGAGGGGTGAAATTATGGCAAAGGTAATTAAGCCATTCTACAAAAAAATATTAAAAACACGACTGCCCTACCAAAAACGAACCAAAAAGTTAAATAACAAAAGTATCATTGCAGTCGGGGGACCGATTTGTGGAACAATTTTTTTCCAACGGCAATAACTCTTGTTATTTAACTCTTTAGTTCGTTTTTGACAGGGCAGTCGTGTTTTTAATATTATTTTAATTTATTTATTGAAATATATACATTTTAAAATTATGCATTTTAATGATTAAGTAGTACGTGATTTAATGTTAAGGCGTTTTCATTACAGGTCCAAGATTAGCCACGCCCACCAACTTAACAGAAAAATAGAAAAAATCCTATTCTACTTGTTTACGCGCGCTAAAATTTCACTTAATTATTAATTACTAAATTCATTGTTTAAATGAAGTCACTTATATATAATAAAGTTAAAATTCAGCTAACTAGTGGCTCGTAGACCTCCTCAAAATTGTATGAAGTTTAAAAATTTGTCTAAAAGATGTCACCACGAGGTTGACACTGCTTTTGAAAAGCAGTAGGTACTATGTGGTGTTTGGTAGGTTATGTATTGTTTTAATATATATCTATTCGAAGCTAGATGGTGCTTCTTATTTTGAACTTTTTCAAATGGGTGATTTTTTTAGAAATATTTCGAAAAACTGGCTCGACAAAAAAAAACTATTATAATTATCGAACATAGGATCACACATGAGAATCGGTTGAGAAATGCGGCCTGTAGAGGAAAACAGCAGAGACGCTTTGCGCTCGCTCGGCCAATTAGGTACTTGACTACTTAATCCATCAAGGCCTGGGAAAATGAGACACAATAGATATTCCATTATTGTCCGGTTAACATAGTAAATTAATTTCACTGTTCTGTGTGTCTATCTATATGTACGAACAAATTCAAAAGCTCATGCTTGTTGCAGGAAACAACTTCCAGGCTCACTCTCTGTCGTGGTCGAGGCGAGGCGAGCGACCTCCCGGCAGCACCCTGCACGCCAAGATCTGGGTGCCAGAAGATCCGCGACTGTTCAACAATTCCAATAACATTATAGAGAAAGAGGAGCTAAGATAAATCTCTACGAAATATGTTATCCTAGATAATATTAATTGATCTCGTGTACCTACTTAGACCGAGAGTAGTAGGTATTAGGTAGGCATGTGTCATTTTTCGTACGTACCTATATATTTACTTGGAATGTAAATGTATGTACACAACTGCAAAAACATTTTTTTTTAATTTAATACTTCTATTAATTTTAGTTACCTATCCATTAATCACTATGTTACCTGCTGTTTGTTATTACATATCGATGGTGGATGATACATGGTACATATCGACCTGATATTTTTTTATGTAAATGTCCTTGTCTGCCAAAATGTGGGTGAGTATTTCTCGAGGACGTTAAGTTAAAATACAAAGTAAAATCTGCATAAAACTTCAAAACGACGAAATAAAAGTCAATTGAATTGTAAGCTTAGGTGTATCATGTGCATACAATACTATAAAGTGTTCGTGTAGGATCCATCTTAAGGTGGGACTGGGAGGGAACCCACTCCACTGCTAATTTTCAGTTTCAGATTTAGGCTAGGTAATAACAGAAAATAAGTGTTTCAAGAATGACAACGAATGATAGACACCGGCAGCGTCTGAATATTACTGTTTTAAAAAATCGAAAAAGGCCTTAATTACGCCAAAGAGTAAAGTTGTGGAAACCGAAGAAGTCAGTGAACCATTTTTCTTGGTCCAAGCATCAGTTGTGGTGCTTAAAAAACAGCAGTCGACTTTTAACGCCCCTATATACCCCAAGTGGCGCCCTCATTTCAATTAAATTCATTGCTCGCTTAGTACCTACATAATGTATCAAAAATTCACATGTACAGATTAAAGCTAAGGTTGTATAGTTTATTTACAAATAATAACCTCAGTATAATATAGTTCATTGTAGTAGTAGTTCGCAAAAATGCTACAAGTTGCCACTTTTACCTTGTTTGTTGTTTTACCTTGAGGTATACAGGAGCCTTAAGACTGCGCAACTAAAGTAGGTAGGTACCTAATAAATATGTACGTTTTTCGCTCATTATGTCGATAGTACTTTCCTTACTACTTACTTGTTGTGAAAAAAGTCAGCTGTTGATAAAAGTTTATTAATTCAAAGGCTACTTATAGGACACATTGTAGAATAATTCTCTCATTTATAACTAGTCATATTTATTGTTTATTAAGTACCTTACCTTTTTTGTTAAACACAAATTATAATTAAAAAAATCATCCATCACTGATAAAGACTTTTTTTTAATTATTTCTTATAACATATAATATAGAGAGCTACTTAACATAATAATATCTATGAGGCCTTTATTTATGAGGCATGTAATGTAGCCGTCATATCATATTTTATTATGTAAAAAAAGAAACAACCATGCTCCCATAATATGTCTATAATATTTATTGTATAACTCTTAAATACTTTCGATCCTTTATATTAGTTCTGCTAGTGCTAGCTACTGCTAGTGGGAAAAAAACTAGTGTTTAACAGAATTATCTTTTGAAAAAGGGGTTTATATAGATAATTTTTAAATTTGAGATTTCAGCACTCACCAAGCTATTTTTGTACAATGTTTACTAAATAATATACTTGAACAAAATTTGATAAGAGCATTGGACTGGACGTCCAAAGGTCGCGGGTACGATTCCCGCCTGAGACAATTCTGACGACGAGTCGAATTTCTTCTTGTAAGTATATTATTTGTTTTGGGTTCATATAAATTGAGCATAATCATAATGCTTTACTAAATAGTTTCTTCAAAGCACTAGTATAATCCGCGCGCGTTGAGAATGGGATGAAACCTTGTCAAAGTATATCGAAAATTGACTAAATAGTTCAATTAATAGTTTACCTGTTATCTTATTTGAAATTGCTGCAGCAAAAGTTGCCTCACCTCGGACGCGCGCCGCTCCTGTTCTATGATTTCTTTCGCACCCGCACCGCTCCTGCATTTACCAGATGTAACATTTCCCAAGGGGTGAAGTTTTTATATAGTTATAGGTACCTACATTATATCTTCCAAGCATGTAAAAAAATTAACTATTTATTGTATTGAGTTTATTTACGAGTCTGACTGCCTTTTACCGGATACCATATTGGCACGGTAATATTGGTGACAAATTGTGCTATTTTATAGGAGAGAGGAGACGGTTTGTAATAATTAAATTAATACAGGAAGATACGGAATTCAATGGATAAAGTACATGAACTATCAACGAATGATTTCAAGAAGCAACCACGTCATACTAATATCTATTCTGTGACAACGTTTATAACGTATCAATTAATGTCATTATTTGGAAATAAGGCAACTATTGTAAACGGTCTGGTTTTGTGGCAAATTATAGCTGCAATGTAGCCGCTAGCCACCAAGTTGCCGCCCATATCGTGCATGCAACTCGGTGTGTGTTGCACTTGCAGTAGCACGGCGATATTGCAATAATATATTTTGATATATCTGCAAGCGTTTCATGTTTGGCCAGCTATATTGCTACTGGTAAGTAGTGCACACTGATAATATTTTAAGTACTATGCACGCCGATATTGTGATGCATATCCGTTTTTTTATGTAGTTATAAGTTGTGTAAGTCATAATATGTAGGTACCATGTGGCAGTGCTTAATAAATAAATAAATAAAAAATATACTACAACATCGCCGGTAAAATTAATGTATTCCTTGCTCTGTTGTAAAGATGCATCTCTCGCCTCCCCCCGCTATTTTATGTCAATTTGCTTCACCTTTGTTGAGAAATTTTATCTTTGGTTGGTGGTAGGGCTTTTTCAAGCCCGCCTGGCTAGCTACCACCACATCCTTACTAGGTCTGATGGCATAACAACAATTAAAGATTGTTGTGTTCTGGTAAGATCCGTAAGATAGCCAGATCCTAAGTGGCTGAGGATTCCTGATGTAATGTGCTTCCACCTTCGGCCTTAACATCAAGTGAGATGTTAAGGCCAAGCACTAACCCGTTGTGGAATAAAAAAAAACGTTGAGAAAAAGTATACGTTTTGTTTTTTTCGGTGTTGCTCCACGTGTACGAATTTACTGAGCTATAATAATATCTCCGCATTGTTTTGCGCGAATGCGCGCACACTTATATTGCAGTAAAAGTATATTTCAGCTACAGTTTTCAGCAAGATATCCAGTAAGATCACATGTCATTATTGTAGCCCGTTTACAAACTCTTCCAGATCGTACTAAAACTCCGACCATACTTAAAATATTATCCTATATTGCATAGACTATTTTTTTTATGACCTCGCAACTGTATTGCAATTTGTAGCCAATAGTCTTTATTTGCAGCTATAGATTACAGATAATTGCCAGTTTAGACGTCTTTTACCAGTTAGAACTTGCTGCATAATCTTTGTTTAGCCAAAGCTTGGGCGGCTCGATCAATATGCGAGGTGGGCGGGGATAGGCCGCAGCTGGCCGTTCCCACGCCCCGCTCTGGGGCTTTCAAAACATGTTAGAACTATATTCACAAAATGATTCTACAGTTTCGGATTTTATCTTAGCGAATACAGACGTTCTTTTTAATGACTTATTTAGCCATTTATAATTGATAATTTACATATCCAACTTCGTCCGCGTGGATATTCGAGCAAATCCTTAGGGAGCTTTAACCAGGATAAAAAGTATTCTATGTTTTAATTTCAATAAAATTCGATCAGCCGTTTTTACGTAAATAGGCGGGTTCCCGTTCGCTCTCCCTCTCCCTTGCCCCTTTCCATTTTCCGTTCCCTTCCTCGTCTAGAGGTTGAATCATGTCCGCCGTGTTGTACGTACATCAAATAAATGCAAGTGCGAACAACATCCCATAAAACTTCAATTACAGCATCCATATATTATCAAATTTTAGGTTTACTTATCCCATTTACCCCCTAAGGGGTTGATTTTCGGAAAATCACAAATGTGTTTGCTTTTTTAGATGTACCTACTCCGAACGTTGAAGTCGAAATGTTTATTTTATATTATTTTTCCATAAAATTTGAACACTTATCCACTGTGTTGAACTTCAAAATAAATGTCATTTTCGCAATCAAAAAACCCAATAAACCAGAATAACGACATGAATATCAATTTTTAGGTTTATTTACTCCATTTCACCCCCTTAAGGTTCGTTTACCTATATCTTGAGACATTGAGCGTGCCAGACACGTGCCGTGGCAGACAAAATTTATATTCTTCTATACAGTGTGTATTAACGTATTGATATCTACGGGACCATTACAAACGTCAATCTGGTTTCAATCTGATCAAAACCGCTACTCGCAGCAGAAGGATGGAATTTGATGCGGTTGGTTTGCGACGTTACACGGTCAATCCAGCAAGATCAGGATCGCAGTAGATCTTGGTAGATTGTCAATCTACCACGATCTACGGTGGTCTTTGGTAGGGTTGCCAACTTTTTTGCATCAATTTTCGCGTGATATCGATCGATGACCTGAGTGGTGCAGGTGTTCAACATGCCAGTCTACCACGCAAAAGTTACCGGGCTCGATTTCCCGGCAGAAATTGAAAAGATGAATTTTAATTTCTGTGACAGGTCTGCGTATAATAAGTACCTATCTATTTCAAAAAGTAAGTAGGTACTTAGTAAAATCAGTTGTCTAGCACCCATATTATGAGCTTTGCTTAGTTTAGGGTTAGATGGCGCTGTGTGTGTAAAATCAAATATCGATATTTAATACTATATCAGCAGGCTGGAAACTATCTGAGTGCCAAATTTCATCCAAATCAGTTCAGCTTCAGAAGGCTGAAGGCGGCATAGTACTTTTGACCAAGATGCAAAGTAGGTATCCTATGTTTGAATCCAGGCTATAAACTAATTGTGTGCCAAATAACATCCAAATCAGTCCAGCCTTCAAAAAAACTCAAAGACGAACAGAGAACCTCCTCCTTTTCTTAAGTCGGATATAAGAAAATAACGATGGGCTATATTTTTTATAAATTTCTCAAAAGTACTACATATACATTTCAATGTTTTTATCAAAATCGGTTGAGTAGTTTAGACGTGAAAGCGTAACAGTCAGACAGACAGAGTTACTTTCGAATTTATAACATTATTTAATATGGGTAGTATGGATTACCAAACAATACCAAAATTATAATTATTAGGATTAATAATTAATAATTAGGACAAAAGGAAAAAATGGAACCCTTATAGGATCACTTTGTTGTCCGTCTGTCTGTCTATCAAGACCCTTTATCTCAGGAATGCGTGTAGGTATGGAGTTGAAATTAAAACCATAATGTACTTAGGTACTAAGTCCCCAAAAAAATTCTACCAGACCATTTGATTTCGATTCACGCCGGAGAAAATGATCTGGTGACAAGTCGATTTTTTTTTAGTATATTTTAGTATTAAAATTATAATAATGCAATAAATATTTGGTCAGCAATATCACTGGCTGTGATGACAAACTCGTGGTCTAAGTTGCCACACACACCGCCGCCAGTATGGTCAAACTCTTTATCAATGGATTTATTTGACCATAAAAACCCAGAAAAGTTTTAAAGAGATCCATAGTGTGTCAATCTGTTTTAATATCGGTAAATATAATGATTCTTGGTCAAACCACACCACACCGGTGGCAGTTTAAGTATAATCACAAGCCGGTGGCGTGGAACGTTGAATAATTTACAATTATTGTCACGTTTATTAAACCGGCCGCGGTAGGTCTGAGACAATTGTCCCGTTTTCATAGTAGTATGTATTCCTTGGCACTAGGCATCATCCAATGTCTGTACATAAATGTCAAGCTTTAGTAACTTTATAATTTGTGAGTTCAAGTCTAGTCCAGCGGCGGTATCGGCAAAAAAACATTGAAGTTCATGTTGACTGTGTTTTGACAGATGTATGTGATACATTGCTACTTTTCTTTGGTAAGTTTTTATTTGTGCCAAAACGAAGTACATAACACGATGCGAAGCGATAGTAGGCAAGCTCGCATTATAAAGATTCGAAAAATAAATAATTTAGTAATTGGGTCGCTCTTGGCTGACCAACAGTAGTATTTAGACGGTGGCTGAGGCGCAGAGGTAGCCTAAAGCCGAATTTACATTACGAAATTAGTGAAATTAGACAGCATCGAAGCTATATTTTCCTATATTCAATATAGCTAAAGAGATGATTCTAAATAAACTTAAAATAAGACTATTAAGAAAAAAAGCCGTCGGTGGATTCAAGGATGGTTAACAAGAAAGCACTTGGGTGCAATGAAGTTAGTCTCTGAATTAGCAGATTAAGATCTTGAGAGCTATAAAAACTATTTTCGAAATTGTATATTTTTATCTGTACTCCATCTTTGGTTTGCTGGCCTAGGCACTTTCGCGACACTAGTTTCACGTCGCATCTATACTATGAAATTAGTTGCATGACACTAATTTCACTAAAAAATCGCGCAGGGCACGAAACTAATTTGCATTCATGAAATTCATGCACGCATTACGAATATATTAAATTACACGTGAAACTGTTGGTAAAACTAATGTCACGAAATTAATTTCATGACACTAATTTCGTGCAATGTAATTCCGGCTAAAGAGCCGCATGGCATGCAGCTCCCGAGCTTTTACGCGAGCGGATTGCCGCTTCTTCACAAGTGGGTACAAAGATATCCAAATTTAATTTCATTGAATAAAAGCAATTTAGTCCAAAATCATAGGTATTTATTTTAAGTCATGATATTGTAACATGTGTATTTAACATTATATTCGTTACGAAAATAAATGCTTGACCTTTGCTTAAATCTAATCAGTTTGCTTAGTACATAATTATGTCTAAAAAAAGCTGTCGGTAACTACCTTACATTGAATTAAGTTTTTTTATATTAAGTTTTTTTTCGTTACAATAACTTGAATCAAATTAGCTTTGCTTTACGTTTGATATCTTGTTGAACCCATTTGTTGTTCATAAACAAGTAGGCGACTCAAATTAGTTTGTTCTTCTATGTTAACAATCACAGACCTTTGCGCAAATGCCATATATCACAAAATAATAATAATTACAAAACTTGTATTAATAAAGAAAAATAAATGATTGTAAGTATATCTTTAAAGTATACAGCAGATAAAGATAAGTAATCTTAAACAAATAATCACCAAATTTATATGTACTTAAAATTAAAAGTCAAGTTTGTCGGTGGATAGTGCTCTTTTTGCAAAATAAGCATACTATATTAAGTACGAATCACACGTTTATTTTAATAACAAAATTACTATTAGAAATAATTAAACGATATGTGACTTTGTCGAAATCAACATAAGAGGCTCTTATACACACACTCGTATTCGATTCGCATTCGTGAAATACGATTCAAAATATCTTTCACAAATAATGTACGAGCGCGCATACACAAGCGCCTTAATGAAAAATGAATATATCTATACAAGGTGTTACAAAAGTACCCCTAATGCCGAATATGGTAGATAGGGACCATCAAACTGAACAACTTTTACTACGGGACCAACTCTGAAATCGCAAAAAAAATCCACTGTTTCATACAAAAATTAAAATCGAAAATATCAAAATGTATGAAACAGCTGTTTTTTTTGCGATTTCATAGTTGGTCCCATAGTAAAAGTTGTTCAGTTTGATGGTCCCTATCTACCATATTCGGCATTAGGGGTATTTTTGTAACACCTTGTATAACACCTACATCTATATCAACTTCTTGTTTCCGAACTTTACTTCTTCAAATTCATCTTCGCTAAAAGGTAGGCTGCGATATGACGCCCTAAACGGTAAAACGTAAAATCAGTAAAACTCATGTTTAAGCCAAACATTTGAGGAGTGCAATTAGCATATAAAGATTTGTTCCAAATCATTGATGTCATGTTAAAACGAACTGCGACGCGTTGTGGCATCGCTAAAACCTGCGAGCTCGCACGACGCAACGCAATAGCCTGAGAATTAATTCGCATCACGCATTTTTAAGAAAGACGCAGCGTTTGATAAAATTATTCTACACTGCGAATAGTGTGGGTATTATAGCTGCGTCCCCTCTTGGGAGGGACCTGCGTCCTGCAGTGAACTAGGATGATGATGTGTTTAGTAGCCAAATAAATACCCAAACGATTTATAAAGATAATCTTATATTCAAATAGGGGAATTCAAAATTCAAATTGAGTAGCTCGGTGGCGCACTGGTATAGCGGAGGTTAAGCAACTTTCGCAAGGGTCGGTCATGGTTATCAAAAATGTATTAACTCGAGCTCCTCGGTTTAAGCCGTTGGTTCCGGCTGCATTTGCAGTCGTTAGCACCCACCAATCCGCATTGGGCCCACGTGGTGGGTCATGGCCCATCCTCCTTATCCACCCATAAGGAACGCCTGTGCCCCAGCAGTGGGGACATTAAAAATAGCTGATGGTCATATTCAAATACGTTGTCAGATTCTACAGAAACACAATACTATTCAGCACAAGTTTTAGCTAAGAAGCGTTTGAGTATTCGGTTATAAAAGGTCCACCAGATACTTACTGCGGCGAAGGCCGATACCGGACTGAGGTTCGGAAGAGGTCCTATCTATCAATTGCGGCGGCGGCGGCGGGGGCGCGATCGACGTCGATGTGCATTCCGAGTCTGTGGGGACATCACTTAAATATAAAACTAACCTATACTCCAGCCAACTTACGGAATTAATGTTTGTAAACAAACCGCTCACACTTCAGAAGTACTTTTTAATTACACGTTTTATAAATATGTAAATGATAGCTTACTTACGTTGTCCAAGTGGGATATGTCACCGTAAAATTGTAAATACCGTTAGATTATAGTCTATCTCGCGAGATTGTAAACTATCGAAAAATTGTGATCCATATGATCCACTGCTTACAATTTAACGCATTATTTTTCGATGGATTATATAATGGATGAATTAGATAATCTATCGAAGTGAAACCGTTGAATCAAAATCTGTCACGCGTTAAATTGTCAACTGTCCAAAGGCTGTCCATGATTGATCGGTCTACGGGTAGTTAGGTCGTTCTGTGTGGAAAATATATATTAAATTATGTTTGGTGACTAACACTTATTTATCATTTAAGCTGCACTTCTTTGGTTAATCAGAGATTCATTTTACTTCCACAATTATTTTATATTATTTTCAACAGGAAATCAATTTAAAATCACAAAAACACTGTTCGTTTACATTCGACAACCAACGAATTGACAACCAATGGCGGCGCGGGCCACATGACGTTCAACCAATCATCGCGCGAGGTGCATTCCGTGCGCTTGTCATTTCATTATTTAACGGTTTGACTTCGATAAATTAATAATCTATCAAAAATAATGCATTAAACTGTAAGCAGTATGTTACGGATCACAATTTTTCGACAGTTTACAATCTCGCGAGATAGAATAAATATAATTTAACGGTATTTACAATTTTACAGTGACAGATATACAGCCTGTTACAAAAATACCCCTATTGCCGGAAATGCCAATGAGTATTAATGAAATTGAACTAATGGGCGCTGTTCTTTATTTTTTAGCTATAATATTTACGGAGAAAAACGGTGTCGATGTTTTGCAAAAATATCGACAAGATTTTGAAAGATTCCCAACACTGGCCTGATCAGCAGTTCCGACCTGTGGGGACAGTAAAAATGGCTGATGGTCATATTCAACTACGTTGTCAGATTCTACAGAAACATAATACTATTCAGCACAAGGTTTTAGCTAAGAAGCGTTTGAGTATTCAGTTATAAAAGGTCCAGATACTTACTGTGGCGAAGGCCGATGCCGGACTGAGATTCGGGAGAGGTCCTATCTATCAACTGCGGCGGGGGCGCGATCGACGTTGATGTGCATTCCGAGTCTGTGGGGACATCACTTAAATATAAAACTAACCTTTACTCCAGCCAACTTACGGAAAGAATGTTTGTAAACAAACCGCCCACACTTCAGAAGTACTTTTTAGGTTCAAAGATATTACTATCTATCTATCTACTATCTAAGAAATGTACAATCGGTGATGTAAATTTTCCGTCAAATGGCTTTTCTGTGAAACGACCCATCGGTAAAATAGCCCATCGATGAAGTGTATTTTTGATGATATATAGCGGTCGAGAAATGGCTTTCGACGAAGTAACTTTCGTTGATCAGTCCTAGACCCGTCGTCGGTGCGCGTACATGTTCGCGAACAAATAGGTGCTCGCACAAAGCTGTATGAACGAGGTCATAGACCGGAAATAGTGATGTGCTTTAACATTGTCGATATTTTTATTCACTATTAAAAATAGTTTTAGACGAAATTAAAACTTAATATTAGGAATTCGAGAAATTTACAGAGGACTCTTTACATGATGTACTTTAACCACCTTTCGGGATTAGGGGTATTTTTTAACATCTTGTATACTGTTAGTTCACTGAAACTTTACGTTTATGTGTAACATCTACGAATAATGCGAAAGGTTTTGTTTACAAACATTGTTTCCGTAAGTTGGCAGGAGTAAAGTCTTCGTGTATTTCAAACCGGTCTACTAGACCAGGGGGCTGATTACGTAACTGTTGCTAACAATTCTCGATTGAAACCGCAGTTACATTGCTGCTTTAAGAAAGATAGTTGTCATATTGGTTCTTACTAAAGCAGCAATGTAACTGCGATTTCTGTCAGAGTTGATTGCAACAAAGTTACATAATCAGGGGGCCGAGATCAACCGAGACACCGCGTACCATCATTATCGACGTGACCATATCGATTTCTTTAAAAATGTAATAAAGCAACCCTGAAGATTGGCCTATCTTTCCCTATATTTGAATTCGAGTTCGAGTTCGTGTTCGCGTTCGGGTCAGGCCAGTTTTGTGTTAAGATTCGGTTCGGTTTCGGGTTCGGTTCGGGTTCGGGTTCGGGTAGAGGTATCTTAACTTTTCTAAAATTTTCATTCTAAGGTGAACATTCATCTAATCTATCGACCTAACGACATTATAAATCATTGCCGAGATACAGCCCCTGTAGCATGACCACCGAAACACGATATCGCGGGATATAGCGTCTTATTCAAAATCCATTGTCTTTTGAAAAGCGACAAATAGCTAAAACACGCGTTTCAGAGGTCATGCTTGGGGGCAGAGTGTATAAAAAAGGCTGATTTGATTACTCACCTGCTTCACCTTCGCTGTCTGAAGAAAAAACGAGGGTCGACTTTGAATGATTATTGTTCGACCAAGTATTGAGGGCGACGTAAGAATGGCTCAGCGAGGACTTGTTCGCGTCGCTGGCCAACTGTAATTAAACGAACATGTTATGGTGCTTCTATTATGATTACTCGTATATGACACAGACAGATCATTCTCTATTAGGTACCTCTAATAAATTAAATATTATAATATTATTGACTGGAAATAGAAAGTCATGCATTTCGATCGTAAACGCACTAAAAGTGAACCTACCAAAATAACTAAAGATTGGACAAAAATCAGCCTTATCTCAAGGCGTTAAGGTGCACTTTCGTTTGTTCTTAGCATATGAAACTGCATCTTAACGTCTTGAGATAAGGTTGAATTTTGTCAAATGGTCATCTACTTTGGTAGGTTTGAATGCTCAGATCATTTTGGCGCTAACTGTACCTAATAGCTTGACCTTTAGAGTAAAGTAATAAAATGTTTGACCGCAAGCGCTATGCCGCGCTTTGGATGGTGAAAGACTTGGAGAGGAGACAAGGCGGCGATAGACGTATACGTTAGGGAGGGAGAAAAAAAAGCCGGCTCTACCCCGGCCCCGCCTTCACCGCGCAACCAGAGCTTAAGTCTGGTTCCCTAAGGGCCTGGCCACAGCTACGGCGGCAGAACTGGCGGCGCGGCAGGAGGAGCGGTGCGCGATGGTATGTCACAGCTCGCTAGTTGCGGCGGCGCGCGGCGGCAGCGCTCTTAAACTGGACGTATTCACACAGGATAAAAATGGCACTATCGAAAGTGGCACGGTACTGCCTTGAAACCAATTCTTTCTTTGTTGAAGATATTCTAATAGAATCTAGAATAGGAGTAGGTACATCCAGTAAATAAAAAACCGGACAAGTGCATGTCTGACTTCGCAATTTTTTTTTATTATTTTTGTATAAAAAGCTTAAAGCGGTTTACAGAATACTTCCACTTACCAAGTTTCAACAATGTAATCTTAATAGTTTCGGAATAAAGCGGCTGTGATACGGACGGACGGACGGACGGACGGACAGACAGACAGACATGACGAATCTATGAGGGTTTCGTTTTTTACCATTAGGCTACGGAACCCTAAAAAGGAAAGAATTTGGGGAATTCCATACCCTTATAATGAGTATAGAGACTATCCCGAAAATTTTTTGAGTCGACAAGAACCAGTATTGAAACTTTTGATTAATACTCGAGAAGATATATTATATGAAGACCTCAAAACCCTGAAAAATTTCAATACCATTGTTACACCTGCAGATAAATTGTTCCGTGTCAATTTTTACACGCGGTAAAAACAAAACGTTTTGATTTTGTCGCTCGGTGCAACAGCTGCAGCCGCGCGCGCCGCTCACCGCCGCTCGGAACTGTGGCCGCCTCAATACTCGCCAGTACGTTTGTTTCGTTCTCTTGCCGCGCCCCTCACCGCCGCCGCGCGCCGCTCGACTCTCGCCGCCCCGCAATCGTCGCCTCTCGCCGTCCCGCAATCGTCGCCTCTCGCCGTCACGCAATCGTCACCTCTCGCATCCCGCAATCGTCGCCTCTCGCCGTCCCGCAATCGTCGCCTCTCGCCGCCCCGCAATCGTCACCTCTCGCCGCCCCGCAATCGTCGCCTCTTGCCACTGCCGCGGTAACTGTGGCATACTTCGTACACGTTCCTACATTTGTTTTTGTAGCTTGCCGCTCGCCGCCCCGAAATCGTCACCTCTCGCCGCCGCCGTCGCGGTAGCTGTGGCCAGGGGGTAAGATGACAGTACCGTCATATAGCGGCCATAATAATAGCGGTGAATAAATGCACTATGTAAACTAGTGTAGTGGCTCACTGAGCTGTAGACCTCGCTCAAATTGTATGTTGATTGAAAATTAGTCTAATAGATGTTGCCACGAGGTTGATACCGCTTTTGAAAAGCAGTACTTTTGAATTTGCTTCTGAATAGATGGCGCAATTCGTAAATATGAAGATAAAACCTTAAAATAAACAACGGACACCATAGCCCAGAGGACACCTTATCCCCGGTCGACCTTATGTGCTGTTTGGAAGGTTAGATATTCTTTTAGTATATCTATTCTAAGCTTTGAACATTTTACGAATGGGTAAATTTATTTTTGCAAAATTTAGAAAAACTGGCTTGACAAAAAATTCAATATAAAATCTACTGCGGTTTCGCTGGTATTGTTTCGCGGAGGAGGTGTGCTCCAGGCGTGAAGCTCTTTAGATTACTTACTCTAGTGGGGTCTCTAAAATGTGGCCCGAGCCGCAACTTCTCTCTTAAGCCTGGCGGGTACGCCGGTATTTGTATGGTCTAAGGAAATGACAAAAAAGACAGATATTATTATTTATAACAAATGTATGGTTCAGATTTTATTGGTCTTATGAAGGTATTTGACAGTTTCCCTACTTAATCTTGTACAAAAACATATTCGATAATAGTGTTACTGAATATTTTAGGTCACTACAAGCAAGACGGAAGGCAGTGGGTAAAAATAGATAGATATCTGTCTCATTCTGCGTCCCATAAATACAACTTAATGCGGCAAGATGCGAACACCTAAATAATTATGTGTAGCATTTTTATAAGTAGTTCGTATCGTGCGACGCCGCACGTGCGAAGTGGCCGGCGTGAAGATGTGCGGCCACATCTTCACGCCGGCCAGCGGGTAGCAGCTGTCCAGCACCGTGTACGCCCGCAGCGCTTCAACGTGTATGCAGTGTGTTGGTAGTGTAATAGTATGTATCATACGCCAATGTCGGGGTCGGGCGGCACGTGCGAGCTCGGCCACATGGTCACGCCGGTCAGCGGGCAGCAGCTGTCCAGCACCGTGTACGCCCGCAGCGCTTCAACGTGTATGCAGTGTGTTGGTAGTGTAATAGTATGTATCATACGCCAATGTCGGGGTCGGGCGGTACGTGCGAGCTCGGCCACATGGTCACGCCGGCCAGCGGGCAGCAGCTGTCCAGCACGGTGTACGCCCAGCATTTCACGCGCCCTTCACAGCACGCTAACGCCCTGTCAGCTTCTTCATGAACCTGAGAATAGGTACCACGGCACAGCTTACTAACACGACCGAAAGCAAAAACAGCTGTTACTAAAAAAACAGCTGTTATGAATAAGTAGTTAGATATGAGTTAATGTTGTACTAAATGTGTTATCAGATGCCAAAAGAAGTTCTGGCTTTTATGTTAAAGTTGTATACTTTTTGAAATTTTTAATCTGTGATTCATAATCTGCTGTACTTTTTTATTTATTTCCAAATGACAGATCAATGACAAATCAGAAGTCAAATTGACATTTCTTTTTCTTAATTTCGATAGAAGGAGAATAATTATGGTTTATGCAGCCACGCTTTTAAATTTTATAGTGTATTTTCTGCTCTTTGAAAATTATGTGGATAACGGAACGTTTTTCAATGACTCGTTGTTTCTGTAGTGTTTCTATATCAAAAAATATTAATAATTAAATTACTTTTTCGCTTAGAGTTTTCGAACTGATGGCGTAGCTTCTTTGACATTCACAAGTGCTTGTAACAGCCTAGACTGAATATATGATTTTTGAATTTTGAATTTTTCTACATGCGCCAAAAATAAGACAGGACTAGATCAATGTAGCAAATATTATTGGCTTTATTTTAAGACCAAACTCAATATAAGTAATATATAATATAATACAAGTTAAGCAAAAAACCCTATGGCGAGTGCCGCTGCTCCTTTCGATCGAATGGCAAAACGTGTAGACAGAGGAGAAAAAATTACATGTTTTGCATATTGTGCATCCGAAAGTGCAACCCCTTTCACGTGGCAACACGAACATAGCTACATTATCACCCTTTTCTCTTACCACATCGCCTAGTTTATATGCATTGATAATTTAATAAAAGTTACTGAGAATTTGACAACTTACCATTCCCATCAGAACTAAACTTACCATTATTTATTATTACTTATATTTTACTTTACAAAAACACTGTATTATAAAAATATCATATAAAAATCATATTATTATATTTAATTACTCAAATGACTTACCTCACAAGCGGTTCCTGGGGCGAACATTGTCAATTCCTTTCGTAACTGCGCTAGCGCAACGTGCTCTTTCGGGAAGCCCTCGTCAAACTCCGACTTGACAGCGTTGGACAGTCTGTACAATAGTGTATCCAGTCTGTACACTCGAAAGTTGTTGACGTCCACCCCTAGGGACACAAATAATTTTATTGTTAACATTCTTATATATACAGCTTCGAACAACAATACCACTAGATCAGTGTTTCCCAATAGTGGTACAAAGGGGTACGCGGAGCAATGAATGAATGATTGAAAATATTCTTTATTCAAATCAGCTCACATATTAAGCATTTTTAAATTGTCAATTCTTTTAGACCATGGGTCGCCAAACTTTTTAGCCTATGGGCCAGATTAACTCCTCCACGAAGTCCCAAGGGCCAGAGCCGGCTAGCTTATCGTACCAATATACTGTAAAAACAGTATGTTGGTACGATCCGGACTGCTTTCGCGGGCCGGATTGTTGGTGCTCGCGGGCCAGAGTTGGCCCGCGGGCCGTAGTTTGGAGACCCCTGTTTTAGACTACCATCCATTATGCCGTCTTTACCTGACAAGAAAAATGTGCGCAAAAACATATTAGCTTTATCACACGGAACGATATTTACAAAAATGTATATCGTTTCCAGACATTACATTCATATTGTTACAATTAATTATAACATTATATGAATGTAATGTCTGGAAATAAATAACATTAAATTATATATTATAAATCAATAAATAAATAACATTTTTCAATTAGATCATTTCATAATTAATCAATTTACAGGGTTCAAGTTAAATTCAAAGTTTTTTATACAGTCTAGGCTGTTACAAAAAATGCAATTCATACAATTCAATACCTATGCGTTAAGATAGGTAGTCAAAAGCAGACTCATTCCCATTTAAGCTCATCTACATCTGTTTTTTTTTTTAATTTTTTCATACAAATCTGTAAACCGCATTAATTTTTATTTGGTTTAGTATTTTGGATTTTTTATTTAATAGAAACCTAGACAAATACTGTCTTAATCCGAATAACATTACAAAAAGAGTTAATTATGCTCAAATTTCAAATCATTATGGTATTACGTTTGTATGGGGAGATCACTATTCACTGGAGTCTTAAGGAATTTTTTGGAGGGGTATGTAGAAAAAACTAACTGGGAAACACTGCACTAGATAACGCATCACTAACTAAAACCTTAACTTTATTTATCTCAATGCAATAGATTTACCTGCTTTAATACACATCTGCTGAACGAAGCTCCGTACTGGAAGAACCTTATCAGGCATAGTGAATAACGGTGGGATAGTCGCCAATTCGCAGTTATTCTGCTTCAGGAATTTTGTTAATTTCGTCAATATCTGACGGTAGTCCGACCCTGGAACCCTTTCATCTGGCATATCGAGACCTATATCTTTGGCGCCGAGCTTCACATCCGATTGATATCCTATTGGGATCTTACCTGTATGAAATGTTATCTTAATTGACTTCTAGAGAAAATGTACAAATTAAATATTAATTTTTTGATACAGATTTATCTATTGGTTTTGTGCGTGTATTATGTTAGCTACTGCAAATAAATTGTGTGATTGACCTAAACACCCATATGTGCCTGCGCCTGCTGCGCCAACAGTGGGGACATTAACATGATGATGTAAAGTGACTAAGCATGCAAGCTGACCAATAGACTAACCGCCTTATTCATAATAACAAGCAGTTATAGGAGGCTTATAAAGTGTTTTGTTTCTTTTACTCTTTTGACAAATGATAAAGATAAAATACATTTTAACGGTGCAATAGCTAAAATAGAATTATTAGGCGTTTATCTATATATAAGGCTGTTGATCTATTTCTAGTAAAGTTAACCTTAAAACCTATTAAAAACAATACTCCTTACCAGGGTGTACAATCTCATGGTACTTATTTTTAAGACCATCCTTTAAAGAAAGTTGTAATACGGTACTTTCACCTATGATATAAACATTTGATATATGTTTGCAGAAGTAATTAACGTCTATAAAAAAAAAGTCCTCGTCAATTATCGCTGAAATAAAGAAAATTATTATTATTGTGGATCCTTGAACACAAAACACTACTAATATTTGCATTTATTAAAGTGCAAGCTTAATTCAAAAGCCAAGCAGTCACCATTGTCTACACAAAAATAAGCTGACTTCTACACCAGTTTTCGTGGTATCTATGATGTTCGAGGTTTGATACTCAGCAAGTCGGATAAATATTGTCTTAGGTCTGGATGTTTGTGGTACCATTGTTATTTCGGAGTTCAATACACACAATAGAAGGTGGTACAGGAAGGAATAAAAGGTAGGGGGTCTCACTCCGCGCTTAAACTTTTATACAGCCTACTGCTCGCAGCTGACTCTGTCGAGCCAGTTCAGAAGGGATGTCATGTGTCGGTTGAGACAGCGCTTCTCTTGCCTATTAAGGCACACAGCGCTGTGCAATTTGAAATTGTACTTTATTGCCGTTCAGTGAGAGTAGCTTATTATTGGATTGTCCTCTTGCAGATGGGCTTCTGTATGTGTGATGTGGTCTGGGCTGCATTTGCAGTTGTTAACACCCACCAAAGCTCATTGGATCCTAGTGGTGGGTTATGGCCCATTCTCCTTATATACCCATAAGGAAGGCCTGTGCCCCAGGAGTGGCGACAATAAAAATGGCTGATGGACAATTCAATTTGAAATAACTACCTCCATTACAAGCCATTTGTTTCACTAAGTTTTTTACATCTTGGCGTTCAGCAATTTCAGCATCTATTTGTTGCTTTTCACGTCTTTGAATATCAGCAAGGGAAACTCCAGATGAAGTATAAATAAATTCTGGATCCTTATTCCTGTTTTTGTCCATGTTGGCTTTTTCTTTATACTTAGCTCGTTCCTCTGGAGTAGCATCCTGCAAGCAATCATATAGCTTCAATTTGTTTTATATAATTATAAAAATAAAAAAGTTACATTCAGAATACCTACCTACTTATATCAGGACAGTTTTGTCAGGGCCAAGTTACATTAGTTAGAAATTCCCAAATGATTCTTATTTGTTATGAAAAAATATTTATTTAATAAATTGATTAAAGTTAGTGTAGTTATAATCCAATGTGGATAAATCCAATGCCATGTTTACAAACGGTAACGGTCTGTTAAAAAACTGCAGGTGAATGACCCTTTGAGTCTATATAAGAATCCATAATTGAAAATGTCTACAATGAAAACGCCTACACATTAAAATACATAATCATTAAAACATAATTTTAAAATATACCTATACAAGGTGTTACAAAAATACCCCTAATGCCAAATATGGTATATGGGGACCATCAAACTGATCAACTTTTACTATGGGACCAACTCTGAAATCGCGAAAAAAAAATCAGCTGTTTCATACAAAAATTAAAATCGAAAATATCAAAATGTATAAAACAGCTGATTTTTAGTTTGCGATTTCAGAGTTGGTCCCATAGTAAAAGTTGATCAGTTTGATGGTCCCTATATACCATATTCGGCATTAGGGTTATTTTTGTAACACCTTGTATATTTAAAAAGAATATCTTTATTTTTGATAATTAATGACAATCTGCATAATGACTATAAAACATAAAATTAACTCATAATTAAAATTATTCAAAGTTAAAACCCATACTCTCAATATAAATAATGTGAGTACTATTATCAGTAAATCAAAATGGCATATTTGCTGTACAGTATGAAACAAGATAAAACTTTGAAAGCAATAAAGGTGTGCCAAAATTGTGTATGGAATTGTATTTACTATGGATATGTGGCGGTAAGGTGGTAAAAGCTGTGATATAGTTATATCCCTAGGGATCTAGCTATGTACGATAAAATAGTTATGTTACTAGACTAATTTAGTGAAATCATGGCGAGCGCCCCCTCCTCCCGATGCTTTTGTGGCTGCCCACTTATTATTATTATTTGGAAGGGGGAACGGAATGCAACTCTGGGGCTCTGCAAGTCACTCCAACATAGAAATACTTCAACGATACCAAAATGCAGCCCTCAAAATTCTATGCAATGCACCTTGGTTCACAAAAAATGTAGATGTGCACGAATACCTAGAGATACCATACCTCAAAGACGAAATAAGCAAATCATGTGAAAACTACGTCCAACGACTTGGGACTCATAAAAACCAATTAGCTACAGCCCTACTTGACACCAGTCAAACCATAAAGCGACTGAAGAGAACACCTCTGGCCACCATTTGACTGGGGTCATTCTTATGTGGAGGACATCATGTCGTTGGATGTGAAGTCCTAAAATTCCATTGCAAATAGAGAAGGATGGAAAAAAAAAAAATTTGGAAGGGGGGACGCCAGCGAAGCCGGACGGGTGATCAGTCTCCCTAATCGGAACCATTTCACCCAGTTCCCCAAGTCCCCTGAAAGCTGGAAGCTGGGGGAGACGGGTTATCGTTTACCCCACCAGCGTTGGCCCACTTAATTTAACATTAATTTACCATAATTTCAGATTGATTCATACCAATTTAACTATTTTTTTATCTACATCCATGCTTAGTCTGGGATACAGTAAGCCTCCCATACAAACAAAATGATTTGCAATTTGAGCATAATTAACTCTTCTTGTGATGTAATTCGGATTAAGACAGTATTTGTCTAGGGTTCTATTAAATAAAAAATCCAAAATACCAAACCAGTTCTCAAGTTTTTTTAGATCCTAAATAACAAAAACAAATTAATTTGAGTGCTACACTTACATCACAGCCTGTGATGTGAGAGATTCGATTGAGTAAGTAAGTTCTAGGTCTAAGTAAGGTCTAAGTATAGAAGAAACAAAAAAGTTATTATACCTTCCACAATGGATCACAAGCTACAGCAACCTCAGCCATATTTGCATAGCAAATACCCTTTCTCTTTTGATCTTCTCGAAAATCTTGCATGAAATAATAAAAAGCATTCTTTTTTTTTGACATTTTAGTATAGATTTCAGAATGATTTCAGGTTACAGCAATAAAAAAAATAAATTAATTATGGTCAACAGGCTCAACGGCGATTGCGGTTTGCGATGCGATCGACAATCAAATCAAGTGCTAATGTTAATGTGTGTGGATAATATACTAAAGATCATGTGCGCGTGAGCGGAACAACGGGAAACACGCTGAAAACGGGAATGGTTCAGCGGCGGTATCGGCCAAAAACATTGAAGTTCAAGTTGTGTTTTGACAGATTTATATAATACATTGCTGCTTTTCTTTGGTAAGTTTTTATTTGTGCCAAAACGAAATAGCAATGTATCATATCCAACATCTGAAAATGTTTCCCCTAAGCACGTGTCAAATTCTCAATGCTCTAAGTGTCAAATACTTCTTCTTCTTTTTTTGTTATGGCAATCTACTTTCCTCTTGGAAGTAATTTTTGCCAGTGTCAAGTGTTAAATAGTTCAGTGGTAGCTATATTGTTTAATTTTTCATTAGAATGCGGATGCATCGCATTCCAATGCTGCTTGGAGCATTTGGCACCAAGTATATCAAGACAGTTTACTCGGTTAGTTTTGCCGAGGAAGCCACCACTTCAATAAAAGTCTCAGCTTCACACAACCAAGATCGCGCCTATTTCAATTAATTTTAAGACACAATATCCACTATGAATCAATTTGAAAATAATTAAAATAGACACCAAACCGAACTCGACAAAATGGCGCCAAAAAATCCAACATGAACTTCAATGTTTTTTTTTTTTCTTTTATTCGTTCCGAAGAACAGGCTAAGGTCTTAGACCATACTGCCTCGTCATTAGTTATATCTTTTTTCATAGGTAAGAACTTCAATGTTTTTAGCCGATACCGCCGCAGGTGACTTTTTCTTTTTTTGGTACACATTTTTTCCGTTTCGAGCAGAAGAGGAAAGGCTCATTTCGCCATATAGCCATGACTTCAGATTCGCGCTGTCAGCGATATCATCGTGTTGATTTGCGTATCGAATCACCGTAAGCGCGATAACGGCAACCCGTGTGACGTCACTGATTGCGTCATAACATCCGCCATCTTGCGCTTACGCCAACCATACCATGCACCGAATCCTAACGATATCACTGTGAGCGTCTTGTCAAAACTGACACTAGTAGTTTGTTTTGTTTACCTCAGATGCATTTATATGAAAATTTTAAATTATTTTATAATTCGTACTGCATACCATGGAATTAATAGCCGAAGATATTATCCATTATAAGAACACAATATAAAATAAAAAGGTTGGAATTTGAGGTTATTTGGCCAAGGAGCAGTAAGCGTTTTGAGCGCGTTCACGAGCGTTCCGAATCGTTGACAGGCCCCAACTGTCATAAGCGTGATAACTCAGCGCTGAAATTGATTTAAGTTTGAATTCAACTAGTAGTAGTATTTTCATCTGTGACTCATCATTCATTACGAGTAGAGTTTCCATTTTCCTTAACTCCCTGGCAGCACTAGATGTTTCATTTCCTACCCGCATGTCCTGCTTATTAATGCATCCATGTAAATATTATAGTGCTTTATCATCCTTTATTATTCTAAATAATATTAAAATATGATTTTTATACCTACTTGTATACAAGGTGTTACAAAAGTACCCCTAATGCCGAATATGGTACATAGGGACCATCAAACTGAACAACTTTTACTATGGGACCAACTCTGAAATCGAAAAAAACCAGCTGTTTCATACAAAAATTAAAATCGAAAATATCAAAATGTATGGAACAGCTGATTTTTTTTTCGCGATTTCAGAGTTGGTCCCATAGTAAAAGTTGTTCAGTTTGATGGTCCCTATCTACCATATTCGGCATTAGGGGTACTTTTGTAACACCTTGTATACTTGTATTATTTCGATATTCATTACCAATAATATTTTATCATCTCAAACCCAAACCAACTCCTCTAATCCTTTTCTTCCAAATTCCGTATTCAATTAAATTGGCTTTCTTTACCTTGTTTCCCTAACTTTGAACTTGACATTAGCAAAATAGTCAAACTTCATTGCCATTTAAAAAAAAATGTATGTACTGTGTTCTGTGATTTATTCTGTCTGTCATTGTTGTCTGTCCTGTCCTGTCTCCGACCATTCTTTGAAATAATTCATTAAGAAGAAGAAGAAATAACCTTGCTAGAGCTAGACTGTGCTAGAGTTTAGAATTAGTTAAAATTATTGTGTAATTTAAAAGACAGTTTGTGTGGTTGTAGCGATAAAATAAAAGCTTTCTTTTAAACAACTTTGAATTGTGTGATAACAGCATTCGACATGGCTAAGTAAGTATGAAGATTCTATTTTACACTGTCCTATGCATGACACCAAAGAAAAGATGATCAAAAATCTTCAATTAAAACTAGGTTTTGCACTGAAATAACTTTTTTACTTAATTGTATGTCTTTATATTTGTTTTAAATAACGTGTTTGAATTGCTGCTTTTTTAGTTTATTGAATTATTTTACTTTTATTGTTGAGAATTCTTATAGAATTAGTAAATTGTAAGAAATAACTCAATAAATTACTATTCCTATTTTTTCATGAATCGTAAAACTAAATATACTATGAATACCTATTATAATATGTCTAAAAAAGACAAAAAAAATGGTTGCACTCAGACTTCTAAGATTTTTCAATGATCATCTGGGGCACACAATTCACACATCACTTAAATTGTCATTAATTTTATTTAAGAAATAAGTACATAGCATTTTACTTTTTATAAATTTATTGTGTTTTTCATGCAATGAAAAACTTGAATCTCAGTTTATATGATTATTTTTTTTTAAATTATCACCATATTTTCTTTATATCACCATTATTCTTTACCCTTGAACCACCTACAATTTTTACTGTTAATCTCTTTTCGGTAAGTATGTAAAATTGAAATTACATCAAGGTTATTTGAAGGTGATCCTGATAGTTGTCATAAAATATGTACTTCTATGTATGAAAAACAAACTTTTAATTGTAATTATTGTCACCATTAGTAGAATGCTAAATAAAGAGCTAATTTTAAGAAATATTTCAGTCAAAAAGCAGATATTGCCCTCATCGGGTTGGCGGTTATGGGACAAAATATCATTCTGAATATGGATGACCATGGATTTGTAGTGTGTGCTTTCAATAGAACAGTAGCAAAGGTAATTTAATATTTAAATATTTGACATACATTTAGAAACACTTTTTCCAAGCTGTAATAACATATTTTCTAGGTCGATCAATTCCTTGCTAACGAAGCAAAAGGAACCAAAATAATTGGAGCAAATTCTCTTGAAGACATGGTACAAAAACTAAAGAAACCGCGAAAAGTAATGTTACTAGTAAAGGGTAAGAGTTAAATGACAATATAAAATATACTTAGCTGTTTGTTATGAGATTTTATATCAATAAAATAATGTAGTATATCTTGGATGGAATAGTTTGATCATGTGTCATTATTAGAGATCAGATAATCAGATGCATATTTACATAAACTCAATTGTTTGCTAACATATTATA
Source organism: Catoptria pinella (assembly GCA_963556745.1). NCBI lineage: Eukaryota > Metazoa > Arthropoda > Insecta > Lepidoptera > Crambidae > Catoptria > Catoptria pinella. The sequence goes on along the minus strand of OY750758.1, from coordinate 12,503,642 downwards.
TTATAGAAGGGGCTTTTTAACATATTTAAAATTATTACGATGTGTATATTCCCATGAGGTTTAATAGGCCCTGTTGCAACGTAATAAAATTGTGAAATAAAACACTTATTAACAGATACTCACATGGTTTTATTGAAAGTAATTTGGTAATTAGTTGGTATTTGGTTTGTTTTTTTTTTTCACGACTTTTCGGCACCTTTGCAGCTGCTGTGGTCACAGGGGACTGGAGCTGCTCGTGAGCCTATTTTCAAGCGATGAATTTATAAAGACGTTCAGAAATTAATATATTTTTTTTTAATAATGGTTTAGGTTAATGTTATAATTCAATTATTTGAATTAATTAATGCTAAAGAATTTACTCAATCTACCACCATTTCACAAAATTGGTAGAAAGAAGAAGAAATGGCGAAAAAAACTTAGAGATGATTGCCATTCTAAGTCTTTTATATTTATTAATTTATTTACAAAAGGAACTAACTGTATCATTAGTGTTTGGGGCTTTAACTTGTGAATTATAGTAATAAGATTCTGTTTGCGTCTTCAAAAATCTCTTGACAGTAAAAGCAGGGAAAAGCAACCAATTACGATTGTAACAGGTCTTGAAATTTGTCTCAAATCAGGTTTATTTATTACATGCCACGGAGTATACACTAAAATTGGTTAATCACGGAATCCTTAGACTTTTTTTCGATAAAAAAGTGCTTTCCATAATACCCAACACCTGAACTATGGGTAAATATGCATCTAAATAGATCTCTAGTCATCATATTTTCCTATATTATTTCTTGCAGCTGGTTCAGCAGTTGATGAATTTGTTAAGAAATTAATACCTCTTCTTGAGAAAGGAGACATCATAATAGATGGTGGTAACTCTCAGTATTTAGACACTCAAAGATGGTGCAAAGAGTTGGAGCCTACAGGCCTTCATTACATTGGTATGGGTGTAAGTATTAATCCATAGTAATATGACAATTTCATGTGTAGATAAACTTCTATGAAATAGTTATTTTTTTAGGTGAGTGGTGGTGAAGATGGTGCTCGGTATGGGCCTTCTCTGATGCCCGGTGGTCACCCAGCTGCTTGGCCTCACGTCAAACCTATCTTTCAGGTATGCATGAATTCAAATTTTTGCATATTTCGGAGACAATATTATTAAATATTTCGCATTTATAATATTTGTAGGATCATTACCTAATTATTATATTTGGAATAGTCTGTTTATCCTTACTTGTCTTATTTAGTAAACAGTTTTTGACAGTTGTCATTAAAAATAAGTTAGTAATTTTATCAAATTGTTATTAATTATTAACAATTTCTTTCGTAATCTATGTGTGCGGATAACCACTTGTTGTATTTTATTTATAATTATTTCAATAAAGAGTTGGGTGAAGATTGTTGACCAAATAAGACAAGTAAGGATAACAGACTATAGCTAAGTAATTTCACAGTAATGATTACCTTTTAATAGATGCTTTCCTATAAAGAGGTAGTAATAGCAATTGTTATTCTTTTCTTTTAATAATTAATACTGCGTTTTAAATAATGAGTCTCGCCAGCGATTTTTGTTAAGTGAGTTATCGAATATGTAGCTTATGGTGCCACATGAACAACTTGCGAACAGCTCTTAAAACAGAAAAGTTATATAGTCTAGAAAACTGTTATTTTGACTCGCTTTATGACGTCATAACGCGGGTGATAAACCTTACGTCGTCGTACGTAATAATGCGAATATTTCAGTGCGCTTGGCATTTCCTTCAAACTCTTACAACTTTAAAACTACTCGCTTGATTTAAATGAAACTAAAACAGGTATATTGTTACACATTTAGCTACATAGTCTTAAAGTTTCAAGTTATTTTACAGCCCCATTGTATACCATAAAATCAAGAAATAATAACCATATTTTAATTTTAGGCTATTAGTGCTAAAGCTAACAATGAGCCGTGCTGTGACTGGGTCGGAGATGGCGGAGCGGGGCACTTTGTCAAAATGGTGCATAATGGTATCGAGTATGGGGACATGCAGCTCATTTGTGAGGCCTACCATCTCATGAAAGATGTCTTAGGTGAGTATGAGGACTCCAAATCTTTGTATACTTTAAAAATTATAAATTAAGCGCTATATCAGTAAAGCGAGATAGCAATGAGAAAACGTCGCTCGCCGGAGCGAGACCGATTAGGCAGATTAGGCGAAAAAATCATGAAATCAATTCGTAGTAAATAACGATAGTGATTCAAGAGAAATGCTTCTACATGATTCTGAATATTGATGTATTCAAATTATTTAAAGCAATTTCAAACTTTAAGATTTTTTAGGAAGTATTTTCGATTTTAAAATGTATCGAGCCGAAAGCATTAAATCGTGTTTCTGGTTCAATACGTGCTGTATAAAGATTCTAATATCTTAATTTCAGATCCATAGGATCTTACAGCAACCTATGGCATTATATCAAAAAGTGTAACTTTTCTTAAAAGATCGCCTTTCGTTGAATTGTTATTCTGCCCGTATAGCATGACCACCGTAGCACTTCATCGACACTGAACTGTCAAAATTGACTTTTCGTCTGTATTTTGACAGTAACAAGTGATGAATCGCTATATCGTATGGCGTTTCGGTGGTTATGCTAGGGGGGCGGTTTCAATAAATAAATTCATCAATCAAACTTTCTGACACTTACGACATTTCTACTAATGTACCTAATGTTATTTCCATAATTTTCACAGGTATGGCACAGGATGAGATGGCTGCAGTATTTGAAGACTGGAATAAAGGAGAATTGGATTCATTCCTTATTGAAATCACTCGTGATATTTTAAAGTTTAAGGATACTGATGGTAAGTGGTTGTTACATAAAATGTCAGATGGTGTAAATGTCAGACAAAGATTTTTATGATTCTATACTACATAATATTATTAGTAGTTAGGTACTTAAATAGGAATAACATAAATTAATAGAAATTGACTGCTTTACATCAAATTCAGGGTAGCTCATTTAAAAGAGCAGCATATTTATTTATAGTTCGACTCACGTAAGGTTAATTTCATCAAAATGATTAATTATCGGAACAGATAATAAGAATAGAATAGACACAGCTTAATTTTAGCAAGTCATAATGAGTATCAGAATAATAAAGTTATCTTATATCAGATTGAATGACATAAGACATAATACAAATACTCAAGGTAAAGCAAATTAGTAGTTTATATTACTTGATTTCAAGGGGTATTCCTTTCATATGTTCAAAAATTTTTGATTTGTCCTAATACAAACATATTGTTTGAAATACACTGGTCATCACCAAAAATCGGCCCACCTACATTCTACACGAAAACTCATGTTTCTATATTTTGAATGAAACAAATTGTATTATAATCGCATTGTTTACTAAACAACGTATTTTTTTACAAATTAGTCACTAAATTATAAACCTTAATAATCATTAAGATTAATAATTTAGTGACTAATTTGTAAAAAAATATATTTTTTGATGATAAAGATCATTTAATAATGATTTGTTTCATTCAAAATATTTAAAGATGAGTTTTCGTTTAAAATGTAGGTGGGCCGATTTTTGTGATGACCAGTGTAGACAGTTTCTACCTTGATATGATAGCATAGATTATTATTGTTTTGAAAGCATTAATGAATATGTATATATCAATGGTAAGACAGCATTTAAAATTTTCTTTTTAAACTTTTTCTATAGGTAAATTCTTGCTGCCCAAGATCCGTGACTCGGCTGGACAGAAGGGCACGGGCAAGTGGACAGGCATAAGCGCACTCGAGTATGGAGTGCCGGTAACTCTAATCGGAGAGGCTGTCTTTGCACGGTGCCTCTCTTCCCTAAAAGGTAAATTGAACCATGGGTTATGGTTTTCCACAATAGTGATACGACTATGCCCAATATCCTATCTTTAGTGAATAAAAGAACGGTCTACTATGGATCAGTTATTATTAATAGGCAACTATTTTTACTTCCCGCCATTTAACAAAAATACCAAAACAACAAATCTTTAATAGGCCCTATCTCTTACTGAGGTTAGATTATTTATATGCAATAAATGTTTTTAAAATGATTCGTATTTATTTGTTTTAACAGAGGAGCGCGTGAAAGCAAGCAAGACTCTAACAGGGCCTACTGAGAAATTCACCGGTGACAAAAAGCAGTTCATAGAAGATTTGCAAAAGGCTCTGTACGCCAGCAAACTGATATCTTACGCGCAGGGATTCATGCTACTCCGCGAAGCCGCCAAGGTGAGCATTGAATTAATATATACACATACTCATAGTGAAAGTCATTTAACATGAAGTCATGACCCACTATTGACACAATCCTGTCAAGTAATAGGTCTTTATGTTTATCATTTTGATATATTTTGGTATAAACAATGGCGAAAAAACATGATAACGATTCTTGTAGTTTTATTAAAAAATGCTGGAATCTGATTAATGCGAATTTTAGGTTTTAGGTATTTAATCAATTAGTCGTAATCTACGCGTGATTTTTAGTTTAAAAAAACCAACCACGTGTATTGTACGTGTATATTGTATTATTATTAAAGTATTACGAGGAAGAAATTTATTGTGTAGTAATAAGAATAACATTACGGTTTGAGTTGCACAACTACTATATTCCAGGAACACGGTTGTAAAAATATACTTTAGGTTTCAGCTGGAATGTTGACTAATGGGTTTATTTTATTTGGAACAACAAACAGTTACACAATATGGTATTATTATATAATGCTACATGCCCTATGTTGCTTGGTTCACTGTGAAATCTACACTGAGTCCACATTCCACTTGTACAACCACGCGTATTGAGTTACATCTAACATTTCAGGTGCACAGTTGGAAGTTGAACTACGGCAGCATCGCGCTGATGTGGCGCGGTGGGTGCATAATCCGCAGCGCGTTCCTCGGCAACATCAAGGTAAGCGGGACCTTGGCGCGACCTCTGCGCGCGTTATCGCCCGACCCGGCAGGGTCACGTTGCGTCATCCGTTATTCAATGACTTACGTTCACCGGCCTTACAATTACTTTCAAACTTGTTATTTCTTTGAAGGGTTTGACAGGTTTATTTACTTGAATTTTAAAATTTTTTTTTATTTAAGAACATACATTTATCACCGGACACTTGATTAAAATCTGAATTACTTATACTTATTGGTAAAGATTTTTTGCTTCATATTCGTAATTATATTCCAAAACAAAGATTACTATCTTGATAAACTCTCGTCGTAGCACGTTGAATTTTTCCAAAGGTCTCGAAATACAAAACAGACTTAGCTTTTTCCAATTCCCAACAACTTTTTAGCTGTTGATTTGTTTTCCGCAGGATTTGTTTTGTTGTCTGGGGCAATTATTTGGAATTATTAACTTTATTACTGTACGTGTCCTGAAATAAGAGAAATTCCCTCTTTACGAGCGGTCTACGTATTATACTATTTTGTGCACTGAAATCGCTGCATGTTTAGGCAAGGTTCTTTCGAGGTCCGCTTTGCACTACATTAAAAACGAACATAAAATCTTTTAAAACGATTTCAAAAAAAGGAGGAGGTTCTATGTTCGTCTGTTTTGTTAGGATGCGTTCACGAAGAACCCGCAGCTGTCGAACTTGCTGCTGGACCCCTACTTCAGCGGGCGCATGGGCGCGTGCCAGGCGGCGCTGCGGCAGACGGTGTCGCGCGCCGCGCTGCACGCCGCGCCCGCGCCCGCGCTCTCCGCCGCACTCGCCTTCTACGACGGCTACCGGTCGCCCTCGCTGCCCGCAAACCTGCTGCAGGTACTCTACTATAGTCAGACAAGTTTGTGCGCGACCCTCCTACCAACGTTTGTCGCCCCGCAGGAGGGTCGCGCACGTACTTGTAGTATAACGCACCATTCTCGATTCGCGTTAACATTATAGTCATCGTTTTCGTACCAGGGGCCCTACCGGCTAACTTACGTAGCTAGCGTAACGGCTTTCATTTGACAGATGGGTTGTGATACATTGCTACTTTTCTTTGGTAAGTTTTTATTTATGCTAAAAAGAAGTAGCAGTGTCTCATCCAGCTGTCAAATGAAAGCGATTACGATAGCCATGTAAGTTAGCCGGTACCCCTGCATCTACATTTAGATGTCAATAATTTTTACAAAAGTTTGTCTACGTCGGGATGGGGACAAACAGCTCTCGAGCACGTCATACTATAAAGGCTGATTGTGTCGACGGACAACGAAGACTAGGGCCCGTGTTTATAAACCGCTCTCAACGTTGAGAGTTATCCTGAGATGCTGTTCTTATAAGAATCAGCATCTCAAGATAACTCTCAACTTCTCTCTCAAGATAGATAAATACTTTATTTTCTGACTTTGTGGTTTTGAGGTTATTTTGACTGAGGTGTGTTAAAACATCTGTATCACTTACATGTAAGTAACGTTACGTGTCTCACGGCTCACCATTTTGTAAAGACTCGTACACATTGGTGTTCGTTACTCATATGTTTGTTATTCACATATTAATTGTTACTTATATTTCAACACATTATTTGACACTGATTTAACGAATAGTTTTAAAAAATTACTTCTTACATACAACATTAAAAAGAGTCCTTAAACTTAATCCTATTCTAAAATGATGGGTGGATATATTGTGAGAACTCACCTTTGTTACATGTGAGTAACGTTATATATGAATGCCATGTCATAAATCACATGGCATTCATAACATAACTACTAATTCGAAAACAACCCATGTGTGTTAATTATATGTATTTTTGATAACAGGCACAGAGGGATTACTTCGGCGCGCACACATACGAGCTGCTGGACAAGCCGGGCGAGTACGTGCACACCAACTGGACCGGACACGGGGGCAACGTCTCCGCCTCCACTTACAATAACTAATGTCAATGTACCTACTTCTTTACTTCTACTCGTTATGTTTTAGACTATTGTTGATAGATGCGTAAAATTTTCATGCAAAATTTAGCCTTTGTCGAATGAGTACGATAAAAATCATAAATGATCAACGTTCATTTATAAAAACGCTTCGGTTAATTTTCCCATGACTTATGAATAAATCAAATTTTAAACAATTGAATATTTACCTGTTGGGACCAAGTCGTATGTTATTGTTACTTTATGTATTTGACCTTCTAAGGTCCAATTTTGTACGAATAGAGTAAGTAAGAGAAAATGTTTATTGCTATAAGTCATTCCCTAATTTGTAAGAACTACAAGTATATTTTGAACTGTCTGAAACATTCCGATTGTATTTTATAACAGCTTCTACTTGGTGGTCGGTTGTTTGATTTTTATTTGGTAGTTATTTATTTTTGAATTATCCTAACTTTACCGTAACTGTAATAATACTTGCTGTGAAATTGAAATGGGTGCTTTATATTTTTGGAAGTTTATTATTATGGAATAAATTTTTATTTACTACATCATGTAAATCACGTTGTTCTAATTTTTTCCCCTGTGTGACTTTTCACTTTTGAAAAAGAACGATTTTGGTGATTATTGGGAGCTACGTCATGGAAAAGCTACGTCAAGTGAACGAAGTGTGTTTCAAACAAAAACTTTATCGTCCTTTGTTGCCCGTGCCGTTAATATAAATCATAAACTTATACAAAGTGTTACAAAAGTACCCCTAATGCCGAATATTATTGATCAGCTGTTTCATACAAAAATTAATTGCGAAAATATCAAAATGTATGAAACAGCTGTTTTTTATTCGCGATTTTAGAGTTGGTCCCATAGTAAAAGTTGTTCAGTTTGGTGTCTCTATCTACCATATTCGGCATTAGGGTTACTTTTGTAACACCTTGTATGTAAAACCACTGACCTGAACACTGACCTGTTAACTACAAAAAAAATATCCGTTTCATATTTTTTTTTGTTCATAAACTTATTACTTATACCTTAGATACTATATATAAGTCTATGGTATAAATAAATCTATGATTTCAAAGGAGTGCTCCTCAGAAGAATAACTATTAGTTATTCTATTCTTCTGAGGAGTGCTCAAAAAGTTGTCAACAAAGAGCATATAAAAACGTTTTAGTTGTCAAGATGATTCTGTCATTCTGTCAAAACATCAGTCATTAGGATATTATTGTCCGATTCCTCTGCACATAAAGTAAACAAATAATCAATTAATAAAAAGTAATCTTTTGGCCTTTTTCCAATGCCAAAGTTAAAAAATATTTTATTGTAAACCAGACCCTAATGTCTGGTTTTTGGTGGTTTAGAGGAGTCAGAAAAAAATATTTTTTTATGAACCCAGTTCCAAGTAAGTATCTTTATAGTGTCCAACTTTTCCACATATTAGTTTCCTGTATTTAATGTCTCCACTACTGTTTTCACATTGGGTTTCCTACAACTAAATCTAAAATTTCTCCAATTGACTACAGGGTGGATTTTTGTAAGTGAACCTTACCTTTTGTAAGGGAAGTACTCTAAATAAAGCAGATAGGAGTTATGCTCAAAGGAGACATTCTCTTATTTCTAAAAAGAACAAAAACTGCATTAATGGATTTTGACGACCTGAGTGGTGCAGTGGTCAACATGCCGTCTATCACGCAAGAGGTCCCGGGTTTGATTTCCGGTCGGGCAGAAATTGAAACGATGAATTTCAATTTCTGTGACGGGTCTGGGTGTATTACTATGTATAATAAGTATATGTATATAGAAAAACTGCAGTTTTGCTTCTTTTCAAAAATAAAGGAATGTTTATCTCCTTGAAGCAAAAACTTTTATTAGCTCCGTTATTTGAAGTATTTTCCCTCCAGGTACACTTAAAAAAATCACCCTGTATACCTACTCTACCATTCAATTGCAGACATTTTACAGTTTAACCTTAATGTGCTGCTGTATATAGACCGATAAAAGAATGATGTGCAAAAATATATAAGGGTGTTGGGCCCAGAGTTGTAGCATCATATAGTTATTTATGCAACTGTAGTATAATGAGGGGTATTAAAAAACGAATGTGGGTTTAACAGATAAGTGTTTTAATATCTAATTATGTACAGTTGCATACAAGACTTTATCTACACCCATGATATGAATCCTCTATAAAAGGTTTTGAAACAGTAGCTTATAGCCAACATTAATACGACTAGTGTCACAGTAACGCTAATATTACGTACGAGTAGCTGGTCGCGCCCGCCTACGTCATAATATCACCCAAACGAGTGTTATAATGTTGTCCTGAATTTCATAATGCAACTCGCGGGCGTGGGCGCGACACTCGTTCGGATATTATGAGTATGACACTGGTTGTTTTAATGTTGGCTATAAGCTAACTGTTTCAGAAACTTTTTATAGGAGATTTTAAGCATGGGAGATAAAACTATTTAAGAGTTGATTTGTGATATGAAATAAGTAATGAATCTTGGGGCCCTATTATCGAAATGCGTCGAGCGCTATTTAAGCCTTTCAAAAATAGGTCTCATGGTCTAGATTCTGCTAATGATAACAATGGTGTCTCAATGGTGTTTCAATAGTAATGCGTATTTGATCTTACTTTTTATATTTGATTACCTACAGACATGCGTCCATATAATAAAATGTACTGCTATGTAGGGTTTACAATTTCCGGTAGGAAGAAAAGGGCTAGTGCTGGGCACATTTTGTACATCATTCGTTAGATTCTTTTAAAAATCCTTTGGTTAATTTATCACATTGGCTTGTTATTTTAAAAATTAATTATCTTTTTTTGTTACAGTACCGCGAGCATGAAATTTTCCTGTCGAGGATGATATGCACATTAATTTTGAGTACATTCCTCTTTTTCATGTGGATTCCATGTCTTCATAAGGGCCTTTGTGGTGGGCCGCGGATAGTGTACGCCCGCGATCGGCATAATCGGCCCTTTCGTATTACGGCTGCGGGAAATTGTTGTGGGAATACATGTAAACATATCTAAACTGTAAATTCGTACGTTTTTAATTTGTTTTTGTAACTGATTAAATGTGGGCGTTAATTTGATTGTGAAGTGTACATTTCATTCCAATAAATAATTCACCATTCCTAATTCGGAATTTAAAACCCGGAATTCGGAATGTTGTAATTTAACTTCATTGACACGTTCCCACTGTTTACCACGGGCGTGAGAACAAAGTGGTTTTTTCTTTATATTGTATACAAAAGGAGAAGTAAGTATAGGTGCCGATGCCGGTACGAATCGTGAGCGGTGAGATAAATTGGAGGGGATTCTGCGCATGTTTGCAGTCGCCCCGCACCACGTCCCCCTACTATGAGATCTAGAAATGACCGCATTATGTCACCGCGTGCAGATCATCTTTGAAATCAATACGAGTAAAATACCAAAATATGTAATAGGTAATTTTTTAATAAATAGGATCATTTAAATAAATAAACCTTCATTATTACAATTACAACGGCTTTACAAAAAAACATAATAGGCTTGGGAAGCGCATCACATTTAACCCTTCGCGCGCCGGAGACTTTTATAAAGGTTTTCCAATTTATGTAAACGACTATGAATAGGAGCAAACAGAAAAAAAGCTATATTTTCCCCGTATTTTTTTACCCGATAACTTCGCAATAACACTATATTTATTCAATCAAATTGTGTTCTAGTTATGAATATGTTGGCCATATTCAAATACTAAAAATTGAAGACTAAAACCGCGATCAAGCCGGATGCAGGAGTCCGCGCGGGCTTTGACACAACGGCATATAGTGATTTTATAGCTGGGCGAAGGCGTCCGGGCCGGCGTTGAAGGGTTAATAAGAATAAATAACAAGTTTGTCAGTCAGTACTTAAGGTGTAGAAATTGGATTCGACACTAACAGTTTACACCTGAAGAGGATATGGAATATACTTAAATGTAAGTACCACTTATGTGTTAATGTATAATAAATAAGATTTATTTTAGTATTAAGACACTGAGGAAGGCTTCGTTTCTTGTTCTATTTATGGACGATCTTGTAACTTTGTACGAGATTTGAGAGCGCGTTTTGTGATTGAAAGTGTTAGTCGCTCTTCGTGCTAGAGAGCCGGGACACTTGTGGGAACCGCACTATTCGCAGCTGGTTCGCGTAGTCGCACACGATGGCGTCTCTGAGCGGCAGGATCTGCCTCACGAAGATGCAACCGTCGCTTTGACCTGTCAAATAAAGTATTATTGGTAATTATGTTTTTATTATTAACCGCCTCTGTGGTCTAGTAGTTCGCCCACAACGTAAGACGGGTCCATATGTGAATGCATAATATTTTAAGTAATATACTATGGCATATTATTTTTTAGCATAATGATCAATTCGCATAACATTAATACCGAATAAATGTTTATACATACTTTAATTCCGCATAATTATACTATTATGATAACATAATGTTTGAAAAAGCATAAAATTTTATTGCATACCTTTTTTACCCATAACGATTACTAAGCATAACAACTTGTGGCATATGCAATTATGCATACACGCCAGCAGGTCGTTTCGGTTGTTGGTCACAATGGAACCTAACCTACTCCTCGCTCGCTACGCTCGCTCGTCGTCACATCTTAGGTCCGAACATAATTAGTCCATCAAATGTTTTTATGGACTATGAAAATTATGCCATTTGCATATTATGATATTAATAACTGTTATGCATGATAAAGTTATGCATTTACCATTTATGTTCACCTATGCCAAATGAAATCGGTACAAGTAATCGTTATGCCAATGAAACTATTCTGCGAATATGCAATTATATTTTTGTACCTAAAATTGCTACTGCGCAAGTCACGTGGTACTAAAATACAGTTCAAGTTATTTTGCATCTACTGTACTTACATTACGGACCTGTTTCACAGGTTTCACCTATTTTCTGGTTTAACAATAAAATAGAATATAAATTTTATAACATTGTGAAATAAATGAGGTATTAGCCGCAGCTTATACAGAACCTGTCAAACTGGCCCTATACATAAAAAGAGATATAATCCGTGCGCGATGAGAATAGGATGGAACTTTATCAAAGTAAATCGAAAATTTAGTTATTTTTAATTTAATTATTTAACTAATTGTTAACTTCTTATCTTACTGAATGTTGCTGCAGCCAAAATTCCCTCACCTCGGATGCGTGACACCGTGTTTTTGGATATCCCTGTGGCTGGCCGGCGTACTGTGTGCGTCTCAGACAAGGTTTTTTTTGACAAGGTTCCATCCCATTCTCATCGCGCGCGGATTATAATACTTTGTAGTACCTAGTATGACCCGTCGTATGACTTCTCCACTGCTCAGGTCGTACACGGTGAGGCCGCTGCGGTCGCCGGTCACTAGCATAGTGTGCGTCAGCGGTAGCAAACGACTCATGTAATTTAAACCCTGCGTAGTAAATAACGACTCATTAACATTCACAAAAGTTAATTTTTAGGGTTCCGTACCCAAAGGGTAAAACGGGACCCTATTACTAAGACTTCGCTGTCTATCTGTCACCAGGCGGTATCTCATGAACCGTGATATTTAGACTGATGAAATTTTTACAGGTGATGTATTTCTGTTGCCGTTATAACAACAAATAGAATAAAATAAATATTGAAGGGGCTCCCATACAACAAACGTGATTTATTGACAGACAAAGTCGCGGGCGGCCGCTAAAAAGTGATATTTCACTGGCTCAATTCGTTTGGTGTCAAACTATTAGTTAGTCGGAAATGTTCGCGGCCTTTTTGTACTAAAAATAATAAAGATACCACAGCGAGGAACATCTTTATCATCAAAATTACAAGGCCTGTATCTGCTGAACCATTTTTTTTGTAGTAGTATTTGACAAAGCACTAACAGCATTCATTTTCTTTGAGCACTAGCAGCATTATAGGGTCTTAACCCTTATCGAAAAAAATCGCGAAACGTATGTAATAAAAAATATTAAAAATACGAAAAAGCAAGACAATTATCAATTTGTTTTAATTTTACCGCTATTACCAGAAAGTCAGCTGTCCAACAATATATTACATTCCCGCCTAAGTTTAGTATTGCCAGAAATACGTATAACACGCAAAATGCATGCTTCAAAAAGGCCGCGATTTTTTCAGACTACCTATTATTTCGCAGTTTACTGTCAGTTGACTGGTAGAGAATACAGAATTTGTACCATGCTCTATGTATTGCGAAACAAAAAAGTTTAATATATAAATATTAAGGAGTGAATAATAATTCATACTCAATCAATTTTTGAATTTAAATGGAAGTCTGTTTGTCAGTAGACATTTTTCTCTTAAACTAATAATACACTTATAACTTATAAGACTGTTTCCTTTGAATAAATAAATAAAAAAAGAATCGGTCGAGACTTACGATGTGTATAGAGTTGAGCATGTGCCCCTGAAACCGGTCCCATATGCAGAGCCGCTCGTCGGAGCCCGCGCTCACCACGTACGAGGCGGTGTGCGCGAGCGACGTCACCGCGCCGTCGTGCGCCTGCGTGCTGTATAGGCACGCGCCTGCACATATTATAAGTCAAAGTCTAAATACTTTTATTCAAATAAACTTGAAAATTAAGCGCTTTTGTATCGTCTATATTATTTTCCTACCACCCGGGGCCCTATTTTTTTCTTACTACTCATTTTCATTTGAAATAGCAAAATCCTCATTTTGAATTGCTCGTTAGTCGAGTTGTCAGCGTAGTACAGTGAGTGACACAAACTTATCTGATCCGGTGGCCAAAACTGGAACTATGTGTTATTACTTATTGTTTCCTAGACGACAGTGACGCCATCACCGAATTGATAAAAGCCATCGGTCATTTATGTATGAAGACTGGCATACCTACCTGTCCGCCATTTTGAAAAAAGTCGGTATTGGAGGCCTGTGCTAAAAAAGATGTCAATCGATAGAATAATTAATTACAAACAAAAAATAATAAGTAAAAGAATCTCGTAAGTGATATACTTACTGAGATATTTGAGTTTGAAGTTGAAAAACAAAATCTGTCATTTTTTGGATTAATCAATAGAATAAGACATTACAAACAAAAAGTAATAAGAAAAAAATCTCGCAAGTGATATATTAACTGAGATATTCGTGTTTGAATTTGATAAACAAAATCGTTTTCTGGATTTAGTGTTTTTTTTGTTTTTCAACTTCAAACTCAAATATCTCAGTACTTACGAGATTTTTTTACTTATTACTTTTAGTTTGTAATGACATTCTATCGATTGATCTAAAAAAATACTGATTTTGTTTTTCAACTTCAAACTCAAGTATCTCAGTAAGTATATCACTTACGAGATTTTTTTACTTATTACTTTTTGTTTGTAATGACTTATTCTATCGATTGATTTAGAAAATGACAGATTTTATTTTTCAACTTCAAACTAAAATATCTCGGTAAGTATATCACTTACGAGATTTTATTACTTATTACTTTTTGTTTGTAATGACTTTTTCTATCGATTGGTACTACTTTTATCACAGGCCTCCAAAACCGCCTTTTTTAAAAATGGCGGACAAGTAGGTATGCCAAAAGCACATGATGCTTTTTGTGCTGTTCGAGTGTGTGTCATCAATTGTGACATTACACCGCATGCGATGAAAATAAGTAGTAAGGAGCGCTTGCCGCCTTTCAAAAATAAGACCCTCGTTCTAACTTTTATTTACTTACAAGATAAATATATGGGTATTAGGGTACGGATATAATACGGGTTTACATATTAAATTAGAACCTGAGGAGCTGGTGACGAGTTATTATTTTAGAATCTGTAACATATAAATAAATAGCATTGTGAATGCCAAAATCTACAATTTAATAATTTTATAAATGGCTGTTTTCCTCACACACAAAGAGTACCACAACTTTTATAGGTAATAAAAAAAAAATCATTAGTTGCTTGTAACTGTCAAAGAGGAAATTAATATTTAGTTATAAAAATATCTCGCCTCCTTGTTGTTAGCAAATTACATCACTTTTCTAGTATATACTCAAATATTACACGTCTCCACGGATTACCGGTATGTTGTCGGTTGATACACTGAACAGGTGACCTTACCTGTGTGCAAGTCCCATACGCATAGCAGTCCGTCTTGTGAGCCGCTGCCCGCGATGGTGGGCGTCGCGTGGTCTATGAAGCAGCTCGTCACCGGCCCGCAGTGCCCGTGCAATGTGAACAGGGCAGTCAGGTCTGTGCTCGAAAACACCTGCACGAAAACACATTGTGACAACGGACCTTATTCACAACCGTCCGAAACTTTCCGTATTCGATGCTATGCTTTCCATATATTCACTATATGGTTTCCGTAATTTTTGATAGCTTTATTCGAAACGAACAATTCAATTTGCGGATTCATCAATTTCCAACAATTTTCCGACAGCAATTGGCATGGATGAGTTAGTATCCGTCCGAAAGAAAATTGACATTCGAATACGGAAACCATAGAGTAATATGTATATGAAAGCATCGGATGCGGAAAGTTTCAGAATTCCGTGAATCAGGGCCAAGTTTGATGCAACGTAATGTTATGCCGTATGAAAGAGCGAAAGAGCGAGGCTTCTCATTAAATGCTCGTATTGAGAGGTACAATGCGATTAATTTTTCTGAAGTGCTCTGGCACTAGAGGTAGAAAATGGTGTATTTTAATCTGTTGAAATCTGTGCGCATCGTATATTCTCGAGTGAACTGCCGCAGCAGATATTGTCAATTTAATCGCATTGTAAGTCGCGAGGTAACGATCACGTTGGCTCGCGAGCCAAACGTGTCGCCGCAAGGCGCGCGAGGCAGCAATGTGGATATTATACACGGCATCGCCTTATGTTACTCGTTCGACGTGTGCATTCGTATATATACAGTACAGAGAGCCGAGCCATTGTCGGTGTATTTCTACTTGATGATTTTCTGTTTAGTATATTTCTGTAACAGCAAAAGAAACTTGTAATTGATAAAGGAGTAAAATTATAAAAAATAATACGCTGAAAAGTAATATTGGTTCAGTGGACGTGAAAACTTTCACATTCATAATGTTTTAAAATTGTAAATTTTCACAATTTTCAGGGACCAATCCCGGAGGTCTCGCCGTACGACGACCAAAAATAAAAAAGAACGTTTTTATCCATCCATGTAATATGTACTTAATATAAACCTCCTTACTTATAAAGATTGTATAGCAGATGTATCATTACAGTGTTTTGTGTTTTTAGTTTTAAAGTCAAACTTAAATAGTATGACAGACAGTAACTATACATCTGTTATACAATTTTTATTAATAAGGGGGAAAGTATATACCTTATCATATGAAGTTTTAATTATGAAGAAGCAATGATGTTGGCGTTTGACGTGTTCTTTACCACCTTCGCGCGTACTGGGCATTTCTTAAAACACGTTCCGACGGTTGTACGGATCACGCCTAAACTTAACCGGGACAAAATACCAAACCGGCCGGGACGCCGGTACCAATGCATGAAACCGGGACAATCCCGGTCAAACCGGCACGTATGGTAAGCCTAATACAAAAGCAACAGGTACCTTGAGCACGTGGTCCTGCCCACCAGTGAGAATGCGCTCGCCCTCCGACTGCATTTCAGTGATGGGCTGCTGGTGCGGCCGGCACTGCGCTAGCCGCACGCACACCACCTCTGCAGAAACGATCATATAAATAAAAGACCGGCCAAGTGCGTGTCGGGCCACGCGCACACGCACTTGGTAGGGTTCCGTAGCCCATCTTGGTTCATATACTTAAATGTAGATACTACCGGTTTCACACACCTGACAACGTTATTTAAGTAGTTCCCAATGAGGATTTGTACTGCGCCAAGTACATTTTATAAGTAGGTCGGCTGTTATTCGTAAACTTGTAATGCCTACTTAGCTGTGATAGTTTTCCCTTAACTTCGTCATATACAACATGTTACAAAAATATCCCTAATGCCGAATATGGTATATAGGGACCATCAAACTGATCAACTTTTACTATGGGACCAACTCTGGAATCCCGAAAAAAAAATCAGCTGTTTCATACAAAAATTAAAATCGAAAATATCAAAATGTATATGCCGAATATGGTCCCTATGTACCGTATTCGGCATTAGGGGTATTTTTGTAACATGCTGTATACAGCTACTTATTTTTTAACGTATCCAGAAACAACCATTTGGCTGGCAGGGGGTGGGGACACTCGACTCTAACAAAATTTTGCACTTTAAAGCTTAATAACTCATAAATGGATGCCTCAATCAATAAACTGTTGCCAAATTACAACTTCCTAGTAGTAAGCGTCTATGAGCTAAGCTGGGGACGGACAGACGGACATGGTGAAACTATATTGTTGACTACGGAACCCTAAAAACAGGAGCCAAAATGCCAAATGTTACGGAAACCTTTTTTAATTTTCACGTCACAGTGAAGTGTTTTTGTATAGGCCTTAGCTGACTTTGAATCTAATATAAATTTTTCGACGCAATGCATCTTACCTTCCGCGTCAGCTAGCTCGGTGTCGTAGGGGTAGCTCATGCGGCCGGCCGGGGCGTCGCCGTGGAGGCTGCGGAGCGAGCCCGCCGACCCAGTGCGCTTGTGTGCTAGTGGAAATACCAGATAACATTAATGCCCGTTTGCACTAAACTTGAGAATCGCCTAAGTCTTTTCCTAACTTCAACTCGACCAAGAGAAATAGGCGCATGAAAACTGCATGACAACTAAGGTAATGACACCGTTGTAATTTGGTCAAGTTGTAGTTAGAAAAAGACTTAGGCGATTCTTAAGTTTAGTATAAATGGGCATTTAATAATGCTCTTGAAGATTAAGTTCTATTTAAAACGGGCTGATCGTGTGACGTGCTTAAGAGGTAAGCATATGCTGGGGCAGCAGATTCACGCGGCTCAGATATGTGTTAGATACATGTCTGTTGTTAAACCTGACACAGGTCTGCGTCGCAGAGAGCGCTGTTTTCAGCACGTTCAAGCATTAAGTGTCTAGACACACTATGCCGAAGTTACGCGACCGAAGTTCGGCGGCAACGTTTTTAATAAGAAAAACATTAATACGTAATTTTCAGCAGATGTGTTGCTAGCCATTCACAAAGCATTGCAGGCGTAACTTGGCCGATCGTCGATCGCGTAACTTCGACATAGTGTGTCTAGACACTAAGGGCCTGTTTTACAATGTAAAAGTAAGCTCTGAGTAGCTACTTGACAGATGATTTGACATATTTTTCATATCACAGCTTAAATGATCTGTCAAGTAAGCTACTCAGAACTTACTTTTTGATTGTGAAACAGACCTAAGTCTTTGCCCTGCGCTGCGTGGGACTCCGTCACCTGCGGCTTAGCATACCCATAGCACAGAAAATATATATTAGTACTAACCGTACAGAAGCCCATCCGCGCGAGGACAATTCAATAATAAGCTGCTCTCGCAGCACGGCAATAAAGTACGATTTTAAATTGTGCAGCACTGCGTGCCTATCACTATAAGTACCTCCGAAGCGCCTCTTTCTGTCGCTGAGCTCTACCGACATAACTCGTGAATCGTTAGGGCCGATGCATATATAATTAAATTACTTATAAAAATGCAAAAAATCTACCTACTAAGCGAGCTGAGCATATTTAAAGAGCATATATTATTATTATTTATTTCTTACAGTCGTCAAATTTTCTCACATGGAAACTTTTCTTAGCTGGAGCGCAAATTAAATCGCAAAAAAATCAAATTTTTCTATCGTTCAAAAACTAATAAAATAAAAATATTTCCTTTTTTATATTGACATGATTGGAGTAATAAAATTAAATCACTCACTCCGTCGGTGCGCGGTGCTGAACCTCCAGTCGACGAGTGCGCCCGAGGCAGCACTGTGCGCGTCGAGGCGCAGCAGCGTGAGGTGTCCGCCCAGCGAGGCCGCGCACACGCGCCGCGCGCCCGCCAGTGCGCGCACGTGCGTTATGCCGCACAACAGACTGCTGCTCCGCCAGATGCACTGTGCACGTCAACATAGTCACACTAATGACGCCACAAGTGATTGTCCTAAAATCGTTTGATCGGTTGTTTCAAATGACAAATGTCGTTTTTGACGTATTTTACCATGACCCTGACCAATCAAAACCATTGATAGCGGTCGAGTTGCCGCTGGCGCCATCTGCGATAAGCTTTGCGTGTGGATTCCTACTAGAAAAAACTTATTGCACGAGGTGTTCGCTCAGCAATTTAAAACGGATAACTTCTCATTTTTGTTGCTTTGTCCCTTCCGCAATGCTGTTAGTTCTCAGCACCGTCGACACACTTAATTAACTGTCAACTTTATGCAGAAGCTTACCAACAGACTATGCAACACAGCAGTCCATGCAAGTGCACAACTTTTGGATTGACGGCTTGCATGTACAGTACAGATACAGATAGATTGCAGTGATGTTTATCATTAGATAAGTATTTATTTAATTTCCACATTATTTATACAGGTGTAAATATGCCACTTTGCTAGTATTAAATAAAAAAAACATACCATAAGCTTTCCCGAACTCGCCTCCCAGAACTCTATCCGGCCGTCGGCACAACCTAATATGATCAAATCGTTGCAAAAGTCCATGCACCAAACTGGAGATTCTGTGACAGGATCACCTTTCCGATCGGAGTTCGACACTGTGTGTGAGCTCACTTCACTCTCTGTTCGGTTGTCACTAACGTCACTTAATTTACTCTTATTCCTATTTCGTAGATTGTTCACTGCACTATTGTCATTTAATAACAAATTTTTATCGTCACACATATCTCCTTCTTTCACAGTTTTTGCACTAGTGTTAATGTGACCATTATTGTGTATGTTTAAGTTGCTAGTATCGACATTTTCTTTTGTTTCGTAACAGTTATATTCTTCTTGTGATTGATCGCTGCAATACAAATCCCTAAAACCAAAACATTAAATAAATACTTTATTCATAAAAATAATAAACGTCTTTTTAATAATATTTAGCTAATCAGTGTGTTCTGTTACTTTTAAACGTAAAAGACAAAAAACATTCTTAGTTATACAATTGTTTAAATGACATTTGTTTTTTTATTATGAATAACACAGTTATTCTACCAAACATAGCGGAAAAGGAAGACCGTACAAAATATGGATGCTTGTGTGCAAAATTATTTGGATGATGAGATGATGGGTGACAGGAAAGAATAGAAGAGAAGCACGTACTGCGTTAACTATGATAAGGGCAGTATGATTAAAAAAAAACATAGGCAAACGCACCTATAATTTTTAGCGAAGTCATACTTAGTGGTTTCCGCGACGGACAAGTGCGGCGGGGAATGCCGCGTCGCCGGGCGGAACCTCAGTCCGCTCAGGTGCTCGTTCAGTCTTTTGCGTAGCCTCGGCATATACTGCGCAAACACAATTAGTTTCTTATGTGAAAGATGTACACATGACGGCACATAAGACAACATGTTGACATTGAGACCGACTTTATATACTACGTAATAAAATCTGTTTTCGCAGTTCAACTGTTATGACATCAAAGACACGCCCATTTTTGTTAAAAAAGTGTTAGCAAATGACGAAACCAAGGCACGCGAGGCAGAAAAAAATGTAGACTTTTTTTTTTTAATTTAAAATGGTTTTATTAAACTTACCTCTTTTTGCTGAGAAGGGACATTTTTGTGTTGAATTTCTGAAAAAAAAAACAAACCTTTTGAATTAAGTATAAGTATAATATTTATTTACAACAAACTCAAATCCTGGTAAATGAATAAAAACCGCTGAGCACTCAGTTTTTAATCTTTAAGCTGTGAAATTAGGAGTATTTTTCAACTTATGTAATGTTTAAATTCAATTATTTAACACCAATTTTATTTTACCTTCGATGGTATCTGCGAATTCAATCTTCTTTGCATTCGTTTTGCCATAAAGTTCATTTTGTAGTTTGAAGAATCTGTAAACCAATGAAAAACATTCACGTAGAACAAATAAATAAATAACAAATAAAATAACGTTGTTTTCACATTTAGCCAAAACATTTATAGATAGTTCTAATATACTCTGTGTGATAGTTCCTAAAACATAGTCATAGATATATTTATTACAAATCCGTCTTTGTTTTGTATTAATTAGGATCGCAAATAGTCGATTTCGGCATGGCAACTTACGCTACCCTGTCAATGTTGGTGAGTATCTCTCCGTTCTGCGAGTCCCACACCTTGATGTTTCCCTGGAGGCAGGAGCTGACCACCTTCTCGCCGTCGGTGACGAGGCACTCCACCTCCTGCACGTGGCCTGCCACCACCAGGGGGACCGCTTCCATCACCAACTAGCGATCGAATGTGGATTGATAAGGTGAATATCGATCGACCACCCACCAAAGTAATTATATATTCATAAATTAGTCTACTAATTTTAGAAAGTACCATTACATTCCTTCGTAGTCATTCGTAGAACTGGACAGCAAAAGTACAAAGTATCAAAAACGGTCACTTTTAATCTATAATCCCCGCAAATTGCTAATGCGCAGGAACCTTGTCACATTTAACATCCACGTTAACGTCAATCCAAAACTAAAAATGGCATGTAACAAGAAAATTCTAATAGGTAATTTAATATATTAATTATTATTTTCAATAAGGGCCTTCCTTATTGAGGTTAAAAGCAAGGCCGCCAGATGCATTAGCAAATTTGCGGGGATTGTAATTCTAAAATACTAGACAATGGTTCTTAGTTTGATTGAAATTATGTTATTATTATATTTAATAAAATTCTCCGTGGCGGTACCGTCGGTCTGGATACCGCCATAACACAGTTTAAAGAATTTTCATTTTCTAAACTAACATTTTATTTAACACAATAATTTAAATTTAGCACAAATGTTTAAACACTTAGGTAACTAATCTAATAATACAAGAAAAAGTATAGGATTAGTTACAACAAATCAAGTGATCATTTCTCCCAAAAAAACAAGTTACTTCTTTTAACGTTAAGGAAAGAAAAACAGAAATATTTTGATTGTTGATAGTTGGCCGTCATGATTCTAAATCATAACAAGCAACTGAAGCATCTTTAACATCAGAGAAGATATGAGTCACTGTGTGTCAGAAATAATCTTCAATTTCGTACTTTGACCCCTATTACTTGCCTGCACCGCTGGTTGCTTCGCCATGATCTTTCTGTACTCGTCGTCCTCGTTCCATGATGCGCGCCACTCGGCATAATGTCGAGAGCACACGCACCTGTTTGACAAGTTCCATATCTGTCTATTTTACATAACATTAAATATTGCTTAACAATAAGAAGGATTTTGAAGATATGCATGCGTATGTATGACAATTTGGAAACCAAACTGAACAAATGAGTTTTAAATATAATTTTCCCTTTTTCGACTCATGTCTTTTGCGAAAAAATATCTATTTATGGGGATACCAAGGATTAATATTCAATCACTAGCAGCCGCCAACGACGTCATGCGTGGAATTTGTTCCAGTCCCCGGGATCTTCATTCTCGCGATAAAATGTAGTCTATGCCCTTCCCTTTGAACTAATATATTTCTATAGTAAAATTCATCAACATTGCTTCTATGGTTCAGAGGTTAAAAAGTAATATTTGACTGAGCGAGCGCGAAGCGTCTCTGCTTCGGCTTGGCCAAAAATGCTTTCGTATGTAACTTAAGGCTCCTATATACCTCAAGTGGCGCCCTTATTTTAATTAAATTTATTGCTCGCCAAGTACATAATGTATAAAGTGGCCACTTTTAGCACTTTTGCGAACTACTAATATACAAAGAACAAAATTTTACTGAGGTTATTGTTTGTAAATAAACTATAGAACCATAGCTTCAACCTGTACATGTGAATTTTCGATACATTATGTACTTAGCGAGCAATAAATTTAATTAAAATGAGGGTGCTACTTGACGTATATAGGAGCCTTAGGCTTGGTTGCATCATTTTAATTTAACTTTAACAGTACATAACACAAACTTATCTGAGCCGGTGGTCAATACTGGAACCAAGTGTTATTACATATTGTTACCTAGGTTACGCTATAGACGACAACGACGCTGTCAGCGAGTCAGATAAGTTGGTGTCTTTTAAAGTTAAAGTTAAATTAAGATGATGCAACTCATCCTTAATGTTCGATAATTATATGGAATTTTTTGTCGAACTAGATTTTCGAAAAAGGAAATCACTCAATTTCAAAATATGATCTAAATTAGAAGCGCCATCTAGCCATGAATATATATAATAAAAGGATACCTACAAAACAGCACTCTTAGTACTGCTGTTAAAAACCTCATGGCGATTTTATAGGATGATTCACCTGTAAAGAACGACCATCATGTAAGCGATGACGGCGACGCTGATGGTACACAGGATGGCCAGCAGCAGGATCTCCATGGGCGTGGTGGGGTAGATGGGCAGCTCCGAGCTTTGGCTCCAGTGGTGCCCCTGGCCCTTGTTCTCGATCAGATCGAAGTCTAAAGGGAAATAATTATTATTACGATTTATTTATCTTCTGCTAAGAATGACTTTTTTGGCGTAATTAATACACACATTCATGCTAAATTGCTTTTAAACTTTCTAGTACTTATTTAGACGGACAGACGGAAATGGCGAAACCATAACTTGATTATGGAACCCTAAAAAAGGTTGGATAACGCACGGCATGAATGACAGCATCCATCGAGAAGAGGCAGAGTGGCTGTCAGGTCGCGGGGAGCGCGGCGGGAGAGGCAGTGTCGCGCTGTTGCCAGCTTCTGTGTGATCAGCGAACTAAAATCTATGGAAGTGTTGTGTGCAAACTAATATTGCTTAATAAATAGCACCGCGGAGATAAAAAATTACAACCCGCACAGCATTTAATCGGGCCAGCCACGAGGCCGGTGACAAATGTTAGCCTTCTTTATAGTAATTGCAATTTCTATTTTAAAGAAAAGAGAGATTTTATTAGATATTACGTCTTGTGTAGTCAAATGAATGAATAATGCATAGATTTTTTTTTCTTTAAGTAGAGAAAATATCTATGAGTATACAGATTATGGTCGCTATTATGCTACCAGTGTTCAATCGCTTTGTGCTGCATAACTTAATGCCAGCATTTTTAGCCTCGCCCACTTGGTTGTCTGCGTGGTGCTATTTTTGAGTGAAATGCTTGTTCCATAGATTTTAGTTCGCTGTGTGTAACATAACAGTGTAGTAGTGGCGTGTACGCACCGGAGATGATGTCGATGGGGTCGAGCGCGGCGGCGAGCGCCTGCCAGCGCAGCGGCGGCGGGTCGCGCTCGTCGGGGTGCCGCAGCGTGGCCGCCAGCTCGGGGCTCGCGCGGTGCGACAGCATCAGCGGCGGCAGGATCACCGCGAAACGACCAGCCACCGACTCGTTGTACTGGGATAGGATGCTCGACCAGTGGTACGGAGACAGCCTGCTCAACACGAAAACCCCAGCTATAAGGCTAACACTCGTATTCACCAACATTAATACGAGTGAGGTCTCCCGCGGATGCACAGCGTCGTCGATGCAGTGACTGTCGATATCATGATCCAGACCCCGTCCCAACTACGTAAAACAAACGAGCCAATCACAAAGCTCTATTTCAACGCAGTGCGTTCGCATAGGCAAGGTTCGTTTGAGTATTGTTCTTGAATACGGGTGTAAGTGTTAAATTAAGGAATGGATTATGAACCGAAAATACTAATCAAATAAACACAGGAGTATAATACGAATCAATCTTATTGGCCGCTGTGAAGTTAGCCACTATGCGTGTAGTCGTACCCCACCACACGTTCTCTTACACACTTACTGTGTTCTACGCGTCGTGTCGCGCGATGTTCACAGGAGTCATAATCGTAAAGTAATCATTGTGATCTGGTGAGAGACGTATTTTTTCTAGTATTGTAGAAGTCATAAAGTTTGAATCGGACTATACACTAAGGTTAAAATCAAAATGATTGTTATAGTTCTTTTATCTCACGAAGACCTTTTTGCTATGAATGTGTTAGGCGTGCACATGCATATTATTTTAGTGTGCGTCTGCACGCTCTCGTATAACGCACACTAAAATAATGTGCATGTGCACGCCTAACAATGTTCATAGCAAAACGGTCTTTGTGAGATAGAACAACTATAGCAGAAGGTAAAATCATTTCATAATTTGAGTTTAAAATTAAACTAACCTGGACCATGGCCTCGAATGTGGCGAATGTTTAAAAATAATGGTGTCGTTGGCATCAACGGGTGACTTCTCTGTGTCCGCTATGTTTGGCAATGGAGAAAACACTAGTGGATTATTCTCACTTGTATTAAACGACATGAACAAAGATTGCCTCAGTTCTTTTTTCTGTTGGTTTTTAGCGTTCGCATCTTTGGTGCTATCTCCTCGCTCGGTATTGGCTATGAAGTAATCGACGACACCAGAGTTGTAGACTATCATAGATATCCAGACGAGCATCCACAGCATAAAAGCTCTTTGAAAGAATCGAGTTCTCGCCCACATATTGACGAGGCGAATCCTCTTGGGCACCCTGTTGTCCTGATGTCCCGTACTGGCGTTCCTTTTAGCCACAACATCAGTGGGAGTATTTTGCGCCAACCCATTCAATCGCGGATGAGACTTGGATTTCTTTATTACTTGTGGCGAAGAATTATTCTCCTCGACATAATTGTTAGTGAAACGCCAATTCAAAGCATTGGCAGGGTTGAAATATTCCTTCAAATGTAACTTGTTGTTCTGGTCTTGGAAGCATTCCATTCGGCGCACGTCTATGCCCAGTATAGTCGCGAAAAACACCATTTGTATGAAATAATCGGATATGAGACTCACGATCATGAAAATCGAAAACTCTTGGATGAAAGGCACGAACGTAAAGAAGCTCACGGTGAATATTGTTATTTCTGTGAGTAAGTTCTTGGTTATCGACCAGCCTTCCTTACTTAAGCCTTGCGCTAAACGTATCTTCACGTCGAGTCTCGAATCCGTTGACGTCACGCTCTTGGTGAGTACTAACACATTTTCAAGCCCCATAATAATGACTAGATAAGGAAAGATTTCTTTGCCTTGAAGACTCAAAGAGAATCCAAAGTAAAAGCATATGCCCATGGACATTGATAAACTACCAGCGATAGTCACCACAGCACATGCGGCGAGGCCAAATTTAGATTTTATAAACTCAATTTTTCGTACTGAAAAATAAACATACAAGAATATCCCCACAAAGGTGATCAACAGGGGCACTAGTTCTCTATAATTGAATTGACCAGGGTAATATATCAGTGTTACTTCATTAATTCGATTATACGATTCTTGATACAAGGGGTACATTTCTTTTAATTTATTACTCAAAGATTGAATAAATCTGAAACAAACGTAAACATTGTCAGTGAAGTAATTATATTAGAAAATCTTGGATATGGAAATTAAAAGCAAGTATGAAACTGAGCTAAATGGGTTTCTAAATAATGAAAGTTAGTTGGTAGTAAATGTACTTTTATTATTGTAAACTGATGAACACAACTTGACATATGGAAGAAAAAACACAGAGTACAAAAACAAGGAAAATATGTTATATAATACTAAATAATATACTAGAAAAAATAGGACTCGCACCAGATCATGTTCTCGGACGGGAATCGAACCCGCGACCTTTGGATATCCGGTCCAATGCTCTGACCGCTGAGCTACCGAGTCACTGGTGAGAACGTCGAATTTCTTCTAGTATATCAACTCTTACGCTGCAAGCCAGCGCCATCTCACCAATGTAGAAGGAATTAACCTGCTACATTCAACTGAACATCTTTCCAGATATTTTTAAACAGTTGATTAAGATGAGAAAGCTATATAACTATTTGAAATTTTGAGATTTAAGCATTCACAATGCTATTTTTATATAATACTAAATAATATACTAGAAAAAATAGGACTCGCACCAGATCATGTTCTCGGACGGGAATCGAACCCGCGACCTTTGGATATCCGGTCCAATGCTCTGACCGCTGAGCTACCGAGTCACTGGTGAGAACGTCGAATTTCTTCTAGTATATCAACTCTTACGCTGCAAGCCAGCGCCATCTCACCAATGTAGAAGGAATTAACCTGCTACATTCAACTGAACATCTTTCCAGATATTTTTAAACAGTTGATTAAGATGAGAAAGCTATATAACTATTTGAAATTTTGAGATTTAAGCATTCACAATGCTATTTTTATATAATACTAAATAATATACTAGAAAAAATAGGACTCGCACCAGATCATGTTCTCGGACGGGAATCGAACCCGCGACCTTTGGATATCCGGTCCAATGCTCTGACCGCTGAGCTACCGAGTCACTGGTGAGAACGTCGAATTTCTTCTAGTATATCAACTCTTACGCTGCAAGCCAGCGCCATCTCACCAATGTAGAAGGAATTAACCTGCTACATTCAACTGAACATCTTTCCAGATATTTTTAAACAGTTGATTAAGATGAGAAAGCTATATAACTATTTGAAATTTTGAGATTTAAGCATTCACAATGCTATTTTTATATAATACTAAATAATATACTAGAAAAAATAGGACTCGCACCAGATCATGTTCTCGGACGGGAATCGAACCCGCGACCTTTGGATATCCGGTCCAATGCTCTGACCGCTGAGCTACCGAGTCACTGGTGAGAACGTCGAATTTCTTCTAGTATATCAACTCTTACGCTGCAAGCCAGCGCCATCTCACCAATGTAGAAGGAATTAACCTGCTACATTCAACTGAACATCTTTCCAGATATTTTTAAACAGTTGATTAAGATGAGAAAGCTATATAACTATTTGAAATTTTGAGATTTAAGCATTCACAATGCTATTTTTATATAATACTAAATAATATACTAGAAAAAATAGGACTCGCACCAGATCATGTTCTCGGACGGGAATCGAACCCGCGACCTTTGGATATCCGGTCCAATGCTCTGACCGCTGAGCTACCGAGTCACTGGTGAGAACGTCGAATTTCTTCTAGTATATCAACTCTTACGCTGCAAGCCAGCGCCATCTCACCAATGTAGAAGGAATTAACCTGCTACATTCAACTGAACATCTTTCCAGATATTTTTAAACAGTTGATTAAGATGAGAAAGCTATATAACTATTTGAAATTTTGAGATTTAAGCATTCACAATGCTATTTTTATGTAGCAGGTTAATTCCTTCTACATTGGTGAGATGGCGCTGGCTTGCAGCGTAAGAGTTGATATACTAGAAGAAATTCGACGTTCTCACCAGTGACTCGGTAGCTCAGCGGTCAGAGCATTGGACCGGATATCCAAAGGTCGCGGGTTCGATTCCCGTCCGAGAACATGATCTGGTGCGAGTCCTATTTTTTCTAGTATATTATTTAGTATTATATAAAAATAGCATTGTGAATGCTTAAATCTCAAAATTTCAAATAGTTATATAGCTTTCTCATCTTAATCAACTGTTTAAAAATATCTGGAAAGATGTTCAGTTGAATGTAGCAGGTTAATTCCTTCTACATTGGTGAGATGGCGCTGGCTTGCAGCGTAAGAGTTGATATACTAGAAGAAATTCGACGTTCTCACCAGTGACTCGGTAGCTCAGCGGTCAGAGCATTGGACCGGATATCCAAAGGTCGCGGGTTCGATTCCCGTCCGAGAACATGATCTGGTGCGAGTCCTATTTTTTCTAGTATATTATTTAGTATTACATAAAAATAGCATTGTGAATGCTTAAATCTCAAAATTTCAAATAGTTATATAGCTTTCTCATCTTAATCAACTGTTTAAAAATATCTGGAAAGATGTTCAGTTGAATGTAGCAGGTTAATTCCTTCTACATTGGTGAGATGGCGCTGGCTTGCAGCGTAAGAGTTGATATACTAGAAGAAATTCGACGTTCTCACCAGTGACTCGGTAGCTCAGCGGTCAGAGCATTGGACCGGATATCCAAAGGTCGCGGGTTCGATTCCCGTCCGAGAACATGATCTGGTGCGAGTCCTATTTTTTCTAGTATATTATTTAGTATTATATAAAAATAGCATTGTGAATGCTTAAATCTCAAAATTTCAAATAGTTATATAGCTTTCTCGTCTTAATCAACTGTTTAAAAATATCTGGAAAGATGTTCAGTTGAATGTAGCAGGTTAATTCCTTCTACATTGGTGAGATGGCGCTGGCTTGCAGCGTAAGAGTTGATATACTAGAAGAAATTCGACGTTCTCACCAGTGACTCGGTAGCTCAGCGGTCAGAGCATTGGACCGGATATCCAAAGGTCGCGGGTTCGATTCCCGTCCGAGAACATGATCTGGTGCGAGTCCTATTTTTTCTAGTATATTATTTAGTATTATATAAAAATAGCATTGTGAATGCTTAAATCTCAAAATTTCAAATAGTTATATAGCTTTCTCATCTTAATCAACTGTTTAAAAATATCTGGAAAGATGTTCAGTTGAATGTAGCAGGTTAATTCCTTCTACATTGGTGAGATGGCGCTGGCTTGCAGCGTAAGAGTTGATATACTAGAAGAAATTCGACGTTCTCACCAGTGACTCGGTAGCTCAGCGGTCAGAGCATTGGACCGGATATCCAAAGGTCGCGGGTTCGATTCCCGTCCGAGAACATGATCTGGTGCGAGTCCTATTTTTTCTAGTATATTATTTAGTATTATATAAAAATAGCATTGTGAATGCTTAAATCTCAAAATTTCAAATAAATATGTTATAGTATAAAAAGTACAGAATTCAAAAATATAAGTTAAAATAAAAAAAATCATAAACTAGTAAAAAAGAGGCCGGCTCGGCAACAAAGTACATACCTTTGTTCTGGATTTTGGTAAAATATTGTAATGGCATATTGAAGGACTCGTGGTCGAGCGCGGAGCGGGTATCGTTTAATGCCCGTATCTCGAAGTTGCATACCGAATGCCATCTCTGAAATAGGTTTGCTTTTCTGAAAAGTTTAAAATTTAGTTGTTAATTTGCTACGGAGCGAAAATGCTATTTGTTTAAAAGTTAGGAGTACTAACCTGATTTTTGAATACAGTGTTGACAATGTTAGCGTCCAAGGAGAACGATTGTAAACTCTGCTGCCATAGGTTTGCGGGTGATAATAGCAAGCAGCTATATTCAGGTAATACCTGTTCTGCGCTCGCTTCGCCGTTGTGCCGCTTGATTCCTTCGATTTGGTAGCAGTGATGTAGTAATGAGCTCTTGCTGTAAAATTATGTACCATATAAGGCATATCTTCTTTTTTTTTAATGTTGCAACATTTAAAAGCAGTTCATTTTGCATAAATTTTAAATACTTAATCAGAGTCTCTTGACCAAAGGAAAGATTATATTATATACAACATGAAAGATTACTTAAAACGCAACGCAATGCGTGGATCTGATATATAACATATCACGATCCTAATTACAATGGCGGTCACATTTAAAGACACCAGTCGATTATTTTACAAAAGTATCTTTGAACCCTTGGTTCTCAGCCAAGGATTGACCTAGCTGTGATCTGATGATGGTTATCCAGGGAGTGAATGCAGGAGAATCAGGTCGCTATACACACCCAACTGATCTGATTAGCATTCTAAGAAATATAAGGATTAGAGTTTTCAGTTTCAGGATTGCAAACATTTTTATGCTAACTTGGCGGTTTTTTTAAACATATCCTTTTATCTATCTCTCGAGCTTGTCCCTGCTGCACAAGGCACGTCAAACCGTTGGTCCCGGCTGGATCTGCAGTTAACACCCACCAATCCGCCTCTGTGCCTCAGCAACGGGGATATTAAAAATGGCTGATGCGCAAGCAATTGAATCATATTATTATTTATCAAAATTTGCACATGCAGACATTACAAAATATTTAGTTACAAGGAATAAGTACTAGTTCTTGTTGACACAAACTGCTTACATAAATAAAACTTTAAGTAGAATATATAAAAATAGTGTTAAAATATTCACATGAGATAAAGGCAAATACATGAATACATTACCTTTCGTCAAAGCTAGCCTAAATCGTTTTGCTCTAAGCATACACTGTTATAAAAACAACACAAGTAATATTTCGCTTCAAAGTCATTGCAATACAATCATTGTTCTAAGCCCTCGTATGCACTGGCGGCTGACCGCGGCGGCTGACCGCGGGGGCGGCTAGCCGCTTTTTTCATTTTAATATGCAACCGCTCGCGATCGTACGCACTTACGGTTGATTAACCGCCCGCACAATGTAATAACTCACTAGAATTATTACATTGTGCATTATAATTATAATTGGTCCCAAATAATTGCGCTTTCACTTTCATAGATAATCCTCATACGCAACATAAACATTTATTATTATTTAGGAGATATTTTTATGTTTATTCGCCATGCTATTACAGACAAAACTAATCAAATTTATGCACTTAGTTTCCAACACAAAATAAAAAAACCTCTGAATAAATGTAAACAAATACATGTCCCAGGATATAATTATAGCATACTTTTTACGTCGCAAGTGAAGACATAAAACGGCCGCCTAGTAAGGCGTATTTCGCGTAGCCAAGAATATGTGCAGTATGTTGGACTTACGTTTCCGAATCTTCATGGTTGCGTATTGTTTCTAATAACCTGAACACTTCCTGAAGGGGGGCCCGAAATGCATCCCACATTTTAAGATTATTATTCCATGGTGACACACCTGCAAAATATTTATTTTTCCTTATTGTTTCATGAACCTACTTGTTGTTTGAATGACGCTTTAAAAACTGTGTAAGGGTTAAAGATCAGTGTATAGTATAGTGGTTTGAATAAATAGACAAGTACCTAAATAAAACTAAAAATAATTTAATTTAAAAGTACATTTAAAACATAAATGTATTAATATAATTTGAAGATTATTTATCCCTGTGTAAAGTACCCATTAATTGATAGCGAACACCAGTTTTAACCCAGAACTTTATGTCATTTAATTCATCAATGCCCGAGCAGCCGAATGTGGCTGGACAACAATGTAATATCTATTGTGTCTCATTTTCCGGTCCTTGATGGGTTAATAAATTATTTATCAATTATGAAAATATAATAGATCAGACAAATATAGTAAAAAATTAATTTACCAAAAGATAAATATAAAAGTTCGCACTTACCAATTTTCATGATTATTTGATGAACATAGAGAAGAGGCTTCTCTTTGGCCCAAAGATACGGTAATCTTTGAGTCTCATTCAGTAGAACATTCAAATGCTCTGCAATATCTGTTGTAAATATATAAAATGTATGTATTAATGTGATGTCCAGTTTATTTATTTGAACCATTCACAGTTGTTGATATTGTAAGTAAGATTGTAAGAATGTCTTTAAAAGTATTTTCAGATTTCTTATTTAATTATATTATTTAAAAATATTAGATGATATATATGTATATATATATGTATGATATAGATGTATATTATTTTTAATATTATTTAAAAATAATATACATCTCTTCATTTTAGCAATTTGAAGAATGGGATCACAAACAAGGAAGAGAAAGGTAGAGGTTGGCGGCCCATTATGCCATCAAAAAGGTTGGCGGCCCATTATGCCATAGAATAGCTAAACTAAGCCCTTGTATGCACTGTCGGTTGACTGCGGGGGCCGCTGGCTGCTTTTTCCATTTTAATATGCAACTGCTTGTGATCTTACGCACTTGCGGTTGAGTAACAGCCACAAAAATTCATATTAAAATGGAACCACGTGTTTGGACAGACAGAGAATTACATTCACAAGAATTATATCTGGATTATGTCAAAATATGTCTTTCTCTAATGATCCAGACTGGATAGTCTGGATCATTAGAGAAAGACATATTTTAGCAACACGGTTGTGTTATTCATAAAAAACTTTAACGCTTAATAACCTATTTTAGTTAAAATGTGTTATGTCTTCTTTGTTTATACTCAATTAATAATACGAAAAAAAAGACAAAACACTTTTAAACTAAAATAGGTTTATTAAGCATTTGAATTTTTTCTTAATAACTAGATATGTCTTTAGAGTCCAAATGCAAAAGTAGGAGCAATATTTATGAGTAATTATTGGGTCCTTATTTTTACTTTATCTTGGAAGTATTTACAAAGAGACTTAAATAATAATAACAGTTCTGTTATACTTTATTTTTTAGTATGAGTATTTCAAACGCTTTAGGATGATGTAAACAAGCATAGAAATGATGACATAACCTGATTTACTTCAAACTTAAATAGGACTGACAAAGAGATAAGCAGAAAAGGTAAATCACACTAATTCATAAGCAAATTATTAATTACTCATTTTTATCAATAAAGTAAATTAATGATTTTAAACTAAATAGGTATAATTAGTTTAAAATACCAACATTTATGTTTCTACCAAGCATTGAATTATGTGCTTTATTTTACATACTTAATGAATATTTAGCCATGGGGTTAGATAACAATGTGATACAGGGATTTCTATTGATTCAATACACAATGTCACAAACAATTTAATACAGTTCCTTACCCTCACTTTGGAAGCAATCTTTAGATGTGCAATCTGATTGTAGTGGATGTAGAACATTTTTCATATGCCATGGTAAGTTTACAACTGTGGGAATGTTTCCTGGGAGAGGAACGTTGAGTAATGGATAGCTGCCAAATAAAATCATTCAGTTAATAACCCAAATTATAAATATTTTATCTACATCATAGGTATTTATACTTACCAGCATAGTAAAACAACAGACAGAGCTAATGTAATTGCTACTATTGGATATGATGAGCAAAATAAACCGTAAGTGTAATATATTTGTGCAACCCTTTCGGGTAAGGTTCCTCCTGCCATTGCTATCTTATTTAAACACTGTGTTTACAGTCCGAGAAACTACGTATAAAATCAACAACCATTTGCACTAAAATGTACGTCAGTGGAGAGATTCGACACCGTTTTTTCCTGTTGTTATGTTACCAGCGATGCGTTTATGGTTGATTGCATTTCCAGAAGAGGTCAGTACGATTATTTGTATATTTCGCATCATGCATCGAAAGGACATGCCGCTTAAAATCACTTCACTTCACAAGCAAAGCAAGTATTACATCAACCAACTCAACCAACAACCAACCACGCAATTTTTAGTTTTGACATCACGGACATCACTGTCTCTCTCACTCACTTACTTTGATGGGTGCATTCTGGCTGAGAAATCGCTAAGCCATCGATTGCAAATTATCTGCTGAAATACTGCAAAAATCCGATAACTTCTGGCGACTTAAGACAATCGGACGCCATTTTTTCTATCGTTTTTAGTTTTCAATGAGAAACAGCGAATAGCGATTGTACTTGCAAGTTGTTGTCAGTTGTTATCTGTAAAAAACTTTTGAAACTAAAAGAATGCTCCAAATATTCAATAACTTTCAGCGGTTGATGAGAATAAGATGCCATTCCTTTAATCACTTTCGATTTTCGATGAGAAACAGCGATTGGTAAGTAGGCACTGGGTTTTTATAACAGTTGTTTAATGTCAAAAACTTTTGAAACTTTAATTTAATTAAAAAAAAAATGTTGTCTTCGTTTAGTATTAATCAAGTATTAGTTTATGTAATCAACAATAGGTCATCACGTCCAAATACAAAACAAAAGGCAAAAAATGCTACGCAATTATATGGCTTGAAAAAAAAGGAAAAGGATTGCACACTGCAAGAGCTTGCTTTACTAAGAAAAGCATTTGAAGACCATATTAAAATGCAGGCATAGAGGAATAAGTTATTAAAAGATATTTAAGAGAAACAAAATTACCCATTTAATAGTCTTATCATAATCTAATGAAATAAGTAATAAATGTTTTAATATTCCAAGTTATTTTTATAAAAATATAGCTACAATTTATTACACATCTGTTTATTTGCCAGTAAGTACAATGTGATTAAATTGACAATAGATAATTATCTGTGGCAAGTTCAAAGCGATAAATTGAATATCAGTGTAATTTGGTATAATGCCTTCAAAATATTTTTGGTTTCGGAGGTTGTGTTCTCTGGGTCGGTGTTACTTTCAACACCGGATGGGGACTGATGAAATCTTGAACAATATTTTCTACGATATTCTAATTCGGTCATCCTCCAAATAACATATACTTAAGATTTTTTGACCCTTTGTGTTGCTGTGCACTAATCCTTGTTACTTCTTTTGTTTTGTGGCAAATCATTTAAAACATCCAAGCATAATGATTTTAAAGTTCTTGATAACATCACTAGTTAGTTTGTGATTTATTAGCTCAGTGCTGCAGTGTTTGTGTTAAGGACATTGTTGTCAAAGAGAATACAATCACTGTTCTGGTCACAGACTAATAAGTGGAACTCTTGAAATATGTTGTAAATATAACAAAAAAAAACAAATTAACAGACGAACATAGAACCTCCTCCTTTTTTTGAAGTCGGTTAATAAAACCAAAAATATCGGCTCCACACGCTCGCCAACCTTAACGAACCTATACCTAGTTCGTTGATGCTTTTGAAAAGAACCTCTTTGACAAGTTTATTACAAAACTTGCAATGAGGGCCACCAGCTTAAAAAAAGCTCCACAAAAATAACTATGAATTCCACAGAATGCATCGATTAAAGTCATTGGTCACGTGATCGATGACTTATCGATGAGTCTGCCAGAATGCACCCATTGACACCATTGACGTTGACGGTTCTTTCAAGTGTCATTCGTTTGACACTTCTTATTTCTTTTTAATTTGAGCTTTTTTTTTAAAGATTTTTGGCTTGGATACAAAGTGCTTTAAGCCATGTCTTGGTGTCTTCTCATCTCTTTCACAACTTTTCTAAGTTTTATTTAAGCAATTAAAATGTACAGTACATACAATAACTACATTGTATTTACGTGAAAAAAAATGTAACGTACGTTATCTAGGCTTTGATGTAAGTGACAACCTCCTTGGTCGAGTGGCTTTGTACACCGGTTTTCAAGGTGTCGCCATCTAAGGTCCCGGGTTCGATACCCGATTGGGTCAATTTAGAAAACGAACTTTTGTCTATTGGCTCAGGTCTGGGTGTTTGTGATACCACCGTTGTCTCCGATTTCATTAAAACACAAATGCAGCTACTAACTTTGGAATGTGATGATATCAAAAAATTATTTATTAAAAAAAGTGCATATCTTAGTGCAATATTTAACCCTTCGCTTTCTCCTTATCTACGTTTTCTAATAAAATGTTAGACCGCAAGTACGAACCCACAGGAGGTTATCTGTGTACGTACCGTAGGGTCAGGTAGGGAACGGTGACTCAGTCGGGTACAATGACTCGCGACGATATTTCCCATAAAGAACTGCAATATCTATCTATATTTCTCATTTAGCGGTAGCGCTTAACAGCCAAACACGTACAAACCAGTGATCCCCCCGCTCCGGCGCCGTTCGGTCGTTAAACGAGTCTGTATTTGTCTTCATGCTTAAAAAAATACTATTTAAGGTAAGTTACACGTGTTTTTATACACTAAAATTTAAAGATTTTGATAATTGTTTGTGTGTATATGGAAAGTGACGTTATTATACTAGGCAATGGCATAGAATGGCTCGCCTTTCGTCAAATCTGTTAAAATTGTGACTCGGTGAGTCACTGTATACTTACATGAGTCACTGTATACTTACGTGAGTTACTGAGTACTTGTACATATAAATAGAAAAGTTTAATTTTACAAAGGAAAAAATAATATTTTATGCCATAAAACCTAATTATAATGCAGTACCTACCAATTATCAAAACGAGAAACAATCTTTTAAACCCATTTATACGTAACTAAAACAATGTAATGTTTTTGAAGGTTTGTTTTTAAAATAATATTATTTGCGCACAAACGAAATAAAATCTGATTGATTGCTATAAATTTTATATAAAAAAAGTCTATAAACAATGACGCACTTCAGCATCAACAAAGTAAGGATTAATAAATGGCAAAGTATTGGATTAATAAATGTTTTTTATTAAATATTGTACTGATGAGCAACTGTGTACTGTTAGAGTCACTGTGTACTACAGGGTCGAGCACTTTTGCACTCGACTGTTTACACTAAACATTTTTTTTTTAATTTTATTGTTTTTTAAAATTCTAATCGCCATTATGTTGTCTATTAGATTACTTGCTTGAAAATAAAAATATTTAAAGGATCTCAAACAACAAAGAAAAAATTTGAGAAATTGGTTGATCTCAATTTTGTCAGTATTTTATTCTTATTATAGCTACTACGTGACAGATTTTGATGCCTAATATGTTTAAAATATAATTCTGACATACCTAAACGAATAAATGTGATTAAATATAATAAATGTTTTCCATTCAATTTTGTACTGTTGAGCAACTGTGTACTGTTAGAGTCTCTGTGTACTACAGGGTCGAGTCACAGTAGCCCAGTACCAGTACACAGTGGCCCATTTCCCATTTTTTTAAAATAAACATCGGACGTCTTGAATAATGCCTTATTTAAAAAAGTAATAATGAAGGGAGAAACATTAATAACTAAAGCATGTTGACTGAGATTTTCAGGTCGGTACTCCAACTGTTTCTTTATTATTTGTTTTTTTCCGAAAAAAACCGAGCCACTGTTGCCGACCCGACCCTACCTAGTGAAAATGTTATATTAGGAGTTTAAGTATGAAATTGCCGAACTGTATGAAGAAGTAATATTTTCTTAATTTAATTAACAGCCATGAACGCTAATGATTTAAAACTTTTATGCACTTATGAATGTATGCCACAGACTTAGGTTACGCGAAAAAAATAAGTATCGGCTAAGTTACAACGAAATAAGAGGTCATTAAATGCTAACAAAAAAAGGAGTTAGGTACTAATAATAAGGTACCTTTTTTAGCAATTTCATACTTTAACCCCTATTATTGTATAGTACCTATGTTTATTATATATTTGCCTACCTATGTTAAACCCTTTTGAAATGGTACCCATGGTATGTTTAAATGGAAAACAAAAAAGATTTCTTTGTAAGTACTGCCATCTTTATGACGCCACCTTGAGCGCAGCGAAAATTTTTCTAAGTCTATGGACGCCACAGTTTCTACTTCCACCATTTGCGAGCTTATCATTGACCGGCGAACGCGAAGTGCGAGCGAAGCGTCTCTACTTCAGCGTGGAAAAAAATCTTTTGTATGTCTGTCTTTCCGGCTGTTCTCCTCTACAGACCGCTCGAAATTTTGCAAAATCAAATCCATGATTCGAATAATTTTCGAAATTAGAAGCGCCATCTAGCTTCGAATAGACATAATAAAAGAATAACTAACCTACCAAACAGCAGCGTTAACCTCGTGGCGACATCTATTAGATTAATTTATAAACAACATACAATTTGAGCGAGGTCTTACAGCTCACTGAGCTGAGCCACTAGGTACTCTTATATATTTGTGATCAGGATGTG
The DNA here is from genome assembly GCA_963556745.1 of Catoptria pinella. Classification (NCBI taxonomy): domain Eukaryota; kingdom Metazoa; phylum Arthropoda; class Insecta; order Lepidoptera; family Crambidae; genus Catoptria; species Catoptria pinella. Next base: position 12,465,344 of record OY750758.1, on the reverse strand, counting down.
ATATCGATGCATTCATCGTTCTGAATGCATCATCACGACAGCGCGTGTGTCGAAACTTATTTATCTGGCATACTTCCTACCTAAACTAATTTTATCATTTTGTTTGGATCCTACCATGATACCGTATCAAATATCATTTTTTTTAACTAGGTACCTAATGTAACAGACGGCTCTGCGGCAGACAGTGGTAGCTGTGTAGTGTGAGTGCGCTGCGGTCGCCACCCCCCATCAGCGTGTCGACGTCGACACACGGGTGCGATGCGATGCGTTGGGAGTAACCTGACCTGCCGCATGTGAATATTTAACTTTCAATAAGTAGGTACATATATTTTAAATCCAGGCATAACGAAATTTCTCAATATTAATCAATACAGTCTATATAGGAATTCCATCATAAAAGATATACGCTACGCGTCTATGATCGACAATGACCGCATGGTCTGTCGGCGCTCGCTTATCGACAAAAAATCGCGGGCGCGTAGTTTAGGCTCTTGCAAATTATTGTCAGAACTTACGTTGGCGGTAACCAAAAACTCATTTGCGAAAGTCTAATGCTACTATTACGAGAGTTGAACCTACCCGGAATCGGGTTAGTACTCTAGTAGAAAGAACATACATTGGCGATCTTTGACCAGCCGGGCGAGCGAGTCCAATGTATGTCATGTATGTTTGAACCGGCGGCGTTATTATTGCGCTCGACAGCTTTTAGTGTAATTCTGCTGCTGCGGCTGCAAGTTTCAAACCGCAGTGTGCATGGGATTATTGTAAGCGCAAGATGCGCCAACAGAGCTCCGATTTATATTTTATTCTTAGGCTGTGGCCACACTAACGGCCAACGCCGTTGAATTTTCGAATTGATGAACCTTATGTGTATAGGCATAAGGAAAATTAGCGCCATAATTAATGCCGTCAAGCCTTAGTGTGGCCCCAGTATTAGGAGGATAGGACCATTTACTAAGTTTAACACTTAAAATATAACAAAATATGTAACTAATATTAATTTACAACTTTATAATAAAATACTCGCACCTGTAAAAATTTAAGACTCGTTTAACGTATTTAAGAAGAAACTTGCTCAGTATATTATCAGTACGCTATAATTAAGTAAGTACGGGTCTGTGCATTGAATTGTTAAATTGTAATGTAGATTATAACTTATACTCAGCTTTGTTAGTATGTACCTATCTAATCTGTTTTACACCCGTTTGCACTAAACTTAAGTCTTTTCCTGACTAGAACTTGACCAAGATAAAAAGGCGAATGATAGCTATGTGTACACTGTTTTGATTTGGTCGAGTTGTAGTTAGAAAAAGACTTAGACGATTCTTATGTTTAGTGCAAATGGGTATTAGTCGTTTCATTTATAATGTTCTCATGTAAGTTACAATGTAATGTCTTTATGAGAATAAAGTTCTTTAAACATATACTTATGGTTTCAACATAAAACAAAACTAATTAATTTTAGCAAACTTTTTAATAATAAGCGTAAATTTCTAATATTACGAATGGGGACATTCATTAAAGATACAATAAACGTTTAATGAAACTCCAGAAAACGGCTCAATCGTTTTGAATTCGAACAAATTAGTACTTAGTAGACGACATCTTTGGAACAACACTTAAGTGCGATATTAAAATCCAAACAGTTGGGCGCTGGCGGCTAAGTCGAGTCGGTCTTATCGCGGATGTTCCGCTGCGGAAACACTGCGGCCACTTCTCCCGCAAGACAAAACCATAGAGCAGCAACGAAAAATTAAAAAAGTAACTTTTTCAGAGTGGTAGATCCCTTTTGTATGTACTTTATTGATTTCTTACTTTAATAGCGTTACCTGTTTCATAAGAAACTTAGCTTATTAAAAATATTTAAGGAAGTATGTAGGTTCGCAATTCAATTTCTTTTTAAACGCTAAAAGCTTTAAATCTGTTCGGCTTGAGATTGAGATATTCACGAGCGAAGCTGTGCTACGAGTTTTACATCTTCGTAGCAAAGCGTACTACGAGATGCTACGAGACAAAACAACAAAACAAAAAAGTATTTTTTATACTACCTGCTCGTCAATGGCATATTATGTGTCATGCTAACCTTTCCTAAAGTAAGTCATTTTTCCCATGGGGAATAATGTGATTTGAATTTGGAATGCAACCCATGTAGTCGTGCTTGATCGATGTTGGTTTCAAAAAAGTTTAGGTGCAATGAGATCTTATTCTGAGTTAGGCTGTATGTTATCATGAAAACTTTTTACGAAATTTATTTTCACCCGCGCACCAAGAAGGATTTATTTGAATGTCGAACTGACCACTACAGAATAGACGACAAAAACATAAACTCTCTATAAATGTACCAAAGAATGTAACTTTGTCGCTGCACGATTGGTGTAATGTTTCTAACATAACTTTTTATTTTCAATAAATATTCTTAATTTTTCATATTTTATTATTCTAACTTTAAATGATTACTTAAGTACTTTCTTTATAACAGTCATTGGTTTCAATTGCCTCGCAGAAAGTATAAAAAGTAGAGTATGCATCGCGGGCTTAAATGTGTATTTGTCATGGGCGATCTTGAACACCTCGTACTCAGGATTCTAGCCTTAACTCCCTCGCTCCGCTCGGGAGTTAACCATAGAATCCCTCGTACTCGGGGTTCAATAATAGCGCCCGGGACACAATACACTACTTTAAGCCCTTATTGCATAATCTACTATTTGCTTTGTTTAAACTATGTAGTTATTTATGATTACCTTTTTTATATACTTACCTAATATCAACAAATCTTACATTTAAAATAGTTTGTTTATAATTTTAGAATAAGTTTATTAATTAATTTTTTGCATGCTACTATTGTTGGCTGAATGGGAGGGGTTATTATTAATTAAGACTTATAAATATACCCCAATCTAAAGCAAATAAATGTATTTCTATTTCAATCAATTATTCAGATGATTACGATTTAAATCTTTGCATTACGTTGGAAGTCTCCACAGATGGTTTATCCAAGCTACTCAGTTTTTAACAGCGTTAATAACGGTGGAATTAAAACGCAAGAGGCCGCTGAGGACGATTTAATTAAAACCTAACGAAGATCCCCTCCCCCACCACTGTTACCTGGCCCGGTATTTTTTACCTAAATCTGTTTTGCTTTCGCCGTGGCATTTTTATTTAAATGTATCTCTTTTTGTCCTTTTTTGCTGCTTATCAAACAAATACATTTTTCTTTTAAGGCTTCTTCCTTTGCACATTGCTGAAAGAATACACATTCTGTTAGGCAATCAAAATAATAAATTGAAAAATCAAAGTTTCAGTCTTTTTTTTGTGATAAAAACAATTGAATCAAAGCTTTTTTTTTGTTTTGTTTTAAATTTCGCGTGTCAATTGTTTGTTTCTTTTACTTTAAAAACTAACCAGCCAGGGTTGCCATCGAAACGTTTTTCTGTTCGACGTGTATTTAACTGCCGATTTGTGTTACAACATTTGCTGGCGATAGCAGCTTCCCACCTACGGGGTGGCGATCACGTGACGCGGCGTGTTGTCACCGATAGCCGTCGCAGACAGGCTGATTTACGGCCGCCGACCTCTGCCCACTAATCTGCACGCAGATTTACAAGGGCTAGTAGCCGTCATGGTGATGTTGTTTGTTGCTAGCTTTTCCATTAGTGGTGTACATGCTCTTATAAAACTACACTACAGATAAACAGAGTCGGCTTTGTATTTAGACAGTGTGTTTGAGTAAGAATATACCTTTGTGAATAAAAACACTGCGTTTATTAGAAGGATTAAAAGAGTAACCGTCTTATTCATAAAAAGTTAGACCTATAAGCTTGGTATAAGGAATTTCTTGTAAATCATTAGGTATTCATAATAGCTCAATAGAGACAAACGCTCTATAAATCTTTGATAAAGTTATAGAAGGGTGCTGCTTGTTATATCCATTGTGTTGTATCCCTATTGTAGTGAATAACATGGCCGACTATAACAGCTGATTAAAGTGATGTTACTTTAGAACCATAGAACATATTTTTATTTAATGACAAATAATTGTTTTCTTTTTTCGGAAGATGTGAATATCAGATATCAGCCAGTGGATTTGCATGTTTTGTCTATGGATTCGTCAGAACGACTATATAATGATTAATTAAATTTATATGACGTTTAATAAGCCTTGTCAGCATTTTATCTAAAATTGACCTTAACACTATTTTTAGGTTTTTTTTATGAATAAGGCGGTTAGTTTGTAAATGTATGTGAGTTGCATCAGTAGCGATTTATTTTTGTGAGGAATTAAATTCACGAAATATTTAATTTTGTCGAGAATTATAATTCAATCAAACTGTGATGATTATTCTTTCAACGAACTCATTACGCGTACACACAGAACACAGTGTTTTTTTTTTAAATAAAACAATTAGTGACCAAAAATAATGTACAGCTGAAAGTTTAAATACTTACACCTAGCTTTTCAGTTTTAGAAGCTTCAAGCGAAGCGAAAAAATAGAATCAACGTTCTCATTAAGGTAAGAGCGTTCATTTGCAAAATGATAAATATGGCATAAATTATTTCATTTAATATTCAATTCGGTTCTTTTGTCGTTTCATATTGCGAGATACTTCGTCGACACCCTTTTATTTTTTTCCCCGACAGCGATACTGTTTGCATGGAGGCTCTTCATTTCAAGTTTAAATACGGGGGGAGATACGCTTAAAAGAACACTTCGCAAATCCTAGGTCAAACAAGCCAGAGCACCTGGGACGCGCGCTGTTTATGGCTTACAAATATAAAAATAATATTAAAGACAACTCGGATAAGGGTCGTGTCAACTATGGTACTCATCTTTGATAACGTAGGTACGTTACATAGAGACGTTGCGTTGTAGTACCTGAACACTCTTAACTTACACAAACAAAACGTATTATGTACTTCGATCTTGTTTTAGCAAACAGAAAAAATCAAAAGATCAAAATCGGGCTTGATAACTATTAATACTATAATAAATAGGTGGGTATACTATAAGTATTCTATATGGTTAGGCATATCTTTAAGTGCCACTCTAGGTGTACATTTTAATTCTATTATAATATACGTAGTTAGCATTTAATCTTTTGCTTCAAATTTCGCCGTTTATTAAAGTGAGATGCTCTTTCCTTAAGTCGAGACGTCAGCGGCGGATAGTTTGTGCAATTTATGACTTGTTATATTATAATTTAGTGTCGCGAAGCCGCCGTAAAAGCGGGCTTAAAAGATCAGGGGATCGTCGGGGTCGCATCGACGCCCGCTGTTTATGGTGCCCTGGAAGTCGTCGATACTCATAGCTTCTCGGATGAAGCCAAGTGGTCTCAAAGTACAATAATAACTGCATATACAGATAAAACATAAATTTCTTTCAGACAAAGCAGTTTTAGATATATTGTTCTTAACTAAAACCTATACCTACCTATACTAGTAACAGTTAGTATTCTTTTAGAAAACTAACTAGTATAATACTAAATAATATACTAAGAAAAACGACTCGCACCAGATCATGTTCTCGGACGGGAATCGAACCCGCGACCTTTGGATATCCGGTCCAATGCTCCGACTATTAGAAGAAATTCGACGTTCCCACTAGTGACTCGGTAGCTCAGCGGTCAGAGCATTGGACCGGATATCCAAAGGTCGCGGGTTCGATTCCCGTCCGAGAACATGATCTCGTGCGAGTCGTATTTTTTCTAGTATATTATTTAGTATTATATAAAAATAGCATTGTGAATGCTAAAAATTCAAAATTTAAATTAAACTAACTAGTAGTTAATATGTCACATATTAATACATAAGACTGTTTTATCTGTGTATTCCATGCCACGTGTATTCCTTTTCGAGATTTCCAAATGGAATAGAAAAAAGTTAAGATGAAAATTAAAGCTTCGATAATGCCGTGGTATTCAACGTTCAACTAGAAAAGCATCATTCAATAGAAGAATTACTGGGCATCAAATTAGGTTTTGTAATGTGGAAATTATTCCAAAGCCTACTACTTATTATATTAATAATAAGTTATTTACTATATTAATAATAAGTAGATGAAACAAGATAAAAATCAATAAAAGTAAATAAAAATGTTTTATTATTATTTCAGTTATAAAACAAGTATGAATACCAATTTTAATTGCTACTTTAGGTTCAGTCAGAAATACAATTAGGAAAAATTACCACGAAAACATCCAACGACTACCCCTGAACAGCATCTTTTATTACAACATTATTTGTAACTAAAAGTGCTTAAACCTATTCATTCCCGCTGGAAAGTAGCTCCGTCGCTTCTGGCGCGGCGCGGGGCAGATTTATGAAATTTAAAAAGTTCTCAGGCGAGGGAAAAAATCTGATTAAATATGTTTTGTTCAAGAGCAAGACATTAAAGCGATGTTAAGGGTGTGATAATGAGGGCGTTGATAAGCGTTTATTAGCCCGGCGGGCACGCGATCTCAATAACGCCAGGACCGCTATCAGGGGGAGTTAAATCATTTTAACGTAGTTTCAGCCTCCTCTTTTGAGAAAAAACGCGATGATACGACGATTATTGGACTTTAAATTGGACTGAGAAAGTTCTTTGAAAAAAGTTTGCGGGCTTTTGTCGGTTTTTTGTAGCCTTATTATTATTTAGCCTGAATCAGTAGCCTTTATTGTTTAGCCTGACTAAGCAATAATAAGGCGGGCGGTAGGCTCACTTGCGTTCCCGCGGTCGCAGGTGCAGTCTTCAAATAATGTTAGCGCTGCGCTGTTAAGCTTTGAGCATTTGTCTGTGTGAACACAATCTATCATCGATTTTTTATTGTTTGTGCACAATGACTTTTGCATTATTATTATATGTTCTGTAAGATTTTCTTGTAGGTATAGGAGTATTTCACTTTGTTTAACACGTTAGCTGCGGCACCAATTTTTGCATACTTTCCGTTCCTGCGGCACGAGGTATAATCGGCCCGTACCGTGACCAGACGTTAGGGCGACACGCGGTCTATTAGACCCCACCTCCTTTTACAGACTAAAATCCATTTTCTGGCGCGAAATCAAAGATAAATGAGAATTTTGGTCCTTATTGATATAGACAGTGAATTGATGAACCCTAATCCACCGTCGCCCCGGGATCTGATGGCTAGTTTAGGAATTATTAGCAAAACAAAATATGGGATCTTATACACCTCTTAACGCACTGAAATAGGGCAAATTTTCGCTGAGATTAGTGATGGGAAAAATAATATCGACGTTTTTAAACTGTCTTAACTACGCAACGACTTGACCGATTTTGATCAATTATATCTCATTAGATCGTTTTAAGGGCAAAACCTGGCAAACAACACAAAGCTATCAAAGGATACATTTTTTTTGAATAATCTAAATTGTGCTTGAAGGCGCCATAAAGAAAAAAAAACCGGCCAAGTGCGAGTCGGACTCGCGCACGAAGCGTTCCATTCTATACCATTAAGAGGCACCTATTACAGACTTATTATTGGAAAATAATGGATCACGGTTTATGCATAAGGTTTATCTATCTATTTGTATATGAAAATCTTAATGCGGTTCACAGAATAGAAAAAAAAGATTAAATTAACTTCTTCCGACATCGTTTAGACATGTTCGGCGCTGTAAAAGGACGTGCTCTCCAATCGACGTGATGCACAACACTGGTCGCGGGAAGCTCGCGTTGGGTGCGGTACGAGGTCAGGGGGGATATGGGACGTTTTGGCCTCGTTCCGCACTGCATTAAAATTATATTAATTCAGTGCGGCACGAGGCCTAAGACATCCGGTACCAAGGTAGGTACACCACCGAGTACGGAACCATTAGCGCATCTCAAATATATATTTATCTCTTTCCTACACTGGACCAAACCAAAGCTATGCCATTCGCACGACAGAGATACTCACGTTTTTCCTTGCCGCACCACAGGGAAGTTGCATCAGGGGTGATTTAGGCCTCGCTTCGCACTTAACGTGTTAAAGTATTGTAGTAATTGTGTATGCACAAACATATTATTTAGGCTAATACGTATGTATTATACCTTACGTACTGTGAACATTATCTTTAATAATGTTCAGAGTACGTAAGGACGACGATAAAAACATTTTTATCGTCGTAAATACATATTTATGGAATCAAAATATTGATAAGTAGATTTATTGATATATGTGCTCGTGATTTTTCTGTGTGTATACGGGGCGAGCTCAGGTGCTTGCACTGAACTGAACTGATGGTAGGAGCTTCAATTTATCGATGTTTGTAGTTGATATCTACATATACTTAGTACCTGTGTTGTATTAATGGAGGTATTCAGATTTATATTTTAACTTAAAATAACTGTAAAAATAATAATAAATCAATATGATCGGAAAAGGAGTAGGTAGGAGCCAGCTTAAAACCATTTATAACCCATAAAATCCATAAAGTAAAAATGTAGAGCCAGTCAAGTAGGCATCACATTAATATTCTAACGGGAACGTGCTCCAATGTTTGTATAAGGAAAGTACATATCAATAGTTACTCCTAATGCCAATATAATGAAATCAATTAATTCCGAGGCGGACGTCAGGGTACGGAGCGTTGCATAATCTGCGGAGCGCGCCGAATCCGGGGACGAGCTATAAAACACGTCGAGCGCAATTAGTGCTCTAAAATTTCAATTTGATTGGTGTAATTGCACCTCTTTACACGACGAGCGGCGCACAGTTGTTATTAAGCGTTTCTAATTTAATATCATTTGCATGGACGTGACCTGCGCCGCGCGCCGTCGAGCGGCGGCGGCGCTGCGGCTTTTGGATTACATTTGAATGTAGATTTGTGTTTTCTTCTTGAGTTACTTGTACAGGAAGGTAATAATATGAGGCAAACTAACTGCAGTTGTTTTACAACTATACATTTTATTCGAAGGTTCTACCTATTTTGTGAACATATTTTTATGGAGTTTATAAAATTAATCGAATGTAGAGATAAGTAGTAACTTAATATACTTACAAGATTAGAGTATTGTTACAAAAAACTATAAGTAGTAACTAATACAAAATAGAAACTGTTATTAATACAGAAAGAACGCAATAAACACCACTTAATCCGAACAAAAAAGTTGCGGGTGATTTAACGCGAGCACATGATGCTTCCCAAAAAAATATACTTAATTGAAAGAGATTTTTACGAAATGACTGCGCGGCTCTTTAGTGTGTGTTACCAAAATATTATCTGTCAAATTAATTGTTGGAATGAGCGGGTGGGGTGGCTGCTGAGCGCCCGCACCCCTGTCACAGATACAAATCGCGCGGATTTACGCGCTCTCGGCCCCACTGGAATTTATCCAGGGTTCGTATTTACGTATCCTTTTATTTGTTTCGCTCCTATTAGTCCCAATAGAGAATTTTTATGTTTGCATGTCCCGACGCCTGGCGTCGTAAAGCGGCGTCGAGTGAGCGCTTTACAGTAGCGATAACACAATTTTCGCGAGTGATCTCCGTTTATCGGATTAGAGAGCTATAAGTTAACATCTCGGCAGCACTGAATATTTTGCATGGTGCGGCTTAGCGTGACTAATTACCATCGTTTGTCCCGCCGAATCCAGGTGCGTTGACGTGTATAATCCCTATGGTAACAAGTGTTGAGAATGTAAATTGTCGGTTTCCTGGCATTTCGGTTGTTTAACCTGTAGATATATTTTAGACTAACAACAACAATCGTGTACTGTAAAGTAATTTGTTCAAGTTTTATTGAAATTTAAAAGACAGACGAAGATAGTTTAGCATCACTTTTAAATCTTTTGATAAAAGGGAATTTAACAGTATTTTTTATTTTATTTATTTTTTATTCGTTAATACTGAGTTGTTTAATTATTATTGTTTATTTTTTAAATGACATATTGTAACAATTTGGGCCATACTCATCTCTTTTTTCAAAATAAACACTATTTTTGTGACGGCAAATAGCTAGTGTGTTTCCGTGGCATTGATCAGAAGCAGGATTTATTTCCATCGCTGGGGAGCGGCAGGTCGGGGCCGCGGCGCAAACATTTAAATTAATGTAATAAAGAGGCGTGAAACACGCGGCTTTTGCACATCCCCGGATCAATGCCATTCACGCATAAACCATGTATCTGCGGCTGCGAAATCATTATTGCTCGATGGCTTTCGACCTTTTTCCCTAAAAATAAATGAATGTATAGTGTGAGATTTCAAACCATTGAAGTCTGAAGAAAATAAACCAATGAAAATATGTGGAACCTTTACACAATTAAAAGTTTTTTTAACAAAAACAGCTTCACAAATAAACGTTTCTATAAAAGCAAGAAATAACATTTTAAAAACTGCATAATTATTAACTCGTAAGTACGCATATCTAATATCAAAAAAACGCCTTTTGAAGTCGGGTAGGGTAGGGACGAAGGATATTTTATTAAAATTAAACTTCAATCATGGTTTTCAAACCACTATAAATATTTAAATATTATTTCTTGCTTTTGAGAGCTGTTTAATTTTGAAGCTACTTTTGTTATGTAAAGGGTTGTTATGTTAAAAAAAAACTTTTTATTTTCAACTTTTTTGTGACAGGTATTAGCGACGATATTATCTAATGAGTTAATGAATGAAATTCTTTATTCAAATAAGCTCACTAGTAAGCATTTTTAAATCGTCAATTCCTTTACCCTACCACCTATTATGATGTCTTTTAGCTGACAAGAAAAATGGGCGCAAAAATCTTATCGGACATTACATTCATATGTGTTATTCTAAGATTATAATGTAATTAACATAGATTAATAAGTAAATAACATTATTTAAGTAGCTCAGTTCTTAATGAATCAATTTACATGGTTCAAACTAAATTCAAAATTTTAAGTCATTATTTAGTATAGGTTATTACAAAAAGAATGCAATTCATACAATTCAATATAAGCAGACCCATTCCCACTGGCGGCTTCCCACGAGCATGACGCATGGACCAGCCATCGCCTCTCTCAACCATATTTTAGAGAACGTAACATCCCGCCTCACACGACGTCACCGCAGAAATGATTTAAGAGAGCATGACATACTTAGGCTACCCATGTTAAAGCATCGAATTGAAAACTAATATTTAAAAGCTTTTCATATGTCTTTACTTACAAAACTATTGACTATAGAAAGTGAAAAGATTGCAATCAAAGAAATCAAAACAAAGTATTAGTTATGAATTTTATGTTTTGGGTAAGTTACAATATCCTAATATCAACTGCTCATCACCTTTTACAAAATACTGCTTTTCCCGACCTCACCATTTTCTCCTGGTACCTCACCATCATCTCCACTTCACCACATGCATTATGATGACCATAACAATTACATAACAACAAAAACAAAGTAATCGTATCGCATCCGTGAAATACGTAGTATTGAAATAGTTCTGATTACCATCTATGGTCTTCATCATCAGTTACACTTTACCAAATGGTGCTTTTCAAGAGCAAATGCACGACTTACTAAAGAATATACTCAAATTGCTATAGTTGTGCCTATAATATTTGAAGAGTTCCCTTGATTTCTGCAGGATCCCATCATCGATTCCTGACCTGATGACAATGGGACCATTTTGGAAGTATTGAAGTTTTGATTGAAGTGAATATTTCAACCAAAATAGAATTATCCAAATCAGTTCAGCCGTCTTTGTGTAGAGTAACATACCCAAAAAAAAAGATCCCGACGAACCTCCTCCTCCTCCTTTTTTAAAGTCGGCTTAAAAGTCATTTCAAAGCATAAAACCATTTGTACATTTTTGCAGATGCCAAAATACAAAGGTTAAAATAATGTAAAATATCGCAAGATATACTTTTAAAAATAAAAAGTCTATACTTACGGAAAGTGTGATATTTGTTATACTTAGTAATTTTTGCTTTTGTTAGTTAAAAAAGTGTGGTCTGAAGCGAACAGTCTTACTAATCTTAGCTGACTAATGATGGTGGCCCAGCCCTATCAGAAGGCTTGTAAAAGCTAATGGTCAATATCGGAATCGGCAAATTGGAGGTGTCGACATAAATCGCGCGGCCCGCCCGGATTAGCGTTAAGCCCGATAATGGGGTTAGAGGACTTAAAACTGTAACCCCTTCGTTGATGATAATAGTAACCTAGCAATCATTAAATTTAGGAAAATTGTGTAAAACGAAATGTTGTTTTAAAAAAAAACTCAAGCAATTAAAATCAAATGCAGGTTGTTACCTAAATTCCTTTAATGATTTCTTTATTTTGACAATCTTTTATTTAGTATCACCTGTCCGGTGTTTGTTTGTTTGTCAAGTGCATGTCGAGCTACGCGCAGTACCTCTACTACTGCCTGCTGCGGATCCCTAGTTCCGCAGTTACCATATGGCTATAAACTTATATTTACTTCCCGTTTTACAGAACTATTCAATGAAGTTTGTTCTACCAAAACAATATAAATTAGTTTTGTAAGTTGATCGACTATTACTCGTTAACTTGTTATCTAGCAGTGATAGTTTTCCTTTTAATTTCAACATAATTATGTACTTCTGTCCTGAATTTTTTCATATTTCCAAAAGCATTGCCACTGAGAGTAAATATGCGTTAAATAAGAAAATATTTTTAAATAAAAGCATTTATTCCTTACACTTAATAAATGCGTGTTTTTACGTTCATGCCAGTAGTTTATGACAGTCACATGTTTTCAAAATAAAAGCGTGTTACATTTTTACATTTTAACAGCAAGAGAGAAAACAGTGCTTTTGTTTTGAAAACTTGTGACTATCTTATAAGTGCGTAGTCGGCGCATCAAGTGGCTACTTTTCGCAAAAAAAAAACTAAACGACAGGCTAGAAAATACCGCTTAAGCGATAAAAAATACCACAAAGCTTCTGCGGAGTGCACCACAGAGAAATATCGTCTTTATTCAAGCAATTTTTTTTTCAATGGCGGCGCCAGTGTGCAGACTATGCGCTTATAAGTACACAAAGATTTAGTACCGGTATAAGAATAATATTGTATCGTATATAAGTTGATAAGTATACAACGGCTATATTACTAATCGAAATAAAATTATTTTTTACTTCTTAGCTCTTTTTTATTTACGTGTTTAACTTTTCAGTTCTTTTTTACTGACGTGCTTAACAGTTATTTCTTTACTAACGCGTCAGTAATAAAAGCTTGTTCTTTAAAAATAATTTTTCAGTAAAGGAAATAATAAGCTTGCAAATCGTGCTGATTTTGTAGTGCACGGGAGAGTTGGACACCGGTCTGGTGTTGACATCGGTGGGACATGGTTGGCATGACTGACGGTACGTTTATGAGTCTTTACAAAAGCGCAATGCTCTAAAAAGGGATGTAAAAACGAATGAAAAGTCGGTAAGTTATCAGATTTTTTATGTACGCCGGATACATTTTCCTTACATTTTCGATAGAGAGTCACTAGAAAAAGCTAGTTTTATAATAAATAAATACTGAATAAATATTTGTAACATGGAAATATCTAAAAAAAATTATAAATGGTTCCAGCAGTATTGATTTATTTGCGTTGTTTTTATTTAAAATTAAAGTCTAAGGCAGAATAAAGTTATTCACAAAAATAAAGAAAATGTTTTTTTCTTTTGTAAATCATAGGTGTATAAGTAAGTATCTACCCATTGCATTATGTACTTACGGAATCTTCTACTCTTGTGTATTGTATTGGTTTTACTATAAGGAATAAAATAAATCTTACTTCTTACCTACACACAACACCACGATATTTAAAAACAAAGTACCTAAATAAAAAAAGAGAAAAAAAAATCACCACGATATGTACAGCTTCAAGAAAAGACTTCTGTCGATATATAGCCAAAGAAGTGGAAATAAGCATGTGAACGCAACACTGTGATAACTAGGTACTTACTAACGCGGATAACATTATCCGATATATCTGTCAAAAGGAAAAAAACATTCATCATACCGGTCTCATATGTTCCGGGGGTCAGGCATAGCATTCCAATCACGTTGGCTAGCTTGTTTTACAAACCGATCGACGCGGGTGCGCGCGATCTTACACCGCCGCCATTCAATTATAACCCTTGTTACAAAATAATAAGGTCCTTATCATTCCTCCTTGTATCGACCACTAGAGATGACAGTGCAATCAGCGGTGACCGAGCGGGATTTGGTTCATACATGAGCGGATTTGCGGGATGAATAAGTTCGACCCCACAATAACAAAGCCTTGTGTTACGCCTTTTATAAGGCAAATGGACGTTCGCAAAATTCTCTTGGACACATAACACGTCTTTGGAAGGGGATTCACATGAATTCATTCGTGATATTGGTTTCATTGAGCCTTTTCTATATTACAATATTAATACAGAACACAAGTTTCTGAGTAAAATGTCATGTGCTATTGTAATTCTGGCTTCAAGTTACTACTGCTTATGATATATTTTTTAACATTGAATCACCAGGTTTGTGCCCGATGTTGTGCCTAGGAAAAAAGGGTACAAAAGCACATTCCAAATAAATTTAACAGAATAAACTATGACTAAAATCTTTGATTAAATAATATTGTGCACACTTTTTAAAGATTTCTCAAGGAGTGGATTGCGGTATTCATTTTTAATTAAAATATTAGTTCCATTGTATTTTTCCACAGAGATAGGTACAATGAAACATACATACGTTAACGGACCTATCTAATTTGAGTCATGCACACGGCTAGGTCTCTCAGTACACCGGCGATCAGAAAACCGATCGTAGTTGTGGGTCGTGATCTCCGGCCGCTGACGAGCATCCGGCCCGCTTCGCTCCCATTGTTCCTTTCACAGCAATTGGACGATTTCATCGATGCATTGTTTACATCAAAGGCTTGTCCCACACGTCGGCTATCAATGAAAAACTATGAGATAACTTTAGAAAAGCGACCTAATAAAAACAAATTGTTCCAAGAGTTAGACTCGTTTAGCTTGTTTGTGTGGACAACTGGGTACCTTAATGCACAGTACTATCACCAGAAGACTTTTGTTTATTATGTCGTATTGTCCATTAAAATAGTGTGTAAAATAGTGGTAGACTCTGCAGGTAACGGCAAATTAAAAGGCTACAGTTAACTGTCGTCAAAATGGCTGTTCTCCTTCTTCGCTATGACGAAATTGATCAATTTAAAAAGTTTCCGAGCTTCAGTGACCGGAGACAAAGAGGTTGGAGAACCGCAACTTACTGCGAGCTAGCAGGCTTCTGGATCGTTTGTTTGTAGGGGGTGTGAAGGGAGGCAGGCTACGGCGATGGATTAATGTCGACAATCTAATATTCTGACAGGTGCGGTCGCGCTGCTCGCCGAACGCCATTCGTGGACAGGTTGTGGAGAAGGCGATTGGCAACCTCACTGCTAAACTGATTTTTAAATCAGCCTCTCAAAAATCACAATCAGTGTAATTCAATTTCAGTCTGATGACTTGAGTTTATAGAAAACCTATGCTATGAAGTCTATTATTGTTTTTTTGTTAATTTATCACTACGCTAAAGAATAAACAGTTTCTCATAGTAAAGTTCAAGTTTAACTAATCTGTGAAGTTTTATTATCGACCTAAAAGCACCATACATTCATATAGATACTTACCTCGACAATGCATGCCATATAAAACAGTAGAAAGAGACTACGTAATTGAAGTAGGAATAAAAATATGTGAATTGTAATTTAATGTAACAGAATGTATAGACTTATTATATTTCATATATTCCTAGCTCCAAGTCTCCGATAAATAACGTATTCGCGAGGTATGACAGCTGGCGCTAATCGGCCGGCCGCAGCCGCATTAGTGAGGCGCGGGAACTAAAATTTTGCCGCCAACTCCGCGAACACCATTAAGTCAATCTGGTCGTTTTACAGATGTTATCGCGATATTAGCCGCCCCCGACTAACTTTCCGTCAACTTCTACGTAGAGGTGGATACGTGACGGGGCTGTTGCGTTATGAGTTATTCATACTATACGTTGGAGATATAGCGGCGGGTAGCTTTATAACGTGCGTTAGATACGAAATTTTATGTTTTTATACCATACCTATACAGAAAAGTCTGTTACCTGTTGTTGTAATTTACGATATTTGATGACTGTTACCTCCTCAAATTAAAAAGGGTGTAAGAAGTTTCAATTAAATCATATCACAATAATTAAATTATTTGAATACAAAATAACAAAACCCTAACAATTTAAGTTACAGAAAAAAGTAGTTCATGATTATTATTTTTCAACCACGACAACACCAGCTTTCAAAAAGCATAAACAATACCACAACGTTTTTGAGTTGAATTTGTTTCCACCACAAAACAAATACTTTCCTTTCAGTACGAGGATTAATGAGGCAATTGAAACGGTCACAGTCACAGGCCAATTCGGGAACCCTTCATGTTTGAATGTGATCGTAGGTATCACGACGAATTAATAGCGGCGTGACGTGGCTGGCCCACCACCGAGGATGATAAACGATTCGCCATTTTCATAATTTTGTTGCATGACATTCAAACCGAAGTGTGAGGCTACGATTCTGTTTTGATAAAACTATTCTTACTTCTTGGTTTCAATTTAAATATTCGGTGTTCTTGCCTCTATTCGTTTATAAATTTTAATAGTGATGGAGTTGTGTATATTAATCAATCGCAATTTCTTTTTCAACGAAGTTTGTTTACTTTTACTTTTAGCAAGTAGGTAGGTTTATTAAGCTAATTAAGTCAAACTAAATTTTAAATCTAAGTAATATGTCAGCGTATGAAGAGCGAGGCTTCTCAACACAAGTATCTACGGATTACTTTCTGAGAAGTCCTGGCAACATACTGTATAAGATTTACTGAAAGTAAACTCATTTTTATATTTTTTTTATATTATCCTTAAAAGTACAGATTGAAGCGTAGGTACATAGAATAATTAGGTAATTGAGATAACGGTTAAACCATTTAATGCTTTGTACTGCACATAAGCTCAAATTATATTAACTCAAATTCTATGATAATGCATTTTATAAAACACGGAGAAATAAATTGAATAAAATAACTTTTTATTGGCTGAAAATTGAAAATATCTTGTGCGTGGAAAAACTATGAGTTAGTAGGTGGAGGGTGGATTCTGTTTTCAATTCGAGTCAGGAGCCGCTCGTCAACATCTCACTTATTTACGAGAATCGCACTCGGCGTGGCTCAGGCCTGATGCGAATATAGTTGCAGCTGGAGCAAACCTACAAAAACATTAGCAATTAAAATAATTTATTAAAAATGCTATTTGAAGTAAGTATCATTTATATTTTAGGTTAAAAGTCATTCTTACAAGGAATTACAAAATTCGCTTGTAATTAAATGACTGATAAGTTAATATTTTGCAGCACAAATGCCACAAAATATTATTTGAATTAAATTAAAACTATAAATTTTATAGAATCCGTCAAAGCAAGTCTACTCGTTATGAGCTACGAAACCACATTTCGTAGCGTTTGTGCGTAGCGCGTAGCACGTAGCACCAGCTGTGCGCAAATTGCTACAGCCGATAATGGCTTTTTCAATTTGAGAGGATTTGAAAGGCGAGCTCTACAAAAGATGAATAGGTATAATCTGTTTAGGATAAGGGAGAGATTTTTTCTTAAAAAAGTATTTACCAATAATTATACATAAATTACTAGCTATCATTTTTAAGACAACAGTTTTAGTCATTAAATCTGATATTAGATTCTATAGTGGTTAACAAATTACTATTATTTTATCTTTATTCATCAAACCAACATGACATGTTAAAAATTATCGTTAATATTTCGTCTTCAAAACAAGACTACATTTTTAACCAACTTAAAAAATGAGGTTCTCAATTCATAGCATAGCTGATACCACAGTCATAGTTGGCTGTTACGAACATAATTCGAAATAGCACTTAGGAATTGTTTTTGTGTATGAGAGACTGGAAATATCACATTTAACGCCTACTAGTGGCCACCCGCGACTTCGTACGTGATGAAAAAAGCTAAAACAACATAATATATCTCATAACAAACACACGAGGCAGGTAAGCCCGCATGAAGCGTAATCCGCCAGCGACATAACCCAGATTGTATTACGGCTGTAAGTCGCCGAGGCCCCGATAAACGGGTCTTAATCCGGCACGATTTTTTCACACATCCCCCGCCCGCCTTCGGGGAAACTAATAAAGAAACCATCTCGCAGGCAGCTGAAGCTTGAAATGTATTTTTTATATAATTTACCGCGGATTGATTGGGGGCACATCTGATACGGTGCTTGTGTTTACGATAAAATATGTACTACACTTCTTGTTCTTTAAGAATAAGTAAGTATTTAAACACTTCAAAAAACAAGAACGGTGACGGCAATGCGGCAGGCTATTAAGTTGTCAAGATAATAGACCCGTTTTGACAGCTGTCTTTTTAACGTAATTAGGTTAATTATTTAACGTAATGCGGTGTGATCTTCGATTCAGATGACAGCTGTCAAACTTAAATCAGCAATATCTCGGAAAGTACTCATCCTAGACTGATGGTGTATTCAAAGAAATGAAAGGTGAGATCTTCATTTCCGATGACAGCTGTCAAACTTAAAATATCAATATCTCGAGAAAAATACTCATTCTAGACTGATGATGTCTTTGAAGAAATTAAAGGTCTTTTTTGCATTTCCTTGCATTTACACTAATATCTGATTTTCTATTTTCGATTCTCATCTCTTATCATAAACAAGGTTTACCGTTTCGTCATTAGTGTAAATTCACTGTTAAAATCGAAATCACGATATAAAAACAGCAGATCGGAATTTGATTAAATTAAAACAAATAATACTTTTTATTTATCCTGGTTAAAGATTCCCTAAGGGTTTTCTCAAATATTCACGCGAACGAAGTCACGGGTGGAAGCTAGTGATATTATAATGGAATGGACTACAATGATTACAATTTAGATTGTAATCAATAATTTAAACAAATGGTAGCGTGACACAAGTGGAAACGATGTTCAGCGTTTGTTTATCTGTCATAATAACGTAGCGAGCTGGTGCAGGCGTGGTACGGACACGCCGCGCTGGCGACCGACACGACGTGACGGCGTGACGGCAGGCGGCGGCGGGCGGCGGCGCGGGCGGAGCGCGGTCACGCACTAATTACGCCGTCACGTGTCACCAGGCGCAAAACACGTCGTCACCCGTCCGGCCGGCTGGACGGGGATGTTCACACGTCGATGTTAATGAATATCGAAATAGAAGTTAACGTTAATAAAAAAAAAGTATTTTGAAGGTGTATAAATTGCCTGTTCAAATGGGTCCATATTGACCTCAAACTGTCTTTAACATGTTTGTACATAAGTTTTTTAAGCAGTAGATGTTTTAAAAATATTACTAAATTAAGTGCGTGGACAATAAATGTAGATAATTTTTGAGAAGTTTTGTTAGAAGCTAAAAATGTGTGGAACTTTGCCCACGACGAATAAAATTTCAAATACACCTAGTATTCTAAAATCTTATCCATTAAGTTAAAGTTTTGCTACACATAGACATAATCAATTTATACTTTATTCTGAAGAACTATCAACACAAGGATTTATTGATTTCAGTAGTTAGAGAAAATATTCATTATTATATCTCATTTTAAACTTTTATTTGAAGCCAGTGCCAACACTATTGCAGCGGTCGAGGGCGGCCGCAGTATACCGGCCACTGCTGCAAAAACCATCAGCAAAACGCCGCCACTGCAGCACCAGTAACCGCAACGCATCCGCGCCGCACCGCGCTATGTTACGTTACGTCGTACCATCACCGCATGCGGCCAGCCGGGCGGCGGCGGCGGCGGCGTTTTGTCTGCTCAATTTACACGCTTATTACAAAACATTGATATTCCTGTTTAAATTACGTCAGCCCATATTGTTTCTAGCAGACAATTAAGTTTTAGTTTTTCTTACCAATTATTAATTAAATTGGCACTTTACGGACCTTTTAGCTAGAGATGGAATTTCTTTGCTTTATACTTTTAAACATCGTATCCACTTGGATTTTTTATTTTAGAGCACCAAAAAAGAGTTTTAAACGTATTTTGATTACAGTTCTATTTTGTATAATATTCTTCACGGTACCTACATCTCAGTCACCTAGGCATTAAATAGATCACAGCTGATGTTTAATCTTTACTCCCGTGCCAAGAGGGCAACGTTGCTTTGATACTCGCTTCAAATTGTATTTCAGTTGGCGTGAAACGGGGGCCTCAAAGCCTTTTTCCGCTGGCAGATGAAACCCTGTCGTTTTTTATTAGATGGCCCTCGAGTTGACGTAATTACAGTTGAGACAGCTGTGTTTTGGTGCTCTTAATACAACGTTTAGGTTATAGAGTTCATCCTTTGAACTTGATTCCTACACAGTTTTTTTTAATATAAAATAAATAGTTGAAACAATGTTTAATTCACATCAACCTATCTAATAGACTTTTATTTTCCACAGTCTGCATCAAATTTCAAATTAATACCAAGTTCGTTAACGCATTTGATCGGTTAGCAATCACAGCAACATTGGGAATAAATCAAATTAACGATACACATATCAGCGCGGAAGTCTCGTTACAAATATTTATTTACGTCTGTCTGAATTAATTTGCAACAATCTCGCATCGTCGAGGTTGATTCAATTATGTCACGTTTGTAGCACCAGTCGTCGAGGCGAAAAGACGGGGAAAAACGGAAAAATGTCGGATCCGGATCGCGTCGGTGGTAAGTGGATGAGTTCTCGCATGGTTTGGCGTCAAAGGGCGGCCAGTGGAGCGCGCGCCCGCCCAAAACAATCTGACCCACACGCCCTTAATAAAAGCGTTTAAAACTTTATTGCGTTGCGATGGAACGGAACAGTGAGTACGACGATTACAGTAGCGGGTTCGATTTTAAATACGGGTGCATATTGCGTATATGTACAACTAAATAATAAACTTGTTTAATATATTTTTTTATTACAACTTCAGAATTTGGTGGAATAAAAATCTACTGAATAAAACAGCTTGACGTACGTGTAAGATTTTGTCAAAAATTTAACTTAAGAAATCGGAGCAACAGTTATTTATACACAGCGATCAAGTTGTCAAATTTATAAAATGTTAAAGTAGATTAGACTTAAAATATCCGCAAAAAGGTGCAGCCAGTTAACTGGAGGCTGTAAAGTAAATCCTTTCCAAATTGCTTGGCGGCCGCGATCACACGTCGGCCCCATATGTCGTTTGTCTATATTTTAAAAGAACGCGAGCGAACACATAAAACAGATACGAGAGTCAGGACTTAGTATCCATTTGCCGAAATTGGCCTCGTTCAAGATAACAACAAGTTTTCGCACCCTCGCAAATAAATGTGCAATTCATGCGTGTGTAAAATCTGCTCGTCGCAAAAGACTATCGA
This sequence comes from Catoptria pinella, assembly GCA_963556745.1. Classification (NCBI taxonomy): domain Eukaryota; kingdom Metazoa; phylum Arthropoda; class Insecta; order Lepidoptera; family Crambidae; genus Catoptria; species Catoptria pinella. The sequence continues at coordinate 12,443,983 of OY750758.1, read as the reverse complement.
CTTTACATAGTTTGAATTAGAGATCTGTTTCGCGAGGACTGGTCAACGTTCAACACATGTCATTGTAGATGCGAGGTCTTATCGGGTGTTGTCGGACAACGTGTGGTGATCCGGAGTTCTTTCTTGTTAGAGATGCGAAGGTGTAAAATTATGCTATTAGTTAAATGTTCCGTATAATTTATGGTATGGCAACAGTTAACGTAATAATTATAAGTATGATTTGTCACCATGATCATCAATAATAATAATATCGATCGATAATAATATTTGACGACCTCCGTGGTCGAGTGGCTTTGTACACCGGTTTTCAAGGTGTCACCATCTCTGAGGTCCCGGGTTCGATCCCCGGTTGGGTCAATTTAGAAAACGAAGTATTCTATATTTACTCGGGTCTGGGTGTTAGTGATACCACCGTTGTCCTTGATTTCCATAACACAAGTGCTTTAGGCACTTACTTTGGAATCGGAGCAATGTATGTGATGTTGTCAAATATTTATTTATATCCACAACTATTTCGACTTTCTGGGATTGGTTTTATTTTTTATTAAAACGTCGACTACATTCACCCTCATTCGCTTGTTCTAGAACTTACATTTTCATCATATTATAACAGAAAATAATTAATTTAAGATGGTAAATCTAAATTCCATGGATGTTTCTACTCTAGCCATCTGAACCTGCGGATACGTCTTAAAACAAACAAAAAGGATTCATATTAAATCTATGGAACATGCTAAAAGCTTGAAGGCAAGGCTTGCACTTGCATATAATTACACGCTCGAATGGACATAGGGAACTATTCCCTACCCCGGCATTCTACGTCGAAATTGTTTACGAAGCAACTAAAGGATAGAGCAAGTTTAAATATATTCCGAAAACAGTTGAATTCCGTGCGTAAAAGAAAACATTCTGATACGTACGTCTGATAGATTCAATAAAAGGCTAACGGCATAAAGAATATATCGCAATAAACGAGTTAACAGGACGTCTCAAACGCGGCGTAACCCTCGCTCGCCCTCGCCATAACTGTCATCTTGTCAAACTGCAGTGCGCGCCAAATCCCCGCATTTCCATACAACCATATTTTACGGCTCACCAGAGAAAATAAATAACACCGATATAAATACGATCATTTTCCGAACCTCTAAGTCTGCCGGAATTTACATATCAGCTGTTGACAGAAAAACCCTAACACAAGTTAATACTGGGTCGGGGGGGAACATGGAAATATCAATTTTAGTGGAACTAAGGGAACATTTTGCAGAGGTGTAGGTAGTTATACCTAAGTAGTTTATTTGGAATCGTTCAGTTTGCTCGTTATTTACCGATACTTTGACGTCGGTTTTTAATCTTCTTTTACCTACAACTAGACAATAATGATTTAACTACAGGGACCCAGAGTCCTAGGTACTTCGTGCGTGCGATTGTTTATTCTTCTCTTATTATCATATTGGCAAAATTTCAGCGATTTCATGATTTAGATGGATTTAGTCAAAAGTAAAAATTTGCTTAGGTACCGTAAAATAAATATTCAAATAATAATAATCTAATTGACCATGAAATGATAAAGGGTTAGTTATCTAAGGAAAGAAAATATATTATCATATTCTGGTAAATAGGTATATTTATAAAAAAATTAGTATGAAAATATAAAAAAAGTGTATTAAAATTAAGTATTTAATTAGCCATTGAAACCTATAGCTATTTAATTACCAGAGAAAGCAGGTGTTACTATAGCTGGAATGATGGCATTACTGTGAGATGTAAGTGTTAGGGTTACTACACACATAAGCGGGCCGGCATTGTCGGTTCGACAGCATTTGTCGAACAACAAAGCCGACCCGCAAATTACTGCACTAGTTCGACTTCAATCGGCTTGTGCCGATCGAGTTGTTCATTCGAGTCGACACATTATTCGATTCGGTTCGGTTTATGATTCCCGAACATTCACCTACATATATTCGATTTTACCGCCCGGCTTTGCCGATTGATGCCGGCCCGCTATGTTTAGCAACTATCAAGCCGAGTGACAATGAGCGGCAGCCGAGCGGCAGTGATTCCCGAACATTCATCTACATATTCGATTTTGCCCGGCCTTGCCGTTTAATGCCGGCCCGCTTATGTGTGTAGCAACCCTTACTGTAATCAGTTTACCTTCGAATTGAAGCGAAGCACACAAAGCCGTCTTTAGTTCGCTTGATGGATGTACAAATTAGCACTGCCCGATCTCTATCACCACTCACCAAGAACTTTATATAATAAAGTTATTTGACGACCTCCGTGGTCGAGTGGCTTTGTACACCGGTTTCCAAGGTGTCGCCATCTCTGAGGTCCCGGGTTCGATCCCCGGTTGGGTCAATTTAGAAAACGAACTTTTCTATATTGGCTCAGGTCTGGGTGTTTGTGATACCACCGCTGTCTCTGATTTCCATAACACAAGTGCTTTAGCTACTTACTTTGGAATCGGAGCAATGTATGTGATGTTGTCAAATATTTATATTTATTTATTTATTTATTGCCAGTCACTAACTATGCTGTTCCAATAGGTATGTAAATTATTCCGGAAAATTAATATTAAATTGTATAGAACCTCGTTAAGGTAATTTTAAACTAAGTAACTAATAAAATCATGTCAAAGTTAAATCATGTCCACCTTCAAAATAAATGTAATTTTCATAATCAACAGCCTATAAGACCTCAATAAAGACATCCATATTGATTTTAAGGTTTATGTACCCCTTTGAAGTTTGAAATTCCAACAAAACGTTGTTTTAGTTTCCAACCATAAGCCTAAATAAAAAAAATAGTGACTTTTACTTCGAAAATGAAGGATTTTTTCTGTACACAACTTTATCCCCCTTTTCACTCTTTGGGGGTGTAATTATCAAAAACGCTAAGACATATGTATATTATTTTTTAATCGTCACCCTAAACAAAAAATTCGAAGATCCTAGCTTCAAAACCAAGGGACTTTCATACAAACTTTAACCCCCTTCAACAAGCTTTGTTTTCGCCTATGTCCTTTCCTAAGCTCTACTCTATCTCTGTACCAAATTTCATCAAAATCGGTTCAGTAGTTAAGGTAAGAAAGCGTAACAGACCCGAGTTACTTTGACATTTATAACAATACGAGGGTTTACGTCATCACAGGAGCGGGACTCACTCTGTCATACGTGTATCGATATATTTTAATAATGAATTGTGCTGTCCTCAGTTTATTAACATTTATGGAACAGCACTAAGCTTAAACTTATGTATTTCTAAACTGTTATTGGACATAAAATTAGATCAAGAGCAAAAGTTTTCGAAGAAATCTGTGTAATTTGTACTCGGCTGCTTTTTTTTCTCTTGCCCTTGCCCGGTTTTCAGTAACTTAATTATTTGTTCCCCTTCTTTGGCATGCATAATAATCGTGCTACTCTGTAATTTTTTTCCTATACAAGGGTGACACAAAGTTTGTGGCTAGTAGTTAGTAACAAAAGGTGTTGAATTTGGAAGCTCGCGATGCATACTCTACTTTTATACTTTCTGCAAGGCAATTGAAACCAATGACTGTTATAAAGAAAGTAGGTACTTAAGTATGTTTTTTATGTTTTTTGTCGTCTTTTTGTAGTGGTCAGTTCGACATTCGAATAAATCCTTCTTGGTGCGCGGCTGAAGATGAATTTCATAAAAAGTTATCATGTTTTTCTTTTTTTTAATTTTTAGGCAGTGCAAAGAAAATGATAACATACAGCTTAACTCAGAATAGAATCTCATTGCACCTAAACATTTTTGAAACCAACCTCGATCAAGCAATGCTACCCATGTAGTCGTAGTACATGGATTGCATTCCAAATTCAAATCACATTATTTCCCATGGGAAAAAAATATATTCAGTACAACATTATGACCCGGCTAGACCTAGACTAGTTAAAACAAATAAAGTGGTTATTTCTACTAATAAAAAGAGCAGTAATTTTTTAGATATTTTTTTTGTGTTTAGATAATTTATTTAAATAACTATAATAAGGATTTTCGATATGATTATACAGTTCTTGTTCGATATAATATCAAGCAATTGATTAATATTTTAAAAGTGACGAGGTCCTCTAACGGGGGAAAAAAAAGCCAATTTCATAGGTGGGGATGGGGACCCAATATTTGGTGACAGTTTTCGTCAGCGGGATCCAGCCGACTGAGCGTGGAAGACAGGGTTCCCTGTCAAAAGCACTTCTAATCACTATTTTGGTGTTTGAATTTAAATAAATAAATAATATACCTATTTCACAACATCATTATACATTGCTCCGATCCCAAAGTAAGTAGCCAAAGCAATTGTGTTATGGAAAGCAGAGATAAAGGTGGTATCACCAAAACCCAGACCTGAGCCAATATAGAAAAGTTCGTTTTCTTAATTGATCCAACCGGGAATCGAACCTGGGACCTCAGAGATGGCAACACCTTGAAAACCGGTGTCCAAAGCCACTCGCCCACAGTGTTCGTCATTTAGAGACGTGACGTGATTGGTGGCCTCAACATATTACTTTTTAGTTCGTTTTTGGCAGGGCAGTCGCGTCCTCCATATCTCAGCTATACAATCTCCTTGCGCAAAAAATACTTGATACAAACTCCTTGCTCGATATATAAACTCATATTTTCGCTAAATCTTTATTTTTCTCGTAGTCATAGTATAAATAAAGCATAGTATGCAATTCTTTAATAAAACGAAATTGATACCGTGGGCCAAGGGCCTCGCGCCGCTCAGGATTCTAACACTATCGTTAGAATCCTTCACTTGTTCGTGATTCATCTAGGGCCCTCGCTTTAAATCCGTCCTTTGTTCACTAATTGCATAATATACTATTTTTATTGTAATTAGCATCGCATAAACACCACAAAAGTAACTAGGTACATATTCCTACACGTATTTTGACGACTTAATAAAAATAAGTAATTAAAAAAATAATTTTCCTTGAAGCAAATTCAATGTAGAAAATATTCCCGTTTCAGTAAAAAGCTATTCGTATTTTTAGCTGAAGTTTGCTTAACCAGCTCCTGTAATGGTGACGGGGCGGGCCCCGTTTATTTTCACAGGGCGGAGTCACAGAAAAATCACCGCCTTTCGGAGGCCACGCCTACCGCCGCTTTTCCGACCCGATTCGATTCTATTTATTTTGCTTTCACGAGACACAGTCATGTGTGTAACTTTGGCTCTCTCTCCTAGACACCTAGGTACTAAAACATAATGATATTTTACACGAAGCGAACAAATGTGTTTAACAATTCAATCAATGTTATAGTCAAACTCTGAAGCTCCGGCGCTTCTAGGTTTGGCTAGATAGTCAAATCTCAGGTCTGAAAAGAAGTCTTATCAAAGTCCAAACCAAGAACTTTATAATCATGTTGGTCCAAACCGAAAGCGTGTTGTTTTGACTAACAAATTTATGTTTTCCTAGGAGAGATTAACTTGGAAAGCCAAACGCCGAAACTCAATATGATCAATCGAGGTTAAAGTTTAACAAGTTAGACCTAAATTAAGTACAAAATGCTTAAACGAAGACAAAATGTGCTAATTTGTTTTATTGAGGTATCAAAATACATATTTCTACATTATTTTATTGTTTATTGTTTCAATATTATAAGAACGAGGAATAGGGTTTCTTCTTGGTCTCACTTGTAGGACAAATTAGTAGTCAGGACCTCGAGGAAACGGGTTATTTTACATTGCTGACTATATACGCGTAAAAATATATCGCATCGATTGGTTACAAAAGTTCAATCCGAGGTAATTGTGTGATGTAAAACCTGATTCATCCCGCTTGCATGTAATTTGGATCGTTATTGCAGCCATAAAGCTAAACTGTTTGATATTAAACGTACGGTCGGAGTTCCAGCGAGGCAGTCATATTGCCCGGTTGGCTGGTCAAAGCGAGCGGGGTGGCGCCGCCACCGTTGCGCGTCGGTTTAATATCAGTACAGTTTCTTAGAGCACACATAACATTGCATACTTACATATTAGAGAAGCAAAAAACAAAGACGATTATTATTACAAAAGTTTATTTTTTCACAGTTTACAATAACGGGCCATTTATTATTACACTCTTTTCTCGAAGAAACAACGCATTTTCGAGCTCTTTATACCCTTTTTAGGGCCTGAAGAAACTGCCTGAATTATAAATTGCCTTATGACATACTTTTTACATAAAGTAGATAGCGCATATTCCAAATCACTTTAAAAGTAATATTATTTTTAAAGTAATTATTATGAATTTTAATATTATTATTTTTGGCATGGAGATAGGTAATTAGGTGAATATAAAGGGAAAAGTCTGAAAACATTTGCTGCCACACCACACCCACACCTAAAGGAGAGAAATGTTATCAGGAGAAACATTTTTTTATTCGATCGATATGACACAAACCTTAAAAATAAAAAACACGTATTTCAGTTTACTTAATTCACTAGGGTGTGGTAGGGTTACCAGTTAGAATTAGGGTATGTATATATAAATATTCTGACAAAAACTCTGATTTCTACCAAACGACATTTTGTTAAAGCGCCCACACGGTGCGACGTTTACGATAATACATATTAGGTCTGTATAAAAAAATATTTTAATAAATAATGGCATTTTTAATCATCACTGTAGTCAAAAACCATAGTATCGACCATCTGATATACAACGTGTTACAAAAGTACTAATGCCGAATATGGTAGATAGGGACTATCAAACTGAACAACTTTTACTATGGGACCAAATCTGAAATTGCGAAAAAAAAACAGCTGTTTCATACATTTTGATATTTTCGTAATTATTTTTTGTATGAAACAGCTGTTTTTTTTCGCTATTTCTAAGTTGGTCCCATGGTAAAAGTGGTTCAGTTTGATAGTCCCTATTTATCATATTAGGCATTAGGGGTACTTTTGTAACTCCTCGTATAAACTTAGTTCCCTTATTTTTAAATTTGAGATTTTACCTTGAACAGTTATTGTTTCTTGTTATAATGATTTGTAAAATTAATATTTCAAGTACTTAGACAAAAATCAAGGTTTAGTTTTTCGTTATTAAGGTTCCGTACCCGAAAGGCCAAAAGGAGCCCTATTGCGGTCATTTAAGTTTTAGTTGTTCATGATTGTTTTTATTATTTGTTTATTTATGATCTTAAATGTTGACTATTTGAAAGTTGATTATTTATTGCAAAGTTAGTTGATTATTTTACTAAAAATGTCCTAATTAACTATTATAAAAAAAAGTTTAATTTCTAAGATTTTATTTCTTTTGCGAATAATCCAAAAAAGCCTGACTTTTCCAAGTCCGGCCGGAATCCTGACAGGGACCCAAAGGCCTGACGTGTCAGGACAAATCCTGACGTGTGGTAACCGTAGGTGTGGGTCACTTCAGTGTGAAATGGGGGATAAATGTTTCATGCGAAAATATTTGCTCATTATTTGATTTACTTACAAGAACCGCCAAAGAAAAAAGGAAAATTCCTAATAAAAAAAAGATATACCATAAAAACCTTATCATGTTAAATTTAGCCACGTGACTGACTGAGATCTAAGGTGGAGCCAGGTCTGGTAGTACTGTATTTCTTCACATTTATAAATAAAATAATATTATTTCAGACATATAAAAAGATATTTTTACAATATTAATACATAGAAAATAAAAGTAATGCAAGTATAACATACCTATTGTTTAAATCTTAAGTTTTTTATAAACTTTAAAAAACTTAAGATTTTTTCATTAAGAAGCCTTCAAGAGGATTGTGCACCAAGCGGTCTCCTACATACACCCACCAATCTTTAATTCCCACAATCTAAACCTTGACTTCAAGTACTGTTTTTTATAGTTGTGATGTAAGAACTAGATATGTGCGTTTCGAATTTTTAAAATTTATCATAAAATTTGAAATATTTGCACCTTAGTCATATATAAAATGAATATACAATGAATATAAAAAAACAATCAAATCGTACAGTCCTACTTCTTAGATATTTCAATAAAAACCGAAAATTCATTGCTTTTGGTTAAGGTTTAGAGAGTGGGAAATGTTATCGCCGTTTGTATGGAGATTGGAGACCGCTTGATTCACAATCCTCTAAATACAAGCAGACTCATTCCCACAAGCAACACCCGTTCACGAGCATGATGCATGAACCAGCCATGACTCCGCTCAATTACATTTACTTACATACCTACGTAACGTTACGAGGCGCCTCACACGACGTCACCGCAGAAATGTTAAAAGTGAGCATGACATACTCAAGCTAGACTACCAACCTACTACCTATATTATAGCATCGAAACTAGACGCTAATACAACATTTTAAGTTGTGTAATTTAATACATAATGTAAAGGTTTTATTTAATTAAGTAACACTTAAAGTAGATTGTGAACCACGTGATCTCCACACAAACGGCTATAGGTAACGTTTTTCACCCTCTAATTATGCTATTAGTTGGAGAAATTATTCTTTAGTATGTTGTTGTGATGCTTAAGAACTACGTTTGTACGTTTTATTTTTTTAATATTTAACATAGATTTTGAAATATTTGCATCTTATTGATGTCATACAAAACAAAAAAGGGCCAGTATTTTCAAATCTAGGTACAAGTGAGACTGTGAGATTGAGATGAAGAGAGATTCGAACCTCACTTCACTTCGCGTGATTTATTATTATAAATTAAAGCTACTTTACCGATTGAAAAAGGTTTTAGTTAGCTACCGTAGCTATCTTAAATCTTTTGTGATTAAAAAATATCACTATCTCATTTATGATTTTAAATTCCCGCGCAGTGAAGTGAGATTCGAAGTGAGGTTCGAGTTCGGTTACAGAAGTAGAGTTCTTAGGAATCACAACAACATATTATTAAAAAAACATTAGGTAGTTACTCTAGGTAAAAACATTATCGCCATTTGTATGGAGGTCGTATGGAGACCACGTGGTTCACAATCCTCTTAACTGTCACTGTTACTGTCGTTCTCAGATAGTGTTGAGTCGAGTGGGAGTTTTCTTTTGGTTGGTTTTCCATCCAATTCCTGCGGTCCACCGACTCGGTCGAGTGTGTTGGTGAGGATAACATCGCAAATGCAGCGAAGGTAGCAAAGCGGCGCGCGCGTCACTTGGGCCAGCCGCGGCGCGGGGTCCGGCCCCTCGAACCCCAGGTACTGCGATGTCACCACCACGCACCCAGCCACCAAGTGCAAGGTGCGCACTTGCACTCGAGCTGCAAGTTAACAGACCTTTAATACAGCTAAGGTTTCATACCTACAGACAGGCTGCTATTTGGGTTATTCTAATCTATGAGTAAAAAAAGCGTTACTTGTTAGAACTACACATAAAAATGAAATAAAGTTTGCAACATTTTTAACCCCCGACGCAAAACGAGGGGTGTTATAAGTTTAACGTGTCTGTGTATCTGTGTATCTGTCTGTGGTATCGTAGCTTCCAAACGGATGTACCAATTTTGGTAATTTATAACGATTACACATCGTCTGCAAAAATTATACATTCATAAATATATATCTTTAAAAAAACTTAAAATAACGTTGCTGATTCGTCATATCCTGTGTATGTTACTTATGTATGTACTAGGTTTGCACTAATTGGAAAAAATAGAAATAAACAATTTTTAAATCCGGTACTAGATATTTTGTTCCGCTCACTTTTGCCAACTCGGCGCTAGAACTGACGCTTTTTTAACTATGTTAGCGCTCAAAAATATTTGACGCCTAACGCCTAAACAAACATTAGTGAAGATGTGTTTCGAGTTCAGTCATCATTCTTTTTTTTTTGGAAGTTTTTGCAATTAAAGAATTAATACTTTATTCTGGGTCTATGGTGTTTATTTTTCATGTTACATTAGAATGACCCATTGATTCATTTCAACCCTTAAGCAATGGGAATGAAAATTTGGTTTTTGCATTTGGTAAACTTTTTATGTGAGAAATAAAGTGGGCATGTAGGTGTTCTGTAAGCGAGAGGCGAATAGGAGCGCCGCCATTTTCCGTCTCTTTCTTTTATTTAATTGCCCGAGTTAAGGATAACTCAAGCTAGACCGGGCCGTTCCGTATACAGGGCCTAAGCTACGTTGATCGTGCTAATATTCTTTAAAAAGACCGATGCATTTTGAGTCCCGTGGCTTCAGAAGCCGAGAGGCAACCGGTGCTCAACGAACATTGGTGTCTTATACAGAACGATGACGCGACCAACATAGATTGCGCCTCGGACACGGCACTAGGTCTAGCATGAATCATCCTTTATACTTACTGAGCTCCCGACACAGTGGATAACCGCTCGCGGCCCACCGAACACACTTCTCAAGGCGGTCGCGGCGATACTCGGAAATGTTGACAAACAGCGCGACGCACGGCATCATCTCCTGCGACATTCCCACGTACACCGCCAGCGCTTCAGCCATATCCACACTAGTCCACAGTGGAATACGGAACCCTGAAAATTTTTAAATTTTAGATTTTTCGCATTCACAATGCTATTTTTATATTAAGATAAATATTAATTATTTTTATTATTTTTTCTAATATTATTTACATGAAAATTTTACGCGGGATTAAATAATCCACCTACATTATAGATTAGACAATGGTAAAGTATATTTTACAATTTATTATTGAGGTTAGGTTAGTAACGGCTTTTAGTATACAATGTCAGTCAGAACATATATTGGAACTCTAATTAACCTGAACTGAAAATGCAATAGATGAGAGTCATTCAAAATGTTCTCAAGAGTAAAAACAGTAGGTTTATTTATATTTTTTATTAGGTACATAAAATAAATGGTTAATTCTTATTTAAATAGATTATGTGTATTACTTAATAGCGATGTTACACGGTTCACTTGTGCTTTTCAATTTGGATGAAGTAGCCAAATTAAATCATATAAAATATGTAAAGGTAGTTCACCTTTATTTTCACTTTTAACTCAATTGAACATGTAAACACAAGAACTGATCGATTCACTCGATTTCGGAACTATTCAATCTACAAGTCAAGAAAAACATTTTCTTCAGCAATGGAATTGAATATAGTCCACTTTATAATTTAAACAGATTACTTATGAGATATTTGTAAACAGTATTATTATTCACTTCTGCGACTTTTAACCAAATTGAATCAATCAAAGTACTATGTAATATCGCTCTAAATATCCAACTAACCCAAATAAGCGTAGACCTGGAATTCGGAATGGTTGATGTCGGCCTGTGAGTATGATAGGCCGTTGCACAGGAGGTAAGTGCGCACCACTTTCGCATTTATCAGATATTTGGCTCCCGTCATTTTGGAGGCGAGCTGAATACACGAAGCTATAGTGAGCGGCATTCGATATGACAGCGATTGCATTAACGCCTGCCACTCCGGGCCACCTAAGTAAATGGTCACAAGTCATTAATATTGTTGGCTTCCCTTTTTACATTCTTCACTTTATGTGGTACCTGGCCCCCCTACTCAAATGACCATTCTACTAAAATTAACGCCAGTAGAATAGAATTACAATGTATGGGAATGACATAAGCTAACGCTTAGCTCCTGTCAATCCCATACATTGTCATTCTATTCTACTAGCGCTAATTTTAGTAGAATGGCAATTTAATTAGAATGAGTCAGTAAATGAAATACAAAAATTTGATTGCAGTCCAAGCAGTTATAAGCAGGTAGTTAGTTTGGTAGACATAACCTTCTGTTCTCCAAAAGGAAAAACGAAACGAAACAAAAAGGATCACTTGGTTATCAATCTGTCGGTCAAGACCATTTTTATAAGGAAGACGTTATGGTAAAAATAAATCAATAATTAAGAAATAAATGTTGGACAACATAAAATCACATAAATTGCTGTGATTTCGAACATGATTACTTACTATCTAAGACTACGGTAGTACCACAAACACCTAGACATGAGACAATATAGAAAAGTTTGATCATAAATTTTATAATGATGCTGATTTTAAGGCGGTTAGCACACTTTACCGGACACGCTATGTAGTATCACAATCAATAAGGGATACGACAAAGGGATAACCATAATACTACATTACCATGAAGTAGCCAATCAAAGTCTTACAACCCCTTATTATTAAACGAAGAGTAAACACCTACTTTAATTAAAAAAAACTAGACCAATTTAAATACTTTTTACATAAATATAAAGAAAGGATTTTTTTATATAATCTCGTCCTTGATTGCTGGATGTCTAAACAATAGCAATTTTTTTTAGGTATTTGGAGATTAATATCTCTTTTAATAATTATTTTATGAAAAAAAAGAAAACATAGGAACACCGCCAATTCATTCATTTAAATTTAAATGAATAAATATTTAAATCGGTCTAGTTTTGGAGGAGGAAAAAGGGGACTACCAAAAGTTAATTTTGTCAACTTTCTATAGGATTTTTTCAATTCTCTCGACCGTGGTGTTTCCTCTTAAGCGAGCATCTACGCGTGTATGCCGACGCAACGGCGGGCCGACGACGGACCGTACGCATCTCAGTTCCAAAAGGTATCATCTCATTCTCATCGCGCGCGGATTATATCAAACAGTATTATTATAGGTAGTTTGACCGCTAGCACAGAATAAATAATAGTACTTACCGCAAGCGCTGTACCGCGCCTTGAGTGGTGATAAGAGGTGGCGGGGGAGGGAAAGCGGCGATAGACGTACGTGCGGGAGGGAAAAAATAGGCTGCTCTGCCCCCGCCCTCGCCGCGCACTTACCCAAGGAGTGGTACTGCTCTTGCGGTCAATCAAATCATAGTCTTACCATTCCGCAAAGTGGTGTATGTCCTCATTTTTATGGCAAGGTACCGCTCCACGAGCCGGCACGCCAGGCCTGGCACGCCATTAGAGTTCACTCCAAACTTGGAGCTCATGCTCCACACTACTGCCCTCCCTTTCTTTTTCAGCAACTTTGTTGCCCATATGTCCTCGTTTTGCACTGGAAACACTAGTTTAGATAAGTACAAAGTTTTGGAATACTGATTAGATTACCTTAGACTATATTTTTATAAATTGAAGGCTAATTTTACATTAGCGCACATTTTTCCTTATGTTTAAGTAAGTCAGCATCAGATCTCATTGCTGGGGCCAGGCTGGGGCACAGACCTTCCTTACGGGTGGATAAGGAGGATGGGCCATAATACACCACGCGGACTAATGCGGATTGGTCGGTGTTAACGACTGCAAATGCAGCCGAGACCAACGACTTATCGTGCCTACCGAAGCACGGGGGAGCTCGAGATAATATATTTTTGGTCACCCATCCCCTGACTGACCCTTGCGAAAGTTGCTTAACATCCGCATTCGCAGGGCTAATGCGCTAACCCTCCGCGCCATCGAGTTATATGATTAATTCATCAACGCCCCAGCGGACGCAGGCGGCCGGATAACAATGGAATATCTATTGTGTCTCATTTTCCGGGCGTTAAAGGGTTAAGTAAAATCAGAACATTAATATCTATGAAAAAAATAAAAAATCAGTCAGAGAAATGTTATGAAATCAATAATAATTTTTTATGTAATCTGACCATTAAAAAAAATGCACGATGCATTCATCAGTCAACTTAAATTAATTATAAGAATATATTATTTTAATAAGTACCTACCTACTTCCAACCAAATCGCAACTATTATTTACATTCAATGCCGGTGTAAGGGTATTTAACGTAGGTAGGTACATACGTTTTCATTTTATAGAATGGAATGAAAGGAGTCATAAGCTTACCTTCGTCTGAGCTATCCTCAATCATCCTTGATATCCAATCTGGTAAGTGGTGTAGTGTCGGGACAAGTGCAGGCATTGTTTTCGAGTCAAAATTCCCACAATTTTCCATTTTTTAAATTTAATAAGAACTGAACGAACGCTGGTGTGACGTGTGACAGACAGTAAACAATTAACATCTACCTACAGCATTCTGTTGACTTACCTAAGTTAATAAATAAACTATAAAAACAACCTTATTCATATCATAACCTTGTCTGGAATAGCCAAGAATTTTATATTCATATTAATTTTCGTTTTATATAAAATTCTTGGTGATATGATGATAGCACAGCACACCAAAGAGAATTTAATCACTACGTTTTAAGCAAACCATCAACAACTCTGCAGTTAATTTGACATGATCTGTCAGATCAATAAAATGCATATAATTAGGTATCAAAAAGTTTGTATGATATGACTGCAGATTATTAATTTAAAAAAAGTTATATCCATGCATCCAACCTTTTTATTATCTGTTATTTTGCTTATCTGTGTATCATTTTGTTTTATTTTAAAAAATACTCAGGTTATTACATAGGCTGGAAAAAATCTAGGCATAGTTTTGAGGGATATGCCTATGAGTTAGATCGCTAGGTCAAAATAACTTTGTGAGCGATCCATTGCCTAGTTTATTTAGGTGGTGTTCGAAATTCGTATCACTTCTACTGACGCTCGCAGCAAAACGCGAATTTAGCAAGTTTTCCGCAGAAAAAGTTCGCTTTTCGTGCTAAAGAGGTGAAATTGTTGGTTTGTGAAACTGTTAAATATGTGCAGTTTCATATACTACACACTGCTTTATACTCTCATAATGTAGATTGAACCTAAAGGAAAACCAAGGCATATCACCGCGTATAAAAGCGGGTGCTGTGCCACGCCACTGCCACAGATAAGTAAAAATTAGAATCATAACTTTTTTGTAATGCTATAAAAATGGCGCAAATATAATCTGATGAAATCTTCTGATGATATAATTCTTGAATAATAATTATGCCCTAAGTAATGGTAAAAATAGTAAACTAGTGGCTCTTTGAGCCATTTTGAGCTGACCCGAAGACGCTTCGCTCTCACTCGGTCATTGAATATAAAATTTTGTCTTCTGAACACTGCTGAAATGCATGTCAACGCCACTCATAAATGATGAAAGCCCAAATTATCAAAAATACGTTGAGCTCTCTATAGTATGAAATATTTACTGCGACAAAGATCAGCCCTGCTGGTTTTAGTGAATGACATGCATGCATTTATACTCTGAAGCATAGAAATAGAAGAACAACAATGTCAATGAACAGGTAATCCAAAAAACGAAGTGCAAATGTGTGAGTGAAATAGTGTTGTCCACACTACTTAATATATATCGATGACTTTACCTACTTACGTCTTTTCTGTGTGGCTTAGTGGTGATATTGACATTTTCAATCCAATTTTTCATCTGCGCCATCGACCTACAATACAACTATAACCCGTAGTTGTATTGTAGGTCGATGGCGCAGGTGGTTAGTGCTCTCAGTATCGTAGGATTTGTTGGTAAAAAGAGGTAGGTAATTAAAATATTGCGTATAGTTCGAATTAGTGGTTTATGAAACTGACGCATAATGAGGGGTATTAAAATATGAGTGTATTTTTAATAGTATCACAAAAGTGTTTTAATACCTACCTAGTTCATACACTACTAGGATTGAACCCACTAAATAAAAGATCAATTTTAAAAGAGTTTAAAATAGTTTATTCATTTATAATAAGTATAACGTACTCTTTAACATTGAGTATTTAGACCATAACGAGGAACACTTGAACTTGTCAGACAATTCCTGAAAATAGGCCAATAGTGGGTACGTTTTCCGAAAACGGCGTAGCCTTATTTGTATTTTCCACGCCATAAAGTCGTAATAGCATTTGTCATACAATTTTCTCGACTTCACTGGTAACAGATTATTAGTCAGTTCTGTCGCTGCAACCAAAATATCAGGAAGAGTGAAATTTTCATCAAACTCACTGCTTTCAGACATTTTTAAGTAGTTTAAAGCACAGTAAAAGTAAAAATTGAAATGAAAACTTTTTTGGAATGCTCTGAAAATGGCGCGCATTCCATTAGAAAAAAATAATAATGAGAGGAGTGCATTACAGCATACTAATCGTTACTAAGTCATCGATCACCATAGAGTACATTTTAATCATGGAAAGTATGTGTTTAAGTCGTTGTTTTTTTTAATATCACGGCACTGCCGTGGATCTTGGATTTGCTCTGTATCGTAATAAGAAAAAAAGGTTTTTTATAACATTGTTAAGTTAACGAAGGTAAGTTATAAAATAACTTTTAAATTTTTTTCGGTATTGCGTGTATAAAGTATGTCGATATAAATTCGTTTTGAAATAATTCTAATTTTACGATATGAGAGTATATAATAGACCATTATGATATATGTAAGTGCTGTAATTATCAAAGCGCATGTATGTCATACGACTTTTTATAACATATTTGCGAGGAAATGAATAAAACTCGGACTTTCTTAAACGAATAAATTTTTTATCACTTGTTAAAGCAGTTATAAAAATTTGTAAAATTGATTAAATATTACGTTGCCAGTTGGCCACTTGAGCGTCTTTTTAGAAATGCCAGCAAGTTGAAGTATGACTTGATATCAATACCATGTTTTGTTTTCACATTGCTTTTTAGCATTGAATTGAAGTAGCACCACAATGAGCTTGACTTATATATTTTTTGGGTAAGAGGCTTAAAGTAGCCTTTTTCGCTGCCTCTGAGACTTCTGGCGGTGTCGAATTATTAAATTCATCAGTACTTGACGACATTTTCAAATAAAAACAATACAGCGAAAAGAAAAAGCACGCGGAAAAATGTTTACTTGTTTTACGGAAAAATTTTACTTTCTTTAAGGCAAAGGCATAAAAAGCAGCCAGTATTACTAATAAAGTAAATTAATATTTTTGTTAGAGATAAATGGTTGTAATTTATTGTCAAAATTAATAAAATTAAAGAATCAAATGTTTGTTTACTATATTTTATCGCCAAAAGTTAATTTAATTCATAAAATGCTGACCTCTTTTCTGACATAAAAACTATTTGCTAAGATTAAAAAAAGTACCGTATGTTTTAGACAGAGCATCTTGATAAACCGTGCGTTTTACATTACCATAACGCACAAGTACGTAATGAGATATAATACGATATTGAAATTGGTGTAATAAGAGACCCTTTACGAGCAAATAAGTTATAAAATTAATTATGTGTGAATTTAGATAATTCTTGTTTTATTAAAAAGGAGATACTTTAAAGGTGTTCTCTTTTTAATTTCCTTGACATTGGACCTTGGACTTCGAAGATACACAAGAGAACTCTTCGGAAAACAAATAGAATAGGGTATTAGTGATTACACTACGATATTGAAAGGTTTCGCATCAGCCATTTTTATTGTCACTGCTGGGGCTGCGATACAAGCCTTATTTATAGGCTGATGAATAGGATGGACCATAACCCACCGCACGGGCCCAATGCAGATTGGTGGGTGTTAATGAGTGCAAATGTATTCTGGGACTAATAGCTTAAAGTGACTTGTGAAGCACGGAGGAGCTCGAGATAGTACACTTTGGTCACCCATCCCATGACTGACCCTTACTAAAATTAACAGCGCGAAAAGTGGAAATTGAGTTATTAGGACCATTGAATAGTGTGAAATATGAATAAAATATATTTATATCATCGCTGACAATTACATATACATACCTACCACAAAAAAGTTAAAAATAAAAAAGCTTTTAAAAATTAATAAGAAAGACCTCCTTCAAAAAACAACTTCAAAAAGCGACAGCTTTAAAAAGCAAGAAATAATATTCAAATCTGCACAATTACTATTCAAGTACGCATATCTGATATCAAAAAAACGTCTTATGAAGTCGGGTGGGGCTAATCTGACGGGTTAATCGATTTATCGATACTCGTGACGTCATTAAGGTAATGTAAATAATTTTACGGTTACAAATTAATCTGATTTTTTACTACCTAATAACATAATAATTAGTTTTTAACTTTATTGAACGGCTAAAAATGGTTTATCGATTTTATCGATACTCGTGAGGTCATCAGTTAGTCAAGCCCTATCGTAAAACAACATTTTACTATTTTACGTAAAATTTACTAAATTATTTATAGTATAATAAAATATGACTATATATGGCAAAGGAAATTCATAAACTATGTTCCATACTGTTTTCTTCGTCGATAAACGAATAAATGTAGCGAAATTTTGTTTCTACAGAAATGTGTTGCATAATCAATCAATCAATCAAATGGTTTTATTTGCAGAATATAGGTAGGTTTACAATAATTGGTGTTGTATTACAAAATTTGAGCGCTGTATTCTTACCCAACGGGTGTGCAAAATTAATATTAGATACATAGAAAAAGATAAACAATTACGTCAAAAAAATGGATTAAAAGAAATGTCACATATTAACATATTCATACAATCAATTTAAATGTCAGGGCCATACAGATATTCGGTCAACGTATAATAGGTTTTATTTATCAGAAAATCTTTTAGTGCCAATTTATATTTCACTATATTATTAATTTGTCTTGGCAATATCTTATTAACATGTGAAAAGTGTGATTACTTGGATTGATTCTTTTTGTCACATCACAATTACATAAAGAACAAGACACCATGGCTCCACAATACCTTTATTAAAAATTCTAATTAAGATTATCAAATATTTTAAGCAAACGGTGATTGCTCATTTGCAAGGCGGGACGCTATGGGCTCTTACTGTAAAAAATGTCGGCACATTGACACTTGATCCTTTGTCTCTTTTTTTCATAGACCGTGTCCGTATAACGATAACTTCTCTTTTCCACGCTCTATTGGTTTTCTTGAGCGCAGCGAACATTTTTCTAAGTCTATGCTCTTAAGTATTTATACCATAAGTCTTTGATTTATACTGTACTTTAGTACATAATTTGTGTTGTACTGTACCGGTTTTTGTTGCTGTCTTACTATTTCTCGGCCACTGATCGAACAGAATTACTGGATATACACTTTCTCAATAGGTACAAAGTTTTGTTAAAATCCATTCAATGGTTTTTACGTGATGTGCGCTTAAAACATAAGATGCGAAATATAATTTCGAAATGACGTAAGAACCAGTTTATTATAGATATAGATAGATAGATATAGATTCTACATAGAATATATGTAGAATTGAGCGCTCGTTACCAGACTTCACCAAACCCTAAGTTAGAACAAACTTCGCAATACCACTCACTCTCACTAGTAACTATCCTACGATCTTGTAGAAGAATTATCGACACTAGTCCACAGCTTCTCCAAAAAACCGTCATCTTTTTTTAATAACGCTCTTCTTGTGAACACGTTTTTTGAGAATCTCATCCAATTCAAACACCCATTGCGTGAATTGCTGCTCCAAAGCAGCAATAGGATCGTTTACCGTGGATCCAAAATTCTCCAATTATTAGGATGTAAAATACAGTTTGCGAAGTTCCTCCTTTGAACTTTTCCAACATTGATCTAAACCAATCAACACGACTGGATTTTTACTATTTTCTATGTCAATAAGGTACTAGGGCAAATTTCCAGATTTTAAGATTTTGGGATAAAATCTTCAGCTCTGCTTAAATCTCTTGATATACAGGGTTAATGGAAATATGAGGTACTAGCGGCCCGCCCTGGCTTCGCACGGGTACAATATAGTTACGAATGTGGTGAGTGTGAAGTTATAGACTATACTACAAGATATCTTATATATAGTGGTGGCCACATAATTAAGGACGCCAGTTGATTTTCATACAAACGAAGTAAATTTTAAGCATCAAGCGGTGATCTGGTGATGGCCATCCAGGGAGTGAATGGAGGAGATCCAGATTTCTATACACAACCAAGTGATCTGACCAGCATTTTAAGAGATGTAAGGATATGTTTAAAAGAACCGCGAATATAGCATTAAAATGTATGAAAATCTTGAAACTGACAATTCTGATGCTTACATCTCTTAGAATGCTGACCAGATCAGTTGGGTGTGTATTGCGATCTGAATCTTCTCCATTCACTCCCTGGATGGCCATCATATCAGCACTGCCAACATAACGCCATAGGTACTATTCAATGAAATGCATTCTACCTACTCTCAGGGGAAATGACCAAAGAGAATGTAATACTACGTTGAGATGACAAATGATATTTATTTTTCTTAATTAATCAATCAAATACACAAAAAAGTTTCAATTCCGACGTCGAAGTCAAGCACCCCTAAAGTAGGTTTCTACCACTCACATATATATAAAAAAAATACGAAACACGTGTTCAATTAATTTTGTGAAAGAATGACTATGCCTTTCAAGTCAATAAGGTCAAGGAATTATAATGGTAGTAGTAATGGAATTATAATGTAATATTCAACACAATGAGAATTGTTCAGAATAAATTGATTGATTGATTGATTAGAATCGCGTTCTCCCATACAAACTTTGCCACCCTGTTTCACCCCTTTAGGGGTTGAATTTCGCAAAATCCCGTCTTAGTGAGCACCTACGCCCTAAAAGGAGCCCTAATGCAAAATTTGAGACTCCTAGCACTTGTAGTTTCTGAGATTTCGTGATCAGTGAGTGAGTGAGTGATTTTCCCTTTTATATGAGGTATTGCTGCTAAGATCAAATAGATGAGGTCAAATAAATATTTTTGCACGGATAACATTTTCTTTTTGAGAATTGGAATTAATTTTTCTTTAACCAAAAGTACGTTTTAAGGTACAAATAAATAAAAATAATTTAGAAGTGGTAATTCGATTCCGTTTTTTATTATTATTTTGGGATAGAAAACGTTCTTTGTGTTGATATTGAATAAAAAAAGTTTCTAAAACTACAGGCGCTTACAAAAAAACAACCGTTAAATGCATTTTTTTTCCAGACTTTCGGATATAAACTTCGATCATGATCGAATATACCAGCAAATAGCGCGTGCGTGCAAAATATTTTTCCAGCTATTTAGCTTTCAGTTGAGGTATAAAACTTATTAAAAACCTTAATAGGAAGTGAGAAATTAAGAATTAACTATCCCATTTCGTGTACAATTTGTCAAAAACATACATAACCCTGTGTAACAAGAATTAATTACGAAAACATCGAAATGTATGAAACAGCTGGTTTTTTTTCGCGATTAAAGAGTTGGTCCCTTAGTAAAAGTTGTTCAGTTTGATGGCCCCTATCTACCATATTCGGCATTAGAGGTACTTTTGTAACACCTTCTATATGTTCCTTCAAAAGCTGTTGCTAACGAAGGAGAAGACTTACAAAAAGCAGTGTATACATTTTCGTAAGATTCCCTAGATTGTGGTTTTAAGGTAACGCACGAAAAACTTTTCTCATGACGTCCATTGTTGCGTAGGAAAGAAGAGCGACAAAAATAACTTAAAACATGATGCATTATTAAATTTCTTATTGCTTATCTAAAAATTAAAAAATAATTATGTTTACCATTACTATTACAGAGTTGTATGTAATTATGTATAGGTATTTATTTGCTATCACAGATCTGATTATTGCACATAATATTAAATGAACACATACATTATTCACTAATATGAGAGCTGATTATTACACATTATAATATAAATAAACAGATTATATTCACTAACAAGAGAACGTATCTTCAAAGAATAAAATGGATTAACTTTTAAATTAAAAAAGATTGTAGCGGCTTCGGCAAGCCGCAAATAATCCGCGAAATGTTAACAAGTTATAAAAAATTATGAATTAACGTCGTCTGGGTAGACGAGGGTCGGCGGGCAACCAACAATGGCCTCCACTGGGGTCCCCAATAAAAACTTGACAAATGGCGTTTCATAATCGTGCTGCATTCCACAGCTCGTCAACGGGCGCTCTGCCCCCCTCATGGCGAAAATAATGTTTCTCCTGAAATTACCTTGTAGGGTCTAATCTGAAAAGCTAAAAACTATCATCGAAAGCGCTAGTTTCGGTTCGTGACATCCTAGAAACAATAAGGTAAAAAATTAAGAGCGCATAGTATGCACACTAGTGCCGCCATTGAAAAAAAAACATAGTGCTTAAATAAAGACATTATCTCTCTGTAGTGCACTTTTCTCAAAATACTCCATTCAACTAAACGACAAGCTAGAAAATATTGTTTATGCTATCAAAAGTACCAAAAAGCTTCTTCGGAGTGCATTACAGAGAGATAATTCACAATTTCGTCTTTATTTAAGCACTATGTTTTTTTTCCAATAGCGGCGCTAGTGTGCAAACTATGCGCTGTTAAGTGAACCGAATGACTGACATTGTCAAGTTTATTACAATAATTAATTACCTACTTTGTTGTGATAAGTTAATGTTCTATATCACGTTGAAGCTTCGATTTATAGGTATGCAAGATTTATTATTTAGATTTAAGCCATATTGTAAGATTCTTTGTTAATCTATGTAAACTATTTACCTATTATTATTTTTACTTCATAAAAATATATTTTGTTTTTTCATTCAATCTGATTTGATTTATCTTATCAGTGATTTATAAATAACTCAGCCACAATGTAATAAACCAAAGTTTTATAGCATCGATACAAAATCTTCAAAGGGCAGAATTTTCATCTGATTTCGAGGCTTTCACCGCCCATAACGCGTGGTCACAGTTTATTCTCATATAAAAAATGTCACGGGGTCATAAACTATGAGTGGTTATTACAGAGTAGTAAGGAATGCGCATTAAGGGCTTGTACTTCGCCAAAATATTGAGCTTGTCACGGCCCTCCCCTCACCGACACGATGTTATTAAAAATAATTTCTCATTTTTATTGCCTCTAGGTGTAGTAGCTTAGACCGATTATAAATGACTTTACCTTTGTTACCGCAACCATAATAACGTAAGGGGTTACTGGGATGACAATTAAATGAAATAATAAGATATCATTCATAAAAAAATGTAAGTGATATTTTGGTACCTCGAAGGTACTTTCATAGGTTACGGTTAACACTACTTCTGCTGTAATCTAAAAATGACACAGATCTATGTGACATTATTGGTCAAGTAAATTGATTGGAACTTAACTCATGGTAACTGTGATATTAGTAGAAACTTCGCATTGCCAAGTTATTTTCTGAAATTTACAAATATAGGTAGATATGTGAAAATCTTTTTTTCTTTTTATAACACAATCTAATTATGTGAACTTCCAATCCGTTTAACTTTTATGATATCGCTGAAAATATTGGTTCCCGGAATACAAATAGCTGCAGTGAGGGAAAAGAGGAAAGTTGAATAAAAAAGTAACGATTTGGCAGGCTATGTTTAGTGTGTACATACGGTATGTTGGAGTATTCATAACATGATAGTATAGGCAAATGGATAAATCTGTGTTTTCTGATCGCGAGGGGCGTGTCGTGGAGGCGCCCGCCCAGCGCGTCCCGGCGCGGCAGTCCTAGCCGAACCGCCGCGGCACGCGCACGCACGAACCTCGGACGCGGATATTACGTCGCGAGTGAAACACTATCCAGTCAGAGGTAAGTTTTTACGATATTACTTTGTTTAAAATACATAACAACAGATTAATTATGAATATCAAAATATGGTTTGGAAAATTTTATCTCTCACCATTTAATAAATATAATTATAGACGACGAAAATAACATTTCCAGTTAGGAAAGAAACTTTAAAAAAGTTTTCCAGATACAAATTACTCTATAAAATATTTATCTAGGGTCCTTTGCAACCATTTAATTAAATGGTCAAAATCTGATCTTTTGTTTCGTAGCACCGTAGCATGCTACGATCTTTGACGAAATGTCGTAAATTATGAATTGACTTTGTGTATTGCTGATTATTTATTCAAATTTCCAAAACTTAAGCAGGTAGGTAGTCGAATGATACACTTTTTGAATAAAATTAATTTACTTATTGAATAAAATCTTATCTAGGTTTTGGCCGACTCCAGTGCTTAAAAATTTAAAGTACTAGACAAAAAGCTAGATTTTGAAAAATAAGCTTTCCGTCGGATTTCTGTATTTGTTAACTTCTTTACCACTAATTTTATTATTATTAAAATTGTAGCTATTTACAATAACGGATTTTCTTATTTATTATTAACTGATTTTTATTTTAAGGGGTTTCCGATTTAAGGAATGATCCAAAATAGCATTTTTGAAAAACATAGTGAACTGTATCGGCATTTTTTAGGCTTCAGATGCAGTCCCCGGCCGGTGTAATTTAGAAAAACTAACTTTTTATATTGTATCTGATCTATTTGTGGTACCGTCGATGCTTCCAAATTCATAAACAGGGCTCTATTATTTAGTGACTTGGTCTATTATTTAGTACTGGTTTAAGAAGTTGTAAAAACAATTCAACGTAAAAATCTAAATCTAAGAAACTATGTATGTAATTATAACATAACAGGCCCCTTTGTCTTGTTATTTCCTTATTTTTAACCGACTTCAAAAAAAGGAGGAGGTTATCAAGTCGACGGTATGTTTTTTTGTTATTTTTTAAATTTCAGAAAGGTGACTCAATATTAAGGCCGGCATTCCGAATCGAAATCATTCCGATCACAGCAAACCCATACAAATCTATGGACGTACCACATACATGTTATGAACAAAAGTATATAGCTTTTATTTCGCCGACAATTTGTTATTTTTTTTGTATCGTATATAAATGAATAAAATTAAAAAAAAAATGCGGTAATTGTCCGTTAAAAATTTTCATACTTACCGATATCCGTCTGTATGTGGCGGGCCTTTAAAGATGTTTTTTTTTCGTATGCCATTTTGATGATATTTTGGGATCATTCCTTGGATCATCAGAATAATTTGCAAAAAATACTCATCTAATCTTCTAAAACTACAAACTGTAATGTACTTTCGCAACCATGGACTTATTTGTAACTGTTTAATATCTAAGTCTTTTTTTGTTATTTTCAGCTTTTACTAGCGATACCTACCTAGGAATGGAACTCCAAAAATATTTTGAATATTAAATGGTAATACATTTAAATAAAAACTCGTACGTATAGCTGCTCAGCGAATTGTATTTTCTTTACTATTGACCGGTTAATTGTTTAATCTTTACTTCTATAAAGGTATAGATATACATAATTATTTTGGCATACATGTATTCGGAAAATACGGGTGACATTAAATTCTCACATTCCTGATTAAAATTATTTTAGGATTTCAAAATGTGCAATTGTGTCCAATTAGCGTATTGTAGAAGACCAATGACATAAAATATTTAAGGAAATAGAGCATTTTACCCCGGATTTTTAACTACAATATGTCTGGGTCACTGGAATTTCATTGAAAATCAAACAACTCGTAGGTTGGTCGTAGCTCAGTGAGTCCTATATTCACTAAAACGTAGAGTTTATATGTTCTTCTCGGTAACGGTACCGCGGCGATAACCGTAGCTACCTAGTCGTTGCAAGTTGCAACCTTTTTCGTATTTACGTAAGTCAGTCAAATACGATTGACACACGTGAATGCGAAAAAAGTTTCATAACGACGATTTGAACATCCAAGAACTTTAAATTCATTTATGGTTCAATCCAACCAAGACCTTTAAATTCATTCTATGACACTGGAATCACCTAGTCTAGCCTAGTCTAGAATAAGGCATCACCGAATAAGGCTAGAAAAATCAAAAATTACCTAAATGCCTTGAAATGGCGTCATTTATGTTTTCCTTCTCTTTCACACTAACTGAAATTGTCATACAAAATACTTATTCCAATTTATCTCAATTTACTCAGGTTATATAAAAAAAATAATAGATTTTTTTGAATAACTGTACATTATACACATTACCAATTAGGTACATGATTGTAAAAAATTAATAGTACATGTTTGCGGAAGCTCGAATCGACAGCTTCAGTGCGATAGTGAGGAAACGGTGCACCTCTGCGCTGAGTCGCTTGCGTGGCAGCACTAACAATATCCTAAAGGTATTGTTGATAGATGGGACATGCCTTTATTTTAACGGTGGGTACAGCATCACACAGTGTTAAACATAAAATAATTATAGTAGGTGATAACTGAAACTTGTTTTTGTTGTTGTTTATTTTTGTTATTTTTAAATTGAAATTATTAATAGGAATCGTATTTAAAATGTTAAATAATGTAATTTATTAAGAATTATGTGTTGTAATTACTAAACCTAGTTTTATAGTGCTTATTGTTACTAACGCGAATCTGGGCTCTGCCTGAAATAAAGAATAATAATAATATTAATCATAAGCCCGCAGGGCAGCTTGTGGCGAGCTGTTGGTGAGTAGCGACACCACGGACCCGAGTGCTTCAGGGAGTCGATCCAGGCCCTCGTCCCCGCATCAGGGGTGGACCCCAAGGGGGCCTGCGGACTCCCGCCCCTGGCTTGCCTTCGTTGGCCGTTCAGGGTGGAGTCGTTAGAGCTATACGCTCGCGGGGTGGAAGTGAAATATGCGTAAGACGCGAGTTGGCACACTATCCCTTGTGCAGTGGGTAGAAAGCGGTGCACACCTCTCAACACCCTCAGTTGCCCGCGCCGGTGTTGCGCCCCGGTCGGCAGTCGCTGGCCAGTTTGGGGTGCCCACCTAGCGGGCGGCGAGCCACCTTCCGCCGACGGTTCGAGTTTGTGAGATGTAGGAAAAGGCGGAAGTCCGTTATCTCACCCCATAGCCCAGAATTCCAATCCACTATCCTTCCACCCAATAGCCCGTTTAGTTTTTTTTTATGTATTCTCACACTCGCAATAGTCGATGGACCCGCCGGGGTCCGCTTCCGTCTACTAACTTTTGCGTGTAGTGTAGAGGAGCGGATCCCGGCATGTGCATCACACATTTCACATTATATTAAAACAGTCTCAAAGGGCCTCTACGTGTTGGACCCATGTCCCCACGCAAGCCTGGCAAAAGGACCGGACTTCGCCCCGAGAATTTCCAGCCGAGATTTAACAATAATAATAATAATAATAGTCATTATAGGATAGATGAGTCTAGATTTTGTTATTAATATTTAACGTCTAACAGTAATTTTCTCCATATTTCATAATAAGTTAACAAATAAAAATACTGTGTCATCACTGCCGGAATTGTCTTTGATTTGACATGTCACTATGTCAACGATTTTCTAATCTAAATTTATTTATGTCGCCTAATATTCAATTTTACAGGTAGGTGTTGTTTTTCAATTTAAATTCATTTTTTCTTTTTTAGAAATCATCTATTATTACGTTCACGTTTGTCAATCCCAGTTATTGATATAGGTGCGTCAATGGGCGAATCTACGTTGTTTCTTACTTCCTGCGTCATTGTCGTTTACTCGAAAATCTTTAAAAATCTAATGCATCGCAATAAATAAGTTAAAAATATGCAAGTTAGTATAATTTATTATCGTACTCTAACGTAAATGATGGCAAATTCCGTTGTGATGCATTGGATTTTTAAAGATTAAACGGATTAGAATTTTTAAAGATTTTTGGATAAAGAACGAGTAAACGACAATGACGCAGGAAGTAAGAAACATAACAAAACAACGTAGATTCACCCGAATAGAAAAGGTTGCAACGACTATCGGTCACTAATGGTGTCGCCCCTCACGGTACCGCTGCGACATGTTACGTGTAAGGACTTAAGACCCGCCACATACAGACAGAATCTGATTCGGAATTCCGAAACGGAATATCGATATGTATGAAAATTCCGAACGGAAAAATACCGCATGTGAGTGGTAAGTAGTGGTAGGTCCATAGATTCGAATGGATTAGCTGCGTTCGGAATGATTCTGTTTCGGAATTCCGATTTAAAATTCCGTCTGTATGTGGTCTTACTAAGCTACGCTACGACCAGCCTACATTATCGTTATTTGTTTTTCAGAGTAATGTCAGAACATACGAGTAAAACTTTAACATGACTTCAATAAAACTTTATGAGTCTTCTAAAATTCCTGATCGGGCCTGAGGAATAAAGTCCAATGATAATCTGGGCCCTATTTAATAAACGTGACAACTTCTCATCATACCCAACAAATTTAAAAATAAAACAAGCTACTCATATCTACACCGCAACGTAAACCAAATTGTCATGATCATGACAATTAATAAATTGTCACGTTATTAAATAGGTCCCTGGTTGTCTTCATCTTTCTGACTATCGCAAATTCGTTTTCGTAGTAGGTTTGTGGTAAAGCAATCCTTGACACAAACGCCTGTCAATGGCGTTAGCACAAATGCCCCTTGTCTAGGGGGGGGGCAGATGGCGAATATCGGATTAGCATCCGTAATAAACAAGCCTTTACCACTAAGTCGATCAGTGTCACCCGAGATTAGGTACTTAGGTGTAAGCTGGTAATTTGCTATAAACTAAACAAACATTTAATGATAAAATATAAAATGCAACAGTCCAATAAGATATTTTTTTTAAAGATTCTACGAAGATGTTGTAGGTTGTACTAAATTATTATCAACCTGACTTTTCTCCATTGGCTTACTAAATAATTATGTTTTTAAATTTTGTGATTTTAGCATTCACAATGCTATTTCTCTATAATACTAAATAATATACTAGAAAAAATACGACTCGCACCAGATCATGTTCTCGGATGGGAATCGACCTTGTACATAGATGAGATGGCGCTGGCTTGCAGCGTAAGAGTTGATATACTAGAAGAAATTCGACGTTCCCACTAGTGACTCGGTAGCTCAGCGGTCAGAGCATTGGACCGGATATCCAAAGGTCGCGGGTTCGATTGCCGTCCGAGAACATGATCTGGTGCGAGTCGTATTTTTTCTAGTTTAGTATTAAATAATTATGTTCTTAAATATATTTAAAAACGATATTATATCGTTAGATTAAAAAGTTAAGAGTTGCTTTTAACTAAACAATTAGACACTCCCAATATTATAAATAATTCAATTTTTTACTGTTATTTGTTACAGAAAATAATCTTAAATTCATTTCAATTTATTGATAATTAAAACTGTTTCAAGAAATCATACATACGCACACAAAAGTACTTACTATTCAAAAGATTTAATTGCATACCATCCTATATTGGCAATGATTCTTATCGGAAAGCTTATTGAAAAAGGGGGCGGCATTCCTCCGACGCATAAATCAGCCAGCTTCTTCGATTCCTCTTTTTTATTGCTCGATTGGCCTATTACGGGCTATGAATCAGGGGTCATGTGAGAGAGCATGCACCTTTATGGTGCTTTCCTAATCGTTGTTTTGGTCGATATACAAGGCTAGGTAGGTAGCCCATTCAGTACCTATATACCTACCTTTACCTACCTACCTTTGACACTATGAGGCTTACTATTTGACAACCTCCGTGGTCGACTACTACTACGTTTACACGCCGGTTTTCAAGGTGTCGCCATCTCTGAGGTCCCGGGTTCGATCCCCAGCTGAGTCAATTTAGAAAACGAACTTTTCTATATTGGCTCAGGTCTGGGTGTTTGTAGTTCCACCGTTGTCTCTGATTTCCATAACACAAGTGCTTTAGCTACTAACTTTGGAATCGGAGCAATGTTTGTGATGTTGTCTTATGTTTATTTATATTTAATATTCAGAGTATAATAATCTAAACTATCGTGATGTTTTTTCTGATAATTTTGACCATTATATTACATAATATTTCTTGTTCGTCTATATGTGCGCAATCGAAATATACAAGTTTCATAGAGCGATGCGAGTTTTGTTTTCGAACTTGGACAATGCCAAAAGCTTTCAAACCACTTACAGCCTTAAGAGTTCATTCATTGGACATACTGGTCAAGACGGCGTTCTCACTCCGTCAAGGATCAAAGTTTTTATTTTTATTGTACATTCTACTGTACACGCGTCAATACTGCGAACTCGTCAAGCTCTAGTCAATACTGCGAACTCGTCAAGTTTTGATCAATACTGCGAACTCGTCAACTAATAAAATCAACATCATCACTAACATCTGCAACTGATTTCATATTGGTATAATTTAATTAATATTAACTATATTATTTTTAGACCACCCGTTCTTCTGATATCTTCTGAACGCGTAGGTACGCGAAGAAACAGTTACACTCACTTCACAAATAAGTACTTAAAGTTTCACAAATAGTTTAGTTTCAATAGTGGCAGTGAGACCGCGTGCAGTATGTCATAACGCTTGTCCGTCTGTTTATCGGTCGTGTTCCGGGAGCACTATTCTTTTCCCGATGTTTACACTCAGCTGCCGATAGAGCCCGCTCGAAGAGCTCCACCTGTTTGGCGCAAGCTATAAAGCCAATCCTACAAAAATAAACGGGAAAAACAATAAACTAATCGTTAACTGGTGTTTCTTAAATTGATTTGTAGCGGTTGCATTAGTATTAAGTTAATATCGTCACTGGAAAGTCAAAATTACTGAAACGCCGAAACACCATTTCGAGAAAAAACCATTTAAAGTTTTTTCTTTAAAAAATTCGTATCTTTTATCATATCATCCGATTTTGATCAAATCACTAGATTTAGCAAAGATTTTTTCTTTAATTTTTTATGTCGTTCCGTTTTACCCTTTGGGTACGGAACCCTAAAAAATTGTATGTCTGTCCTCTACGCACTCTTAAACAATTCATCTGATTGTGATGATACTTTGAAGAGTTGTTCTTCTAATCAAAACCGTTCATCCGTACGGGCATTGCAACGCATGCCGGGGACCGCTAAGCCCGTAATGAGTAATTTAATTAATGTAATTTACCACATACATCTGACTATTAATTACCTAATAATCAACTTAAGATGCTGCTCATACCTATCTGACTATTAATTACGAGAATAACCAACTTAGGACTGCTCATATCTTGAGTATCAAATGAACTGAAATCGCTCGCCTCTTAAGATAGGTATTGTAAGCATCTTAATTAATTTAATTCGTAGTAGAATCAAAGCGGCAGTTAAACGCATAATATTAGCATAGTGTAACAGTATTACTTACCTTTTAGTAATCAATACGCTAGATGATAATTATTAGATTTTATAGAAACACATCTAGTTACAGCTTCTGATATGATGTGAAAGAAACTCTGATTATGAAGCTTTTAAATTACGTCCACACCAGCACCATGCAGTGGGCTTGGTAACTCAATGGTAAGAGCATTGGACCGGACATCCAAAGGTCACGGGTTCGATTCCCGTCTGAGAAATGATTTGGTATGAGTTAATATTTTTTTTTATTAAAACCTTCTTCAAAAACCTGAAAATAAAAATAAAAACAGCTTAAAAATTAGAAATCTCTTGGTGGTTCAGAGGGTGCCGGTTTCTAAGCTTCCCCCTAATGTGCTTCCTCAGGTTTCCCTTGGTCATCCCTTCCCTTCCTTCAGTGGCCTCGCGCGGAGCTTCTGATTTTTCGTCCATCCCGCGGGAGAGTAACTAAGCAGTGCCAGATGGTTAGAAACTTGAGCTTTGAGTCGTTCATTGCATTGTTTAAGTTCAATTCATCTGTTCGGCTTCCCACCCTACACGAAGCCCACTTATTTGGGAGTCTCCTCCCAAATAAAAAACAGGGTGCACTAGGATAACCGTGAGAAGTGGTGTTCAGGCACGACATCAGAAGCCGTTTCACTTAAGCCCCAGGATTCCGGAGGGAGTGCGGAGCTTTAGTCGCTCCCCTCCCTGCCGGTGGAGAAGGTGGCCGAGAAGGTTTCAGCCGACAGGATAGATAGGGTTTCGGGAAGGGCCAGGAGGTGAGTATAGGTAAAAGACGGGATACGACTGATTGTTCTTAGTTAAATTCTTTTCTTAGGGAACCAGATTAAAACCAGGCGGCAACCACGGTCAGGTTACAATCGGACTTGTCGTAGGGATCTCCCCTAGTGGTAACGTGGGGGTTCCACGTTACCATTTGGACTAGCAACGTAGAAGAGAGGCCATGTTGAGCGACTTTCCGTCCAATCAACACTACCTCTCTTCCACTCCGCTATGGTATTTTGCTAAGCAAGATTACTCCGTATTCCGGACACACTTCTGGTTGACTTCAAACAGAGGTCAAATCTGATCAGGCTGCGATGTGGCCTGTTTGAAGCACGCGATGTCACAAAGGAGTCCCTTGATTACGTACTATTGATAGCTTCGCCCATTATACTGTGTGTACTCACTAATTGGCGTCCGGCGGATAAGATGATGACACGCTGCAGTTTGCTAACGGCAACACACACTGATTAGAATCGTCGTCAATAGCCATATCTGTGGCGTGCAGTATTATTAGGGTTGCCACCTGTACTTTATAATAAAGTATTTACTTTATTTCGGGGTAATTGTACTCTATACTTTATAAGGGAAATAAAGTACGTGAAAATACTTTATTCACATGGCTTGTTATTTCTCTAGGATAAATTGCCAAAAGTAATAAAAAGTATGTTTTTAGAGGGAAAAATAAATAATACTTTATTTCTATACACTGTGCTTTTTTTTCTACCGTTAGTAACCATTGTGTACTTTCTTATTCAAAAAAAGGTGGCAACCCTAAGTATTATGTAGGTAACTGTTTTGTTTACTAATTGGACCTTTGTACCTTGACGATGTTAGATTGACCGTGAAATAAATCTAATTTGATTTAAAGCACAATATTTTCTCCTTTTCTATCCAAAAAACTATAATTTAGTGTTACAGCCCTATTTTTGCTACGAACTTTCCATCAAAGAGCCTACGAAGTCCTAGTAAAAACAAAATCATAGCGTTAACGGACCGCCAAAAGTAACGGTAATGTTAATTTTGAATCAAGCGGTTGTTTAAGATCTAGTAATTATGTTATCAGTAAGTAAGTAACAAGATGCAGTTACGAGAATATCGTTTCTCCTCGGTAAAACCCCATATCGTTTATTTTTCATGTGGATGCCCTACTCGTTGTTTTCGACTATTGCTCACAAAATAAACATGTTAACGGCTATTCTTGTGTGGTTTCATTCGGTTTTAGTGGTTGTAATTCAGATTTTTGTTTGTTTGTTCACTTCAAGTAGGAGTGCCACTTACGTGGAAACGATTGGTGTAAAAAGTGTTTACATGCGTTTCTTTTTAAGAAGTTTTCTAATCTAGACTACCTACAAATAAAAATTCGTTTGTAATGTTTTCTGTATTGTTTTTACCGTGATATTGTAAAAAAATAATGTTACTCGCGTTGGTCCATAGATAACGATTTTTTTAAGTACACGTTCATTTAATTGTTCAGAATGTGGCACCAATGTAACTACATAACTGACTTGTAATAAGACAAAATGTCTACTCAGACTAGCATTATTATTCTAACTAAAATAAAAAAAATAATAATATACTTGAAAAATTTGAGTCGTCACCAGCATTGTCTCAGACGGGAATCGAACCAAATTTGAACCGGATTACCGACGACCAAAGGTCGCGGCTTCGGTTCCCGCCTGAGACAATCCTGGCGACTACTCGAATTTTTTCTAGTATATTATTTAGTACTGTATAAAAATAGCATTGTGAATGCTAAAATCTCAAATTAAATTTTTTATACATTGTGAACTTTCATTGAAACAACCACGCGACGTCACAACTTACAAATTGTGTCATGGGAATATTTAACTTGGTTTTGTAAAACTGCTACACTGTATTTTTTTTAAATATAATCCGGCACTCTCCGGCTGTATCATATTTATTCGAAAACTAGAAGAATCATGAATTCCTAAAATAAACATAGGTACGCCGGGAAACACCACTGTATTTAACTAACCACATCTTGAATAATTGAAATGAGGTACTTATTCATTTCAAATTTTTTTTCGGTTTACAAAAATCTCTACAACGTCGTACCTACTTATTACTAAAAACAAAAAAAATAGACTATAATTTGTAGGGATAATTCTAAATATTACGCACTTGTGTGTAATGTATTACGCACATTTGTGTTATTGCTCGGTTTAGGGCCCTAAAACCGATGTAATAAGGTTCACTTTACGAGTGTTGGAAATTGATATTATAGTGTGCTCTGATTCTTCCACTACCCTTAAGTATCAATAATTTGTAAGATTTCGCCAATTCGTGTTATATAACTATTGTCCGGTATTCAGGGTCAAATACCCGTATGTGAGCCGTCCCAAATGCTTCGTCGTTAAACAATTCAACCAGAGTCCCGAAGCGTCGTCGTCGTCGTCGTTAGCAACAATGAACTCAAATCCAGAGCCCGTAGCCATTGTCACATTTACAAATTTTCGTTATCGCTTCGCTTCGAAACATGTATGGATTTGACGTTTTAAGTACTAAGAGTCTATGAGCTAGGCTGGGGACGGACAGACGGACATGGTGAAACTATAAGGGTTCCTTGTTTATTACGGAACCCTAAAAAAGACAATTAACCGTATATTTTGCCTGTAATATATAAGTCAATGCTTATGCGTGTTTTTTATCTTTTATGATTAAATGTGTTATTGTTGGTGTGTCATACTGACCATGTATTATACCACAGACTCATCAGCGCTATGGAGGGGTTCCTTCACCACATGGCGCCGCAGTTCCTGCACCCCGCGCTGCAGAGCTTCGGCTGCGGCGCGTTCCGGCCGATAGGGGGTGCTTTCCACCCCCTTTATCCCGGCAAGGCTTTTGCCAGGCACCTGGGCGAGCAGTATGCTCTAGGCCAAAGCGTGGGCCAAGCTTTGAGGGTAAGTGCCATGGTTATTGGTGAAGGGTATTCTTTATATAGGTAAGTTTGTAGCTTATCATAAACTAGCGTTGTGTTTTTGTTTATGTTAAACTTTGATAACTTGCTTTAAGGGAAACAAAAAAAACATTGCTCAGATTGAAAGTAAACATATGAGTAATTAATTTCAGCGTGGGTTTGGTAGTGGGATAGGTAACCATTGAAAGTTATCCCGCATACGTTCATGCACTGGACAAATTTAGCTATGCTCGTTATAACGAACATTGAACCAGGACCCGTTAGAGATTCGACCAGTTATTAGTTTAACAGTAACAGTAGTAGGTAGGTGGATGTAGGAGGTGATCACCGACACTACAAAAATCAGTAGACGGCTACATTATCCCTGAGTAATAAAGGTTGTATTTAAAACCGCAGATCCCACTGGAAATGCAATCCTACAAAGTTGCATTTTAAATATCTCCGCTATAATTATATACCTATAATTATCGAACCTGCTCACAAAATTTCGAGAATCGGTTGAGAAATGTGATCTGTAGAGGAGATTAAACGGACACCGGAAGGGCATAGGTACGAAAGCATTTTGCTCAAGCTGAACCAGAGACGCTTCGCGCTAGTTCCGTCAATAATCACTTAAAAATGTAAATAAAAAAAGTAATGCGATTAAAAATACATGTGTGTATGAATTAAATTGCCAAGTGATCAAAACAAGTAAATAGCGAAGAAAATGTTTCGCTTGCACGATATAAAATAAATTATAAGTTATCGCATAAAAATCAACTCGGAAACGAATTGTTCATCAGCACCTCGACTCAAGCCGTTCAGTATTCTTTATATAAAATTATCTACTACAACCTACAACATACACTGCGTGTCGTGTGCGCTGCTGTACGTAAGCTTACCTTACGTCTCGCTATAGATGAATATTGTATACGTCTCGCAGTATCGTACGAAGACGAGGATATCGTCTCGGGCCGTAGCTTGCCCTCCCCGTGGCGCATGGCATGCTCGCGCCCGGTAGAAATAAAGCAACTTTCGTTCGAGTTGCGTGCGAGTTTAGCTGAAAATGGTAACCGTGGCGTAAGCTGTGGCCAAGTCGACGAACGAGCAGAGGAGGTGCGATCGGCTACAGCTATGTATTAGCGTTTGGTTGACGGCGAGGTGATAGACATAGCGATGACAATCCCATTACCGATTTATTAAAAGCTTTAAAAACAAGTTGATAAGACATAGGACGACAAATTACTAGATTATCTAATCTATTCTTTTGCCCATAGCAAAATTTGAAACAATATGGCGGTATATCATCATCACAGAGCGTCCGCGACGACAGCAGCACGCCGCCGCTGTACCGGCACGCGTACGGCGCGCGGGACGACACCAGCTCGCCCGGCTCCGCCACCTCCGCCTCGCCGCGCCCGTGCAAGGACGACGAGAACCCACCGCCTGCCACCTGCACTGATTCCCACGATTTCTTCTCTGGTAAACAGACCTCTACCACACCATTCGTGGCTACGTGATTCGTAAGTTTAGCTGTGACATATGCATGCTGCCGCTGGCAAACGGGACGACACAAGCTCGCCCGGCTCCGCCTTGCCGCACCCCTGCAAGGACGACGACCTGTACCAACTCCCACCGACTTCTTCTCTGGTAAACAGTCCTCTGTCCCACTATTTGTGGCCATACGATTTATTAGCCGTGTGGCATCAGGCAGAATGGAATATCATGAACCCTTCACACTAAGGAGGATGTAAATTAGCATGTAGTAGCAGCTTTATCCTATGAGAATACGCCAACACTATACGTTTTCCAACCCGCCTGCCAAGCGTGAGCATCATGACAACTCCCTCCGGGAGAGAAGCATATCGATACGATACCTTTGGGTTCAATTGGTGTATAAACCATTTTGGCCAAATTGAGTTATAATATACGAGAATATAGTTCAATGGAAGTGTGCATGTGGTTATAATAGTGTAAATATTATCTGTTAAGCTAGATTTATTTTTAACGAACGTTTAAAAGAAAATTTTGAGCAACATTTTATAGGTAGGTAAGGTGTTTTTGTGTAATTTTTCACAATGATTTATTGTTTTAAGCGATACTTACACAATGATACTGTCCCAAGTTTATATATGAATTTGATATTGTGTTTTACGGCCTAAGCATCTGCCAGCCCGTTAATTAAATGTTGTATTGGACGTATTGGCTTAATGTAATTTAGGCCGGTGATTAAACGGCGCTGTTCAATTAAATTAATAGGCCGTTAATTGAGTGGCTGATTAAACCAGATGGCTGCGACATACTTACCATTTTTTCCAGAATATTTTCTCTATAGATCTTATAGCTATACTAAATACAGAAATTCGCAAAAACAATGTTTATAGGACCTAGAAATTTTTGGTCATAACGTAGGACGTTAGGTAAAAGTAATTATCAACGTAAAATCCAAATGTTTTCATTTTGTAGTTTTGTTAAGAAGTAACGACCATTATTTTTATCAACTCGGGGCGTAAAATTCAACGTTAATATTGTAAATGGTTTTTACGACTCAATAATGATAATACCTACTCTTTTAAGGAAATGGTTTATACACCTTAATTTGCTTTTAAAGAAATGGAACACCCTTCAGGCAGGCATTATTTGCACAATAAAACAATGTTGATTATATGTATGAAGTGCAATGCAATATTGTACGGCATGGATTTTTGGCATCACAGCGATGTCTGCGAAAATAATTAAAAGAAATTGCTGAATAGTGTTTTAATATTGAGTACTAATAAAAAAGCTAATTTATTAAAATGAAATGCAAAAAATTTGAGCACGAAGAATTTTATTGCGATTATATCCTACACCTAATAGGAATAGTAGAAGGTTCTTGCATTACAGATGTCGGCAAATTATCAGATATATAATTTTTACTAAATAAGTACCTATCTAAAATGATGTTAATTTACTTCTTCGATCAATGGTAATCTAGTACCTACGCCTTTGTCGAATTTTAATATAATAATTACCTAATAATTGAGAGCAAGGAAATCGACCAGATCGGTATTTTTTAAGTTTTTTTGGACATAAAGTAATTATTGAATAATTTTTTGCATCAATTGACAATAATTATTTCTTAAATTAAATCATTGACATTAAATAATTCTTTACATCGATTGATTCAGTGCTGGAAAAAGAATGAAAGAAACTTAGCCGAGTTGATTTTATCCGTTTCCACATTCGCCAATATATTATACCAACACAGGAAAGGAATTTATAATTATAATACAATTAATAACATAATAAAATAAAGTTAATTTCGTATTATCAAAATAATTGGATATTGGACTAAAAATAATTGAGTGCCTGGGAATATTGTTTATCTACTACTTATCATAATTTGACAAAAATTAAAAAGAAAACCTCCTTCAAAAAACCTTAAAAAATTGCTATAAAAAACAGTTTCAAAAAGCAACAGCTCTAAAAAGCAAGAAATAATATTCAAATCTGCATAATTACCTACTATTCAAATAACTACGCGTATCTGATATTAAAAAAACGACTTTTGAAGTCTCGAAAATCACTGAACCGATTTGAAATTTTCAAAAAATGGGACCAACTTGGGAACAAACCTGATAAAGTGGCATTAGGATCATGTCAATCGGTTCAGCCGTTCTCGAGTAATCGGTGGAAATACATAAAAAAAAAACAGACGAACATAGAACCTCCTCCTTTTTTTGAAGTCGGTTAAAAAGAGGTATCGATAAAAGCGTCTCCATCGTTCGCTGGTTATAAACTGGTTATATGTGACGTCACATTAAATTGAATATTACCTCTAGAGGACTTAAAATTTTCCTATGATGCGTGTTGGGTTAGGTTAGGAAAAATGAAAACAAATGAAAAGGCTTTATTAGCACTTTTTGAAAATGTATAATGTATCTAATGTATTGTTAGCTTTTGCTCGCGGCATCATTGCTTGCATTCACCCGATTTACATAAAATAAAAAATCATTTTAAAAACTAAAAACCAACTACGATTTGTCCGTAGTAAGTACGCAACAAGAAAATATTCTAGACCAAAATTTAATAAAAAGGATAACCGCAGTCATGTGACTGCGGTTATCCTAGACTCGAACGGCTGTAGGCTGGAGGTGGCATGCGTCTACGGTTATTTCATGGGCTGTTGTGATGTTGGTTCGTGTTAATGATTTGACTGGTTGATGATAATCACAGCGGATGGCGAGCGTAAATCGTCGTGCGGCGTGTGTGGCGCGAGGCTGGGGCCGGGCGTGGCGCAGGCGCACTTCCTGCAGGAGCTGCAACACTTGTACAGCCTGAGCGCACTCCCGAGGGACGCCGCCGTGCCGCCCGCGCACTCCCTCCACCACCAAGATGAGGACGCTCGGTGGGAGGTAAGCAAGCGTTAGATAATCAAAACTGGAATTAGGTTCAAATATAAATAATCGGAATTCTAGGACGTATATTTTGCTTCGTGAAAAAGATACATCATTGAATCTTTTAATGGATTTTAGTGGATAGAAGGCCTCTTCATCAATAGTTAATCCCTGCATTGCTACATTTGTAACATTAACATTTACCAGCCGTTGGCTGGTTTTTGATAATTATTGCGCATATAGACTTGTTTTAATTTCGGTTCTATTAACTGATCTATTTATAGAAATTATTGTGATTCGATGCAAAAAAAACTTACCTATTCATATTTCTACGTAGACGTACCAACGTATTCGAGCTAATCGCCAACGTCGCCTGAAACTTCGCACCCGCAAGCGCCACCACACGGTGGAGAGTATGCTGGGCTACGACCTGGACGAGGAGCGGCGCGAGGAGAGGCCGCGCGAGTCCCGCTCCTACGATGCAGAAGACGAGCCGGTTGACGTGGAGGGCGACTCGCTCGGGTGGCCTGAGGGGCCGATCAATGTTGACGGTGGGTCGAAAATGCTTATAGCCTCAAAAACCTTCCGTTGTCATACTTTCGATATGAGAGAGCCCAAGCCCAGTTTTGTTCCCACTTGTTCTACTGGACAGTTCTACTGTAGTAGTTTCTAACTTATATTTTCTCATTAGTGCTACGATTTAGTACTTTGTGGTAAGACTAATGAGAAAAAAGTCTCATTAGTTATACGGTAGAATAACTGACCAGTAGAACAAGTGGGAACCGGGAATGGGGACCACGGGACAAAACCAAGCCCATGGGCCAAGTTAGATCTTATATACGACGCGGAGGATGAGCCGATTCGTTGGTGTGGAATCGGCTCACTCGGGAGGAACCGATAGATAAGTGTGTTGTCTGTAGATTTTGTCATATTAGTGTGGACCCCCTGGCTAATATGTGATATTTTTTTCTTGGTAGGCCTAATTAACAATATTTTGATGTAGTTTTCTTTGTCTGTAGTATTTTGCCTATGTTATTTCGATTCCCGGCCGGGCAGAAATTTTAATGATGAATTTTAATTTCTGTGACGGGTCTGGGAATTACCATGCATAATAAGTATATATTTAAAAAGTATATTATAAGTAGTATAGGATTTTAAGATTTGCTTAGTTTAGGGCTAGATGGCGCTGTGTGAAATTGTCCAAGTATTTGTTATTTATTAATATGTATTGCAGATAAAGAGCAGCGCAGCGACAGCGAAAAGATGCACTTTAGTTACGCTGAGGACTTGGAGATATCCAGCACCAACGATGCCATGCATTCTCCTGAACGTGTCAGGTATACCTAGAATGATGTTTTTTAAAAACTAGCTTAATACTCATATTACCTATTTTAAAGTTTAATCAAGGAGGTCATTGGAAATTTGAGATTACTCAATGACCTCCTTGACATAAAACTGTAGTATACTAGTCAGTGATGGCACTGGGCGCACAGCACACATCTACAACAAACGAAAGACTTAACAAATTGTGTTTCACCCCCTTGTTTTTTATGAAATAAATCATTTTTCGTAATCATTTAACAATATACACCGCAATACACAATACAGAGTAAATCACAGAATAAAATAATAGTACTTAGCACAATCCCTCTTAATACCACTAATGCTTGTATAATTTCACAGGATCGAGACTCCAAAACCGCTGTCGCTGGAGTGTCCAGCGAAGTCTTCTGAGACTACAGAGCGGCCGGCAGAAGTGACCACCTCCGAGTGGCCGGCGGGCGCGCCGCCCGAGTGGGCCGCGCTGCCCGAGGCCTACGT
The DNA here is from genome assembly GCA_963556745.1 of Catoptria pinella. NCBI lineage: Eukaryota > Metazoa > Arthropoda > Insecta > Lepidoptera > Crambidae > Catoptria > Catoptria pinella. The sequence continues at coordinate 12,403,386 of OY750758.1, read as the reverse complement.
GCACCGCCACAAGCTTGACGGAGAGAACCTGCCGTCTTCCACAGACTCCCGTAACTGAACGAACGTCAGTCGAAACCAAACAAAGAACTTTCCGAAACCGAACGGCCTCCGCTGCAAAACTAAACAAAATACAATCTTTTAGCACAAATCGCAACGGCATTTAGACAACAGACCACTTTCGAGTGGCGACCAGTTTCGAGTGGAGATGTTCCGACTTCTAGTCTCCCGCAGCTGACCGAACGACAATCGTAACTAAACAAATGACTCTCAAAACTGAACGACCACTGCACTGCTGCAACCAAACAAAACACAATCTTTCGCACACACTACTGCGGTTATATATACCACAAATAATGGTTTTACACAGCCTATCTTACAAAAGCAAAACGACAAAACGAGGCCTATAAAAGCCGATCAATAAATACTTAATTGTTTTTACTACACGCAGATTACCAACATGAAAATTTGTAACGCTAGCGATTTAATTTAAAAAACACTCTAAAATGCCCACTGGTTCAAAAGAACGACGGAACCGTTTTTTAAATGAAGGCCGATTGCAACTATTGAGAAAAGAAAATACTATATACCTATACATCATGTGTGTAGGCTTCATGGTGTTTGGTAGTAAAATATAGCCATATAATGTCGAATATGCTAGGGTAGGTAGGTAGGTACCAATGCACTGCGGAAAATTATTATCAACCCTGAAAACCACTTGACTGAGTAAATTTTGTGTGTCGTGCCTTTCACAACCTTCTGGTACATTGAAATTGAATTTAATAAAAAAAAAATCCAAATTTTCAAAATGTAGCCCAACTCAATACCCCTAGGACTTTTAAATTTTTCAAAATCGGGAAATAAGAGCTCCAAGTTTTCACTTTTAAAAAAAAAAGTGAAAATTCTGTGCTATAACGTGTGATAACTGCTTCATCCTCAGAAGAGCTTCATCTGCAATTAGGGTTGTCACTTTAGTTCTCCATATTATGTATATTTAAAACAATTTCTCTGTCATATGGTCGTTTTCAGTGTTGATAATAATTTTCCGCTGTGTATGGGACCCTATCTTACCTATCTACCATATTCAGGATACGGGGTACCTATTTGTAATTACTTTTATATCGATATAGTCGGAAGTCCAGGGAATAATCCCTAATACAATGGAACCATGGGTAATTAAAAATACCTGTGGTCCCGGTAATGGATTGACCCACTGGTACCACGGGTAACGAGTGTACCAAACACCATATACTTTTATAAAACGAAACATATTTGCTCAGAGACAGCTGAACAAAGTAATTATATCTCATAGACCGTGACTTTTTTATAATGAAGTCAAAAGAAGAACTAGGACTACCTTATCTAGTTAATACCTACCAAATAGCATTCAGACTACCTAACGTACTTATGACTCACAAATTACTGAACCGAGTCTCATTTAATTTTCTAGTAGCAATCAAACGGTTAGGCAACCTATACATAATATGTACATTAATTCTATTCAGGTAAGCATAATTAATAATAAATTAAACTTTCCTAAATATTTTGGGTTATTCCGTTTACCCACCCTAAAACAGCTACCCTAGGATAGATACTAGGAAACGCGTGTTCATTTTTCCACCCCGTAGTAGTAGTATTGTTATACGGGGTGGATAGATGAACACGCGTTTCCAAGTATCCATCCTCTAGGGTTGCTGCCCTGCCCCCCTACTCAAATGGCCATTTCATTAAAATTAACGCTAGTAGAAAAAAATAACAACGGATGGGAATGACAAAAGCTAACGCTTAGCTCCTGTCAATACCATACATTTTTATTCTATTCTACTAGCGTTAATTTAAGTAAGGCCCTCTGTTATTAGGTGGATAAACGGAATATCTACCCCAATCTTTCAAATCCTCAATCGTTGGTTGGAAATCTTATTTTTAATACGGGATACATACATTACATACTTACGGCCGAATACTCAAAGGCCTTTAGGATCTCCTCAATTTTATGGAACCTGTCAGTTTCATAGTTTCTGTAAAATCGGACAACTTTTTTGAATTTAAGGTGGCCTTAACTTTAATATTCGTTTGAGTATTTGGCTGTTACAATCCTAATACTTCATGTTGTACTGTCTATGTATAAAAATATTTAGTAGGTATTCGTTAACGGTGAAGCTAGGACAATTATTTTTTAGAAATTCTAAGTTGTTATTCGAGAAGTTCTCAAATAACACTACGGTATTTGTTTTCAATGTGATTTAACCACCAAAGATGGAATTTAGTGTAAAAAGTTAAAAAATATAAATGGTACCCGATTCGTAATCAATGTGTATAAATGTTAGTAAAATTAGTTAAGTTGCTTATGTAATATCTCGCCTTTTATTGTTGATGTTTAGTGTAAATAAATATTGTACAATTTTATTTAATGTTATATGCATAATTATCACTTATCAGTAATTACATTGTGCATTTTTATTGCGCTTGGTTCTGCTGGTAAATTGGCATTGAATGCTATAGAAACTATAATTGACCAAGATAATGCGTCATATTTTAGCTGACTGCCTACCTACTAACGCTTCATTAGTGAAAGGCCTAAATTTGAAGCCTAGATAGTACCACTAGCCTAGATAGGTCCCACCAGTGGAGAAGTCTAGTGGGTGGACGGGTCGGGAAGGGAAATACCTACAGTCGCCTAGTAAGGAATCGGACAAAGTTGGCACACCATTATTGGAATAGTCTTTACTTGTCTAATTTGGTAAACATTCTTAACCCAACTCTTTATTGAAAATATCAATCATAAAACACAACAAATTGTTTTCCTTATATATATTATGTTATAGTCAAACGCCGAAGCTCGGGCGCTCCTAGGTTTGACTAGTCAAACCTCAGGTTTTACAAGAAGGCTCAGTGAAAGCCTAGGAGTATATTTTAGAGTATATACTTTAGGTATGTAAACCTAGGAGAGACCAAATTGGAAAGTTAAACGAACGGTTAAATCTTGGTTTGACCAGTCAGACTTAAATTAGGTATAGAATTTGTTATTTTGTATGTAAATGTATGAAACATATCGAGTGAAAATTTAACTAAATTAACAATCTTCCTGTGAACCAAAGATTTGTCGTCTTTTAAAAAAATAACCACGGAATTTAAAACGACCGCTACTCTGCGCTTCGCGATCGTCTTAAATCTTTAACATAACATAACATCTCGTGAATTTCAGAGCCTTTGACTAAATCTAACATCGGAAATGAATGATGGTTTTTAGACATCTTGAGGTTAAGTTAAGTCAAAGCTGCCTTACTCCTATAGGGCACGAGATAGTTTATAAATTTAAAATCTTAAATTTCGTTGTTCTTTTTTTACAGACAACAGGAATCTTTGGTTTGCAGGAAGATAGTTAGTTTAGATAAATTAACAGACAAAATAACACATTCTGTACCTAAATTAAGTCCGATTGGTCTATCCCGATTTGATCTTATTGAGTTTCGACGTTTGACTGTCCAAGTTGGTCTGTCCTAGGTTTAGACATAAATTCGTTAGTCAAAGGCCGAAACATGCTTTTGGTTTAGACTATGACTGACTACTTTCTTGTCAAACCTGAGGTTTGACTAGCCAAACCGAGGAGCGCCGAACCTTCGGAGTTTACCTATAATTTTTGCTAATAGATTACGAAATAAATTATTAATTACTTAGTAAAAATTTGATTTAACAAGACAACATATTTTTAAATAACGATTTCAATATAAAAGATGTATAACAACTGTCCAAAGCTGTTTACTAAATACGACAAGTAAGGATAAACAGACTATAAACATTTTATATTTTTCAAGTGGATTTCACGATCACTTTGCCACTAAAAAATTAAACATCGAATTAATTTACAAGAAAAGTTTATTTTAGAACCTCATTTAAGATTCGCTGTGGACATTAAAGCAACCTTCGGGACCAATAGTGACATTTTGTTAAATGTTGGTAAAAAAGGTGACTGATAATGTGAAATGATCGTTACTTGCTAACTTGCTTTACAAAGATTGACATCATCATCATTATTTACACATATTGCAGATTGTTAAGCGGAACTAGAGGAGAACAATTTGATATAAGATTTTACACGACAGTTTTATAATGATTAAATACTTAGCTAGCTCAATTAAACAATCTATTTTGTCGTTTTGCTGTTCGTATTCGTATAGTCGAGTTCCATAATATATACACTTTTGACAGGCGTTGACTTTTACTTTTACAATATAAGTTCATAAGATTTAGAAACAACCGAAAATGAATAAACATAATATTGAACTCGACTGTACCATCATTTAACAAAATAGCCATATTGAGTCAATCAATTAAAAACTCCATGAAATGGTCCCGTAGATAAAATTTTAACAAACAACCATAATTTTTATCGACGTAACAATCAATAAATCTCCAAACTGAATCCTGGTAATCATGGGAAACATTTTGGTGGAACTTTCACAGATTCAAGTAGGACAATGACTTCAATATATAGCTAATATTAATAACCTACGGGAAAGAAGTCCAGAACTATGAGCGCACTAGACTACGTTTCCTTTATGCTAATATAATTATAAAGGACGACGTTTTGTTTGCATTAGGGTCAGTTCACACCGAGACGCGACGCGACGAGACAATTCACCAAGGGGTGGCCTCAGGCTGCGCCTCGCGGCGCGGCGTCGCGCTACGTCGCGCTGAAATGTATACCTTTTTAGGTAATAAATAAAGTCAAATTTTGAGTCGCTCTTTAAAAATGTACGCGCAGCGTCGCGTCGCGTCGCGTCTCGGTGTGAGCTGACCCTTACTAGGATAAACGTGTTCGACAACGTTGGAGCTTTCACACAGTACATATAAAATATGTATCATTTTATCTTCTATCGAATCAATCGAAAACTCCGTGAAAATATTTATGCGTAACCATTTTATGTCTTTCCACATCAAAAAATCTTGCGAGATGTAAATGCTCCGAAGAGTTATTAAATAAATTTGCTCAAAAATATAAAATATCTTCAAAAAGATAATAAAATGTTTGACCAGCTCACTTTTTGACGGGGTATTATAGTATCGTATGACTCCGCCACTGAATTTTAAGTTCTAAAGTAGAGTACGATGACGTCAGTTTGAAATAATACTGTACGTAGTATACGTCAGTAGTGTGACGTCAGTTTAAAATAATACGTACGTGTGTAGAGGACTTTAAAAGTCTAAAGTTTGCAAAAGTAGAATCGAGGAATGAAAAGGTTCGTGATTGTTATTGTATATTAATTTATTATAGTCTATACATTCGATCTAATTTACGTCCGTACGTGTCCTTTAAAACTGACGTACTTCCCGTATTACATAGTACTCTGTTTTATACTTTAGAACTACATTATTAACAGATAGCATTGCATAAGTTCAGTAAGGGAGTCCCAAAACTAGGTACCTAGCGAAAACATTAAGTACTTATTTTGGCCGAAAAGCTTTTTAACTTGAGCACATTCAGTGTTAGAACTTGTTTACAATTTAGTTCTGAAATCTAAATCGACACGGAGCTGATTAGGATTGTTGTTGGTATAGGAAGTTTCACTAGACATGACACCAACAAAAGGATTAATGCACATTCTCTTATTTCACGTAAGTGAATAAATAGAAGAAACTTAATTCAAAGAAGTTATAATTTATGAATAGGACGCATATTTAAATAACTAAATACATAATTTGTCGGTGTCAGCTTTAATAAAACCAACTATACCTTCTGTAACAGTTCCACCGAGCTGTTCAAACAATCCCAAAATGGCACTGAAATTGTTCATAAAACTCACACTCGAGAGCGACGTAAAAATCGTCAAGTAGTGGGATAGGTAGGTAATACAAAAAAACCATCTATTTAATTGTTCTATTGCACTTCGATTAGGTAGTCCGCCTACGAATGTGAGTTCCCGTTCTAGCTTATTTCTGAGGGTCGCCGAGATTCAGTTTGAATGTGGAGTGGCGGTAGGAATCTTCTGCCGTGGAGGCGGATGCTCGGAGGTGCACCTGATCCCCGTCGGATCGGTACTCTTGTACTACCTACGAGTAAGAAATAAACATAATAACCTTCTTATTTTAGTACCTATGCCAACATAACAATTGATTTACATTGCTTTCTTCACGTAGAAAAAATATGCACTCTAAAAATTATTTATCAAAATTTTATTCTGCCACTTTTTCGGCGTGATTCATATACACATTCATGCTAAATTACAGCTACACCACCACTCACTCATCATCTTAAATTTACAATGAAATAACTTAGCCTCCAAACAAAATTCTATCAAGTAGCTTACCCTGCGTATGTGGTCTTCCCTTGCAGTCAGCTCTTTGGATAACTCGTCGCGTCTCCTTATCAGCTCCGGCTCGTAGTCTTGTCCTTCCTTGATGCGCTTGTCGATCTGCTCGTACTCCCGATACAAGTTCGCGTACTCCGCTAGATTCTGCTTCGCGTCTGCTCCACCACCGTGCCCCTTAGAGGTGGCGCCGTCCGCGTCTTCACGATTCACTGCCAAACTGCTTAAAACAATAAAGTGTCATTTTGATAATAAAGTAAAACCCTAATAACAATCGAGTCGATGTCTTATGATGCATACAAAGGGACAAAGTAATGCCAGGTCAAGCTGTGAACCCTAAAACCTTGTCCCTTAAGAAATCAGGACACGTACGATCAGCGTGCGTGCGCTATTTGAATTGCCTTGAAGCATGCGTCATATGAAAGTGACGCCTGAAGCTCACCTCCGCCGCGAAACAATGCCAGCGAATCCGCAGTAGCTCCACCATGACTTGTCAACGGTCCCCTCATGGGGGCAGCGGCGTGTAGTCGGATGGGAATAATTCGTCAGTTGCACTTACGACAAGCGAAACAACCTGTTCTAACGCATATATTTAATTAACTATGATGCTGTCTCTTTCGAGGCAGTCGACAAAAAGTATTAATCGAAACTGCAGTCAAACCACAGGGAATTATCTTATGAAAAATGGAACTACGATTCAGCCATAGATTATGACACTAATGTAATTAATGATATTTCGATTTTCAACATTATGTTCACCCACCAGCACTCGTGACAAAGAATTCTAACGCCTTAAGCTGGGTCCACACGTGTATCATTTTGGCGTATCAGATCACCGTATCTTTATCATACGTCGACACTTTGATACAGTATTACTCCATCGCACATTAAACCAAATTGGCGATGATCTGATACGCCAAAATGATACACGTGTGGACCCAGCTTTAGCATTGCTGATTTTTTCGCTATCCGAATCCCGACTAATGTAGTACCACAGGTTATAAGTACTGTCGGGTAGCGAAACTCGTGTAGCGGTTTCGCGGCGGAGGTGTGCTACCGGCCTGAAACCGATTGAGTAAAGACACACAACTGTTGACTCACTTATACATGGAGGTGTAGAAGTAGTGCGGGCGGCTGATGGCGCGCAAGAAGCGCGGCACCATGCCGTCGCCCTCGCGGTACAGGGTCAGGAGCCGGTTGTACGACATGTAGCGGTAGGAGGGCAGTCGCAGCAATCGCCGTCCCAAGCGGATCACGTTTATTTCCCGAGTGTCCAGCGAGGGTGTCTGCTATGTGACATTAATGTAGAATTATGCTTGTGATTATGTAAAATCAACGGTGATTAGTCGGACACGCCAACATAAAATCGACTTTCTTGAATAATGATCTTTTGACGTGTGTTTCATTAAATTTTGGGCCATCTAACCAAACCGGCTAGGGTCAAGAAAGACATTGAACGACGGCGTTCGTGGTCTGTCCATACAAAAAGATCACAAAGGTCGGGAAACGTGTCCTTTAGCAATCTAGAGGCTAACGGTGCCCCATACTTTCTGACCTTTATGTACTCATACCGTCGAACGTAGGCAATCAAAATGTCTAAACTCGCACAAATAGAAACAGTTGTTCCAGTAAATAAGCTGTGATAACAGCACAAATCTGAAATTAGTATTTTTATCCTAATAAAAAAGTATATACTTACCGAGATAGTAGCCCTAAAAATTTTATCACTAAAACTATTATTTCTTTGCATTAAGGCCACGCTCAGACAACGGACATGTTATCCATTAGACAATTGCACGGCCCTGACGGTGTAGGAGATGGCTAAACTTGGCAAAACGCCTGGTTCGCCGGATGGCCGCCGGGTCACTTTGGGGTGGTTCCCACAAGGGCCCCCATTACCAGCCGGGGGCTGGTCAAGTACCGGAGTTTTTAGTAGGTATTCCTCCCCCCCGATATCCCACTGAGCCACTCAGCTGGGTGAGATCACGGGAGGTGGTCGTGGAGGGAGCCGCGACGTTGAATGTTGCATGGCGAGTCACACATATGAACCCCCTGCTTACCTGCTGGGGGGATGCGTAAATGCATTTTCTTCGGTATAAAAAAGGGTGCACAAACACGGAACACATTTACGAGTACCCACACCTTGTACGCAGCGGTCTGCCTTGTTGTGCCAAGTACACGCTGCGCGCGCACCCCCCGCCGTGTCATCATCATGCAAACACATTCGTATCTACGCGTGGTCACCGGCGATCGGGCGCCGACAATCTGTTTTAGCATGTCCATCGGCACGGGTGGACAATCTTGACCGCTCGCTAGACATTTTGTCCATCGTCTAAATGCGTTACATACCTATTCCATACGTTCTATCGCCATGGACAACTTAATCATAGCGTGCCGAGTCATCGAGTGCTGTTGTGCTAATGTCCGTCCGTCGTCTGAATGAACAATTTTGTTTTTCAATATTTACCATTACTGCACTCCTCGAACCATTTGGTATATGCCCTAATCCTGTAAACAAAAACCCGATTAGAATACAAGACGTATTTCAGCGCCACTTAGTAACATGTGTACAGACGGTGTAGTACCCATGTGGTGTGCGATCGTCAGAGGTATTCCGGATAGTGGCTGTTGAACTTTAACTCCGTTCAAAACCTGTAGAAAATGAAGATGTTTATTAGAAAAATTAATATTGATTGCCCAATATTTCGATATTTTCGTTATAGTTTTATATGAAACAGCTGATTTTAACACGATTTCAGATTTGGTCTTGAGTAACAGTTGTTCAGTTTGATAGTAACTATTTACCATATTCGGCATTACGCAACCATTTTCTGACGCTTGGAGACGCGCAATTTTTCGGAGCTAGCGGTTTGTAACAAACAGAGTTAAACAAAAGTAGGTACTAGAAAAAAACCAAAAAAAAACCAAAAAGGTTCATTATTAAGGCGAGGCCAGTTCTGATGATTGATTTTTGAGCTTCCAATGTGACGAACTGATGTAGGATTCACAAAAAATACTGTAGACTGAAAAAGAAACAAAGAAACAATAACGGAACAGAATATTGAAATAAATAATCCAGTATTCCAGAAATCAATAAAAACGTACCTATGCAATAATCAACCATTTTCTAAAGAGAAAGTGAATGAGTAGATTTCGCGAACTGCCTTGCCTTAACCTAATATTACTTCCTTATTAATTGAGATTAAGACTTATTGTAAAAAAAGATGGCAACCCTAGGCGGGAGAGATAGCGAATACCCATGCCCGTACGTGCAGGAGGGAGAAAGAGCCTGCCTCCGCCCTTACCCAAGGCGCGGCACTGCTCTTGCAGTCGGACTATAGTTCGGCGAATGCCATAGACAAACAATCTAGCCTGCTGTATATTGACGCCGATGTTGTGCGAGGGCGCGGTGCTCTTGCTGACCACGAAGGGTATGTTGGAGGTGTTCCCGGTTTCGTAGTAGTAACGCATGCCCGCCTGCTTCATCTGCGACGCCACTGTGGGCAGCTCGTAGCGCCGGCTGCGGTACTTCACGCGTCGGGGGTGCCGGTGATGCTCCTGTGCAGATTGTTACAGATGACGGATAATTGAAATCGAAAATATCAAAATGTATGAAACAGCTGTTTTTTTTTTCGTGATTTCAGAGTTGGTCCCATAGTAAAAGTTATTCAGTTTGATGCTCCCTATCCACCATATTCGGCATTAGGGGTATTTTGTAACACCTTGTATATACATTTAAAAAACTTGTGATTTTTTGAAATATTTGGGCAATGATAAGTTCGATTAAATATTCAAACAGTCAATACTTTTGATTCTCAATGTATCACAAAGTGGAGAAGCACGTGGAGGACATTGTAATCGCGTTTGGAATATTTATTATTTTACGGAGATTTTGCAAGAATATAAGTGAAAATATAGATAAGCAGTGAAAGATAATTATTTGTGTCACATTCAAAAGACGACGTAAATTATTGAATTTTCAAAATTATTGTGTTTTAAATAGCAAGTGTCCGCTTTGACAAGGTTAGGTCATTTTTCAAACTACAAAAAATTCGTAATGTTTCCGTAAACGCACACATACAGTACGTTACCAAAGAGTTGTTGGTACAAATTGATATATTTGAGAGCTCACGCTGGCACAACAAAACAAATGACGGTGGTGGCGCTTAATCTTAAATCTATCGTATTATAGTAGATTATGCAATAAGGGCTTAAAGTAGTGTATTGTGTCCCGGGCGCTATTATTGAACCCCGAGTACGAGGGAGTCTATGGTTAACTCCCGAGCGGAGCGAGGGAGTAAAAGGCTAGAATCCTGAGTACGAGGTGTTCAAGATCGCCCATGACAAATACACATTTAAGCCCGCGATGCATACTCTACTTTTTATACTTTCTGCGAGGCAATTGAAACCAATGACTGTTATAAAGAAAGTACTTAAGTAATTATTTAAAGTTAGAATAATAAAATATGAAAAATTAAGAATATTTATTGAAAATTAAAAGTTATGTTAGAAACATTACACCAATTGTGCAACGACAAAGTTACATTCTTTGGTACATTTATAGTTGGGTTAGAGTTTATGTTTTTGTCGTCTATTCTGTAGTGGTCAGTTCGACATTCAAATAAATCCTTCTTGGTGCGCGGGTGAAAATGAATTTCGTAAAAAGTTTTCATGATAACATACAGCCTAACTCAGAATAAGATCTCATTGCACCTAAACTTTTTTGAAACCAACATCGATCAAGCACGACTACAAGGGTTGCATTCCAAATTCAAATCACATTATTCCCATTGGGAAAAATGACTTACTTTAGGAAAGGTTTGCATGACACATAATATGCCATTGACGAGCAGGTAGTATAAAAAATACATTTTGATTGTTTTCTGACCTTTCTAGTTTCTTCCGAAGGAGTTGAATCTCGAAGTGGGCCCGTCGCCGTTGTTACATCTGCCAATATATTTTGATAATTTTCTTGTTCTAAACATGAAAAATAAGTAGTTAAGTAAGTTAATATTGAGATTTGGTAAACAATTTTCACCAAACTGGTGAGAACGTAAATCGCTTTAAAGAAAAAATATTCTACCTATAGTAGGGTTTTTGTTTGTCCTCTTATTGGACGAAGTCTGTTGTTGCTGGGGCGGTGGGGTCAGTCTGCTCTTGTTGAACAACTCCACCACCGGCCGGTCTTCCATGGCCGCTGTCGCTGAACCAGAATCGACATCGATCTTTACGTCACACGTTTATATAAATTGTGAATTTTAATTTTATACGATGATTTTTTTGAATTGATGAATTTGAATATTTAATTTGTTTTCTTTTGTAATTTTATAATGGATTTGTAATATCTGAAATTATTATATTATATAGCACTCAACAGACTAATCCGCGCGCGATGAGAATGGAATGATTAAATTAAAATTAACAAATTAGTCAATATTCGATTTACTTTGACAAGGTTTCATTCAAATCGGTCGCGGATTATATGGTGTGGAAAAATTGAGTTATTCCGTATTCATCCCATGACGTCACATCCCACTCGTTATCTTTTCTTAATTCATCCCATTTCTGTTACTAACTCATCCCACGTCAAAAAATTATTCATAATTCTTTTTTCATCCCATTCGTATTCTTAACTCATCCCACCCAACAAAACTAGCAAGGTGTGTACGGACTGACTAAAAATATGATTATCTGCCTGTGATGTACAGTGCAATCGCGGGGGGCAGCGCTCTGCCACCCATAAAACTGTAGGTATTCTCCATTTCAAACGAATTTAGCGTTTTTCCAAAGACGAAATCTAAAGAATAAATGCATTATTAGATATTGAGGCAAACTTTATTTTTAGGAAGCAAAATTCTTAAATTAGTGCAGTATAGGGAAAAAAACATAAGTACAATACATTTCCAGGTTTTTTGAAACAAAGACAATCTTTTCAAGCGGAATTTCTTTTCAAAGGATGTCCATGGTGGACATCCATGGACATTACTGGTTTCGTTTCAATTTCACTGCGTGATTAAGTAGGTACACACAACGGCACCTCAGACTATACATGTTGACCTTGAGACCGTCTTTATGCCCTACGTAATAAAAGCTGTTTTCGTAGTTTAACTGTATAATCTGACGTGCTGTCGTGCGTACTTTCCCTTTTACAATTGAAAAAGACTTATTTTCTCACTATTAGGTAATTACTTAGAAATATTTTAATTAGAATATCTTTTATACTTTCAAACTTTAAAATGCATCACTTAATGACATTTCTTGTTCTGCCCCTGTCCTGTACCCTTCTATGGGTATTATTGGTTATACTGAGTCGTTGGTCTCTCTCGCCAACAGTGCAAATCCAGATGGAATTTTACATCTTAACCGATTCAAAAAAGGAGGAGGTTCTATGTTCGTCTGTTTATTTGTTTTTTTTTTTATGTATGCCCGCCGATTACTCAAAAACGGCTGAATCAATTGACATGATTCAAAAGTTACTTGATCAAATTAGTTCCAAGTCGGTCCCATTTTTTGAAAATTTTAATTACTTATACAGACTAAATGCGATTGCCCATTGCAAAAGCAATAAAAGGAATCCACTAAGTATCAGTGAAACGTGGTCGCTGACTATTAGTCTCATAAGAAGGCTTAAGGTCACCCAGCGTGCAATGGACATCGCTCGAAGGATTGCCGAGCCAAAGTGGCAGTGGGCGGGACACATAGCGAGAAGAACGATGGCCCTTGGGGCGGAAAGGTTGTAGAATGGCGACAGTCGTACCGGACGATGCTCCGTGGGTAGGCCCCCGACAAGGTGGACCGACGATCTGATGAAGATCGCGATGGCAGGTGCAGGACCGATCATTGTGATCCTTGGAGGAGGCCTAAACCCAGCCATGGGTGTAGTGTGATGAAGTAATCTAGGTATAAAGTGATTATTTATTTACCAGCATTCAGTTGCTGTTTCTGCCGCCGCCGGTTCTGTATCTCTTCAGGCTCCTGACGTTTCCAAGGAGCTGTGTGTAAAACATCAGTCATCATCAAGTGTAGAGGTAATCTAGTAGTTACTTAAAGATAATATTTATAATTTTATTGTACGAACATTCTCTAATGACATCCTGGGGCCCATTTGTTCGGCGTCCAGAAGTTGAGGTCTTGGCCTGTTGCCTCATGTGGGGTTTCTTATTCGTCGCTGATCTGTATTACCAAAAGAATAAGTTCTAATCTGGTGTAAGTGGAAGCGCACGTACTGCACGTTCCTCTTAGAGGTAAATCTTGTCCTATCATTTATATAAATTGAAACTATTATATAGATAGGGCTTTAGGGTCAATAGATAAAATACTAGTTGTCAACCAAGATGACAGTGCTAGAGGGGACAACTGTGTGGGTAAAGGAGACCCCGCATATCCAGGGTAGCATCTGAGGGCACATACCTAGTAGGGAGTTCTGTGGATATAGCTTGGCCACTTAGGGCCAATCTTACATAGCCTTGTGACCCTGTCACCAGGCCTGAGTAAGAGCATATCCCTACTCAAATGTAATAAATAAATAATATAAATAAGATCTTAATGTATGGCCCTTACATATCGTTACGTCGCTTGGTGAACGAATCCACAGCGAGTCCCGGATGCCCGTTGTCGTCACTGCAGGCAACCCCTGGAGCTTCGCTGATCTGAACACATGCTTCCCCGCAAGTCGTCATTGCTGAACAATAAATTATCTTGTCACGTTATGAGAAATACTTCAAACGCAGATAAAAATGAAACGCTACAGGATAGTAGGTATGTGGTGAGGTTTGATTCCCAATAAGGATCTCACGCCGTTTTCCCTGATTGAGAAACCACGGTTTTAGTAGGAGGGTATACCCGCTGGTATGACACTTTGACCGAATTCGTTAACTTATTGATCGTTATATGAGTATATCAAAATTGCAGTGTAATGTAACAAATCAAATATCTTAATTTATATATTTTTTAACAGACTTTAAAAATAGGAGGAGGTTCTATGTTCGTTTGTTTATTTGTTTTTTATGTATGTCCGCCGATTACTCAAAAACGGCTCTGAACCGATTGACATGATTCAAACGTTACTTTATCAGGTTTGTTCCCAAGTAGGTCACATTTTTTTTGTAAATTTTAAATCGGTTCAGTAGTTTTTTAAACTTACCGTCGCCATCCGCGCGCGCTCTGCGCTGGCGCGGCAGTCGCGGGGATGATTGCCGCTCCATCAAGTTGTGCTGTTCGACAAACGTTCCTTTTTAATATAAAGATTACTTATTTACTTTTTACTTCTGTAAGTAATTTAAAAGTTAAACATCTCTTCTTCTTTGATTGTCAGGAAATGCAGTAGGTAGCATGACGGTTTGGAGACCATAACGGTTCAGTAAGTTACAAAGTGAATGTAGTTTGACCGACTGAAAATACCACCAATTTTACTATATGATATTTCATATTTTGATCATATCCCACTGATAGCATAGGGCCTCCCAAAAGTATCCCTACGAAGGACGATCAGTCCTACGCTGCTCGCACGGGTTCCCGCGACCTACGCCAGATCTTCGGACCGCCATATTGGGGACGGGGACTTACCCTACATTATTTCATCTTACTTCTTGATAGATTTAAAGCCGCTTAATTTTGTATAATCTTATGGAAACACAGAATGTTTTACTATAATCATAATATACAACGTGTTACAAAAATACCCCTAATGCCGAATATGGTAGATAGGGACCATCAAACTGAACAACTTTTACTATGGGTAATATTTTGGTAATTATTTTTTGTATTTTTATACAAAAATTAATTAATAATTTTTTTTTTCGCTATTTCAAAGTTGGTCCCATAGTAAAAATCGTTTAGTTTGATGGTCCCTATCTACCATATTCGGTATTAGAGGTATTTTTGTAACACGTTGTATAACATAGTCACTTTTGGTTCCTGTTGGGGTCGGTACATTTGGTTGTATCCGCGCACTTGTCCGATCATGCGGTGCTGCTCGACGGTGGCTGGGTCGAGGTACCCACGCGGGTGCAGCTGCGGGGGCACGTCCACCCGGCGCAGGCGCGACGCTTGCTGCGACACCTCTGTAATCAGAAGGGCTGCAGCCGTTTTGCTAAACCAATTCACCCGTTTAAGCACTGTTGGTCCATAAGTTCAAAGTACCAGTTTTCGTCGAACAATAATTCCCATATAAGTAGGTAATCAAGATATTTGTATAATTTTTTTTTGGAATAGGTTAGGTACTACCTATTCCAAAAAAAAATCTAGGTACTCCTAGTTAGGTACTTTTTTGACCTATCGCGAATTGGACCAATCGCGCCTTACGGGGACATTTTTAAGAGCAATGATCGAGATATACCTAGTACGGATTTGACGTGGTTTGTTTGGACGCTTGAGAAGAATATCAAACACAATTTACTATTATGTATTCTGTGACACAATACAAAGTCGACTAGGTCAATAGGTTAGATTAGACTAATATTTTCAATCGAATCAGACGGACAATCTAGTAAATGCCCTTGTGGGACAAACAAAACGACGTCAAAGTAAAACGACCAACTTACTAGTAATACGTATGAAATTTTAGGTTTTTTTAGCACGAAACGAACCGAACATCTATCGAGAAAAAAAGGGCTTAAAATATTGGACAGAGTAATAATCTGTCTATGGGAAAAGTAAATTGCTTTAAACAGAGTAATTTTGTATGGGAAATTTGTACAGCGCCATCTACCGCCGAAAAGCGAAATGAAATTTCCCATAAAAAATTATTGTGAAAAAAGAAATATATGTAGCTTACTCCCGCAAAAATATATGCAGGATGCACCGCCCGCCCGCCCACAAAAAAATGCACATGCACACCACAAAAATATCAGTGCACAATACTTGCATTTAGCATGACAGCGACACACCTTGCACCTTCACCAATTAGACTACTCTACACGTGTTTCGCCCCAACCCGGAGCATCCTCAGGAGTTAGATCGTGCGTGAACCAACACCGAATGAGTAACTACGCCTACCGACACCGTATTTATCGTCTCTTCCTCCCCACTCCGCACCAAGTGACTTGACAACATTTGAAGAATGTTGCCAGCTTCAAATAAAAAGAAAAAAAAGGGGGGAAAAAAGAAGAAATGATTTTTAGTTTAATATTAAATGACATTTAATTATTAACACACTTATTTTTAAGAATTATTATTTCTATTAGAAAAAATACGCAGCAATGGCGAGGAAGACACGTCAATTTGATTGTTAAGTATGGCTCCATCAACATTGTGTTTGATAATTTCTAGGTTTTCCAACACGCTCAGCCGTAAACCTTTACTACAAGTATGTAAAACCTCAAACACAATGTTGATGGAGCCATACTTAACAATCAAATTGACGTGTCTTCCTCGCCATTGCTGCGTATTTTTTCTAATAGAAATAATAATTCTTAAAAATAAGTGTGTTAATAATTAAATGTCATTTAATATTAAACTAAAAATCATTTCTTCTTTTTTCCCCCCTTTTTTTTCTTTTTATTTGAAGCTGGCAACATTCTTCAAATGTTGTCAAGTCACTTGGTGCGGAGTGGGGAGGAAGAGACGATAAATACGGTGTCGGTAGGCGTAGTTACTCATTCGGTGTTGGTTCACGCACGATCTAACTCCTGAGGATGCTCCGGGTTGGGGCGAAACACGTGTAGAGTAGTCTAATTGGTGAAGGTGCAAGGTGTGTCGCTGTCATGCTAAATGCAAGTATTGTGCACTGATATTTTTGTGGTGTGCATGTGCATTTTTTTGTGGGCGGGCGGGCGGTGCATCCTGCATATATTTTTGCGGGAGTAAGCTACATATATTTCTTTTTTCACAATGGTTTGGGACTTCCGCCAAGTAATGCCTGATTCAATCAAATACATAAAAAATTACTCTAACGACTTTTTACGGGCGTTTAAAGCGAAATTAAATTTACCATAGACATATACTAATTGCATTAATTGCTCTATCGTGTACTTCTACGAGCGTTTTTTTCGATAGATGTCCGTGCTAGGGGTACTGAAGAAAAGAAATCCATAACTATATGTAGTTTGCTATTGATTGTACTTACTCTTTTTGAGTTGTGTTCGCACACTTATGAAAGGCATATTTTCGTCGAGTGGAGTAGGTGTTTCAGCTACTCGCGTTGTGCTGTATAGGAACGATATAGTAACTATGTTACATTGCTTTTAGCTTTTAAACGTTACTAAAGCCTAATCATATTTCTTATTTAGTCCAGTAACATCATACTTCAGACTTTGCGTCAAATCCGGTAGTTCAGATTTTTTGCAGACTTGTTTATGATGTTGGCCCAATGAATAATCCAAGTTTGTGACCTCGAGCGCCGAACAAAACTTTGTCAAAAATCGAAAAAACTGATTACACAGTTTTAAGGTACGGGCGTGGTTGGGAGTCACGTTGAACCCTCCCTCCTGGAGGTGGATATCCACACCACAAGGCCTTAACCCCAAAATGATGGCCAGAGACGCAGCCCCACAACACCTCTTGCAGACGATTTCTTGCGGCCGCAAGAAGCGAGTTGTGGGAACGTCATAAACAAGTCTGCAAAAAATTAGAACTACCGGATTTGACGCAAGGTACCTCCTCTTTCAAGCGACAAGATTACTGGACTAATTATAATAATGCCAATCATTTTGTAGTCTTTTTAGTCCTATTGTGATACACTAATCATATTATATAAGTAGGGCAGATTGACAAGTTTCTGAAATGACAAACTTTAAAAAAAATAGGTACCTAAGTCTCTACGCAAAAAATAGAATCACATTCTATTCTTACATCTTTTCGAACTTGGAACACCTATTTGAATTTAAACGAACTGATGGAATTTCTTCGAGGGGACCTAGGACTTTCTTTGTCGTGAAAAAAAAATTCCACCACCATGACAACGCGCCTGTTCACACGCCAATGGTTGCAATCGCCAAAATTCATGAATTGGTACTGGATCCGCCCTTCCCCAGATCTGACCCCGTGCAACTTTCACTTGTGCCTAAACCTGAAGAAATGGTTAGGTGTCCAGAGATTTTCATCAAATGATGAAGTCATTGTTGCCGTAGATGAGTAATTTCGAGGGGTAGGAGAAAACATTTTTTCAAACGGGTGTAGCGGCATTGGAGACGCGCTGGACTAAATGCATCGAGGTATAAGGTAACTACGCCTACGTTGAGGAATAAATTTATTTTTAATAGATTAAGTATTAAAGTTTTTCTTAGTCGTTTCGGAAACTTGTCGATCTGCTCCGGTCCCTTTATCCCACTTAATTACGATTAGTACCTAACATTTCAAATCGGGATCAGGGTATTCCTATTTGTCACCTTGCATTTGCTTCGTTATAACTTCAAAGGAATTTATTTGTTTTTTTTAATAAGTAGATGAGCTAATGAGTTAGTGCATACCTCCGTTTTTTTAGTTTTCTTTTTCTTTTCAAAACTTTAACAAGATCAATCTTTTGTTGCAAATCATCGCAGCGTGCTTCTGCGATTGCAAACTGGTCATCTACTTCTGGTATTGACGCTGCAATTTTACAATTAAGTAAATCTCTCCTGTAAATTTGTTCCAAGTTCCTTACGTTACGGTGTTTTTAGCAAATCGTCGCGGAAATACTACGCGCATAACTCGATAAAAAATTTATGATAGATAAAATCAGGTCGTACCTCTTACATCCAATTTCCTTTCGGAACGCGTTCCTTCCAAACCCACCCCAGCAATACTGCTGGAGCTTCGATGACGCTTATCTGGAATGGAGCATCATCATGGTTCAAGAAAACAAGGTCTGTCATCCAGTTGCGCGACTTTTTAGTAACAAGCTAAGAATGAAGGATTTTTTCTGTCACACTTATTCCAAAATTATTATAGTGCACTTTGTTTCTCTTAGGGTTGACTTTTCAATGCCCAGATAAAGCTTTATCTGTTTGATAGCGTATTTTACCGCATACTTATTGAAAATTCAATTCAACTGATTTGTCTGTCACATTTTTAGAATTACTATTATTATATTTTGTAATATTTAAACTGATTAAAAATTAGCCCTTAGCAAACGTTTAAACTAAGCTTCAAGTGATAGATAAATGAACGTTTTCAATACCGATTGCGGAAATGACGTAAGCAAGTGTAGACTATGTGACTCTTCTGTCTCGCAGTGCCATACCTAGCCCAATCTGATATTATTGTACCATGGAAATCATTATTCTCAATTCTCTCAATTGGTTTAAAACAATAAAGAGTAGTGGCAATGTCTTCAATTACGTAGACGAGCTGTTCAAAACTAAAATTGTATCACAACCAACCTTCGCGGCGCATCAACTGTTTCTCTCGGTCGGTCGCTATAGACTAAAGGAGTTTCAGTGCATGCACCGTAACTTAATGAACAATTTTTTGGTACTAGAGTACCCTGAGCCTGTCTAGTGTAGAATACACATAGAAGTCTCTGTACCTAGGTAAAGGATTTATCTTAATCTCTGATTGTTCTTGCTTGGTAGAGCTGAGGGCCAAAGGCCTGTCTCATCAACGGCTGTTATCGTAAATATTTAAGTACTTATTTAATCGTTCACGGGTTGAGGCATTTGTTAGTATTATAAATATATTTTCTAGGCCAAATTTTACGAATAGGTAGGTAATCTAATAAACTCGCTCCAGTAGCAGGCAGGAACTTCACTTACCTTTAGATAACTTCAAACCGTCGCCCATAACAACTTGCAATTTTTGTACCACACAACTTTACAAGTCGTGTTGTGATTTAAGATAAACCGATAACTAATTAATAAATATAAAAAAGGTGATAATAGCAAGAACACTATAAAATCATTACGTCAAAGTTGTCAAAATAATGCCAGTCCAAACAAGATAGCAACGATGGCATTTACCTCTTAATCTATGTGCACTAGATATCGTTTTTAAATTTTGGTTTGCGTCTTACCACGAAGGTTACGTGTCGTGGCACTGACAGAACAGCTGTGCCAAAAAAAGGGTGGAAACCTTATGTCTTACGTAAAAAACAGACGTTTTGTCTAGGCAAGCAATAACTTCAATAGAAGTCTGTAGGTAAGCCTTTTTTGCATCGAGTTTTATCTTAGGCATATTAGGTATACTATGTGCTCCGGCTTCGAGCATTCAGAACGCTCTAAGATCTCCGGATTCCCAAAAGATATCGTAATCTTTGCCGATTCCTGATAAATCTGAAATTATTCAGCTTTATCAAGTTATCATCACAGAGAAAATAAAAAATTACCCATCACCATACAAATGCGATTGTATCATTAATGTTACTGTCTAATGGTACCACGGTAAAGGAAGGAGGCGGCTCTGTTATCTTTACTACCATTTCATATTTTTTCTCAATACATCATGCAATGTCAGTTCAATTGATTTTCATATACTTACCATTACTAGATTGACTTAAAAGGGAAAATAATACATCAGTGATTAGTTCTTAGATTTATTGATGCAATATACACCTAAAACTACTTACTGACACAAGAAAAATATAATAAATCCAATAATGATTAACATACATAATTTTTTAATATTTCGCTCAACGGATGATGCAAGAATACAAATAAATTAACTAAACCAGAATATTCAATCAAATTCGGTTTTTAAAAACTTAAATGACGCGATAAAAGCATTTGGTCACTTCGATGAAATGTACATTTATAGAGCCGAAGATATTAAATAAGATGCATGCACGTTACTCAAATTATCTCGGCATATTTATCGTTTATATTTTTGTATAAAAGAAAGAAGTTGAAAATTAAGCTTTATTATTAATTATATAATATGTTAGGCTCAAAGACAAATCGCTCATTGAGCAAAAAATGCAAAAAATCCACAACGCGAAATTCGTGTTATTCGGGCTCTTATAAAAACGCCCATGAAGCGTTGTGGTAATCACAGAAAGACCCAAAGCAAAATTCGCGTCGTGGCATCATGCAAAATGACCACAACGCGATGTGGCAATGCAAAAAGTCATGACGCGTTCTTCAGTTCTTCAACCATAACACGACGGACAGGTAATTGGAGTTTGACTGACCAATGACTAATACGAGTATTTTGTGTTCATTAATTCGGAGCCTAATAATGTTAATTTTACAATTGCCATAAAAACATAAATTCCCTAATTACTTTAATTAGTTTCTAATGACTGATAAACAAATTGTTCAACAATTTGTTACTTAGTGATTTCAAAAAGTTAATAAAAAAATGTATGTTCTTTTATTTTAAATGACACGATTTATTTTTCTGTCTAGTACTTAATAGAGAACAAATATTATTTCTTGAGGTACCAAAAAGTTATTGAGACTTATAGGACCCATACCAACAACGTTACGTATATGACTATGTATTTAGTAATCTGTGCCATTCTGTGCCCACACAAAGATACTTATCGCAAATCACTGTGAGTCGCATTCTACCTTGACATGGTTCTATACAACGCGTTGTGGTCGAATGGTGAGATGACGGTCAAGACATCAAGTCAAGATGGTCTCTCCGTGATTACAACGCGTCATGTGCGATTTTATAAGAGCCACAACAACACGAATTTCGCGTATTGGATTTTTGGCAGTGACCACAACGCGTTGTGAACGGTTTTTTTGCTCAATAAGCGATTCCGATCATTGAGCCCAACATAATACACTTAATCCGACTACTTTCGGAGCTCCCTATATTGCACCCATTGTGATGCTGTGTCTATGTACAAACGGGGTACGAACAGGATTGTAATTCTCAAATTATCGGTTACCGACAACAGTCAAGACGTATTTTATAAGCATTAAGTCCTCTGCCCACTACACCATACCATGACTGTGCTAGGAACGTATTAGACACAAAAGGAAGACGATACGCTCTACTATTCGGCGTTCTGTGCCCGTATACATTCCGTATGATGCCCGTATGCAATCCGTATGATGCCTGTATGCAACATCCACCAAAAAAACCGATAGGAATCCGTTTAATTCTCGCATGCGTATCAGCGTTGCGTGGACGTCTTGGAGTGCTATGAAGTTTTAAATAATACTGGCAATGATTGCCATAATATTGGATGAGGAAGAAAACCAAAAAAGAAACCACTCGGCGCTACTGGATTCACGATTCTATAAAAGAACACAAAACTGAAGGAGAATATTGGACATTATTCAGGCACTTAGTTGATGATGAAGAAAAGTTTTTTCAGTATTTTCACAGTATCCATATATTTCGTGTTGAAGATTATACAAATACTCATATTAACCTCAATACAATCTATTTTCAAATGAAGTAAATTTTTTATCCACCATTTTACAGCGTCATGTACGCGCGTCTCGTTGAACTGACATGGCAACAGATGACTAAGTAAAGGCAACGCGTTTATAACGCCTTTATAATGGACATCATACGCGATTACAACCCGTATACTCGCCGGCTCGCCGCCCGCCTGCGCGCAGCGGTCTGGTACCGTCGCGTGTCATGCACAATCGGAGCGTGTCAGCACCAGCAAAAGACTGTAGACTCTAGTCTTTTGTCGGCGTTTCTTCGAAATTCTTTTTCCATTTTAATTTCCATTCGCTTTATTCCACATTTTTTTACCAATTAAAAGATTTTTATATATAATCATGAATTTGTAGTCGTTTTCGATACCAAAAGGTATTCCCATCAAAAATTTTCCCCAATCATACAAATTGCCAGTCGCATTTTTTCCAAGCTGGGTGCAGTGGGCAGACACCTTTACATGCAATACGCATAACATTAATACAGTCGTTAGTCTTAAAAGACTTATTTTCTGTTGCTAAAATGATGCAACTATTAAATGCAGCCCATTTTATCGGTTTGGTCTCTTAACTACGAGAAGTTATAAAAGTTTCATCAAAAACGCATACAATTACTTTAGAATATATGAGGTATATTAGTGCAACTATTATTGCTTTCGTTTATTTTAATGGAATACATCCGAAGCATGGACTTCTGAAAACCGTAATAGAAATCTGCTATAAATTTTAAATAAAAAGCATTAACTATATATAAATTGCTATGCGCAGGAAATGCTTATGATTTTCTCTTTATTTCCATAAGCATATTGTCTGTCAGTCTATGCTCCGGTACAAAATGTAACTGCGAGCTACAGTCTAGTTGTCAAACAGAGAATAAAATTAACAAACAATAGAAACATTTGATCATCATTGGAAGTATTCTATTACCGATAAATAATGCAGAACCGAGCTTTTATTTCATCGTATTTAGTTATTCCCCCAATTCCATATTTTACAAGTTCATAAAATGCAAAGAGTTCACTCGGAATGAATATCCTACAATTGCATAATCATGATAATAATGCCATAGGGGCTAACCATTTATATTATTTCATACAATTATGGTGAAAAACATATCAGGGTCACCTTGCAATCAGTCGTCGATAGTAGTTTTAATACATTCACTCGAATCTCCTAGAGTAGCCTACGTTGCTTGGTTCCTTACATTGCATTGCAATCATATGCGAGGCACAACGCCGGCTAGTAGCTGTCACTGCGCAACCTTAATCTTCTTGTGTGTTCGAGTGTTGGATAGGGTTGTGATATTGTTTCTTTCGGTTTGCTTAGTATGCGGGTTCATCGTATTCCAATGTTTGTTTGAACATTTGGCACCAAGTATATCAAGTCAGTTTACTCGGTAAGTTCTGCCGAAGTTTTCACCTTGTTCCTGGTTAGGGTTGCCGTATTCAAAATCAAAAATTGCCGTATAAAAACAAAATGTATAATAATTTGCTGTTTTACATGGACAGCGTTATTCCATGACGTCGTAGCGCAAGTCGCATTTGATCGGAATTGCCGAAACATTCGACATCGCCTCGCCTTTTACCTCGTCGCCAAACAGGCGTGGTTGCCATGGTTACCGAGAAGGGCGAGCGATTCCGTTACGTTGCGAATTTATGCTAGTAGGCGAGTTTCATACACAGAATATCGAACGGCCTGAGTTGAGGCGGTGCGGATCCATTTCCGCTGATATGTCAGCGCCAACCTTAGCTGTACTACAGGAATAATAAAGAACCAGATAACCTTAAAGATTATAACAAACTCACTGTACTACCAGCTACGAAATTGGTACCTAGTGAAGTTTGCCTTCTCAGTTCTTTTTTTGCTTGAGTACCTGATAATACTCATGGACAACTAAAAGTTCTACAAGATGAATTTGCTGTACGCCGGAAGGGTCACCCGACTTTTTAACAACCAAGGCACTGAGAGCAGGTCATGCACGGTCAGTCCAAGTGGATACTGAAAATGGAAAACCGCATTCCGAAGTCCGATCATATTAGCCTATTATGACGACATCGAATGCTACTAGAGAATCTGTATACTCTTGGGAAGAGTAAGAGAGGAAGTGCCAGTCCTAAAGTAAGGAAGGCTTTTATAGTTATATACTTCCGAGAGCACCTCTGTCACATTAAAGACATGATTATGATGGTTACGAGTGGCTGAACTTCTTATTCGCACCGATATGCTTAAAAGTCATTTAAACTTTCAACAAATATAGTCCATTTAGTAAAAACGTAAAGTGGGGAACACTTTATTTATATATTTTATAAATATTTATATAATTTTATTTATTACTGACAATTTTTAGTGTTGTTTGATAATTACAAGCATTCTAGTATTCCCTCAGAAATTGTTTCATTTCTTTATTAGCTCCGTCGTCTCATTAATGTCACCAAATTATAAGTTCATATAATATTATTACTCACTCCGTAAGGTATTACATCGGAACCACAATACTTCCAATATATGATTACAATACAATGCATATTTTTAGAAAAATAATGATTCTATTCTAAATTAGTAATTGGTGTTCTGATACTGCTCCAATGCTTAATTTTATGACAAATCTATTACTATATTAAGTAAATTAAATTAAAGAATAATAATAAGAACACATGGAAAATATAAATGACACACAAAAGTGGACAGCTGTCGCTCGGGACAGGGTTACGATAGGTTATACATTACATTTTTATTATTTAGGGCGACTTGCACCATAAACTGAATATTGTTTAAGTGGTTGTGTTTAAGTGGTACTTAAACAATATTTAATTTATGGTGCAAGTCGCCCTTATTACAGTTCAATGTTAGTTACCAACTAATCATTATAAAAAATGCTTAGCTCGCACTGTGCATAGCAAATATTGTGCATAAATTGCTTCATAATTAATCAGTAACCGTTCTAGGCAAATTCATAGTCCGATTAGATTAGTTCAGTAACCATTAGTACGATAATCACGAATTTCTGCATTGGCGCCTCTCACCAACTTGACAAATGCATAATTAATAATAAAAGGTACCAATGGCTGAAATATAAATAATAACTAATTTGTATAAAATACAAATGACGTAGTATAAAATTGTCCTTTAAATATCAATATTAATAAATGGAAAACTGCAAGGCCTGAATATAATAAATGTCGAGCTCGAAGACGCAGTTAGTAACATGTGTAATATTCATTATTTTTATTTATGGCCCATAATGTTCATTAATTATAAATTTATAAAAATAAGTTGAATATTACATTGTTAGGTAGTGGTTGTCCGCACGTGCCCGCCGCCGTACGCCGGCGTACATTACAACAACACACATTTCCTTTTCTTTACCGGCTCTGGGGGTTCCAATGCAGCTAGTATTGCCTCGTCGAAAACATTCTTCAGCCCTTTCTGTAACAAAAACATCTTTACTTTACAAAGCATATCAACAGTCATAAACTCTTGCTCGGCTATGTCCCGGCGCGGCGTCTTGTTACATCTGCACATTTTATGGCGACGCATTTATTAACTTTATCCGTATCGACTGTCTCGCTCAAACTCTCGTAAATTACACTTAACTATCCCACTCATGACATGGCAAAAAATCTATATATTTTAAGAAATTTTAACTGGCATATTGAAGGGTGTGTTTAAACTAATCTACTAAGACAAAGAGGCTTAAATCGGTCAGACCTGTAAAATGCAAATTGCTGTTTTAAAAGAGTTTCTTTGATATTAATTATCTTATTTTTGATGTTAAAAAAGTTAACGAATCGTGTTTCTGCTACTGACAAAATGAAGTCAATGAACTAAATAATAAGGTTATCAAATAGCACTTTCATATGTTTTGTAATTGATGAGAAAAATCGAAATCCCTGCCACCAAAATGTCCGATGCGTCCTCTTAAGTTAGGTGCCACAAGTGCATAATGACATAAATTGACAAAAAATATAAGCAAAATACCATTTGCTCAGTTTCATTTTGAAAAAGAACCATTCAACTAAATTAAATAAAACTGATTGATGTTGTATATCTTCAAAACATATTATTGTTTAACTATTGATTTTATAACTGTTCGACTATTGTTAATGAATAAACAATAATGTAGGTAATTATAATAACAATAGTTTTGTTTGCAAATATTTAAATGATCAGTCATGATGATTCAGATACAAACTTATGATTGGAACAAAACATATTTTTTTAAATAATGTGTCTGATTTCTGTGTGCCTTTTGGCAAAGGAATGGAGGACCATCTCACACCATGGAGCTCTGTTCAAAGCCCATAAGCTCATTTAGCATGTCTTCCCAGATGTATATGTATGTTACTAAATAACTAATAATAATATTTGCCTGAGATTACCTGTGTGAGG
Organism: Catoptria pinella; assembly: GCA_963556745.1. Classification (NCBI taxonomy): domain Eukaryota; kingdom Metazoa; phylum Arthropoda; class Insecta; order Lepidoptera; family Crambidae; genus Catoptria; species Catoptria pinella. The sequence continues at coordinate 12,376,436 of OY750758.1, read as the reverse complement.
GCTGAACACTCAACATATTTGACAGCCTTGAGTTCCTTTGCAAGCTTCTCACCCTGCTCTAGGGAGACTGGTTTTTGCTTGATTTTTGCTAACTTTTCCATTGTCGTAGAATCATCTCGCAAGTCTATCTGAGTTCCCACTAGTAAGAACGGTGTTTTTTGTTGATGATGAGTTATTTCAGGCACCCACTGAAACAGATTTATTAGGCAATGTAGAGTAGATATACTTTATTAGATACACAATGGATATAAAACTCAATAAAACATTTACCTTTTCCTTAACATTTTCAAATGAACTGGGGCTAACCACACTGAAACATACAAGGAAAACATCTGTTTGCGGGTAACTGAGTGGCCTCAGCCTGTCATAATCTTCCTGTCCTGAAAATATATAAAAACATAAGTTTATTATTTGAAACAAAAATAGGTTTAAGTACTTATGTGAAATAAATTCAGTCTCATAAATTACCAGCAGTATCAAAGAGTCCTAAAGTGTATGGTTCTCCTCCGATCATGACTGTGACAGCATAGTTATCAAATACGGTGGGCACATATTCCGATGGGAATTTGTTTGTTGTATAACTGATGAGCAGACATGTTTTACCGACTGCTCCATCACCCACAACTACACACTTGATAGTTTGCATTTTGCTAATCCTCAGTAACTTCACAACAAATATAAGTTCAGACTTTAAATTTGTAGCAAGTACTGTGATAGTTCTCTAACCATAGCAGTCCTAATTAAACTTGTCTGTAACAAACAAAAAACAGAATTTATATAAATTATAATAATTAATAATAAACAAAAGTTTGTTATATTGTTACAAAAACAACTCATTTTATTTTATTTGTTCACTAGCGGCCGCTAGTGAACAAATAAAATAAAATGAGTTGTTTTTGGACAAAGTCGCAGGCGGCCGACTACGACTTTGTCCGCGTGGATCTTTATTATTCAGGTTATAAACTATCTGTGTGCGAAATTTCATCTAAATCCGTCCAGCCGTTGGGGCGTGCATAAGGAACAAACCCACACACCCAAACTTTCACATTTTTAATATATTAGTAAGACTCATTAGCACTATAAAACAAACTTAAGGCAAATTTACTACTGGCAAATTTAATCTTAATTTGTTTTACATTTCTAAACACAGCAATCGTAAACATTACACACATATTCAACAAAATTTTAATTGAGTAAGTTCATCTGATGTTATTGGAGATTTTTTATCGGTAAAGGTAGTATTGTACTTATCCAATATCTTTGATTATTATTATTAAAATTTCTTAAATAAATAGGTGTTTCTTAACTATAACACAAAGTCATTAATTTGATTGCATTGCATATGATCAAAAAATTGTATGAGTGAAATACCAGCTCATAATAAGCAAAAACAGCACAGCCAGAGTTTAAAAAGTTTCTCATATAACATTGGAATAATATAATCCCACCAAAAACATTTTCATGTAAAATGTTGCCAAGAAGATACCATATAGCTCACACTGTCAAAAAGTTAACAGACTTCATGTAGAGCCAAGCTTCTAACTCTACACGCCCTAACTCTGCAAGCCCAAACTTCTCAAACTCTACACCTTAGTAAAAAAATGTGGCATGGCTATTTCGCTACATTCCCATGGGTGTAAGGTCAAAAATTTATTAACTTTTCTGTTCAGTCCTGGAGTAACGAACGGCCAGGTCACGTGTTTTGACTAAGGTGTAGAGTTTGTGAAGTTAGGGTTTGCAGAGTTAGAAGCTTGTCTCTCCATGAGGTCTGATAACTTTTTGAGTACGAACCTACGAGTTTTTGGTAGGATTTCACTTCTTTTTGTAAGTCGCTTGATAGCTATAAACAATAGTATACAAGGTGTTACAAAAGTACCCCTAATGCCGAATATGGTATATAGGGACCATCAAACTGAACAACTTCTACTATGGGACCAACTCTGAAATCGAGAAAAAAAAATCAGCTGTTTCATACATTTTGATATTTTCGATTTTAGTTTTTCTATGAAACAGCTGATTTTTTTTTCTCGATTTCAGAGTTGGTCCTTTAGTAAAAGTTGTTCAGTTTGATGGTCCCTATATACCATATTCGGCATTAGGGGTATTTTTGTAACACCTTGTATAATTACACAAATAAAATTTTAGTCTCGTAAAATATAATTATATCCATTTTCAGTGTATTTAAATATTTACATAACACTATGAATATTATAGGCCAGTTTCACAGATTCTGAAGAGCATCTACTATATTCCAGATTTCTTTAAAAATGTAACAAAATTTGGTTGAAATTATCTAACAGGAGTGTTACCTGGATCATATCTATAGATAGAACATGTGAAACAGGCACTTAATCGCCTATAGCATAGCAAAAAGCACACATAGCAGTACAATAATAAAATTGTTTTAATCTGATGATAAAAACTGTTCATCATAAAATTGCTGGAAACCACAAAGACATTGCAAATCATACCTAGAAAATGTTGCATTTTAAGTATGCCCAACCAATCTGCTCAACTATTCTCAGATATAGGTACTTAACAAGTATAGTCTGTTAATCCTTAGGTACTTGTTCTATTTAGTAAACAGCTTTTGACAGTTGTCATATGGGCATTTACCAGAAAAAATTGCCGTTCGTAAAGGAATTCCACCAAGAAAAATAAATAAATATTCGTTTGATTCCGATATACAAAGGATACTCAAAAAGCACTTATTTTATAATACGATTTAACTAGCCATATTTAATAATATGCTAGATGACTTAAGTAATTAGCCTTCGAAAGCTATAAGTAAAATCATTATAACTTTCTTATAAAAACCAGGCTTGTGGAGGAAAACAAAAACGGCAAACCGTGACGCATCATTATAGACGCTACCTGCGTCTAAAACACTTAAACGGCAACTGTTTAAGGTCCAAAATGATTTTGGTAACAATAACATTTTGCGTTCGGAATTTCGAAAATCGCGTTTCTTCTATCTTTTTTTGCGAATATTGATGTGAAATATATATATGTATGTACTTTTGGCTATATTAATAACTAGTTTTCGAGTTACTTTTTATGATTTTACTTTAAGAACTGTGTTTTAATATCAATCCTGTAGTTAATCTCTGTCGAAAGTCTTAGGATATGTTGTGGGACTTGTCCCGGGCAGGTAATTTTCGAAAGGTCATTTGTTAAATTCCACAGGCCTTTTTTTAATCATTATTTAACGATATGTTGTCTTGTTTAATCAAATTGACACTAATAATTACTAATTTCTAACTGTGTTTTTTTCAATAAAAAGTTGTGTGAGGAATGTTTACCAAATAAGACAAGTAAGGATAAACAGACTATCCATTAAAGAAACAAAAAACTTATTTCACAAGTTGGAGTATATACTATTTATGAACAAGATTTAGTGATAAAAACTAAGATGAAATAATAAGGAAATGCTGACCAATATTAGAGATTTTTGATATCTAAGAGCTCGGATAAAGAATCCTTGTCACAGTGTGGAAGGCTTTTCAAAACCTAAAGTTGCTTTTGGACAACAAAAAAAAGATTTTTAAAACATACATCACTTGCAGTTAGGGTTGCCAGATTTCCTGGCGTCAATCCAAGATAAAACTAGAGTAGGGGGGGTTGTATGTTAAAGCACCCCGGAAACGATCAATTGCGATTGATAATTTTTCCGTTAATGCCTTTGTTAGAGCAATTGACAATCGCTTCAATAGCACGTGTAAACGATAAATTTTCGCATCAATGAGCGTCAATTACGTAAAAATTGACAATCGCAAAAGATTGTTACCGGAGCGCTTAGAAAAGAAAATGAAAATATTTCAAATTAATTTATATTTTTTGTAATAATAATATATATATATATATAGGTAAGTATAAACTTACTTTATTTAGTCTTATCTGTCAATAAAAAAGCGACCTCTCATATAAATAAAAGTTTTGTTAAAAAATCAACATAAGTAAGGTAAGCCTTTGCTTATTCAAGAAACATTTGTTTTGAAAACAACATTAGCTCTTATCATCAGACATCAAAATAAAACAAAAACTGAGCACTGCACCTCGCTTTTCATTATTCATTAAATAAAACTTTGGTAAAGAAAGCAACATTAGCATTTACCATTTTATCATTAGCAGTTTGAAAACAAGAATAGCCTTTTATTAACATCACACTGCAAAATATTAAAACAAAAATTAAGATCGCTTGCTCGCTCATTCAATCGCTCAGTAAAATAAACTGCCCCCTACTCAAATGGCCATTCTACTAAGATTAATGCTAGTAGAATAGAATAACAATGTATGGGAATGACATGAGCTAACACTTAGCTCCCGTCAATCCGGTACATTGTCATTCTATTCTACTAGCATTAATTTTAGTAGAATCGTCATAGGCCCTCTGCGCAAGACGGCAAACGGTATGCACGAAGCTCATTGTACTAGTAACATAATGAAAAGAAACCAGTGGTAGCCTACTAAGTATTTGAAATTCAGGACCGTAAAGTATAATTCCTGGACAAACCCGGATTTCCCGGCCATCTGGCAACCCTACTCGCAGTGCGAACGCGCAGCAAATAACTTCATCTGGTACTTTTAGAGAGCGATGATTGTTAATCACATCTATCTAAATTTGTGTTAAAAACCGTACCTAAAAGATTTCCTTATTCCTTTATTGAATGAACTGTTTGTAGGACCGTATTGCTTTGCTTTGCAGGAAGGTACGTAGGCAAGTATAGTGTAGTGTAGTATAACCATAGTAGCGAAGGTTTGGCATTCCATCCGCTTCACGTTATCGCGATGCATTTTAATGACAGCCAATATTTATTTAATCCTTGTTAGACACATACAAAAAATTTCGCTATAATTTCGCTAAATTGTAACACACTAATTTCAAACACGCATCTTCAAAATTGATAACTATTTTTACATAATCACGTCACAATGCAATTTGACGTCCATTTTGTTTCACTTTGTATAATTTTAAAGAGAAAACCTATTAATGGAGTAGATAAAACAGAAAATAATTACATCAACACTTACCTTGCAAAGTAACTAGAGTACTAGATCAATATTTAACTTCAATTAATTGTAAAACAGTTGAAAATTACAACAATCAAGTAGCGGGTTGGGTCATTGACGGTGACGCCATTGATTTTGATAAAATAGTGTTGCTACGTTATAAAATCAGCATTTAATTAATCGATATATCGATACATAAATTGAGTACAATTGAAAAGTATGGGATCGTAATGAATGAGGTAAAAGGAGAAGAGGCACTCACCATAGAAAAAATGTTTTACTTGAATAAGTTCGATTGAATTTGGTCTTAAAATAAAACCAATAATAAATATTAGCTACATTGATCAAGTTCTATCTTATTTTTAGCGCGTGTAGAAAAAAAAATACAATAATGATTTTTTTTTATATGGAAACACTACAGAAACAACGAGTCATCGAAAACCGTTCCGTTATCTACATTTAATTTTCAAAGAGCAGAAAATCACTATGAGATAAAAGCGTGGCTGCACAAAATAATCATAAGTATTTACCTTTTTGAAGATTAAGATTATTTTAAGAAAATGAAATGTCAATTTGTCTTCAGATGCTTGCTCTACCGCGTTAGAACATTGATAATTTATGAAGTTTATGTAAATGTTGACACGTCTTAAAGTCTTTTTAAAATTTTGAGATTTAAGCATTCACAATGCTATTTTATATAATGACTCGGTAGCTCAGCGGTCAGAGCATTGGACCGGATATCCAAAAGCCGCGGGTTCGATTCCCGTCCAAGAACATATCTGGTGCAAGTCGTATTTTTTCTAGTATATTATTTGGTATTATACGTCTTAAAGTCCCTATTTTTATGGTTTTTTCTGTTGATTTGTTTGTTTTTTGCAATAAAGTTGGTCTCGTTATTACGGACTTCGTTAGAAAAAACAAAAAAAAAGTATGAAAACCATAAAAATCAAAATTACAATATTTACGTTAACTTTATATCAATGTTCTTACGCGGGCTTAGGGCTGGATTTGACATTGACTTTTCATTTAGTTGACAGATACCACAGATTAATAAGTGAAAATGTACAACAGATTTTGAATCACAGAATTAAAGAAATAAAAAAGTATAAAGCTTTAGCATAAAAGGCCGGGTCTCCTTTGGAATAGCTTGAATTTGGGGGTATGGTGGCAGGAAGGAGATAGGGGGAAGGAAAACTACCCTCCGGTGGCACTTCCACTCCGCAGAGGTACATGGAGCTAGTACATAGTTACAGAGATATTATAAGCTCATTGAAGGATATCACTTTTCTATCAACACGTTTGAACATTTCAATTGACTCAGTCCAACTCAATGCAGCAATGTGATGTGACAATATGGTGACAATAAAATTGTTTGACGTACGTTGTCAGAGACCTGCGGCGGTATCAGCTAAAAACATTGAAGTTCATGTTAACTGTGTTTTGACAGATGTATGTGATACATTGCTATTTTTCTTTGTTAAGTTGTTATTTGTGCCAAGACGAAGTAGCAATGTATCACATACATCTGTCAAAACACAGTTAACATGAACTTCAATGTTTTTAGCTGATAGAGCCCCTGATCCATAGACAGCTGGGCAGAAAGGACAAAGGACAAACCACCTCTATCGGTTAAAATCATTGAAGTTATGTTAACCGTGTTTTGACAAATGTATATAATACATTGCTACTTCGTTTTGGCACAAATAAAAACTTACCAAAGAAAAGTAGCAATGTAGAATCACATACATCTGTCAAAACATAGTTAACATTATTATACTACCCTATGGTTAACATGTTTTTGGCCGATACCGCCACCGATCAAAGGAGCTTGCGGCAAGCGTGTGCTACTTGCGCAGGCGTGTAAATGCTTTCTACTGACAGTAAATGGCTACCCCATTTTTTCAGGTCAGTGGGCTTCCCCAACCCCCAACATTTGTCAAAGTTGGTCGGTGGAGGTGAAAGCTTACCAAGCTTTGGCAAGCGTGTCGCATGAATGTACAGTGGCACGTCAGACTATACATGTTGACCTTGAGACCGTCTTTATGCCATACGTAATAAAAGCTGTTTCCGTAGTTGAACTGTTTAACTTACCGTGCTGTTGTGCGTACCTAGATTCCTTAACATAGTCTGTCTCATAGAATTAGTACTAAAGCATAGAAACCGCGCTAAAATAGCAAGTGAAGACAGTATACTTATCTTTGATTTTCTTACGACATATTCTATGCGTTAGAATGAGATGTAATACGTTTTGTCTTCTCCTAATTTGTGTAGGTTGTCACTAGTTTTTTTCCTACGCTAGTGACGTGCTTGTCGGCGTTTTCTTTCGACAAAATCTAAATAATGTTGAAGTGAAGTACATATTAAAATTGTATTTTTCATTAACTATGACATTAAGTTGTCAATAGTACCTACTATTGACAACTCTTCCGCTTTACCACTCCTAAGGTTAAAATAGCTTTCACACAAATTATTATATACGCGCACACACGAATTTTTCTGCAAAGTGGTAAAGTATGTGAGTTGCCGATCGTAGTTACCTATTTCTGCCATGTGAAACCACAAAAATATGTTTTTGATAAAGATTTGTAATAAATAAGCACCGATAAAATAAAAAAAATTGTAAGACACACGACGGCTCCAGACTATACATGTTGACCTTGAGACAACCTTTATGTTCTTCTTGATAAAAGTCGTTTTCACAGTTAACTGTATAATTTGACGTACTGTCGTGTGTACCTAACCTACCAAGATTGCCTTTTATAAAAACATGCTATAATTTTTCTCGAATAAGTGATATAAGTAACTTTGACTAGTTTAAATTAAAAAACTTTTAACTTAAAAAATGTTATTGCTTTTCAATACTAAAAGTACTTACCCATTAAAATTATTTACTTTTTGTACAAATGAACAACTCCAATAATACGAGAGGACTATCCTACTATTAATATATGTTTCTTATAATTATTACTCAATCACGCAAAAATAGCTGAACTCATTTTAGATAAAAGGCTCACACATAGTTTATAAAACCTGAATTAGATGATAAGATTTTTTTGATCCTGGTTAAAGATATACCTAAGGACCTTCTTGAATATCCATGCAGACGAAGTCGCAAGCGGAAACTAGCCAAGGAAATAAAAGAACAGGTAAAAAATGACAGTCTTTATTATTTGAAGGCGTTTGCTGGGAAACGTTTTCAACTCTTTTTAGTTGTCGCTGCAAACTAGAAATAATTGCTTCATGTCGACAGCACGCAGGCTCTCCTGACGTATTATACTTTTGTGTTATGTTGGATAACGGCACCTAAAACAAAATAAACGAACTTGTAGTAGTACCTACATAAAGATATTTTGTTGAAACTGAATTTCAGTTTTCAAATGTAAACCACGTGATTATTATTTGTTTAAAAGAAAGATGTACTAGACTTGCCAAGCTATGTGATGGTTTTCTACTTTTTGTTCCCATCAAATATAAAGTAAGAAAGTATAATAAAACAAATATCGATATAGAAATGCACATCACTATGCGAAAAAACATAACCTCTACATCCTGTAATAAAAATTCTGATATTTGCAAAAATCGGCAAAGAACTGGACACAAACGACTATTTGCACAAATTGTTAGTATATTATAATAGTTTCAGGCTATTTACATAACATAAAAACATCGTAAACGATATGAACTCACCGATTAAATGATGACGTCTATTGATTATTTTCTTTTCTTCCTGTGTGAGATTTACAGCCTTCAATCACACAACAATAATGTCACAGGGAACGCATAAATATCACAAACATTGCTACAACTTTCTTTTAAGTTTTCTTACAAGAATACTTTAAAAATATCTAAATTTTACTGAGCAGCTATGAAATTCACTCGAAAGACACCCAGTCATTATAACACAACCAGGTTAAGTTGTCACCTAATTACACTGCAGCAACGAACACTAAGGCCACGATAATCTGGTCGTATCATAGTGCATCCAATGTACATCCAATTCAGTCCAATTGACATTTAACTTCAAAAACTTGTGACAACCTACAAACAATAGAAACCGAATGTAATTATTTGTTTCATTCACTCTTATAGGCAAACGTCATTGACGTCATGTGAGTAAGATAGTTGTAGTTGTATTAGTAGTTATATTCGTCCTTTTCAGGACAGGCGAAGGTCTAAGCCATACTGCCAGTTCTTGAGTTGATATTGTTTCATTTTTCATTAGAATGCGGGTGCATCCAATGCTGCTTGGAGCATTTGGCACCAAGTATATCAAGACAGTTTACTCGGTTAGTTCTGCCGAGGAAGAAACCACTTCAATAAAAGTCTCAGCTTCACATAACCAAGATCGCGCCTATTTCAATTATCCCACATAATTGTTCAGTTGCGTAGACACTTGTACCATATAACTGCACCTATTTTAAGACACAATATCCACTATGAATCAATTTGAAAATAATTAAAATAGACACCTAACTCGACAAAATGGCGCCAAAAACTCCTAAGATAGTTGTTTTGAACTCTTATTTTGGCACGGTTTCTATCAGCGTTGCCAGAATGTTACAAAAGTAACATTTTACGTTACTTTTAACCCTCTCATGTTACCTCCATGTTACACGACTCAATATGTTACTTTATGTTACTTTTTAGATTTTCCAGCAAACAAAAAAATATTTTCATTTTCATTCGGCATTCAAGATTTTTTTGTTCGTTATCTTCTTAGAATAATAACTATATTCTAAGGTCATTTTGGCGCACTTTATTTTGTGGACTGACATATTCACTCACTCGTCTGTATTTCTTAATTTTCCATCCCGCTTACTTAAGCACAAGTGAGGCGAGTGGTGACTAGCAGCGAATGATTACAATCGATTTTAAAACTTTAAATGCATAAACAAAATCATTAGGTACAGATTGATTGTAATGACTTTTACACGAATGGGTACAAATAATGTTGTAGCCATCTTTTAAATACAACCCACCTATGTAGAATTTTAATATAAAAAAAAAATAACTAAAATGTTTTTTTAAGACCGTTACTAATTAGTTTACTAGTGGATAGGGGTCCACATCAGGCATTTTTCAGAGCATCGCCAGTCGATTATTCGATCAACAATTATTACGATTTTTTCGATGTTTAAAAAATGTGACAGGAAACTTATTTTAGTTTTGTGTAATAAAATGCCATATTATAGTATTGTGTCGTTTTCCACAATAAGTAGGTAATGTTACTTTCTCGTGAAAATGTTACTTTTTGAGCTGTCTCATGTTATATTTGACTATCTGCCACTGGCAACACTGGTTTCTATGCTTTAGTACGAATTCTATGGTCTGTCTCACAGAATACTTTTATACGGTTTACTTGTCTATCGGTCGGACGGAAGAACAAGAATTATTTTGAATTTTAATTTTCTAAAATTCTTGGGAAAGAAAGAAAAGAAATCTAACTACCAATACCAATACCAAACCAACCAACCAACTAAATACTATATATTTAAAATGTGGCATGTTGTTGGCGTGAGCACGTAGTACTATTATTAATTATTCTGTAAATTAAATTCACAGACTGGTTAAATTAAACAGAATTTAACTTTAATCTGATCTGTGTTGAAAAATGTGATGTGAATAAAAAAATTGAAAACAAATGAAATCATCAAAATTCCAATATTCTGTCCGCTGTCAATATACTGTTGAAATCGTCATCGTAAACTTTTTTCAGTTTCTTTTTGTAAACCTAGGTACCTAGGAGCGTTTGATTTACGGAATTAAAGTTAGCGGTGAACTGGTTGTTGACTAACCTAAAATGCCGTTGTTGGGTGATAATTTCCCAAATTTCTCAGCTAATACTACAGAAGGTGTAGTAAATTTTCACGACTGGCTCGGCGAATCGTAAGATATCTCATTTTTCAATATTCTTTTGTCAATACTAAAGTCGAAAATACCAGCATGAGTAACTTTGGGTTTCAGGTGGGGAATTTTGTTTTCTCATCCCTCCGATTTCACTCCTGTTTGCACTACGGAACTAGCGAGGGTCTTGAATCTGTTACCAGAATTCTCCAAGCGGAATGTAAAAGTTATAGGGTTATCTTGCGACACTGTGTCATCACATATGGAATGGTGCAAAGATATCAAAAGCTATGCCGGTTTGTTAGTTTACATTCATTTTACATTAATTTCTCGCTTATTAATCATCTTGGGAATTGGTGTATTGAAGGTATTGTGTATATTTCAGGATTTAACGAAGATGAGAAATTTCCTTACCCTATAATTGAAGACAAAGATCGTAAGATAGCTGGCTTGCTAGGCATGGTAGATAAAGATGAGTTGGATACAAAGGGTATGCCCTTAACTGCACGAGCCGTCTTCATTATTGACTCCAACAAAAAATTCAGATTGTCCTTACTTTATCCTGCTACAACTGGTAGAAACTTTGAGTAAGGATAATATTCTATGTGATATTTACACTTAGTTAATCACTCTAATTTTCCATTAGACTAAAGAAAAAAATTTTTATTGCTACAGCATGTTTGTAATATGGATGGAGTGATCCACACTCTGGTTGAGAAGTGCATAGACTTGTGCCTAGGGTTGCCAACTATACTTTTTAGTAATAAATAATATGTCTAACAGTATTTTGCTTCATTGTACTTTATACTTCTGAATACCGAAAATAAGTACTTTATTTCTGACTTATGCATGGAATGGAACGGAATATTCTTGTTGTTTAAAGTTAATGATGAAGCCCGAAAGGAAAAAGGAACGCAAGATCCAGACCTATGAAATTCTTAATGTAATAACTCAATCAAAAGTGTCAGTCAATGTTCTTTGTCTTATTGAAAAACACTTTTGTATACTCGTCTGAGATGTATACTTATACATTATTTTCATAAAAAGAAAGTTGGCAACCCTACTTGGGCGCTTGAAGCAAATAACAAATAAGTACATTACACACAAAAAATGTGTTCCAGATCATTTTCAATGAGTTTCTATAGTATATTTTTAGCAAATTCTACTGTAATATATGTATTTTCGGTTCCTAGTGAGATTCTTCGTGTGATCGACTCCTTACAGTTGACTGACAAAGCTAAGGTTGCAACCCCTGTTGATTGGAAGGTTGGTAACTACAATAGTGTAAAGAAACACTTTTTCATACTACTGAATTACTGTTTTAAATAGTTTGTGTTAATATTATTGAACTTCATGTCACATCAGTAAGGTCGCGGCCGCACTTCTGCGGCGATTGCGACGCGACGGCGATTTCTTCAAAACAAAATTATTAATCGTATGGCAGTGGCTGCACCACACAGTCATTGTTGTATGAAACGTCTCGTCGCAATCGCTGCAGCAGTGCGGCCGTGGCCTAACAATTAGTGATTGACCTTTCCATGTACATATGTGAGCATTTTTAGATTTGAACTTTGATGCTTAATGTAGTTTGTTATATCGTCAGGCAAAAATTATTTGAGTGCACACAATTCAACTCTGAACGGCGAGCCTAGTGGACGCGAGCCTTTATAATAATTATAAGTTTGTGAATTGTGTATCTGTCTGTGTCTTGTGTAGGCTTTTTTCCACCGAGTAAAATAGGATCAATATATAAATAAATGGATATGGTAATAGAAAGTGACAGTGACACACGACAGAGTACCACGGTATCGCCATTAGTTTTATTTCTAAAATATAACATACAATCACAAAAATAGAAACAAACTCAAGAAGGTAGAGATAGTAGATCTTAATTCTATGTAGATCTTATATTAATGTACCTACTTGAGTTGGTTTCTAGTTTTGTATACATACAGATGCGGGCAGCCCTATCGTATGTTGACGTACCGCGCGGCTCTAGGTAAGTATTTCAAGGACAGGGTCGAGTTAGAATACTGGTAGATATCTTTACCGTGGAGTGGCTGTAGGCTGTAGGGTGAATCTGCGTTGTTTCTTATGTTTCTTACTTCCTGCGTCATTGTCGTTACTCGAAAATCTTTAAAAATCCAATGCATTTGCTCGCATGTTTTAATTGTGGGATAATGTGGGACACTGTTGATAAAGGGGAACAATAACGACAAATGCGGGACTGTCACCCCCAATGCAGGACGGTTGGCAGCCTTAGTTAAGCATAAAGTAGAAGTGCTCGGAAGAAATTTCAAACACCTGTGACGAGCCGCGACCGCGAGCCAGACTTGTCAACTGACTTTTCCCTTACCAATATTCTAAAATGGCTCAGTCAAATCTTTATTTGCAGAAGGGTGATGACTGCATGGTTCTGCCAACCATACCTGAGGACCAGCTGAGCAAGGTGTTCCCCCAAGGAGTTACCATAGTACCAGTGCCTTCTGGGAAAAACTACCTCAGGAAGACTTCTTGCCCGAATGTTTGAGGCAGCCTGAAAGCAAAAGTAAACATTCCCGAATATTGTTGCATTCTCCACACCAATGAAGATTGTTATTCATTCGTTTGTTATTCTCGAATTAAATATTTATCTTAATTAGCGTATTGTTTTCGTTTATTTAATTACCATTGACAATTTATTTATTTGTTTATTTCTTGGAAGACCGACAACAACAAACAATATTAAATAATAGGTATAGCAGTAGATAGCCAATTAAAGGTCCTCACAAATAGGAACATGCTAAGGGCGAATTGCACCATAAATTAAATATTGTTTTTTAAGTACCACTTAATTTCGTAAGAAAAAAAGAGCGCGTGGTCTGCACACTAGCGCCGCCATTAGAAAAAATATGAATTAGATAAAATATATGAAATATCATAAGTAGTGCTGAAATCCGAAGAAGCATTGTGGTCGGTACTTTTGAACGCTTAAGAGCTCGCAGTCTGCACACTAGCGCCGCCATTGGAAAAAAATCATAGTGCTTAAATAAAGTCGAAATTGTGAATTCTCTCTCTGTAGTGCACTCCAAAGAAGCATTATGTGGTAGATACTATAAATAGGTCTTTCAATAATATTGCAGGCTTGTGAAAACCACTTTTTGATTCAGGGATCCGTTTGCGAAACAAATTTTGTTGGAGTCTGCAGGAAAGTGAATAAATTCATGACATGTACATTAATGAAGTTAAAGGAAAACTATTAAAGTTAATTACTATTGTTAGCAAAAATTACCACTTTATTTGTTGTTATTAGGCGAGACATGTGGCATTACACCCGAACAATGTGCATAAAAGTTTTGAACATTAAATTAAGAAAATATTAGTATGGAAAATGCAACTTCTTTAAAATAAAATTCTCCATAACATTAAACCCGTAATATTAGGTTTTAAATACTGTTAAGTCTCAATTAAAAAAATATTTAAGTTCTTATAAGTGCAATAAGTTTTTTTTGTTAAAAAAATATGGGGTGAGTGTATTTTATGAAACGTGTGAATTCTTTGACTCGTACTGTTCAAAGCTTTACACCCTGTTTATTTGTAAGACCCTTAAGGTGGATGTAACAAGACAAATGAACTTCGCAATACATAGGAGCGGGTGTCATAGCGCCGGCCGCGGGCCCAGTGAAAGCCCTCACTTTCATCAGAGTGGGGCCTCGCAGCCGGCGCAAAGTGAACGTCGCAGCGCAGCCGCCACCAACAGTTTGCCCCAGAGCGTGTTTCGCGCGACTCGTGCGATTCGTGATGTCCAAATTGTGGTTGGTTGTGTTACTCGCGGCGGGCGCGGCGGCGGCGGGCGGCCGCCTGCCCCGCACCTCTCCGCCCGCGACCACCGCGCCCCCCTCGCCCCCCACCCGCCTACCCCAAAGGAACCTCACCCTCTCAGCCAGGTCCTCCGTCAGAAACAGGTAAACCAAACTTTTTGCATAACACTTTCCATCACACATCGATTTCGAATGTCACTCGACGTGTGTTTTGTAAGTCAATGACAAAATGTAATTTACACTCTCTCATGCAGATGAGCTTATGTTTGCAATCAATGATAATAAATTAGGAAATATTTAACATGGACCGCACTACCCTTTTTGTGAAAAGTCGAATAAAATTAAGGATCACATAAAACTCACGAATAATTTATTTTATGCATGGTAAACAAAATGGTAACAAAACCATTTGCCTCTGTAGAAATGTAAGGTGATTTGCAAGTAAGTATCGGTTTTCGAGTTTCCGAAGTGTTGAAAGCTCAACGAGCTTTGTGCTCGATCTTGTCAAGTACGACTACTACACGACACTGCATTCAATGAAACAGAACAAGCATTGTTCTTGCCGTCTGTGTTCCAATTATTACGATTTCAACTACGTAGTTGAAACTTGTAACGATTTATTTTATTTGAACTTTTGACCAGTAGGTTAAAGTAATAGTATTGTTTAAAGCAGTCTTAAAACCCGTACTAGTGTAGTATATCGTTGCTTCAGTAAACGGCCGCAGTTAGTCGTAGGTAGGAGCGTAATTTTGCTCTGTTGCAACGTTCCATGGAGTCAGTAGGACGTGGTACTATCGGTATGTTTATTTATACCTGCCTGCGATTAATTAGTTTATCTCGCAAGAACAATTTTAAACTTACTGATACATTGATAACTTAAATGGTGTGTGAAATCTCTTGCAACTTTACGTAACATCTACTAGTAGAAGGTAGGTACAAGTAAGTAGTTAAAAGTACCGATGAGGGAACTTTTTTGCTGGCGCTCAAACTGTAAATAAGTAGTTGGATCGCAAAGTACTTAAATAATATTTTCATGTTCAACTTTGCGGTGACCTCAGAACTAGGATTTACTTGTGAACCTGATAATACTTTCAGCAATAAAAATATTTACAACTTAATTTGGAATTTAATTACTTTTATACACACATATATTTTTAACGCGTACAGTTCATTAGTATTAAATAAAACACTTTTTACGGATTACAGTGCGTTTATTTTAATCAATTTAATTCAGTAATAATAGTTAAAATCAGAACGCAGCTATAAAATAATTTAATAAACTTGAATGCATTTATATAAAGTTCGGAAAGGGTAATTTCAAAAAATATGAGCAGCCTTTTTGATTTAGTCCTCTTGTGACCACGGCCCTCGGAAAGGTGTCGAAACGTCGGGAATTCAAAAAACCAATAAATCCAAACTAAATAGTTTTAAAATTGACAATATACCATCTGAATTGACAATATACGCGCTGTACTGTGATCCGTAAAAAGTGTTTTATTTCTAATATAATTTTAACTTTTCTTTTTCTTTTTAATATTTATTTAATGCTTTTAATGCTTAGCATGAAGTCATCTCTAACTAGGAATTTGCATTGCGTAGGCACTATCAACAAGTCAAGTCTCAATCATACATAGTTGGGTGACAATACATTGTTTATACAGAGTTTATTGCTAAGTAGTAAAAATACAATAGTGCACTCGATAATTATTATTTATTTAAGTACCTAATTTATATATATTTTCAAATACTTTTCAATATGTGTAGCTCTTTTTGAGCTTGATTAGTTTTATGCAAGTTAGTATCTTCTCTTACAAGTCCTATAACATTTTTTTAGAAGAAACAAAGTGCTAATATTGTGACGCCGAGATTGTTATTTTATCAATATTACTTTTAGGGCCCCAAAACGAAAGTTATTAGTTCAAATTTTTTTAAAGAAATACCTTATTATTATTACGTAAAGTTTTATTATACGCAGGTATATTTCTAACAAATGGTATACTGTTCACATAGCTTAATTTCTTTGCTTTTTCCATTACCCATTCATCCATTGATTGAAAGGTGTTATGGTACGAATTTGATGAATATTGTTTAGAGCTAAAAACGAGCTTGCTGGATATAATCTTCTTTTTATAAAAGATTGGAGTAGGCCCCCTGGTATGTTGGTAACAAGAACACATTCTGGGATGGCACAACTAGTTGTGCATAAGTAAGTATATAGTTGGTTCATGATGAAAACGGGAGAAAAAACTGCCAAAAATACAACCTTGCGATGTTAAATGACGTTTAGGTATCAACTAAGTATATACCTATACCATAGATGAATTAATATGACTAATGAAAGCTAACTAACTTTTCCCCATTTTGGGATTAAAAGACGATAAAGTTCTAAACCGCTAATGGGTAAGTGGCCACAGCCCACGTACAAAAATATTGTAAGTAAATAAAATATGTGTAGCATGATTCCCTTTCAGATGCGATATTATCTGTGGAAAAGTGGAGTGAGATTGACTAACACGTAACATATTAAAAGATATTGCCGAAATGGATATTTACTACAAAATTCCATTGTTTTCAACAAACGGCTTATAATTATAATCATAAATAACCACGTGTTTCAAGTTTCGAAAGGAAATACTTTTAGATCATGGACACACATACACAATTTTAGATCTCCCTTTAGTCCTTCTCGTGTCCAGAACCTGAATATGAAAAGAAAATAAGTATAATTACTTATTCAAATCTCAGCCAGCCTGTCACAAAAGTATGTGTTGGAACTCACAGCGCCGTTCAAAATGAACCGTCCGTCACTGCCAATTGCAGATTATATTAGAGCAAGCAATTAAAAAAAATCTGTCTGAGTTGATAATGGAAGGGGTGTGGCATGATTACACTACCACATACGGAGACACCCACAAAATTTTTTTTTTATACTACATGCTCGTCAATGGCATATTATGTGTCATGCAAACCTTTCCTAAAGTTAGTCATTTTTCCCATGGGGAATAATGTGATTTGAATTTGGAATGCAACCCTTGTAGTCGTGCTTGATCGATGTTGGTTTCAAAAAAGTTTAGGTGCAATGAGATCTTATTCTGAGTTAGGCTGTATGTTATCATGAAAACTTTTTACGAAATTCATTTTCATCCGCGCACCAAGAAGGATTTATTTGAATGTCGAACTGACCACTACAGAATAGACGACAAAAACATAAACTCTAACCCAACTATAAATGTACCAAAGAATGTAACTTTGTCGTTGCACAATTGGTGTAATGTTTCTAACATAACTTTTAATTTTCAATAAATATTCTTAATTTTTCATATTTTATTATTCTAACTTTAAATAATTACTTAAGTACTTTCTTTATAACAGTCATTGGTTTCAATTGCCTCGCAGAAAGTATAAAAAGTAGAGTATGCATCGCGGGCTTAAATGTGTATTTGTCATGGGCGATCTTGAACACCTCGTACTCAGGATTCTAGCCTTAACTCCCTCGCTCCGCTCGGGAGTTAACCATAGAATCCCTCGTACTCGAGGTTCAATAATAGCGCCCGGGACACAATACACTACTTTAAGCCCTTATTGCATAATCTACTATTATACTACCTGCTCGTCAATGGCATATTATGTGTCATGCAAACCTTTCCTAAAGTAAGTCATTTTTCCCATGGGGAATAATGTGATTTGAATTTGGAATGCAACCCTTGTAGTCGTGCTTGATCGATGTTGGTTTCAAAAAAGTTTCGGTGCAATGAGGTCTTATTCTGAGTTAGGCTGTATGTTACCATGAAAACTTTTTACGAAATTGATTTTCACCCGCGCACCAAGTAGGATTTATTTGAATGTCGAACTGACCACTACAGAATAGACGACAAAAACATAAACTCTAACCCAACTATAAATGTACCAAAGAATGTAACTTTGTCGTTGCACAATTGGTGTAATGTTTCTAACATAACTTTTAATTTTCAATAAATATTCTTAATTTTTCATATTTTATTATTCTAACTTTAAATAATTACTTAAGTACTTTCTTTATAACAGTCATTGGTTTCAATTGCCTCGCAGAAAGTATAAAAAGTAGAGTATGCATCGCGGGCTTAAATGTGTATTTGTCATGGGCGATCTTGAACACCTCGTACTCAGGATTCAATATAGCACCCGGGATATAATACACTACTTTAAGCCCTTATTGCATAATCTACTATAAGAAGCCTGTAAAGTTACTTAGCTTCTTTAAATACTTACTTAAATTCTTTTTGGTCTATAAAATTCTATAAATACATATAGTACATTGACAGCAACTATTATAAACTTAATCAAGTACAATAATGGCATTTGCATAATGAAAAGTGAAAAAATAAGACCGAGCAAAATAACGATGTTACTATGAACCTTGTCGTGTCGCTATCACTTCTTCAAGAATATGATCGAAGCTACAGACCACACATAGGACTCAATTTATAATAAATTCTAACAAGCAATCATAATTTATTTTGTTTCACTATCGATAAAGCTTTCAGTACTATCCAATTTGCAGCTTGTAAAACAGTTGATGTTGCGATGGACACTTAAAAATATTGTTGAGTAGTGCTCTGAAAGGATTAGGAAATCTTGCTCTAATTATAGAGCTATTATAATCATTGCAGTACTTGTCGGATCGGTGTCCAGTTCTGTCGAATTTAAATACCTCAGGGCATCCGGTTAGCAGGGTAACACTGTTGCAACAAACCGAAGTTATAAATAATAATTACGCGGCGTTACCGCCGTGGTGGCCGATAATGACTAGCAACCTTGCTCTTTGAGGGCTGATGGCTGTTGACAGAATGCTTTCGAAACTATCTAGGAGTTGCTTAGTTCAGAAATCGCTAATAATTGATCTTTTCCAGGTTCCTACTTACTACTTCGTTTCTGCTAAAGTATTTAACAATCTCAACTTTAATTTCTACTAACGTTGTTTAGTCACTCGAGTTTTGATAGTGTTGACAGCCTTATTTTTCTGTGGGAGAAAATTATAATGTTTTTTGAAAAGTCAAGCAAGACCATTTGGTAGTAAAGAAACCGGACATTAGATATTATACGGCGTTGTCTAACTAAGGTACGTGAGTATTGTCAGTGTCCACGTAATGTACTATAAGACTGTTCACAGTTTCACTTTCTTTTCCTTTTGTTTAGTTTGAATGTTTGCTCGTGTGTGCCATGAGATTATGTTCTTTTATAACGCGTTAACATGAGAAGAAGTTTTCAAAAAGAAGACAATAGATATTGTATCAGAAATTAAAAATCTCGAGAGCATTTTGTTACTTTTATTCAAACACGTATAGTATTCGTGATTCGCTGCTTTTCCATCGTGACATTGGTTCTTTTATAGCTGTGACGAATTATAAATTTCTCCCATTGAATGAGGATTAGCCCATAAAATTGCTTTCGGTTTAAATTGTTTATTGTCACATATTATAATGTCAAGGCGTAGTTTAACATTATAATCTCCCATTTTTTATTGACGTCCCTCAGTCGTTCACACACGTCACGTAGTCATGATGAGAAGAAAAAAACTGACGTTTTCACTGCTATTGTTAGGCGGATAGTAGACGACAAATGCTACAGATAAAATGTGAAAGAAATTTCGTAGCCTAAAGAAAAGTATATCAAGTACCTAAAGTAAAATTGAAATCCCGTATAAACGGCGCGTGCGCAACAAAAGTATATAAGTACATATAGTTACTTAGGTTAGGTGGCCAGGCTGGACGGACAGCACAAATTGTATCATGGTCACATTCACTTCCTGATGTAACAAACCTATAAAATAATAATTACATTATTGCCTATTCGTTTCAAATAAGTTACTATTTTATTTGAAACATAGTTACTAATTTTAATATAATACTTGGCCTCACCCGACTTCATAAGATGCTTTTTAATATCAGTACCCTTAGCAGGAACAGCTATAAAAAAATAACGCGCGTGAAAACATTCGATAGAGTGATTTGCTCCTTGGGTATCTGCAAAGTCAATACCAATGAAATTAAAATATTATCATCCACGTGTCATTCTTAAAGTATCCTTTTTCAAGCAAAAAATAATCATCTATTATCGGTTCATAAAGAAAACGTTATAAGTAGTTCATTATAATGGTAACGCAAACGACAGTAATTTCAGGATTTCCTGAAAAAAACTGAACCGATTTAAAAATATCAAAAAGTGGTACTAACTTGTGAACACACCTGAAGTATGTTAACGTTGAATCATTTTAATCGATTCAGCCGTCTTCGAGTATCCGACGTACATATACAAAAAAATAAAGATATAGGTACGCGACGTATAGATAGCAACTTACTTTTAAATTTTTGAAGGCTGTTAAAAATGGAATTGCTTGTTATATTTTATTATTTACAACATTATGTAAATATACTTTACCAAAGACTCTACCGCAAGCATGCAAACTGCATCTATATGCTTATTTCATATTCCAACATTTTACTGTTTTCTATATTACGATAAAATTATATGAAATTATCGCAAACGCAACGGAACTGACCGGTAATAGGTATCTACCTGCCTTATAATTAGTAAGCACTAATCTAGAGCAAGCAGTCCCGGCAACTTACAAGAAGGATAGTAGGTATGATGAAACTTACAAATTGATCTGTAATAGTCAATTCAATTATTATATTTTAAGTGCAAAGAGAAAAAACTGAAGGCATAATAAGTAATATTTAGTAAGATATTGACACTAATCACCGATAGAAGGCTGTTTAGATGTCAGGTGAAATTATTTATAATAAGCAGTCTAGTCTAGGACGTTCAGATACCTTCTGAGAAGCCATTCGGTATAGGTTCTGATTGCGTTCGACTAATCTGTTTTGTCTCCGGGCGATTTGTGTGTCGGCTAACAGGTGGACGATAGAGACGCTGTGTATGTACGCGAAACGAGATCAAGGTCAGGCAGTGGTATTGTTACTACTCCAGCGCTAATTAACTGCGCTAATATCGACGGCCCACACCAGTTCACTGGGTACTAGCTGCGAGTGCCGCGCCGTACTCACGATGCATTATCACGACCACTAACAATGTGAACATCTCCGCCCGGGGCGTTCATTCAAAATAATGTTTAGATATTATATTTGATGCCAAAACCGCGTACACCGATCCAAACGTGATTTTCGAAGGGACAGCCGAGTGGCCAAGGACGCGCGCCGGACGTAGCGAATGCGTGGCACACGCGTGAACTTTATGCAGCTAATTTAAAAAGATTTTAACTCTCGATTTTAGTGCACACAGCCTTTTGAATAGTGTTCGTCTCTGTCACGCACGTTGTCGGCAGGCCAGTGTCGCAGTGTCTCGCTCGCTAAATGTCAATGTCGCTTTACACTGATTCAGGAAGAAGTGTGGGGCGTATTACGATGTCGCCGACTTTGGTTACCGTATGTATCTATAACAAGGGCACCGGCCGGCAGCGACAAGGATATCTCTTAGACAATAGCCTACGAAGATTGTGGTTTCTTCAAAGTCAGTCAGTTTTTTCTTCACTTCGAAATATCGGTCGGGCATAATTTTACTAAGCCCTGTCACGCTGCACTTTAAAGATTCTTAATACGTTTACATTTCTGTGTGTAAAATACACACCGGCCCAATTTTGTAACTAAGTTTAGAAGAGTACATCTGCAGAGCCGGTTCAACGAAAACGCATCTACATTATAACTGTATCTGTAGCACAAACGTGGCAGTCTGTTTGAAAAATTTGATAAGATATACAGGGTGGGAAAAAAAGACGGCAGTTGAAGGGAAAGTACCCTAAATATGGGTGATGGCAATTTTTACTGAAAGGAAGCATTCCTTTTTTCCAGCTTTTTTGTATCAAAGTTTTAAAATCTTGAATTGTTTTGTGTGTAACTTGTGACTTATTATCACATTAGATTGTAATCAAAACAAATGACAGAAGTGTTTTCGAATACAGCAAAAGCGGCGTTTCTCTGTCTAGAAATGATCTAAACGAAGTTTACCTACCATCTATTAAAGACTCGAGTGAAATCATATTTTTTCTTTCGGTAAAAGGACATGTATAAGCGTCTGTTGGGGCGTGTAGACTTGCCACACAGGTCAGGAGGTTTGATATCTCGGGCTTCTTGCATCAATGCAATCTACCTTATCTGTGATATAATCTGTGACACTGTTGTCACAACGTCATAACATGCCGATTCGTCGGTGACGTAATTATAATAAATACAAACTAATATTTGAATGAAGCGAACAGTGATGGTTGTAAATACATTTTGTGCGTGTGAAGTTAGTCTTAACATAAGCTATAAAAGTAATATTAAACTAGCAAACAGCGGGAGTAGAGAAATGATGATATCTCAGTGTCTATTTTGCAACTAAGTTCTCCTTCGAGTTCCTAATACGATTTATAAGGCATCTCTTTTTACTTTTACTAGGCCAAATAACTAGCTCGCCAATAATGGCGCCAGCTAAACTAAAAGATTTTATTCATTCATTCATTTATTTCGGAATAAATCCACATCATCTTTTACATTAAACAATTACAAAATCAAAACTATCATTATTACAGAACATTTTTTTTTATTATTCCGCAGTACGAACATTTCGTTATATTTGCATCAATTAAAATAATTCCTGATTAAAAAAGATTGTATAGTGGTTCCTATAGCAATCAAAATTCAGCATTCAGGGTTTTAACTGTTAAAATTATTCCACGCGCTTTTTTTTTCGCTGTATTGTTTTTATTTGAAAATGTCGTCAAGTAATGATGAATTTAATAATTCGACACTGCCAGAAGTATCAGAGGCAGTGAAAAAGGCTACTCTAAGCCTCTTGCCCGAAAAATCGACCTATAGATACTAACAAGCGCTCAAAATTTCATCATATGGAAAACAAGCAAAGGTGCAAATTCATTTTCAGAAAGTGTGTTTTTAGCTTATTTCATGGAACTTTCTCAAAAATATAAGTCAAGCTCATTGTGGTGCTACTATTCAATGCTAAAAAGCACTGTGAAAACAAAACATGGTAATTTTTATCACTGCTTTAACAAAGTGAAAAAAAATTATTCGTTTAAGAAAGTCCGAGTTTTATTTATCTCCTCTTAAATATGTTTTAAAACGTCGTATGACATACGTGCGCTTTGATAATTACCGCACTTATTGTACTATGTACTATTTCAACACAGTTGCTCGAAAATGTGTGTTTTCGACGACAGTACAGCGTGCGGATTTTAGTTAATTTTACCGCACGCCGCACCAACGTGCGTTTTTGTTTACGGTTTTTTTTAATTTCAGAATGTACCTATAAAGTTTTCTCGCAAATATATTGTAAAACGTAGTATGGCACACGGTAGTTCAGGTTTTTCAAAACTCCTTACCAACCTTGTACCATAAACTACTATTTTCATCACGGAGCCTTGATCATTATCTAACACCTATTCATTGAGACCATTTTAATGAGCCCAAACACTTGAACTATGTATTTTTTATGATTATAACTATTAAGTGTATGTTACAGTTAACTCTACTAACTATAGAGTTATGTATTTAGGTCTTTCGCCCAGCAAAGCTAATAAATAAATCACCCGGTTGTTTGCTACCGATACTTCACTAACCTTATGTTACATAAGTCAAATTGGTAGCCAATAGCAATAGCGCGGAAGTCTGCTTATGGTAATAACGATTGTAACGTCGATTATTCGATTGAAACTTCCCGGTGGGACATTACTATGACATAAACGGACCACTGAGCCCTGTCATAAGAGTTTAGCAATCGTTGCTTAGTAAAAATAGGCATATATAATGTAAACGTTTGGCTCTTACTTTACCTAAGCCTTCGCACATATCACATTTATATTAAATTTGTATTTGCTTAACAGATTACACACCACATTCTTTTGTTGTCCCATGATTACAAAGAAGTTGCGTGCTTATTTGATGTATGAACAGGTCTGTCTTTATTTTTGGATCAGGCTGATAAAAAGGCGACAAAGGATTGAGATTAAAGGATTGAGATAAACGTCAAAGTGGTTTGAATAAAATCAGGTATTGTCATAGTTACAAGATATCCCAAAATCATTTTTTATATATTATATCCAATATTTTATACAACAAAATGCTTCTTAATATTTGAATTGAATGAGCCTTAATTGTTTCCTGATTTATCCTAGAAATATACATCAAAACTCGACATTGTAAAGGAACCGTGAAAATATTATTAATTTTAAACGCATTTAAATATCGCAAGTACGCAGATTGCGCCAAAAATGCTGAACGCAACCAAGACGAAATTATATAAAACTAGAATAGTCGCCAAGGTCGTCTTGCATCGGCGATTAACATTAGTTTTATTGGAGATCGGTCACAAACTGGGTCATTTGTGTCTCTAAATTATCCGGTTTTTGGGTGCGCCGTCCTATAAACAATGCGATCATGGTGATAAGCGCCCAATAAGGTTATCGAGGAAGCTTTTGTAACACCGAGCGTGTCATGCAGGTTCAAATATTTGTATAGAACAGCCTTCGCCATAAGTAGGTATAAATAAACTAAACGAACTCGTGTTTGTCGCGAAACCTTGTATAATTTTTGTGAAACTCTTTAGATAACGAAGTCCATCATCAAGGTAACGTAATGATATGTCATAAAACTATCCATATGTGTAAAACTATTTGTAAACCCACTTACCATAGTCATACCTACACTAAACAGCTATAAACAATATGTATTTCATTAACTGTACCATTTTAATTTCTACTCTGATTTATCGCAGAGTGTACAAAAAGTTTGTTTAATATGAATATCTGAAAAATATTTTTTTAGGTATACGTTTTTAGGTTTAAAACTTCTGTACTTGTAGGGTTAAAATCTTTACGTGAGAAATTATTTTATACTTTTTAGACCTTTTTAGATTTTTTTGGTATTTATTATTTCGGCTTTTTAGTCAACGAGCTTAAACTAAAAATACACCATCTTCCATCGGAGTACTTGTGAAGACGAATCAAAAGAACCCAAACTCGATGGGATTGTGTGGTTTTATTATAGTAATTCTTGTGACCTTCTTCCGGCTCCATCATCAAACCCTGGCCACTATTTCCTACGAGAGTACCCGTCAAGGGGTTGCATGGTTTCAATACTGAGTTCCTGTGGCCTTCTTCCGGCCTCATCATCAGATCAGCTCAATGACACCATAAATATTATGGTGTCATTGAGAAATGTCTTCCCGTTCGTTCCCATGTTTAAAGTTTCAAAACAAACAAACAAACAAATAAACGAGAAAGCAACCTAATAAAAACGTGTTAAAATGTTATTACAACACAGTTTAATACTTACAAAATAAAAAAAAACTAGACGACAATCTTATCAAGAAACATACGTAGCTCGTTGATGTCTTTTGCAAGGGGAAGACAAAAGACGATAAAAATACCATTTTGAATATTCTGTGAGAGCTTTGGGTCTTTATGATACCAACCTAGCAATGTATTTTATCCAAATGATAAAGTTTCATAGATTTGTTCCCCTAAAAAGAAGGCCTACTCCAAAAACAAACGTCAATTCGTAATAGTTATAAATGGATAAATGTAATATTCATAAGCCTCGTTGTAAGACCATATTATAAGTATTTAACTATGTATATATTCATCTCTCACAGTGTAATTACATTTGACTAAACTTATTGCCAAAAAACGTCAGACACATAAGTAATTTGTAGGTCAATTAAATATTTCCATACATTACTTGATTATGCTAATTTTCAAAACAAGTAAGTGTACCGCATATTTGGTTTCAACTGACAAACTCTTCTTAAACCATCGAAAATAATTATCTTCTAGAAATAGTATAAAACCGAAAAAATGAGCACACTAAAATATGGATAAGGACCTTAAGGATAAGGATCTTATCGATTAGGGTAGGTGGCTGTTGCCTCATCACATACTAATTTTAAATTGTTTTGTTTATGCCATCAGCATTAGTAGTTCTTGAGATATCCAGCTGTGACAGACAGACAGACTGATTCGTCGCACCATAAGGGTTCCTTTTTACTATTTTGATACGGAACCCTTATATTAAAGGCAACAGAATAACATGCAGTCGGAGGCATGTATAAAGTGAAATTATGAATAATTTGACTTATCATTAAATTCTATGCCATTATGTTGCCTTAAATATTTGATCTTGTTTCCATCTTTTCAGTTGACTTGTCTTTTGATGTAGGCGGGTTTTTTAGGGTTCCGTAGTAACGTAAAGTACGCCGACAAAGTGGTGAAGAAAAATATTGAAAAAATTTTTTTTTTTAGGTTTCCTCCCCTACACGTGAAGTGGGGATGTATATTTTTTCTTGTCTACTCTATAGTGTGGGGTATCGTTGGATAATAATTTAAAAAATATCATGGGTTTTTAAAAACTTTTTTTTTTAATTGAGGCATCTGTTTGTGAATTATTAAGCTTTAAAGTGCAAAATTTTGTTAGAATCAAGTGTAAGTGAAACACATCTTAGTCTTTATATTCTTTTCGCCTTTAGATATTGAAATTCATACCGTTAAAGGTTGATTTAATAAGAAGTATTAATATACTAGTTTAGAATAAATTGCTTAAACAACAACTTTATTACGAGTTCTATAACTTTACTAAACCTCTTCGAATAAAAACAAAAATAAAGCATGTTTCCCTTGACGTTACATTTTTATATTAATAGATTGGCGATAAAATGAGAACGTATTACAAATATTGACCTTCAAACTAACCGATGTACTATTTTATTGTGAGATCCGGAGATTGGGCAGGCTATAAACAATAATACTGTTTCGTAATGTGGATACTAAATGCAGTATACTCATTTTATTGCGGCAGTAATATCAATGAAATCACAAGGTACAATCTATAAGTAAGTATTAAATAAAAAGAATTTTAGAAAAATCAGAGGAATAACTTCTGAGAAATGTGTCTACGACAGAGCCAATTTGAAATAAACGAAGATAAAACTCGACGTTTAAATTAGTTTACTTACGCGCAAAACGTATTTTTTAACGTAAATTTTTTTGACAACTGGTGGAATTTGCTCTTATCACGGTCATGCAAGTTTTCAATTCATTAATTAATTTTGTTACCGCCCTTTCTTTGCTTAGCCAATTCTTATTTATGTTAAATAATAACTATGTTTTGCTTTTTTATATACACATGTTTTTGGATTGCGATCTAGACTATAACTTCATAAGTAATTTCATTGTGTATTTTTTGCTATAATTGTAATCTGGGTTGTGTATAAAGCACGCTGGATCGTCGCCGTTTCGTGCGTAATTATTTACGCCAAAGGGACAGCGGTTACGACTATTTTGCGCCTATTTTTGATTAAACTATAAAATTGTTTTGAGACGAACGAGTCCGCTGCGGATCTGAGAAAACATATTTTTGTTCGAAGTTAACCTGATGAAAAAGCAGCCGCATCTACATAATGCAAAGATCAAGATATAGATAGATTATATAGATATTTTTTGTCAAGCCACTTTTTAGAAATTTTGCGAATAAAATTTCACCCATTCGTAAAATGTTCAAAGCGCCATCTAGATACAAATAGATATACAAAAAGAATACTTAACATACCAAACAGCACATAGTACTGCTTTTCAAAAGCAGTGTTAACCTCTTGGCGACATCTATTAGGTTAATTTTTAAACAACATACAATTTGAGCGAGATTTACAGCTCACTGAGCCACTAGTTAACATATTTGTAAACGTACATTACGCAATCCATTCCAGCAATAATTAATTCGTGATAGTTTCTGCTGGGCCGACAAAATTTACAAAAAAATCTAATCTACGACAATAATTATGTTACCGCCCACTGAGCCATGTAACAGATCTATCGTTTTAGTTCTGGCATTGATTGTCGTGTGAGAGTAGATGTTATTCCGCATGCCTCCTTGTATTTATAGTATAATCTATAACGAAATCATTTATCATCGCTTACGATGACTGCCTCAATGAATCTAATGGAACAACAGTTCCGCCAAGAGGTATTAATTTAACATATTTCAACACCGTTGTAAATAAGTAATTACAGTAAAGCATAATTATAATCAATAGCATTCCATAATTATTAAAAATACTTTTTTTTGAAGTAATTGGTAGCATTTCTCAACTGGTTCTCGTGAAATTATGAAACTTTGTGAGAATTACTATAGATTTTACAATAATTATAGATTTTTTGTCGATTCAACAAACAAAACAAACAATATATTTTAGCCATTTCGAAAAATGTTCAAATCTTTAACAAGCGCGAGGTTTACAACTCACAGAATAAGGAGTACATTGCTTATACAGTTATTACAATTGCGAGCTCTTATAATTTTACTAAACCTCTTTTAATAAAAATAAAATAAAGTATGTTTCTCTTGCCCACTCGACGTTACTTACTTTATTTAGGTATACCTAGAACATCTTATTTTTATGTTACTTTCTTTGTTTTCGGTGTGCAAAAATTATTGTGTTGTTGTTTAATTTATTTTCAATCCGTCTAGGTACCTAATGTACATGGACACATGGAAAACGGATGAAAACGAAATCACAAACAAAGAAACATAAAAATAAGATGTTCTTTGTTGTTATTCTCATGTGTAATTTATGTTATGCTTCGTTTATGAAGGTCTAAGGTTTTACACCCCATACTCGTTCTCATTCGCTTCCGTCCATGATGATGTAACAGGCATATTTTTGTTCCAATTTATTGCCGATTAACGGTTATAGTGTAGAACATCCATCTACCAAATGAAAAATACAATGCTTTCATAGAGTTAAATGACGTATTATAAGATTTGCTTTAGCTATTGAATAGTAGAACAAATCGTGACGAAACTTGACAGTTTCTGGCGGGCTGCAACTCGTCACTTTGACATCTATCTTGAAGTACGGTACACTCCAAGTATACATTACGAAATGATTAATTGCTGGTTAATTGCTATTATCTATCATTAATTCATTAGATTATTTCAATGTTAGTGAAGTCGAATCTTTAAACATAATTTATTGGTAACACAATCTCGTTGATCGTGAAATCTAATCTGCAAAACTAATTTGCCAACCTGGGGCGACAACGGTCCGAGAAATGTGTTTAAACATCCACTTATCATTATGTGGTATTGTCAATCAATTTTATCACTTTAACTGTGTCATTTTCAGCAGAGTTAAACAATTTGTAGTAAAACTAAATGAGATGATGACACAGTGAGCCGTTGATCAAGCCACCATAATGAAAATAATAAAATTGACATAAAGAAAATATGTTCAGGGAATACGTTTTTTTTTATTGACAACATCACATACATTGCTCCGATTTCAAAGTAAGTAGCTAAAGCACTTGTGTTATGGAAATCAGAGACAACGGTGGTATCACACCATGACCTGAGCGAATATAGAAAATTCGTTTTTCTAAATTGACCCAACCGGGGATCGCACCCGGGACCTCAGAGATGGGGACACCTTGAAAACCGGTGTACAAAGCTACTCGACCACGGAGGTCGTCAATCTATTTTATAAATCTATTTTTTTATTCAACGATTGACTTTGTTGCCAAATAATTGTTCAGCTTTCGATTATATTGTTCAGCATGCAGCATTCTCCACTCTCCCAGAAGACAGCTCTACTAAGCAACCAGAAAATTTATATCAATCTGTGATGATGACAAAGCGTTCGTGTTAATAAACTAAATTGTACCACCTACACCAATTACTTTATGCGTAATTTTAAATGCTTTCGATAATGAAAGCATCTCGTATATTTATATACAACTTAATTTAACTTAATACAACTTGACTTACAAGTACCAGGAATATGACGAATTCATTCCATTTCATAAATGAAACATTTTTAAAATTGTAATGAAAGTGATGTGAAATAAAAATAAATAACTACAGTAACTCCTACTTAAGTACAACATGAATCGTTTTAGCGAAGAAAATATCTATTGAACAAAAAGTTTTGTAATTTAGCATAGCAACCATTGAAAAACTGTAAGCTTATTAAAAAACCATTTGAATTTTCCTGTCTGAAAAAACCAAATAAAAAACTTACCTAATCATATATTTTTTAAATTAGTCCTTTGTCATACTTAACCCTGATACGTTTCGCTGAGTACGTATCTTGTTGTAGGTATTATTGTGCGAACAAATATTATTAATACGCGTTACAATAAACGTCTAGCGTGTTTCAAAAAGCTTGAGGGGATTGCGTTTCAATACGGGCGACCTTCAGTGGTCAGATTATCTGAACTTTTACAATCAGCAACAGCACAACGTCTGATTGAATAGAGTTTGTAAACGAATTAAGTTGACTTTGTGTGACTGCTTGGGTAATGTGCCAAATCTAAGGCCACGCCGCGCACCGTACGGACCGGACTATATGGCCGATTAGTTTGCGCAATCCGGAACTGATGAAATGATGAACTGCATTGATTCTAAATCGAATTTGAATGGTTGAGAAAATTCACGTAGAATAAAAATAATTTGTCAATCTGAAAGCTGAAAAAAACCAGTCTTTGTTTCATAACTTGTGAGTTACTAACTTACTTTTTTACTTACTTATATTTTATCAACTTCTTATACTTTATCTGCCTTACTAATAAATATTGTACAGCAGATGCATAGTTACACAGTGTTTTGTCCCTTTCTTTTTAATGTCAAAGTCAAACAAATCGACAGAGTGTAACCATTGTGTAACTTTACGTCTGCTATACAATCTTTTTTAGTAAGGGGGTTTGTATTTCATTAATTGGTAAGTACAGTTAATGAATTGAAAAACAAAAAATATGGACTATTTTTAAATTTTCTAGACATTCCTTACACTGATCATCTCATGTCACATCCCTGACCCGGACACCTCAAGGTCGATTTCTTTTCAAAGTTGTTCACAAAGAGTTCAACAAATGCGGCATACCCACGTTCTGTCAAGTACTTATTATCGAGGTGTGTCTCAATTTACTCGCCATTATAGGTTTCAATTGAATTAATCGAATGATATTTTTCATATGTGTCTTTTCATAGATTGGTCATAGGCATGTCTCAATGGGAGTGTTACACGTTAATTAAGTTTGAGAACTTAAATACTTAGACCAATTTTAAGCTGCAGTAAACATACTCGTAACTATATTAGAGACGGATTTTAACGTGTTTCATAATGCTGAACTACCCATGAATAAAAAATTGCGAATAAAAAACCATGTAGTATTTTAAGCAATGCGCGGATACGGATATCTGTTTCTGATAGGTACAGATATCTGTTTTCTAATCGGAGAATCCGCCCGAGAGCGAATGTGCGATGATGCGACGCAATGCGATTATAGCGCTCTTATGACGGACGGATGCGCTTGCAGCAACCAACGATCACCGATGGTTCTTCAGGCGTGTCAGATCCTTGAGCTGGGCTTAAATGCTATCTTTTGCAAGCAATAGGTAATGTTTGTATTCAGAAAATGCAATGTTTGAAAGAGCAACAATTGAAGTCATTGAGATCCACCCGTTGACAGTACAATAAAATTTAAATGAATTGTGCAATTAATTACGTTTAGGCCCACTTGCAGTACAATTACTAAATCTCGATTTTGTTAAACCTAGATGTAGCCCTTATGAAACTGTCAAAATTTTAAAAGTCGATTTAAAAATTTGAGGTATTCGTATGAGTAAAGTCTAGGTTTAACAAAATCGAGATTTAGTTAATGTTGCTGCAAGTGGACCTTAAAATAAATACATTTTTTAGCAGTCATTAAAAGTATGCCAGATGTTTTATTGATTTTGGCTAGATATTATCATGATCCAAGAATCTTCTCTTCCGGTGATAGCTGAGTCACGTGACTGGCCTATAAATACGTCACGACACGGCCAATCAATGTTGCGAATGCAGTTAAAACAACTAATCAGGTAACTTTATCGTGACGTAGTCTAAATCCATCGTGAGAAGAGAATACCAGCAAAAAGGATGTAATAAAACTAGGTTTTAAATACCAGGCCCCCTAGTATGACCACCGAAACATTATGTTGTACTGAATTTCATAATGAAACTCTGGCGGCGCGCGCGGGGCGCGTTCAGATGATATTATGGTTACTATGACACTGGTTGTCATAATGTTGGCAGTAAGGTGACGGTTTCAGAACCTTTTATAGAGGATTTAAAGCATGGGTGTAGATAAAACAATAAATAAATAAATAAATGCTTGGAAAATTTCACACAGCGCCATCTAGCCCCAAACTAAGCAAAGCTTGTAATATGAGTGCTAGACAACTGATATACTACTTATATACCTTTTAAATACATACTTATTATGCATAATAACACCCAGGCCCGTCACAGAAATAAAAATTCATCATTTCAATTTTTGCCCGGCCGGGAATCGAACCCGGGACCTCTTGTGTGGTAGACCGGCATGTTGACCACTGCACCACTCAGGTCGTCAATACATTCTTGTGCGATATTCGATTGTTCACTTTTGGGCCGAAAGGTGTATGGCTCGTGGACTTTGCACTTTCAAAATTTTCTGAAAACAAATATTATTGCTCGGTATAAGCAAATTGGGTAATGACGCTTCCGGAGAACCACCCAGAAGCAAACTTAGCACTGATAATGCCTGATCTAATTGTGGATCCACAGATGACATTAACAACGGCACCTACTTCTAGAGTTATTCTGCATTGTTATTTCAATGTTTTATAGTGAACCTCTAGCCTTTCCGGGTAATCAAATATTTTAATATTAATAGCATAATTGACATACTTTTACGAGATACGGTCACACGCGACATTCTAGCAATCACGAGAATGCGGCGGAACCCGTGCGTTTTGTACAACAATTTTAATCTTCTTGATGCTTTCTTGATGGCAAGGTAGCCAAGAGTTATTTAATAAACCATTGATAGCAAATATGCCTCTATTGGCTTCACATTTAACATTAGGTAGGTACAGTAGGTGTAAATTAGCACACCGACCACTTGTCAGCTAAACTGTATTCGAGCATTTGTCCTTCGTAAGGTTGCAGCCATTGGCTCGAACAACATTCACAATGTTTATAATAACATTAGGTCTAATAATGTCCTGCCCATATCCGCTACTACCAATATACCTACTAAGAATAATATTAGTGGCAATTTAATTTAACGAACCTTGAAAAAAGTACGAGTAGGGTAACTTGACTTTAGGCATGAATCTAAACGATTATTTTAGTAATTACTAGGAAAAACTCATATAATAATAATTTGTGACTGAATTTGTTAACTTTTTTATACGGTAAGAAGACTGAAATTTGAATTTTGTGAAGTGTGGGCCACGTGTAAAATGCTTCTCTTTTTCATACGGGAAAAGTAATTTCTCACGAAGTCATAGGTATGAAGGTTTATGAAACACGATCCGTTCTACTACCGAATGTTTCGTGCGGCAGGTTAATTGTTTATTGCTGGTAATTGATGTATACCGCCATTGTTCCCGGCGATCGGCGGCGGCCTGCCCGTGCTCCGCCGCGGCCTCCACATAGATAACAATGTGATTGTTAAAAACTTACAATATATACCACCTAAATACTTCGCGGAAGGTTACCGATTGTATCGCACATTTGAAGATTTTTCTAGCGCACACTATTGTTAACCCTGTATCGATACGGGGATCGGCACGCACATTACTTGCTTTTTTGTTTATCCAATTAAACATAAATACTTGCAGCTACAATTTAAAAAATGAAAAGCTTAATTAATATTGCGTTTTGAATGCGATCATGTGAACTATGCGTCCCTAACTCTCTTCACGGCCATGCATGAGCGGAACGATGGTAATTATTTTTATAGTTAAAATCTCGTTTATTATAAAGTGCGATTTCCTGTGTCTTTGTTCGGGCGGTATTCGGAACTTATATAACTTTAATTAATTTATCGTTACTCTGTGCCCTTGTGGGAAAGATCATTTGATAAGCGGGCTTTTAGAATAGGAACTTGTAAGGTAGACTTGTAAGTTTCCAATCTTCGGATTATGATAAACATTTTATTTTATTTTATTTATTATTAATTTATAATTATTTTATTTTATTTATTGTTTCCCACAAACAGCTGCTTTTACACAAAAAGTGGGCACATTTTGCTTTTTTGCTCACTACTACTACAACGAACTATATTTTACTGAGGTTAATGTTTGTAAAAAGAACTATACCTTAGCCTCGATCGATACGTGTGAATTTTCGATACATTATGTACTTAGCGACCAATAAATTTAATTACGATGAGGGTGCTAATATACGGGCACTAATCGCCTTAAGTTATCGAATTGAATTTTAAACTTCTACGTTTCCTTTTAATCTCTAATCTACATAATTTGTATCAGAATGCTCTCATCGTTGCGCTGGTTATGGCATGATGAGTGTTTACAGCAAAGCATACGAACTTCTCAGACGGCCATTGATACAATAAGTGAAACAAAATGATCAGTTTGTCTAAAATTCAAGTTTCCTCCTATGGCAGGAAACACGGCTATTTATAGCCATTGCGACCTTGAGTTGCGTGATATTGCTAAACTAGAGACAGACTTTATTTGTAGCTTAATACTAATTTAGCTTTATTACATTTCCGTTTACTAGCTTTGTTGAGGATAGGGCAAAACCGTTTTTTGTTTTTTCCGTTTAGGAGTTTATTGACAACTCAACTACTATTTACAATTGTTTATAAAAAGATGTCACTGAGATTTAGAATTTGGAAGGTAGACCAAAAAGAAACCCAAAAAGGCTGTAACGTTGCTGGTCGGTAACAAGCTTGTTTTCTCACAGATTCCCTGTTGATTGTTCAGATTTATCTTTCGTGGCATACACAACTGATGACTGTCAATCGATTTTAGATTAGATCATTTAGTTATAGTACTGTTCTTGATTTCAGTTTTGGTTTTAAGTAGTAATACAACATTACAGGCGAGCGCGGGAAGTTAGCATTTACATTGTCGAGGAGGGTTTGAATCATTCGAAGCAATGTAAATTACATGCCGCACAAGGCTTGTATTTTTTCTCATGAAATGCGAGGAAATAATAAAATAATTTTTTAAGTACTTATGTATTGAAATTCAATTCCTCACTGAATTTCAAATTTAGAACGTGATGAAATTAGACCAGCACGTAAATGTGGAACCTTCAGAATTCTTTTATCAAAATTATAATATGTCAGAACATAAGGGACAAACATATTTTAAGCATTTTAAATTAATAAAATACAGTGCATTAAATTTTTATCATTTAATTTGCATAATAAGTAACTAAATAACTATTAATTTAATTTAGATAATGCGATGAGTTTCTCTCTCAAATTCCACCTCCCATAAACTACTTTTTTCTGTGTTATGTTATTTTATTTAAATAATATAAGTTTTTATTTAATAATAATTATATATAAACTCTAAACAACAACAAGGTACAAAGAACACATTTTTAATACCGCAGACATATCGCAGATTAACAATATCATACTTTAATTCTGTTGGCGATCAAGCCAACCTCCTTTTTAGACCTTTAATGTTTATATAATTTTTTGTGTTACCATAAATAAAACAGTTGACGAAAATACGTCTATCATTTCCATATTTAAAACCTAGTTTATTTTATAGTTTGTTTATGTTTTTTCAGGTACGCATCACGGGAAGGTGCTCTAATTAAATTTGATTTCTATTTGCGGTATTGGTATGTATACGTATTTTTTTATTCAAAAATATTTACCGACTGGATATTTTTTTATTTTAGGTGAGTAATAATTCAACATAAATTATAATTACCTATGAGTGTAGTTATTCAATAATGTGAATTTTCTAATCAACGGATAACCAGTCAGGTAGATAAAGTTAATTATTAACTCGATTACATTTAAAGTTGGGCAAACTCCTAGTCAAGCCGTGAGAATGGCAATAGGTCGCAGATATTTCGTTTTTATGTCATTGTCACGTCATTCAGTCAAAATTATCACGAATCTGTAATAGAATTTAAGCCATTACGCCAACTGCCGCGTAATAATTGGATAATAATCGAGCATGCGTAGGAGTCTGACAGTATCGCACATTAAGTTATTTTATTTATTGCGCAGCGGTATACATGTTTACATATTATTTTTTCGCTTAATATTATGAGATCACTGGCTTTAAGGCTTTTAAACCCATGTTATTTTTTAAGAGAGTCTTATGTCGTTAACAATTAAC
The DNA here is from genome assembly GCA_963556745.1 of Catoptria pinella. Taxonomy (NCBI): domain Eukaryota; kingdom Metazoa; phylum Arthropoda; class Insecta; order Lepidoptera; family Crambidae; genus Catoptria; species Catoptria pinella. The sequence continues at coordinate 12,339,595 of OY750758.1, read as the reverse complement.
TCAACTTGTTCGTTATGTTATGAAATTACGCACTTTGATCTATTTCATTCATTTTTCTCTCTTAACGATATTAATGTCTATGCTTCGCATGACGCCATATTCGTTTACCAAATAGGACACTCTTTGGACTTTGAAGTCATCTTTTTTCTCGTCAGCAGTCGTATCTAAAGAAAAATTAACTTCGAACAAAGCTTTGTGGAGTATTACCCGTCGTAGACTTCATTCACAATTATTCATCTTGGGGAATTAACTATACTGAAAAAATACGTAAATAATTTAAGTGAATTAGCCCAGGTGAGTTAAGCTACGACGGGGAATTTCAATATTATCACTGGTATACCCTCAAAATGTTTACTGTTCTCAATAGCGGTAATTAACTATGAGATCTCACAGTGGCCGCGGACGCATAGCGTCCCAACTACAAATCACGCGTAATACGTAAAACATAAGGACCAATCACAGAGCTTTATTTCAACGCAGTGTGTTCGTATAGTCAAGGGTCGTTTGAGAGATATTTGTGAATACGGGTGTAATACTCTTTACTGTAGGAAAGGAAGTTAGTGGACCCCTACAGTAAATCCTCAGTCGACGAAACTTTACAGTATGATAAAGTTTTATTAAATTATCAAAAAAACCGAAGTTACTTACTTTTACTCAAACTCATTAGGAAAAGTGTTATGCTTAATTTTTTTCACCAAAAGTACTCATGTTAAATATTAAAACAATATGTGAAATATAAAAAAAATATCTTTAAAAATACATTATTTTAATAAAATATAAAAATACATGTTTAAGTATCTTTTTCAATGAAGAATAACAATTTTAATCGTTGTGATTTGAAAAAAAAGATTTGCTCTTTGTCAACCCTATTTACTATACTTGGCACGTAGCAGAATTGCCTAAAAGCGCTCACTGTTTCATGCCACCCATTGCGCCGAGACGTTTATTTTTTGTCGAACGTAATAACTATTTGGAAAAATGCTGCAAAGAAATAAATAATTATTGCCGAATGGCCACTGGTTCTTTTCATATCTATTCTATTTATCGGATCAGATTGAATTCCAGTGAGACTTTAAAATGCAATCTGTATTGAAATGTTAATCATAATGCAGTGAATTCGATTGAAACAACTGGATTTATTGGTATTTATATTATTGTAGCTACATTACTCTCTCACGGTTTGTAAAATAATGACAACTATATGATTGAACTAACTTTTTTTGCTGCTCAGCGGTGCCTACCTAAGTTAAGATAAATACCAATTAAGTAGAACTTGGAACTGGATAATTGTGCAATAGGTGATTTACTACTTAGGAAAAGGCATCTAAAATCAACTCGTTTCGGTGCTAAACCTGTTCTTGTGATTTTCTAGTCTATACTATAGGTACTTTACTTAGTCGTACTTTAATATTAACAAAAAAATATATGTTTTAGTCACATTTATCTTTATAAATAACTAAGCTTTAGTTATTGTTACCGACCAGCAACATTACAGCCTTTTTGGGTTTCTCTTTGGTCTACCTTCCAAATTCTAAATCTCAGTGACATCTTTTCATAAAACAATTGTTAATAGTTTTAGTTGTCAATAAAACCAAAAACGGGAAACACGTGTTTAAGTGGTTCGTGCCCTATCCTCAACAGTTATATTGGTATGAATAACTTACAGATATACCACGATCTCGTCATCATTGAGAGATTGTAGTTATCGCTAAAATTAAAGTTGGTTAAATTTTTCCACTATTGTGTTCTTATTATTCATAATTAATATTGTTTCATGTGCTTATATAGGTAGAACATGAACCCTGTAAGGGCACTACATAATATGAAATTTAAAATATCAATACAATACTTACAATTAAAATTCAATATCATGCTAGATTAAAATAGTGAAAAAAAAATCATAACGGGAAAAAATAATTATGCATGATACTAAGAATTGTCATCATAATATACCATAATTGTATTCATCATTGGTACGTTGATCAATAATAGAGCCGTATGGTGTAAAGTAGAATAGCACTGACACTTCACACTATGGGGTGTCGTAAAAGGCGATAAATATAACTTAAAAGTAGTATAACGTAAAACTTCCGTGGACAAAAAAAAAGGCAATGCAGAGTCCAAAACGGTCCAATTTTGCGATCTCCAACCCGCCTATTTACTCTTTACTTTTTTCGACAGTTTGTCGCACAATCTGCACGAATGTGAATCGCACAATCGATCTTTCGTACGAACGTGAATTGCATAATCGATCTTTCGTACGAACGTGAATCGTACAATCGATCTTTCGCACGAACGTGAATCGCAGAATCGATCTTTCGCACAAACGTGAAACGCACTATCGATCTTTCGCACGAACGTAAATCGCAGAATCGATCTTTCGTACGAACGTGAATCGCACAATCGACTTTTCGCACGAACGTGAATCGCAGGATCGATCTTTCGCACGAACGTGAATCGCAGAATCGATCTTTCGCACAAACGTGAAACGCACAATCGATCTTTTGCACGAACGTGAATCGCAGAATCGATCTTTCGCAAGAACGTGAATCGCACAATCGATCTTTCGCAAGAACGTGAATCGCACAATCGATATTTTGTACGAACGTGAATCGTACAATCGATCTTTCGCACGAACGTGAATCGCAGAATCGATCTTTCGCACAAACGTGAAACGCACAATCGATCTTTCGCACGAACGTGAATCGCAGAATCGATCTTCCGCATGAACGTAAATCGCACTATAGTAGTTCGATCGATAATTACACTCTCCCATGCGTGAAGTCTATAGCATCATCCCACGGGCCTTAGTCCTGCAGTGTAGTAGTAGTACTTAGTAGTGCAGTGGTGACAATCAAACTCCTAAGGCATCGTGATAGTTTGCATGTTCCTTAAGGGCATTCTTCAACACAAACTAAATTGCGACACGTATACATTTCATGAAAAATCTTGAGCGTATTGTAGGTATTGACAAAATAATTTCTCAAACACTTCCACTTGAAACTTGAACCAACAACACTTAACGGCCTATTTGAATTTTTCCAGTCGAAACTGATGCTGTGTTTGTTGTGTAACATCCGACCTTGTTTCGAATTATCAGAAACTCGAGTAGGCCTTTAGGTCGTCCATTATTTTCACTCTTCGCTTAATTTAGTAGTATTTAAACATTATTAATAACGGAATTGCAGAAAGCTACCGTTATTTTTTTGTTATAACATTTTTTTTATTCTAATAAAAAGTAAGAGTCGTTGAACAAGAATATTCAGAATTAGAGATTAATTATGACTTCACTGAGTGTTACTTGAGATGGTTCAATAGAAAATAAGGGTTTAAGGTTACAATTTAAATTTTACATCTTGCTAAAATATCTACAGGTATACAGTCATGCATATAACTTACATTCTCATTGAGTTTGAAAACATTTTTTTTACTTACGTATACATTTTGATATTAGATTTACCTATACATGTAAGTACGCACGAATAGTAATTTTACAAAGTTATACTTAACAAAAAGGTTCTATGTAAATCCATTTTACAGCCGATTGTCACAGCTGTAGACACCTTAATTCGATGGCGTGAAGGTTGCACTGCGCCGGCGCCGCCCGCCGCGCGGAACCCTATGCGAGAAGTTTTGAACTCGCGACCTTTCAAGTGCCTCGGTCAAATCGTCAACACTAATATGACGCAATTACTTTTCCTCGTCGCAACCAACAACACCTCGCAAATATGACATCTACCCACTACGGAATAAGAACTATTTTATACCTTGAAGTTCGTACGCATGATTACTTAACGGTATATCATGTTACGTGTACTCAGAAACAATTGTTCACGTCGAAAACTGGAATAACGTAGTAGAAGGCATTGCGGGCTTGCTATTACAGTATGCAAGTTTTGCAACGACTTTATTTCTTTTCAAGAGTATAATAATCCGGCTAATCAAGGGGTTGCGCAAGTACACACGTGATCACGTGAACGTCCCATCGGTACCTATACTCCGTCCCACGAGTCGAACTCCTAGGGGACAAAATACTTGCACCTCATTGGTCAGTACGCGCGGCTAGAGCTAGGCTAGGCAATTGAAGGTCACGCGCAGTAACCAATGGGCGCACACAAACAGATTTTTTTGAAGCTCGTATATGAAAAAAATTACAGTAAAAATATTTTTTATAAACAGAAAAAACAAAGTATGTTGAACAAGTATAGCAAAGCAATTATGTTATTTGTTCTACTGGAGTTGGTTATATAACCCATACACACTAACAATCCATACGTACCTAGTAAAAAATATTTAGCGATGGGTCATCAGACCCCAAATAATCATTATTATAAAACATAGAAGTATTTATTTAATCTATTTACAAAAGATGGAATAATATCATAAATTCTTAATCAAATAATTAATAATAATATGAAAAGGGCCAAAATGCAAGAACTATAAAAACAAAAAATCATTTTAGTTTTTTTATAACTTTTGCTAAACTTATTTATTGGTAATAAGCTCTTTTTGCTCTTAGAAATTATGTGGTCGATTTTAATGAATTAACGAAGACACGTAAAAAGCTCTTTACCTTGACATTTTTTCAACAAAAAAAATTTGACATAGATTTCTTTATAAGATATTATCTTTTAATATCCGTATCCATCAACTTTATGTCAAGGCCACTTTGTTAAAGTTAATGAGAGACAAAAGTCATTTTAACTTTATTAACTATCTGCTACCATAAAACCAAATAGAGTCCGAAGTCGCTGTTTTAACAATCTACTATTTTATTACTGGCATAAATATGAATACGAAGCCTTGTGTTTTTATTATGTTCATTCTAATAGCGCACGCATTATTGATTGATATTGATTGCCACATTTATGAATTAATTAATCAAATTCGACGGTTTCGAATATTTGTTGCCTAGAATTGTTTCATCTCACCACCTCTTTAATTGAACAGTAACTAAGTTGGCTGTTAAAGCTAATTTAGTGTAGTTGTAAGTTAACTAATTTCATTGGAAACATTTAAGGCAAGTTTCCGGATAAGCTTTTAATAAATGTTTTTGGCAAATAATTTAATAGAAATTATTTTCCATTTTCAAATTAAACCAGAGAACAAAATGCTATCCAGAACTTGTAGAACAGATCCATATTCAAAGTATTTATCAGTATCCTTTTGAAGATTAAGCTAGGCTAGGAAATATAGTTAAAGATGTGGACTAAAGGGAAAATCTTTGTCACTTTTAATGGTAAACAGCAGGCGTTTGGGCGCTACGCTAATTATAATAGAATACGAATAATCTATTTTAAACAGACCGACAAGGCAGTAAATTTGAATTAGATGACCATTGTTAGGTTATTATGATACGATCAATATTGACTGCGATTATTGATTAATGTATTCGTGCGATAAAGAGTCGAAAAAATCAATTAGGCCGTGTATTGTCAACGACACCACTGGACGGCACCACTGAGATATCGTTAACATTTTTTTTGGTAACCACGCCACCGTAGTTAAGTTCTAATACTAAACTTGTATTTATCGATATCAATTATTTATCATTCGTAATACCACGACATGATGCTATGTTACACTAGTCGGCAGTTGTATGTGGTTGCAAAAAATGTACCATCATCATATCATCAATGATACCCCAGTGGTGTTATGTCATCCAGTGATTTCGTTGACAATACACAAATTAGGTCTAACTCTAATAAGCTACAGTCCCACCCGGCATCGCTTTGTTCCACTGCTCTCTCTCCTACCCTATAAATTATCGTTTACTAGAGCAAGAAACAAAACCACACGACGGCTTCCACTCTCTTCGGTTTAGGGTGACTCCGTCGTATAACTATGGAAAAAGCGAACTATGTTTGTGTTTAGTTATGGATTCGTACACTTACTAAACCATTTCTGCAAACTAACGTCTACTAACGGGATTGTTAAATCTCGTTCAATTAAGACACACTGCCATACAATTTAAATAATACGGAGATTGCGAGTTAAATTAAAATAGAATACCTACTAGTGCTTAAAAATAATCTATCACTGTAAAAACATTGATATACTTATTTCATAAGCCCAGCTAAACGTAAAGATTAATGGGTAGGTATTGTATTTACTATGCCGTCATGTCGTTAACTGGGGCATGAACAGTGACGACCGTTTACGTAAAGCGCCGTCGCGATTGACGATTATCGACTCCGGTGCAAGTACGGTCGGTGCGTGACTACGCAGCATCGGCGGCGGCGCAGGCTAAACAAAACGTTTGGTAACTGCAATATCTGCGGTTGTTTATTGTTTTCATTTTGAGAAAAACAAAACAATACCTATCAGTCGTCGCTCCAATCTTGAGAATAGAAGCTGTAATCCAGTTGCAAATCACATGACGTTTAGATTAGAACGACGGTAGGGAATTGATATTGGTAGTGAACAGTAATAGCAATAAGTTCTAAAATTGTCTAAAACTTTTCAAAACCATTAAATTGTTTTCCGTGTGATTTGAGGGATTCTTGACATATCCAATGTTGTATGAAAAGCTATTGATTGACAGTCAGTGTGTGGCAACTTGAAGTTTTGGTGTACATACATCTTTCAAAAATATATTCTACCAAGCCATTTACTGTTTACAGGTTTATTTACGCAGTAATCCGTATGAGAGACGTGTGTATAATTTAAAATAACACCTTTAACAAAATAAGTCATTGCATGAATTTGCGTAAATTAGTGTCCACCGAATGATAGATTACATAAACATGAAATATGTAGTTGCTACCCGCCACTTTACCCGCCCACAAACATGATTTCATTTTCAGTGCATTACAGAATTTTCATGTATTGGAAAAGAAAATCTGAAATAATTCTAAAAACATGATGAACCTGAGCAGCAAAATCTTCTCACTAGACCACATAGAGGCGGTTAAAAAACTGTGCTTTCAGTCAAACTCTATGTAGTTATTTAAAAACGCCATTATTGGAAGTCCTATTGTTGATAATCATGAGAGAACAAACCAACCTAACTATAGTTTTAAGATTTGTCAGATTAGCCGAAACGCAACAGAATAGGTAATCTGCAGTCACGACAGCCTCTTTTCCAAGGAACTGAGAGCACGCCAGATGCAAATGGCTCGTTTTTATCACGATCTCTGCGATTTACTTATTTATGTATACCAACCTATTACCTGAACATTTGCATTTAATGACTCTCAGAAGCAATTTGTCAGAGAAAATTTAGTACACTTACAATGCTTTGGGTATTGTTAAATGATTCTGATAACATATGTTTATGTAGAATTTGTGGTGTAGATTATGAATTATTATAAATGCTGTCAGTACGTAAATATTAATGTTCCTATCGGACAGAACTGAAACATGTGATGTTATAAAATTAACTCTACTATATTTATTTGCACAAAAAATCACCTTTGCGTTTGCTAATTACTCACTAGATACTTAAATAATTAGAGCCCTTTTCAAGACATAAATTACTTAAAGTAATTTAAGACTAGGTACACATATATTCGAATCATCTGAGAGTAATTCTCAATGACAAATTTTTCTAATTTTATTCAACATACCTTAGTCAGACATCGCAGATGGTTATTCATACCACCCCATACAGAGATAATCAATCAACGTTTAATCAATTTTCGGCCTTTTGCGGCTAAATATAAAAATTATAATAAAATTAGATAAAAACATATACCTACTCATCAACTTACAGCTTTCGCGCGTTGATGTCTTTTACACTAGTAAAAATAAAATGTCAATAGCAACAAGCACATACTTAATGATACTTATGTAAGGTGTTTAAAATACAAATATTTCAATTATTTGTCAGTAAATTCATTTTATTATTTTATTACGTTTTCTGTTTTGTTTAAAATTACTATAAGTGCGAAATACCAATTTAAATGTTCAATTAAAGAAAAGGGATAAAATTGTTCGCGTTGCCAAATAGTTGGTTAAAATTGTGAGAAATTTTTCATTTGCAGTTGTGCTAACATTTTAAGATTTAGTTTTACACTTTAGTACATACTTTGGTATGACCGCATTCTAGCCATATAAGCAATACCTACCAATAATAAATGAAGCAGATATTTAATCAACTTTTTTGTTACTTAACTTGTACTGATTTTATTGGATATAAATACTTGCTGACCAGGAAATAGCAGAAAATAAGGTCACTTGTTTTAGTCAAGTAAGTACTGGCGGACTGCAGTCGGCAAAGAACAGAAATAAAAAGCGACAGGGTTTTTATGTTTTCTTGTCAACCATAGTACTTTCACAATTATAAGGTTACTATTATCAAGTAACCAAAACTTAATTACGCTGTATAAGGTTTCATCAAAAATAAATAAATCCTTTATATATGAAATTAAAAATTCTTAAGTCTATTTAATTAAAAGAGTCTTATTTTGTAAACAAACAACACAACTCATTTGTAATATTATTATGAAGCATTGATCTATTTCATTCACTTATCGTTTATCTCTCTCTTAATTATTATTGCCTATTATACTTTCATCACTATGAACTGCAATTTTCTGATTGTCTGTGTTCCTTAAGGTTTTTAGGGTGATTTTATTGTTGCACTTTAAGTCGAAATACCGAGTGCAGTACAGAGCAGTCGAAGCTCTGAAATGCCCGGGGTTTTCAGGAATATTTAATTTGAAAAACCCGTGTGGTACAGAGTAGGTAGTATCTGTACCCCACAGGCATTTCTAATATCGCGTCCCGTACTGCGCAACGTAGCGCCCTAGCGACATAACCCAAAAATTCGGAGATAAGAAATATGTCTCAATATTATAAACGAAATTTATTATGTCAGTGACTTTTGCAATCCCAGTAAAGGATTTTATTCTCGATAAAAAAAATATGAGTGGCTTTCAGATGGCCCCAATGCAAGCGGAAAAATACTCTGTGATTAAATCCTGCTAGGATAATTATTTTAAATGTCTCCGTCATCGAGCGTCTCTGTACGTCGAGTTGACCGGAGCTAATACGATAATCATCATTAATTCAATAACGCGCAAATAAATCTTTCATCATGCTTAACATCCACACTTAGAAAATTAATTAACTACACAAGCAGGCCGAGCTTTTTAATTTTCTTAGACTAGAAGTTGCTACACACACACACACACACACCACACACACGTAAAAAGCATATCTTATTTTTACCAAAATTATTTAAATACGGTTTTTTTAAATCTGTTAAAGTTGAAATAGAGCATGACATTAAAGAACGGTTGCTGGTAACATTTTTACAAACTTATCTTTGTAAATAATTATTGAAACTACCGTTTCATACTACAAAAACTAGTGCAATCGTTATAAAAATATGAACTAGTAATGCGGTCATAGCTGGTTTCATATGTTGTTTTATAATAGCTAGTTGGATAATTACGTCGTACAATAAATCAACCATGTATGATGATGATGACCAGAATACAGTAGAATATAGTATACAACTATATACCCATATAATTTTATTGTTCCCTTTCTAATCTTTCTTTATTGGGATGACAATGTCAATTATTACCTACATAGCCAAAATGTAAAGTAAAAAATCTCTGTTTATTTATTAATTAAAGAAATCAACAGCATTACAATAGTGATTTTGTATTATTTCATGATAATTGAAGGTCGACTGTTCTGTGGCTCATTTACCTACCTATTTTTATCATGACTCTTGGTGGCCATAGAATCGACTGACCATGTACTACGACTATAAATGTTAAAGTTGGTGCATCGCTACCATGACAACTATGCAACTATTACTAAAAATAGATAATTAATTTGAAAAGTATTGTGTGTGAGTAAATGAGGTTGAGGCGAGAGTTTGGATTGTTTGTGTGCAAAATTACATATTTGTTCGATTTTAATGGCGCGCAGTGTAATACTTGTAAACCATTTAAGAACAGCTGGCATTAAAATGACTAATGATTAGTGAGAACGTGAGAAGGAGAACTATTACGAGGCGAATGAAGCATGCGTCAGAAGTACATTTATTAAAATCATTGTAACTCCTGTTAAATAACAGCATACAATTGCTCTTTCTGTTTCTCTAACAATTTTATCTCTTGTCCTCTAAAAAGCAGCAGAGTACTTACAAAACCTTATCTACCAAGAAAAGTTATTTTGATATTTGCATCAAATTTAATGCAAATCTAGTTTTTGTCCAATCAACTCTTTAACATAATTATGTAATTGAGATAATTTTTTGGTATTTATAATTAAAATGTTAATCCGTTTAATTAATATCTCAATAGGAAAGATAGTTTGTATTGTGGCCATCGGGGAATAAAAAATAATGAATTGAAAGATGTCCATCATTCGTTTTGATTATGAATATAAAACTTTATTTTACCATATATTATAAATTAATTATCTCAAATAAGGAAATTATTTCGCTGTATTGAGTGGGACCATGATTGTGGCTTATTCTATAGGAGGTAGGAGTGGGTATATTTTACTTTGAAAGTCCTAATAAGTTTGTTTAATAAGAAGGAAATAGGAAAAGATCTTATTTATTAACATTTTACAAAAGATATCTGTGAGCAGTGGACATCGCGTTTGCGACATTTTTGAAATGGCTAAAATGTTTTTATTTTAAATTTCGAATAACTGAATCGATACAAAAATTCTATATGTATAATTATCGTATCTGTTCACAGAACTTCAAAAGAATCGGTTGAGAAATGCGACCAAATGAATTATGAATTATGAACGGACATAAGAAAGCATTTTTGTCCAAGCTGAAACGGAGACGTTTCGGTCGCGTTTCCGCACTATCTAGCTAAAAACTGTGAGCGTTTGTGACATTTTTGTACACTTTTCGAAATAGCGGAAATGTGTCTATTTAACATACGAGTATAAAAGCATTTTTGCCCAAGACGGAGACGCTTCACTCGCGCTTCGCGCGCATTCGGTCAATTAGTATTTTAAACTCATGATCATGATGCAAAGGTTCACGATTTGGCATTTGGCGTGTGCTTAAAATTGTTCTCTGTTCTGTGATCAGTGATGATCAAGATTATCTATTGTATCAAACATTACAATTCGCACTATGAGCAAAAGACCTCGGAGCAAGATTAATTTATTTGATATTCGAAGATGAAGATTCGGCAACAAAACTGTTTGTCTGCATTCATAGGTACACGTTGATGGGGTAACAAATAATTTCCTTCACATTTTCGGGTTTGATGATCGAAGGGTTTTGGACAGTCTTTTTTGGTGCTAACATAGAATTTAAAGCTATGTTCTGTAAGTTATATAAGGTTTGTCATAACGCTTAATGCGTGTTTATGTAACCACCATCAGATCGACAGGTTTGTGGCTAATTTGCCGGTCTTTATTGACCAGTAGGCCATTGTGCCTATTTTACTTGCCTAATAATTTAATAGCCTGAAAGTGAATCGATTGGCTTGATGGATAATAAAATTAAATGTTATACTTAGTTTATCATTCACGTTATTGTGCAATACATATGCAAAGATTGCTCAGATAACTCTGTGTTGGTTAACGGTTGCGCTCCTGTCCCGGGATAACGTAATCAGTGAGATTGAGTGCGACAGTGCGGGTCAATTTTGTTGCAAGTTGCAATCGTCACTCTAATTGATTAAATTAAATCCTGGACATTCAGTTCGTCTTATCTTAAAAACACAAAAACGTTGGATTTAATGAACGACGTTAACATAATTCCATACCTTACATCTGTTGTGATGAACTATGAGCAATATCTGTAAGCCATTCGTTTTACTTCCCTACTGAGCAACCTTTTAACGTTTTTCGGGTTTGTATCTTTACCATTAATTTAATTGACATAAAGTATGTGACGGTATCAATTTTCATTCATGTCCTCACTACCGAAAGCGGGCCTTCGTTATAAATTGGAGGAGAATAGGCCAAACCCAGAGGAGGGTGGTAACCCTGCAAATTCCAATATCAAGATAAGTATTGTGTACCACATCCAATTTCCTTGTTAACAAATTAATTTGTCTAACATTTGTACCACTATACGTACCGCAGTGTCGTATTTTATTTTAACGACATACGAGTACCTAATTGACATTGTTTGCTGACGTGAAAAATTTCTCTGAACGATATTCAGATGGATTCCCACTATTGTTGAGCGAATTGAACTTTCGCTTGTTGGTCATTGAACTAAAATGGACTAAACGTTAAACTGACTCTTCTGACTGCCAGGCAGTGGAAGGTAAATCAAAATGATTTTCTTATATAAAAGGGATTTTCTTATTAGGTATTTTATCAAATTTAACACTAAATATAGACTTTTGTTACGTTTAGTATTATATTCTGTGCTTTTGTTATGATGTACTTAAATCTAATTTAAACATTAGCAACTTGTTAGGTTTTTATTTATTTAATTATTAAATGATCTGGAGTTCACAACATTAAGATTAAAGTGAAATTTATTTAATGAAACTTATACAGTAGATAATTATTGGGTGTAGCGACAAAAAAATAACCGTATTCCATATCATAATTGCATAATTGGTCAGTGCATTGGGCCGGAATCCCAAGAGTGCGGGTTCGAGTCCCGTCTGAGGTGCTACAGGTAAGTCGATTTTTCTAGTGTTGTATAAGGTAGGGCATAAAATTATTTTAATTAATAATTCGTTAAATACTATCGATGGCAGCGATAGTTTAATCAGAACATTGCGGAGCGAGACTTACTGCGACCACAGAGCAAAAATACAATGGTGCTTGCGCAATCGTTTTGAATATATTACCACAGAATATATAATAGTAAACATTACCACGCCATCGCCAATGTCACACCTTGTACTTAGTGGAATTATTTTCACATATCGGTTAGTATGTTTAATATCGAGATTGCGATTAGCTCGGCTAGTTGATTCATATCAGCCGCACGCGCACGACACCCACTGCTGGGTATAGGCCTCCTCCGGCTAGTTGAATGCTGAGCAAATTTATAACGATTATAGCAGCTTCTTTTGTAATCATTTACCGATTGATTTGTCACCATGAATGACTCTGATTTGCATTTAAAAGTACAACGCCTTCTGAGTCAAGAAAGATTTGTCTGAAAAGTTATCCTATTCTGACTACAACTAATTCAGCCGTTTAAAGGCACGGCGTAATAATATGGGCCATTGCATATTTCCCGGCGATCACTGCGGGGCGATTTGGCTTACACACAACAAGCATATTGCGAAAGTCCGTTCTCGAGTGGGCTGCAGCTTGACACGGAACGGTGAAGCAGCTTCCAAAGGGAATTTCTGAAGTATGTTTTTACCAGTGACCTTACCAAAACTTGGCCAGCGTGGACTTAGTTCCAAGTTCATAAGAACTTCATTCTGTGGCAATGGTTCGATCAGAAACTCATTTTGACCCAGCGATTCGACTCATAGGCACAAAATTTATATGACATTTATTCAATACTAAATAATATACTAGAAAAAATACGACTCGCACCAGATCCTATTCTCAGACGGGAATTGAACCCGCCTTTAGATGTCCGGTCCAATGCTCTTATCACTGAGCTACCGAGTCACTAAGGGCATCGTTGAAATTATTCTAATAACAGTGAGCTTCCCATACAAACGTAATACCAAAATGATTTGCAATTTGATCATAAGTAACTCTTCTTGTGATGTTATTCGGATTGAGACAGTATATGTCTATTGAGTAAGTTAATGCGATTTACAGTTTTGTATGAAAAATGTAACTGGCTTTTATTTTGAATTGTGTTAGCAGTTTGGATTTTTTAATTGATAGAACCCTAGACAAATACTGTCTTAATCCGAATAACATTGACAATAAAATTCAAGAAGAGTTAATTATGCTCAAATTGCAAATGATTTTTATACTTATAACGTTTGTATGGGAAGCTCACTGTTCGCCGGACTCTTAAGCAGAAGGTTGATACACATCAGTGTCAAACAGAAAAAGAATGGGTTATGTTCGTTGAAATATTCTTAGCTACAGTTTCACAAACAATGACTATGATAAATAACAGTAATTATAACATTGAGAGTCAGATGCAATGTTTGCTGGAAACGAAGGTGCATACTTCAACGCTCACAATTTAAAGGAAACTCATTACCTACCTGCCTATTGTCATTGTTTTGCGTCCGCTCAACTGCTGCTATTTATTATTGTAAGATGACAAATTAACAGTACATACTGTGGAAATTACCCAATCGTTTACGAAAATCTTTTATAATAATTATTTTCTTGAACACGTTTATACGAAGATGTAATTATTTTCCTTGAGTAGTAGAATTTTAGTGCGAGGAGTGTTTCTGCTACACAGTCCGCTGCTGGTTTCAACCGCGACTCAAAACGCAGTGCACATGCGGAAGCGGCGGCCAGTCATATATGTCAACTTAGGACCACAATACTACAACGTGTTACAAAAATACCCCAAATGCCGAATATGGTAGATAAGGACCATCAAACTGAACAACTTTTACTAATGCACCAACTCTGAAATCACAAAAATCAGCTGTTTCATACAATTTGATATTTTCGTAATTAATTTTTGTATGAAACAGCTGATTTTGTTTTCGCGTTTACAAAGTTGAAGTTGATCAGTTTGATGGTCGCTATCTACCATATTCGGCACTAGGGGTATTTTTGTAACCCGTTGTATATTTTGTGGACAAATCACAGTTGAGTGAGCATGCAATCGAGATAAAGACAAAGCCAGTACTAACAGTATTATCAGCTGATATAGCAGAAAAAACAAGTGACAGAAGTGTTGTGCTTTTGTCTAGGAAACACAGATTTTATTTTTGTGCTAGTATTATCATTTGATATAGCAGAAAAAACAAGTGACAGAATTGTTGTGCTTTTGTCTAGAGAACACAGACTTTATTTTTGTGCTAGTATTATCATTTGATATAGCAGAAAAAACAAGTGACAGAAGTGTTGTGCTTTTGTCTAGAAAACACAGACTTTATTTTTGTGCAAGAACCTGCACCAAGTCAAATGCTCACTGGTCTTATACAACGGTGGATTAAGGCTCCTTTCCATCTGCACTCGTAAATCTGTGCTAAACGAAAGGTTATCAGATAACATAACTATTGGCGTTTACTTTCTATAGATCGTATTTAATTTGAATAGAATTTGAATTTTGATAGCGTCAAAACGAATATTTAAACATTAAAAAAACTTGACCGTTAGTTCTGTTGTGGTTTGTAAAACACGCTTTTTTATATTGCTACAAGACGTTTGCGAACATTAGCAGCACTAAAGATAAACAATACCTATAAAATATAATGTTCAGAGAAGAACTAATATTAAAATAAAAACTTCTGTGTAAAATATTTATTTTTTATTGTTAGTGCCTAATTTCTTTATCACTTTCAATTCAATTTATATTGAATTGAAAGTGATAAAGATCCGCGGTCATGAATATCTACAGCATGATATCTATGAGAAATCTTAAGTATGAATTATTTTACATTTACAATCTGTCGTTTTATTATTAGATTTAATTCTTATGGTAAAATATTTATCTATGGGCACCTACATAACCTTCAGTTTTTTTAACAAAACTGTCCTTACAGTTTCAGGCCCTACAACAAAAAAATATCGCTTCAGTATCTCATAGGCAGTTTTTCATTGCCTGCTACGAGTACGAGTATTACTTACGTATGTAGTGTTTTGGTAGGTAATACCTAGGTACAATTAAGCTATTGAGGAGCTCGGTGGCGCAGTTGTATAGCACCTGACTTAAGCAACTTTCGAATGGGTCCGTCATGCAATGGGTGATCAAAAATTGATTATCTCGAGCTCCTCCGTGCTTCGGAATGTACGTTAAGCCGCTGGTCCCGGCTGCATTTGCAGTCGTTGGCACCCACCACTCCTCATTGGGCCCGCGTGGTGGGTCATGGCCCATCCTCCTTACCCTCCATAGGGAAGGCCTGTGCCCCAGCAGTGGGGACATCAAAAATGGCTGATGGTCTATTAAGCTATGTAACACATAAAATCTGTCTCTTTAATTTATTATTATTATTATTAGTGAGTGTATATTTTAATAAGTATATTATTCTTTACCCACAGACTGCCCTTCCTAATGTTCTTTCCTAGCCCGGGCCTGCTAAAATAAATTTCAAAATCAAAATAAGCTTTGCCCTTGTACTTCTGTCCCTTTCTTTTCTGTTTAAACGTATGTGTGTACAGAATTAATAAATAAATGAATAATCTCTGTTTGTCTGGTTGTATGACACTCGTAAAAACATACAAATGTCTCAATCACAAGTTAGTTTAATATTTTATGTAGGTAGAAGGAAAATTCACTTATCTAACAACATCGGGGAATTTATTCAAAATTATTCAATCTGCACTATCTGTGTTTTGTTTACATCATTTCACTAATTAATAGTCAAACGGTGTGAGCAAGCCACAAGTATAAAAATATTAATATGCCCATGGAAGCTTCCAATCAACTTTCTATAAAGATATTATTGTAATTTACATTTATTTATGGACCTTGTAACTTTACCCAGCGCTGTCGTTTCGCGTTGGGTGGTAGGGGAAATGAGTATTAAGTGTCGTTAATACCAAAAAACCTCGACAAGATCCCTCCCGACCCATGGTATAACTGCCGTGCTCAACTGATTGTACCAGAGGGAAGTAAAACTACCCATGTTCCATACGGGGAAGTAGGTTTACTCGTGGACCGACGAATTGGTGAAGATCGCTGGTAGCCGCTGGGACTAGTCATGGATAATTATGTTTGGAGGAGCCTTATTTATTATAATCCTTCTAAATAAATCCTTTCATGCATAGGTAATAACCGTTTTGTTTACTTTATTGTTTTTAATATTTCCCTGCTTGTAAACGGTAAATTTAACTTCATCTTTTAACATCGTTGCTAAAGTTGTAATAAACTTTACGTGATTCATGATGTTGGCCTGTGACTACGGCCGCTGGAAATGAAATCTCAGGAAACGCTAACATAAAATAAATCAGATCTAAATCCGAAGGAATCCGAAACTTTACTTCTAATTATTACAGTGAAATTATTATTTCAATGAAATAATTAAAGTTAATCCATGTATCAAAATATGACAGTGTCAATAAGTCTCATTGATTTTGTTTTTACTTTAACTCCAAAGGCTGGCATGCTTTTGATAAATGTAACAAGGCAGTCTGCCACTCATTCTTATCTCTCTATTTTTGAGCTCAGGGCCCATTAAATCTTACTATGAGTAATAATCATGAATAAATAAGCAGACATATTAATAAGCCGCATTTTATTGTCAATCACACCTGCACCACAGTCTATACATATTACATTCATATTACAGACTGTGCGTGCACTCTGTTTATTTTTTTTTATTTCAGACATAGGTACTTAGTCCTTATAATTTATTAGTAACAATCAAGCACTGTTATTTTAAGCACTGTCTGTTTGTTTTAAACAGAAAAACAACAATTTCTTTAGGTAGTCATATTTGGGTAGATATTTAGGTTATGTTGTCTATAACCATTTAAATTAAGAGATAGTCGAACTTTAACCTGTTGCAAGTTGCGGCCAAGAGCAGCCTAGTGTTAGAAAAAGTCGGGGATGGCGCAGAATTTTTAAACTTCATGACGTGAAATTCCCGACTCTTTGGTAGCTATAATTAAATAACCGTATGGGTAAATACGGGAAAGAGCCTTAGGCCGTCTCTTAAGGCCAGTATATTCCAAAAACTCTGTCTCTGTCGTTTTCTTTATGTGTGAAGAGTAATGAAAATAACCTCACTTTTTATTTTTTCAATGTTTTTGTTATTATTTTGAGCAAAGAGTCACTTTTTTTAAATGTAACCATTGAAAATTCTTCTATATGTCATTCATTACTTATTTTTTTATATATTATTCGTGAGTTAGAGATTAACAAACTTTAAGTATTATCCAAAAAATATAAAAAAAGTGAAAATTTTCTTTGTCTTTGCATATTTTTAGGTCGAATGACGATATGAATATCGTGTTTTATACCAAAAAGTAATCAAGATCGGTTATGAAACTACAACATATATTTTTATCTGCTCAAAATAAAGAATATTTGATACCGTCGAATCAAATATAATTGATAATTTCGAATATATTGGCCTTAAGGCAAATAATGATAATATTATATAAGGAAAGAGAGAGAGGGGCAGTGATATGTATTCTTTCTCCGTCATCACACGGAAGAAATGTGAATTGTATTGTTTACGCGTGTCATTATATAATGACATAGTAATTAGAAAATACTACAATGCTTCGTCCCAGTAACTACTTATGGAAACTTATATGTTTTATTATGTATAAATCTTCCGCTCTTGTTCTGAGAAAAAACTGAACAATAGAGATAATTATTTAATGCGAATGCGATAGTGCAGGGCCGCGACTCGGTCAAGGCAGGCATCCGACAGTAAGCACCTCACTATATGCATAGTGCGAGAATTTTCAAACTTATCTATTTGACTCGTACACCAAGAACTTTGTCACTGGATGGCGATCTTTGCATTTCTAACAATGGAACTTCCACTGATCTGGGCTTCTGAGTTCTGGTTACATTTTTTTGCACCATAGAGTACTTTTCGACGGCCTTAAACCGATCGATATTTCATGTCATGTCTATCACTGTGTTTGGTTACTTTCTGAATTTAAAACGATAACAAATATGAGAGACTTATCGCTTAGTGCGTTATCTAATATAACAGATCTTCGTCGTTTGATAGAATGTTGTTGTGTTGTTGAATGTTAACAATACAAATTGGAGATCTCACAGAACAAATGTTGTTGTCGTTGTAGATCTCATTGCATATGACTACCACAGATAGGTAGGTGAAGGTAGGTTCTTAAATATACCTTCTGTGCATTTGGTGTACGATTACGTCAACCGCCCCAGCTGTTCGCATTCACTGCTAATCAGGTGCAGGTCAATTGACATTACGAAAGTATCACCTTTTTGTTGAAATAAAACAAAATATTTGTTGACATTTTAATTTTTGTGCAACACTGAACATATCCTTTCTCTTTTTCTCTTGCCCTTTTAGGTATTTAGGTATTAACAGTTCAAATTGCGTTTAACTCGATCGTTTGCATCCTGCATTCACTCACTCGAAACTAGTTTTGAAATATTGATTCCTAGTTTGCAAGTACCTCACAGGACGTGGTCTCTGATGAAATTGCCACATAATATAAGGTAAGCTGTTTGATCAGCGCTATACTTACGACCAATAACTCCATTACTCTTATAGGTTTTGACATTTCCTGTAATAAGTAGTTAGTATTGAAGAAACCTGCTGACAGTGTTTGTATTACTGTTATCAATGTATACATATTTCGAACTTTATTAGGAGGTCGACGTCATCCGAAATAGTTGTGTTACTGATCGAGCGTGAAGCGTGAGCGAAGCGTCTCCGTTATAGCATGGGGAAATATGCTTTCGTATGTCTGTCTGGCTGTCCACTTTCCGGCTGTCCGTCTGTTCTCCTCTACAGGTCGCATTTCTCAACCGATTCTCGTGAAATTGTGAGCAGTACCTATATATAATTATATAGTTTTTATGTGGATTTGGGTTTTTCATTTTTTTTCAAAATGGTGGAGATATGGGGAAAGTCATATTTTAGCCATTTCGACAAACGTTCAAAAATGTCACATACGCGAGGTTCGCAGCTCTACAGAGTCACTTAATTATTACTATGATAACACTCGCAGAGATTTTCATCAAGCCGCTTATTTAAATATAATAGTGAAACTTTCTTGAGTACAACAATACGAATACCGCCAATTCGAGCTGAACACAACACATGACATAATAAACTAAGTTAAATAACTTTCAATTTGGTCGCAAAACTCGCAAACAATGAGCTTTTACAATTTGTGTAGCTTTCATCTAATTTAACATCTGCGTTAATTGTACGGAGGCGAGCACATCGGTATTTAATTATATGTTATAATTACTTATAATTATGGTAATTAGGCCCGGAACTCTAGGTCTTTATTATTAAATACAACACATAGCGTACATTTTTATTTCGACTGTCCAAAAATCAAGCAAACAAACCTGTTTCAAAAAGAGGTTTTCTTATTTAAATAGGACGTTGAACTTCCATGTCCCCATAATGTTATGTAATTCGTATCGTACCCTAATATTAATGCATTATATGCATATTCTTTTAAATATAAATATGGTTTTCGTTAAAAAAAATCATTTTAAATTAACGTAACAAGAACAATGTGTAAAAATGACATGTCAGTGTATATAGACATTTATGTTATATTTACATAAAAATCATTGGTTTAGATTTAGATTTCTCATTTAAATTGTCCAAGATCGGCATCCTAGGTTCCTTAGGCATAGCTTTCAACAATTTTAACAAATCTAAAGCGAGTATTTTTCTTTAAACGAAACTGAAATGATAACGATTTAGCTTTGGTTTTATCGTTGAAAGTTAGCGCGATTGAGCCACAGCTATGCGGATCGAATAAAAACTAGAGTTCGCTATCTTCCATCAATGGAAAATAATTACGAAATATATTGACAATATGAATTATTAATATCAGAGTTATTTAATGATATATTGAGTATTTGAACTTTCTTGTCGATTAAGTTGCCACGTCTTACTTACTTTAAGTACCTACATACCTATTTTAATATATTTTACTAAAGGTTTTTTCTACGGTATCCATTTAACCATGTAAAGCAAAATATTATTGAATGTATGGCTGAATATCAACTCGTCCGATCACATATTTTTACGACGTATTTTAATCTGTAATCTTTTTTCTTTGCCTTACATTCTCGAGTGAAGTTGCAGCGGATTACCGTTTCGCATCCCTTCTTGTTGGTCAATCACATTAATCTGTCAGTAATTGGTAGGTAAGGTACACAACACACACAGACCATACAACAAATACAAGTCTGTGGGTACACATTAAGGTAAACGATACAAATAGACTAGATTCAAGTTACATAACTGAGCGCACGAATTATTTATAGTATTCACTCATTACAAAATACGCAAAAGCTCATATCGAACTGCTGCACACCGCGCCCGCTCGCGAAGGCTGTATTGAGTAATCACTAATTAGCATTATTTAACCCAATATAGTTTATGGTCCTAAAATCTGCACACATCTCTTAAAATGGTTATTCACATACCGATTCAGATATTGTGGTACACAAATATCTTGTTAGTCGTTTGATTTTACGCCTTACATTATTTTAGTGACCGTAATCGTAGGGAGCCATGCAATCAAAACGCATTATTAAAATAAGGGGCCCTATTTCTGAATTTAGAGCGCCCTTAACTTTACTATTAATTTTCAAGTTTTAAAGTGACATTTAGTTGTCAATTGTGATATTAGGTGCATACCTAATATCACAATTGACAACGTACCGTATGCCCAAGAACTTTCTAATAATATTCTGCGTATGCCTCATTCAACTTAAGTCACACGAACGATTTCAAACTAATGAATTAAATAATAGGGCCCTCTGTATCCCTAGCACGAAAATCTATCAAGAACAAAATACTCGCGTAAAAGTACTCGATAGAGTAATAATTGTCTGTGGCAACTCTCATTCCGCTTTTCGGCGGTAGATGGCGCTGTACTCCCATACAAAAATACTATATCGAATTTTATCACGCGCGTTATTTCTCTATAGATTTTCGTGCTAGGTACTGGTATTTTCAGAACGTCGGCCGACCGTGCGAGGCGTACATAACTCTAATTGACGCGTTAGGTCGTCAGTTGACTTTTTCTTGTTGGAATTATGTTAGAATTGGGATAGTTACGTTTGTAAGCGGTAATTGAACAAAGCTGTTGCGTTGGCCGTGCGTTGTTCGGGTGGCTTGGCGCGCTAACAGCCGTGGTAATGCCACCGCGTTGATAGTGATCGATTTATTATATGAATCTAAGTTGGATTGCGAAATGTGCATACAAATACGAGCTATTGCTATTGTCTTTTTAGCGATGCAATCTCTCTTTGAACGAACTCGTTTGCTGTTTTTTATTTAAGTAATCGTTGACAACATCATTTCAGGTTTTTGTCATTTGTTTAATTAGGCAGACAGACAATGCTTATTTTAGGACTTGCAGTAAAAGTAGATACAGCGGGGAAACTATTTTTATAAAATCACAATATTGTATTTTTAAAGGGTTCCTAACTTTAATACATAAACACATAGTCACTCACGGAAACACACTTTATTCGTAACACGTTATGCTCACAGGTTGGCAAGGTTTTAAAATAAGTAAAATGTATATCTGTGGAAAAAATCACCTGTTTGACGTCAATCATATAAAGATTCTTAGTTAGTGATTAATTACTTCCTAAGTTCGTTAAACGCTGTTAACTGTTGTAAAACTAAATGATTAATTAAAACTAAATTACCTGATATTAACTACGCCATTTTATTTATGCAAATAAGTATTATTTGGAAAATGTTTTATTTACCATATTATGAACGTAATTATATAGTAGTCAAGTCAGATATAAGATATATATGGATCACTAATTTGAATCTCACGTTTGTATCTAAGTACACTAACCAGCTAACCGCATGTTACATAAAGTTAGCTTAAACTAGATCAATAATGCGATAACTTTCTAGAACCTTGTAAAGCCCTGTGTATGTAGGTACATAATATTATCTATAGGTAATAATGTGCCCATTGATTGATGAAAACATATGTAGTTGATAATATTTACCCTGCAAGTAGTGAACACAATTAGGGCTGTCATTTACTATAAGTAGACTAGGAGACTTAGAATTTACATCGAAAACTATATTTTCGATATTGCAATACGAGCTTTACGTAACTTCCCCTTCCCGTTTTCCCTTAATTAAAATAAACATTAAAATCATAGCCTTTTGTTCTAGAACATAAAATAGTTATTTTTATACTAGAGACCAAAGTCAATATGTGCTGCGAGTGCTGACGATCACGATTTACGAATTAGCGAAGTAGTCTAGAATTGATATAGACTACTGAGCACAGTGAGTGGTTTAAAGGCACGAAACATAAAAAAATGTCTCGTTTTAAACGTACTCATAACTTTTTTACTTCTGCTAGCGAGAAAAGTGCAATAGGTAAGAAAAGTTATTTTCACGTGACTTCCTGGTAAAAAGCTACTTGTTCTCTCAATTATTTTGGAGTTACACAACTAACTACATCGTTGGACGCACTCATTTATTGTACAAAAATAGATCGATCAAAGTTCAAAGCTATGCTGAGAAAAGGTGGTGTTAGAAATTAAAAACTCCTTGGTATGTCTGTGTTTTCTATTTTTATACTTTTTAATCCATGTCCGACAACGTTTAAAAATGTTATAATCTAGTACAAATAAGTCTATGGTTAAAATATTCTATCTATCCTTTTCTTTTTTTTCAAATAGTTTTACTGTCCTCCTGTGGTGGCCAATGCTAATTAATGCAGTTCTTAGGTATAATAAGTTTTAATAGGTCTGTCTTAGTTAGTCACCTAAAGTTCTATCACAACGTTTTTATTTAGAAAACTGAAAAAATATGATCATACATAAAATAAAATATTAAACTTGCATAATATTTAAAATAAATTTATTAAATGTTCATATTTATAAAACCAACCGAACTTATTATAATAAAATTAATGATAACAACTTGGACATTATGTAATTAAAAGTTAAATAGGTACTTTTAACTAGGATATAACTGCGGATCTTTAAATAAAGTAGCATTTAACATAATTTCCACTAATCTGTCGCAACGGAATTTTGCTTATATACAGACAGCCCTATTAGCAGACAGCCGTAGACCTTGCCACTTGCCAGAGCGCATTTGATAAACGACCCATAAACGCTGACTGCGACCTCCGCTCCAGTTCCGTTCAAAAGCTCCACCCAGATCACTACTGATTATGCTACTTTTCTGACACACACTCATTTCAAGTTTTAAACTGGCGCATTGATACAGTCACACCATAGATAGCGTAATGATTACTATAGGTAGGGTACCTCGGCTGTGTTGACAGAGCAACCGATGAGCGAGGGCGAGCTGTACCGTACCTCTTTTTTCGCCTAAAGATGCGTAGGTATTTATATCCTAGTTAAAAGTATTTTAGTATTTTTAATTATACAAAATGTCTAAGTTATTACTATTTTATTTTAATTACCGTCATATTCATATAAAATGGAACCGCGCAAATTCATTGCAAATTCCCGTGAACGCCTATTAAACTAAGATTATCATATTTTTAACCAAAATAGTTCCTACTTACCACAAAACATTATTTTTTGTGATTCCTACAGTCAACGCTTAATACATTTGAAAGGAAAATAAAAAGCAGGAACAAATGAACTAGTTCTCGTATCATTAGAAGTGATGAAAGGGTGCCTACTCACGAATACAATACGGCTCTCATTAGTATAATAACACGGTATAGTGTAGAATGCACTAAGTGTATGGAAATGGCAGTCTACTGTTTCAAAACATGGGTGCATGCATAGCGGAGACGAAGAAAACGGAAAATATGGGCTTAGGTACCCAACTCAACACAACAATACTGACGGAAAACTTTTTGAATGAATAATTATAATTCTTAAACTATTGCAAGAAACGTATGGGACCTACTCTGTTTCTACATCTAAGTATATTATTCTAAGAACAATAAATATTATTATTCTAAATACAATCTTCCCGATGCATATACTGTTTTGAAATGAGCATTACGTTGCCTAAATTTCGTTTTTAATAGTTTTCATATTTGTTCTGATAGACTTTAGGAGTTGTTATTTGCGTAGCAGTAGAAATAGTATTAATAGAAGTAATTGGCGATCATTCCATGTGATTCCCAGAACTTTCAAGGGCAATTTAATTAATGTTCTTACAAAATAGCATCGTGAGTCAGTGCTAGTTAGTGTTTTTGAAACCAGTTTCGAGAGAAGAATTAAGTAAAATTATTTTTTCGAAACTGGTTTCGAAATAAGAAAAATAATTATTCTCTCGGAAATAGTTTCAAAAAAATTATATTGATTCTTCTTTCGAAACTCAATACATTGAGTTTTTTTATCATAACAATTTTGAAAACAGAACAATATTTTTTCTTTTTAGCAACCAGTTTCGAGAGAAGAATAAAAGATATTTTTTTGCCTACCGGCTGAAAGGGCATGAACGAACACTTATCGAGAAAAAAACACAAACGGGAAAAAAATCGGTTGAATAATCATATAGATTCCGTAACAATTTTTCTTTTACTGCTCTCTTTTGTCAATAAGCGTTATTTCATAATAAATCGTCATTTATGATCAGTATCCGACAACCCATAACACGAACATATCAGACAAAAATAACAAAACTAAACTAAACAAAAACAGAGCAATTATCTATGGGAAACCTAATTTCACTTTTCAGCGGTAGACGGCGCTATAAAAATGTCCCATACAAAATAACTTTATCACTGACCTGAAAATTGTTTTGTAGTGACTTTATCGAGTTTTTTTCTCGATCGAAGTTCGTTCGACCTAAAATGAGTGCAATGCAGATCTTATGTGTTAATAAAATTAATTACTGCTTACTCAATCTTCTACGTGTAGGTTTTTTGTAGGTATTTTGAAGATTGAGGGGAAAATTGTAAGTATTTTCCGAAGGTTAAAAAAAAGGTTTTACGTCAACTCCATACTATTAATCAAGTGACGTTTGGATGACCTAATAAGTGACAGATAACTTCGAGCAAAAGCTATAATTTAAAGAATTTTATTTTCATAACTAGCTTTTGCCCGCGACTTCGTTATAGTTATGCATTTATTTTGAAAGTCACGGTTTACCAATTTTCCCATAAAAATTCATACACAAACTGGAACATCCTGTAGCAACCTGGATAACGAGAATTTTCCAAACCCCTTTTTTAGTGCTCCCCTACACCATGAAAGGTATCTACCCTCCAAAAATGGCGTCTCTACCTTCAGCCATTAGGGCTCTACTACTATCCAAACAATGAATGAATGAATCAATCAATCAATTTATAGTTTTATATGTGTCTATATATCAAATTTTTGGTTACATTGCTTTTCCATGCCGAGCTGTACATTTCGTATATTTTCTCCATATACCTATTGATTTAAAAAATCTGAAACTATTTACTCAAACTCTTTAGGGGCAAATCTTATTTTTTATTTCGGCATCTTATTTTTTAGTCGTAGGTATTGTCCATTGTGTACGAAATCCTCAGGTAGTTACACTATAATATCAGTCGTTTGATTGCTTCTCATCGAGCCTGATGAAACAAGGTTATTATTCCGAGTGACGCGAGTCGCGATTTCGTCAGATACAAAATGTGAGTGTGTAAGTGAGCCCACTTCGCCGGTCGTCGTGATCTAATAAAACGTCATAATATACTTAGTACTTATTTACGACACGAAACGATTGTATCTGAGAACGTGGGGTGCGAAGCCAAACCAATGCAGTGCAAGACTACCGCACGTGTAGACAACATTAATTATTATGTATAAATGAATATTTGTTCATCTCCGAACATCTTATTTTACTTATCAAAAGCCTAAATGTTGACGAATGAGATACTACCTTTTTTTATTCGACTGATGCTTGCATTAACATTACTTAGGTTAAAAAAGTTCTCAAGAACGGTCACCGTTTCCCCGTTGATACGGTTTAAAACCGTTAACTTTGTAATTATTTAATTACTGTAATGTTATCAAGAGCGTACCTATATCAGCTGAGATCGATGGATGCCCTGAATTTTAATAGCTTAACATGACTTTTACTTAACCCTTCAACGCCCGGAAAATGAGACAATAGATATTCCATTGTTACCTGGCCGCCTGCGTCCGCTCGGGCGTTGATGAATTAAAATAGAAATAATATAGAAATTCACTTGAAATAGAAATAACATTCCGTATGAAATGAGTAGAATTTCTAAGTAGACTAGACATGAACCAAGGGAAATAAGTCTTAATTAAAGTTTTTATAAAACAAACTTAACTAGAACAAATAATTAAAGTTGTTGTGAGATTTCTTGCAGTCATATAAATTATTAAGAAAAATGTTTTATAGGTCTTGACTTGACACTGACATACATTTTTTATTTAAAACACTGTAATTGTGAAGTGTGATTGTGTATGCGCAACGCCCATGACATAGGAGTACGATTTATCAAACGGCTCGTAAGATAAATAAGTACCTAAGTAAAAAAATAGCTTCCCTAAAACAATAATTTTTCATACAATCCTAACTCAACTATTATTCTATATTTTCAAGTGAGTTTGTTTGTTTGTTACAATTTCAAGTCTTCACTACTGGTTGTAATCATGAAATTATGCATACACATTATCAGCGATAAGGGAAAAAACATAGGATACCTATCATCCAGAAAAAAGTAGGTAAGTACTGTTACCGACGGGTAGAAAATAACTGTCCACGCAGACGATTATGGTAACTTCAATCCACTTCTGATATGGTTGCTACTCTCGGTGTTCTAGTTACACAATAAAAAAAGAAAAAGACATACTCTCTCAATCTTTTTTTATAATCTCATTACATCAAAATGCTTTATTAAAACTGAGTCCGTTTATAATCATAATCCAGCAAGCGCTAGATCACATCGCAGATACATCACATGGCAATTGCTTCATCTCCTTGTGCCCCGACAAAGCTCACCAACTAGTCACGAAGCCAAACACTCTTTTTGTGTCGCGAGATCTATTTGTTGCAATTGCCACCAGTTGAACTTATTAGGAGATATATACCATAAGCTCGTATTGTTGTGAAAACGAAACGCCATACGCTGCTTATATTTTAACCGTCTCACTTTCATATCTGCAATAATATTATTACTTAATAAGAGCTCATGGCCTTAAAATTACGCGATACCAGACTTCTCCTTGTTTTTGTCAATAAGATATCGTTTCATTTTCAAAATCATTGATTCCTCTGATTATGATGTCTTTTTACTATTATTCAGGTACTATTTTTACAATTTTCAATAGCAATTTGAACATCGTGATTCGTCTTTGTATCACTTTCAGTTTCATTAGTATAATTTTAAGTAACCCACAAACTTAAATAAGTACCTAAGTAGAATTTAGAAAGTGCATTTCTTCAATAGTTTTTATTCCTCGAGACTCTTCACTGACCGTTTCGTTAGCCATGAAATTGTCATACTGTGGTTCCCAAATATTTATTATTGTATTTATGCGCACGATTCTATTCGCCGATTACCTATATACATTTGCATTATCCATGCATGTTTACGAGCAGTCCACTGCATCGCTCAGATTTTAATAACTTTAAAAGTTGCTATTCCAAAGTTCACTTTAAAATTGTCTTTGATTTAAAATCATGATTACATATTTATGTGTCTACATGCATTCTAATTCTAGTGGATATCATGATGGTCGCATTATTTGTGTTATTATTTACACAATTTGACTACAATAATGTTACTTAAGATCATTTGCGACATACCCGTTGGCTACTCAGAACATACATATAAGCATTATCCACTGTTCTGTGGTTGGCTAAGTCAGTGACCGTATTTGAAAGTGTTGGCTGATCCATTACCCTTTTCTTAAGTCTAATTACTTACTTGCCTGTTTCGAAGCCCATCACACCGTGGGCACCGGTAATGATTTGCAAGTTTCTTTCCTTACATAACATGTCCGAACGATCAAAATGCTTTTGTATCGTTGAACCTTCAAGTTCTATACAAGTCAAAGTTCAGATAGTTGAGGGGAAAAAGATAACTAATGACCGTTGACATGAGCTAACTAGCGCTGCCAATAGTATTAATTTTGAGACTTTTAAGGCTCCTATATACCTACCTCAAAGTGGCGACCTTATCTTAATTAAATTTATTGCTCGCTAAGTATGTACATACATAATGTATCGAAAATTTACGTGTACAGATTGAAGCTTAGTAAGGTTATATAGTTTATTTACTAAAAATAAAGATGTAAAGTAAAGTAAAAAAGTAACAGATGGCTCAGTGAGCTGTAGACTTCGCTCAAATTGTGTTGTTTAAAAATTAATCTAATAGGTGTCACCATGAGGTTGACACTGCTTTTGAAAAGC
This sequence comes from Catoptria pinella, assembly GCA_963556745.1. Taxonomy (NCBI): domain Eukaryota; kingdom Metazoa; phylum Arthropoda; class Insecta; order Lepidoptera; family Crambidae; genus Catoptria; species Catoptria pinella. Next base: position 12,310,556 of record OY750758.1, on the reverse strand, counting down.
AGTACTTTGTGCTGTTTGGTAGGTTAGGTGTTCTTTTATTATATCTATTCGAAGCTAGATGGCGCTTCTAATTTTCAACATTCATCGAATTTGTAAAATTATTTTTCGCATTATTTCGAAAAACTGGCTTGAGGATATATTTTGTTTAAGGAATAAATGGAATTACGGGTTGTACGTTATTTTAAAAACATACAAATTAGACTTTAATATCACAGTAATGTTAACAAAATTTAAAAATTTCCTCACCATACACATACTTAAGATATTATCTCAGTCTTTTAGAATGTTTGCGTCAGCTGACCGACCAAATATTGAATGTTGTCCGGCGGAATGTTGCAGGAATCAGCGAAGGTGAAGCTCGCAACTTAGGGCCACAGCAGACACGTTAATTTTAGTATCAGCGATCGGCGATTTAGGTAGCTGCTGTTCGGAAGCTAGATGCAGTGACTAAACGCGCTCGGCTCAGGCATACCCAGGCGCCTCCACTTGAGCGGCTCAGCCAAATGAGCCGCTCATTCGCCAGAGTATACTCAAGTGGATACAAGGCTTTACATCCCGCACACGTTTGAACGCTGGTGTCATCTTGACGCAATACTTGTTGATACCGCAACCGAACGCAGCAAGTCGCTAAAACGTGCGTTCTTGATATTGCGACTGAAGGCAGAGTCGCTAAAACGCGATTCAGCATCGATGCAATCGCATAAATGCTAATCGCCTTCGCCAAAAGTAGCATGTCTGCTATTTAGCCCTTATCAAATAGAGGCAATCAATTTACAATTATTGACGCACTACTTAGGCAATGAAACCTAACTAAGTTCTAATCATAGAATACTATGCGAATGAGCCTAGGCCTAGATGTCGTAGTTGTAATTATTTGTGGTTTAAATGTCACCTCAAAGTATCTTAACTAATCCCAGTGTGGTCGATGTGCTTGATTTTCTGGGTGGCCAAAGTGGCCAAAACAATGTAAGTATACATTGTTTAATTAATGCAATTGGCCATGCTAACTTTTTGAACATGAACAGAAATCCCATAACCATATCGAGAAATATGCGAGAATTATTGTCATACTTATTTATTATTAAGTATTCGATACATGGAGTAAGTACCTAAGTAACGTTTGTTTACGAATTAGGCTGGGTGTAGAAATACTTTACAATCCGGCTCGAAGGACCATTTGATGTATGAGCCGCTTAGTTGACCACGTACTCATTACACCATAAATTGAAGTTAAGTTGTTGTTGTTTAGTTGTTAGTTGGAGTGTCTTGAAGAAAACCCACGTCTTGAGATTTCACCTTATTATTTAATGTTTACGGTAGCACAGTTGCTTAGACACTAATTAAAATATAATTGAAAATACATCATTACGAATTTTCATGACGTAAGTATTGTTTATAAGTAAGCGCATTGAACTCAATGCTGACGTCGCGGTATGTGCGGTGTAAACCGTACAACTGTAGTGGGGTATGAGTAATTTTCTAAGAAGAGGTGGGTCAATATTTTTTTTGATGTCGCTTTCAAAAAACCATTTCATCGCAAAGATCTTATCCCAATAAGCAAAAAATTATTTTACAGCGTAAGTCTATCATGGGCAGTTTATGAGATATTTAAGTTTTAAAAAAATATTTGGGTAATTTTTTTCTGCGATGTCGCTTCCAAAAAACCATTTCATCGCATAGATCTCATCCAAATAAGCAAAAAACTATTTAACAGCGTAGGTCTAGCACGGGCAGTTTTTGAGATATTTAAGTTTAAAAATTAATATGTGGGTTATTTTCTTTTTTTGGCGTTGTCGCTTCCAAACATATATTTCATCGCAAAGATCTCATCCAAATAAGCAAACAACCATTAGGTAGCGTAAGTCTATCATGGGCAGTTTTTGAGATATTTAAGTTTAAAAAATAATATGTGGGTTATTTTCTTTTTTTGGCGTTGTCGCTTCCAAACATATATTTCATCGCAAAGATCTCATCCAAATAAGCAAACAACCATTAGGTAGCGTAAGTCTATCATGGGCAGTTTTTGAGATATTTAAGTTTAAAAAATAATATGTGGGTTATTTTCTTTTTTTGGCGTTGTCGCTTCCAAACATATATTTCATCGCAAAGATCTCATCCAAATAAGCAAACAACCATTAGGTAGCGTAAGTCTATCATGGGCAGTTTTTGAGATATTTAAGTTTAAAAAATAATATGTGGGTTATTTTCTTTTTTTGGCGTTGTCGCTTCCAAAAAACTATTTCATCGCAAATATCTCATCTAAATAAGCAAAAAACTAATTGGCAGCGTAAGTCTATCATGGGCAGTTTTTGAGACATTTAAGTTTAAAAAATAATATGTGGGTTATTTTCTTTTTTTGGCGTTGTCGCTTCCAAAAAACTATTTCATCGCAAAGATCTCATCCAAATAAGCAAACAACCATTAGGTAGCGTAAGTCTATCATGGGCAGTTTTTGAGATATTTAAGTTTAAAAAATAATATGTGGGTTATTTTCTTTTTTTGGCGTTGTCGCTTCCAAAAATTATTTCATCGCAAAGATCTCATCTAAATAAGCAAAAAACTAATTGGCAGCGTAAGTCTATCATGGGCAGTTTTTGAGATATTTAAGTTTCAAAAATGATATGTGGGTTATTTACTTCATGGGATAGACTTACGCTGCCAATTAGTTTTTTACTTATTTAGATGAGATCTTTAATTAGTAGTAATCTAGAAATAGTTTTTTGGAAGCGACAACGCCAAAAAAAGTAAATAACCCACATATCATTTTTGAAACTTAAATATCTCAAAAACTGCCCATGATAGACTTACGCTACTTAATGGTTGTTTGCTTATTTAGATGAGATCTTTGCGATGAAATAGTTTTTTGGAAGCGACAACGCCAAAAAAAGTAAATAACCCACATATTATTTTTTAAACTTAAATATCTCAAAAACTGCCCATGATAGACTTACGCTACTTAATGGTTGTTTGCTTATTTAGATGAGATCTTTGCGATGAAATAGTTTTTTGGAAGCGACAACGCCAAAAAAAGTAAATAACCCACATATTATTTTTTAAACTTAAATATCTCAAAAACTGCCCATGATAGACTTACGCTGCCAATTAGTTTTTTGCGTATTTAGATGAGATCTTTGCGATGAAATAGTTTTTTGGAAGCGACAACGCCAAAAAAAGTAAATAACCCACATATCATTTTTTAAACTTAAATATCTCAAAAACTGCCCATGATAGACTTACGCTGCCAATTAGTTTTTTGCTTATTTAGATGAGATCTTTGCGATGAAATAGTTTTTTGGAAGCGACAACGCCAAAAAAAGTAAATAACCCACATATCATTTTTGAAACTTAAATATCTCAAAAACTGCCCATGATAGACTTACGCTACTTAATGGTTGTTTGCTTATTTAGATGAGATCTTTGCGATGAAATAGTTTTTTGGAAGCGACAACGCCAAAAAAAGTAAATAACCCACATATTATTTTTTAAACTTAAATATCTCAAAAACTGCCCATGATAGACTTACGCTGCCAATTAGTTTTTTGCGTATTTAGATGAGATCTTTGCGATGAAATAGTTTTTTGGAAGCGACAACGCCAAAAAAAGTAAATAACCCACATATCATTTTTTAAACTTAAATATCTCAAAAACTGCCCATGATAGACTTACGCTGCCAATTAGTTTTTTGCTTATTTAGATGAGATCTTTGCGATGAAATAGTTTTTTGGAAGCGACAACGCCAAAAAAAGTAAATAACCCACATATCATTTTTGAAACTTAAATATCTCAAAAACTGCCCATGATAGACTTACGCTACTTAATGGTTGTTTGCTTATTTAGATGAGATCTTTGCGATGAAATAGTTTTTTGGAAGCGACAACGCCAAAAAAAGTAAATAACCCACATATTATTTTTTAAACTTAAATATCTCAAAAACTGCCCATGATAGACTTACGCTACCAATTAGTTTTTTGCGTATTTAGATGAGATCTTTGCGATGAAATAGTTTTTTGGAAGCGACAACGGCAAAAAAAGAAAATAACCCACATTTTATTTTAAAACTTAAATATCTCATAAACTGCCCATGATAGACTTACGCTGGCAATTAGTTTTTTACTTATTTGGATGAGATCTTTGCGATGAAATAGTTTTTTGGAAACGACAACGCAAAAAAAAGAAAATGACCCACATATTATTTTTTAAACTTAAATATCTCAAAAACTGCCCACGATAGACTTACGCTGTAGAATATTTTTTTGGTTATTTCGATAAGGTCTTTGAGATAAAAGAGCTTTTAGGAAGCGACAGCGCAAAAAAAAATGACCTGAATTTAATTTTTTTAAACTTAAATATCTAAAAAACTGCCCATGATAGACTTACGCTGTAGAATAATTTTTTGGTTATTTCGATAAGGTCTTTGAGATAAAAGAGCTTTTTGGAAGCAACATCGCAAAAAAAAATGACCCACTTTTTACTCATACCCCTTTAGGCTGGATGTAAAATAGTTTTACAATACTGTAGTGACTTTAGGCTGGGTGTAGAGTTGTTTTACAATATTGTAGTGACTTTAGGCTGGGTGTAGAAATGCTTTTCAATACTCTAGTGACTTTAGGCTGGGTGTAGAAATGCTTTACAATACTGTAGTGACTAGGCTGGGTGTAGAAATGCTTTTCAATAATCTAGTGACCTTAGGCTGGGTGTAGAAATGCTTTACAATACTGTAGTGACTTTTCGTAGGTAAGTTGGCGATTCCTTTTTTATTGTCTTCGCTTCCTTCTTAAAATACCTAGTTAAAATTATTTTAATACTTAATTAACTTCTCCGTTTGAGCACAGTTTACACACTAGTTTTATCAAAAAGTAAGGAAGCTTATAGAAACGTCCTAATTTGACGGCTGACGTCACTATAAACAGCTGTAAGCAAAGTTCGCAGTACTTTAGTCGGGGGTGTCACATCACATAGCGTGGGCTAGTTCACCGATTCTGATTATTTAAAATATAAGTAAAAATTATTCATCCGAGTATATTGTGCTGTTTACGGGAAAATAATACTATGGTTTCAGCTTGGGCAAAAATGCGTTCTCAACCGATTCTCGTGAAATTTTGTGAGCAGGTTCTACTCGTATAATTAATTAATTGTCAAAAATACAAAACAAACGCGAGGTCTACTGCTCTACAGAGCCACTAGTTTTATAGGTACGTTCATATTGTTATTGTCGACGCACAGCATATCGGGTTACTTACTTATCAACGTTAAAGCAATACTACCATACCTACATAGTTTTTTCATTATGATGTACTCTCACGTTGATCGAATCACCAAGTTAGGTGTCATCATGACAAATTGTTTGTTCAGTGGGTGAACAAGTGTTACGTAGTTGTTTACACCGTTGTAATTAAGTACACTCGAGCAGTCGGTCGTCTGACTGAAGGCGCGTGGGCATAGGAGCTTAAACTCACGGACACCGAGAATGCACAGACGTGAACATCTATGGAATAAAAAAATGATAGTGTAGTGTGATTGAGGAACTCGGTGGCGCAGTGGTATAGCGCCTGGCCCATCGATTGCGGAGGTTAAGCAACTTTCGCAAGGGTCGGTAATGGGATGGGTGACCAAAAATTTACTATCTCGAGCTCTTCCCTGCTTCGAAAGGCTCGTTAAGCCGTTGGTCCCGGATGCATTTGCAGTCGTTAGCACCCATCAATCCGCCAGGGCCCGCGTGGTGGGTCATGGCCCGTGATTATTTTTTTCGTGTTCATGGTTTTTATTATAATTTTTTTGTTATTATGGAAACAAAGTTAGAATAAATAATTTGCGAAATGATTTTCCAACTTAAACATCCGTTTTACCTAATTAGTTTTATTTTAAAACAAACAAACAAGCAAACGGACTTTTGCATTTAGAATACTAGTAAGGAAGTAAGGATGGTAGGACCTTATAATTAAATAAAACACTTACATGATTTACCATACCATATACATCGTATTGTACAATATATTTTAGTACAATACGATGTATAACATTATTTACAATAAATAATAGTACCTACTTATTTACATTCTCGAGTGAAAGAATGCGCGTAAAAAATCTGTATAGAAAATTTTGTGCAGAAAAAATGTACAGCGCCATCTACCGGCGAAATTGAACAGTGATTTCTTATCGACAATCGAGTATTTTACGCGCGTTTTTTTTCTTGATAGATGTTCGTGCTACGGATATGTACTAATATTAGCTCATATTATAACACTTTTATACACCGAAAACTTAGGGATATGTTTAAAACATGTATCACTCATACTCATACTCATACTTATAAAAAAAAGGAAAGGTAAAGTCTAAATAAAAAAAAATAGTTTGTAATATAAACAACTAGTTAATGCTTCATTTCATCCTCCATCAGCTAGTGTGAAAATATGAAGATTTTATTCGTCAATATACCAACTTAGGCCAATTAGCGCACTAGACAAGGATCGCGACCGAGCACACGACCAAAACCAACATTCGTCAGTTGCAAATACAGCGCGTAGAGGAAATATTAGTGCTTGTGTATCTTTCAAGTAAGAAGCGAAAAAACAAAAGGAAAATATATTGGGTACATCCATTTCTACGTGAAAGAAGTAGTAAAGGATTATTTCATATTTATTCTACCGATCTTCAGTAATATGATGACAAGTTCTTTAACTATTTGCGTATAAGCAAGACTTGGTTTGAAGAACTGTTAAAAAATTAAGCCCATCAATCATCACCGACATCGCGATGAGCACACGCTGTAGTCCCACAACACGTCCGGCCGCCGCGGCTAGTGCGCGCACACTGGTGTGGTGGGTGTTGTCTATATTTTTCTCAGTGGCGGCAGCGGCCAGTGACCAGCCCGATCCCGCAGATGCGTCGCTTCGATCTCGTTGGCAGCTGCGGCTCGGTGTGGCCGCTGGCCGCGTGCGGTCAGTTTCACGTGCTCTATGGCGATTTCATACTAATGTACAGTCAACAAAGTTATGAGCTGCACACTTTAGGGTTCATTTCTAGATTCAGTGTTCTGATGGTATTTACCCGAAATCCATAAAACTGAGATAACAAAAGCATCGTTTGTATAAAAACAATGGAGGCACGTAAAAGACAAACCTCTAGTGCAACCCTATGCAAGTGAATTTGTTTTCAAAATGTTAAGGTCATAACTTTGCTGACTGTACCTATCTCGCTGGCCGCTACGACCTGCGCCATTGAGGGTTCTACTAAATCTTCTAAAATAATATATCTATGATCAATTGATGCTGCTTACAAATGCGTAGGACGATATTAATCAATAGCATTGACCTAGTCAATTAATTTATGGTTCTTTTATTACTAATATTTTATTTTTAAAAAGTTGCATCAAATTATCTTAAGTACTCTTGAAATGGCAGAAACAGAAACATAAAATGACAACACATATTTTAACTCTGCCTGTAAACGACTCACAAATCTACCAGAAGCGTATATTTGCTTTGACTTTATTCTTGCACAGACATTAAAGAAAACAATTAAAAATTAGCACTAACTGTATTTAGCTAAGGAACGCAGGGTTACCGATATTATTGTAAATACGTAATTTCCGTATCGGTACGTACAACAACATCTCACATAACTCGGCACAGACGACTGTAACCTATAGCACTTTCAGAAGTTTGCACTTACCAAATGTCTAGTTTGACCATTATTTATCTAACTAATACGTTCGAATATTGGACTTTGTCCGAACTTGAGCCAGCTTTTTAATCTTTTTCATTCAAAATTTTCTCATGCAACTACTTTTTGTATACTGTTTTGCTGGGTCAGGCTTTTTGTCTTTATTACGAATTCGTAAACCTATATTTCTATTGCTACTTTACTGATTGGTCTCAATGTTCGACGAGATAACGTCCTATTCAGTGCCTTCGCACACTAGTCGTAGCGTAATCGTTATACCTAAACGGTGCCCAAACGCTATCGTACTACTCGAATTGTATACTTAATAAATACTCCTCGATTACCGCTACGACTCATGTGCCCAAAATCGCTGTCATTATCAAATTGTCGAAAGTCCCTTTTGTCTCGTAACAAGTGAACCACTTTAGTAATGTGTCAAATGCTAAACTTCTGATTGATAAGCTTGTTATATGCTAGAGTAATTCTGTTGTAATGGGAACGAAATAGTCCTCCAAACGATATACATTGCAGTGTTGGTATGTTCCACACTACTTTACATTATTATTATTATATCAATGTGATACACATTACTATTAAAACAACCTTCATCATATCAATCACACGCCTCTTCGTTTAAACATGTGTCAATTTTTTTATATCAAGTTTATGAGTGGTAATAAAATTTGTAGTTAAAGTTTGTTAATTAATTTTAACAGCACCATATTTTATAGTTTTAATGAAATCCACGAATTTGTTATTCTGAGAAAAAAGGGAGGATACGCGGTTGTTTTTTCCTCAGTAGTAACACAGTCAAACTTATTAAATTCAGATTTTTCGCATTCACAATGCTATTTTATATATATTAGAAAAAAATACTAGAAAATATCGACTCATCCGTAGCACACGTCTGAGGTCTGCTACGCGAGTCGATTTTTTCCCTCCCGACCCGTCCACCCACTGGACTTTTCCACTGGTTGGTGGACGGGTAATTCACGATTACCCCTCTACCCACTACGCTATATAGTGTGAACCGAATTAAGTACGTCTAGTAATTGACTAATTTCTAGTATTTTTTATAATTTATTATTTACAGTCAAACAATAAACTGTGGTAGTAATCATTCATTTGTTTTGTATAGTTAAAATACTAGTGATACTCGTACAAAGCCTTCCCTTTACTCAGGCCAAAGTGTAGCCATTTAAATTATAGTATTAGGTACTTAATTAAGTACTTTCAGTAATGCAAAGTTTTAAAATTTGTTAGAAGAGATTTAATAGGAACAAAGTTAAACAAATATTTTTAATGAGCTACGAGTGCTACGACTGTTAGACTGTTAAAAAAAATACGTGAACCAGGCGCGCTCCAATTTTCTTTGATTTACTTGAAATGAAGCTGTTGTCCTTTTTTAGTATGTATGTACATTCGTAATTTTCACCTACATTTGCGACTAATTCATCTATTTACTAAACATATATTTTAAGCTGCTTATGTTTCTTAGTACACTGTACATTTTAGGGTTTTTCAAACCTGTTAACTTATTAAGAACTATGTAGTGCCTATATTTTTAGTCACGTCTGGTGACAGGCGTCGCTGTGTAACTTGGCATCACAAGAACTAACGAGATAACAGTTTCCTATTTCATGTCCCGCAAGGTCGCCGTCGTTATGAAATTGTCGTGTTTGATGTAATAATAGGACACGTACTGCAGCCGCCACGGTCTCTTGATGTTACAAAACTATTAAAATCTTTGCAACAACTCCTGTAACAAAAGGTAACTCTGTATTAAATGCACTGAGTACGTTTGATTCTAAAGCGCTTAATTTTTAAGTTTATTCCAATAAAGATATTTTGACTTTGACTTTCCAACAAAAATGCTTCGAAGCATAATCGTTTTGTAGTAGGTTCCGCGATTTCCGTTTTTCTTTCCCCTAAAAATAAAATTAGCATTATTTCCAAAAACAAAACGCCCTTTTTTAAAAAATCGTCGAGCGCTGCGAATGAAAATGAGAAGAAAGCTCGACGTCTTTCAAAAATTTATTTTTTAATCGCGTGTGAGCGAAAATTTATTGAACCGAGCTAATAAGTAAACAAGATTTGAAAAAGAACTCAAATATCCTCAAAAATGTATCTTCGTGATTGAAACATTCTTGTTAGAAAAATGTTCTTATCTAATAAACTAAGAACATTATGAGAAATACAAGATTTTAATTTTTCAAGTGATAATGTGGAAGATTGATTCACTGTCCTTAAAATGAATAATTCAAGTATAGTGAAAGTACACGGAAAATCGCGAAAAACTCAATCATGTTTCTAAAGTTGCGACAACTAGCTGCATACTGTTGTATGGTGTCTATGTTTGATGTTAGGATACCTTTGCAAGTATTTTTAGAATATGTTTCAAGTAAAATAGAGAGAGGACGTATAGTTTCGTATTTGCAAGTTCAAACTGGATAATAGTGTATCAGATATTCTTTTTTTATATTTCACAAGCTCTGGTTCAAAAATTCTTGTAAAATTCCTCTGAACTAGTTTGATTGTTCACCAATGTTTTAGAATGTACCAATGTTTTATGTTCGTATCGTAACAGTGATCATTATTGCTATATCCAATATTATTGTTACATCAAAATATCAAATCTATCTATATATATAAAAGGGAAAATCACTCACTCACTCACTCACTCACTGATCACGAAATCTCAGAAACTACAAGTGCTAGGAGTCTCAAATTTTGCATGGGGGCTCCTTTTAGGGCGTAGGTGCTCACTAAGACGGGATTTTGCGAAATTCAACCCCTAAAGGGGTGAAACAGGGTGGCAAAGTTTGTATGGGAGGACGCGATTCCTTGGCCCTAATGATTTGAAATTTGGCATAGACATTCTTTCACAAAATTAATTGAACACGTGTTTCGTATTTTTTTAATATTTATCACCTAACAGGGTTAAAAAGTGATATAAATCTAATTTTGCTGTGATTGACTTCGACGTCGGAATTGAAACTTTTTTGTGCATTTGATTGATTAATTAAGAAAAGTAAATATCATTTGTCATCTCAACGTAGTATTACATTCTCTTTGGTCATTTCCCCTGAGAGTAGGTAGAATGCATTTCATTGAATAGTACCTATGGCGTTATGTTGGCCGTGCTGTCATTTTTTCCTTCCTTGCGTTGTAATAAGGTGCAAAATTATTCCATCTAATTATCAGTTTAATTTTAAAAGAATACAATATTCGGTCAAGTCGCCTATGCTATGACAATTAATAAAGCACAGGGACAAAGTTTAAGAGCGGCTGGTGTAGATCTGCAGTGATTGTTTCTCCCATGGCCAGCTCTAATGTCGCCTGCTCGAGAGTCAGCTCGCCGAATAGCCATTTTATTTTGCAACCGGATAACATGAGAAGAAATGTGGTAGGTATAGAACATGTTACAAAAATACCCCCAATGCCGAATATGGTATATAGGGACCATCAAACTGAACAACTTTTACTATTGGGACCAACTCTCAAATCGCGAAAAAAAGAAAAAATCAGTTGTTTCATACATTTTTATATTTTCGATTTTAATTTTTGTATGAAACAGCTGATTATTGTTACGCGATTTCAGATTTGGTCCCATAGTAAAAGTTATTTAGTTTGATGGTCCTTATATACCATATTCGGCATTGGGGGTATTTTTGTAACACGTTGTATATTAAAGGGAAGTGTTGGTTGATCGAGATTAATAATCCTGATAATGCACAACTTATTTTTATTTAGAACTAGCTGCACCCGGCATGCGTATTGCAATGCTCCGTTTTTTTAGCCAGGGATCTTCCCGGTCGTAAGCAGAACAACTCACCAAAGTTTCATCATAATCAGATCAATGGTTTGGGAGTCCCGTCGTCTGTAAGTACACTTAGATCTTTTAAACTATGCATAAAAAACCGCATCAAAATCGGTCCATAAGTTGGAGCTAGGTTGCCTCAGACAGACACACAGGTCAAACTTATAACACCCCTTGCATAAGTTGTGTATGTCGTATATACATATACATATAGTGGTGGCCACATAATTAAGGACTCGATTTTCATACAAACGAGGTAATTTTGAAGTCTTGGTTTTCCGCTAGGGATTGAACTAGCTGTGATCTGATGATGGCCATCCAGGGAGTGAAAGGAGAAGATTCAGATCGCAATACACACCCAACTGATCTGGTCAGCATCTAAGAGATGTAAGCATCAGAATTTTCAGTTGCAAGATTCTCATACATTTTTATGCTATATTCGCGGTATTTTTAAACATATCCTTACATCTCTTAAAATGCTGGTCAGATCACTTGGGAATGTATAGAAATCTGAATCTCCTCCATTCACTCCCTGGATGGCCATCACCAGATCACCGCTCGGTCAATCCCTGGCGGAGAAGCAATGCTTAAAAGTTACTTCATTTTTATGAAAATCGACTGGCGTCCTTAATTATGTGGCCACCACTATATATAGATATCCTGTAGTATAGTCTAATAACTTCACACTCACCACATTAGTAACTACATTGTACCCGTGCGAAGCCGGGGCGGGCCGCTAGTACTAATATAAAATATAATGTTGGTATACCCGCCTATACTTACGTATACCTATTACATTAATTAAACTGACTGCATATATTCTAACAAAAACTCTTATAAACCAAGGAATAACCTCTAATCTTTCTGTAAGGTTGCGTTCAGACGATAGCACACGACCTGGGGCCCTACCGGCTCACTTTTCGAACTTCGGCGGGTCCGCCAAACTTCAACTAAAAACAACTAAAAACAGATAAATCGAAGTCAGGAGTTTCGTATTGTACTATTCACTGAAGTTATTTAGAAGATATTTATATGTTCGTGTGACATCATGAATTAGGGTTCGCCATTTTGGCCCGATTGGGGCTCGATTTATCTTTTTTAATTTGAAGCCCGGTAGACTTTCCGAAGTTTGATGCGTTAGCCGGTACGGCCCCAGGGGCCCTACCGGCTAACTTATCGATCTTCGGTGGGTCTGCCGAGCTTTAACTAAAAACAGAGAAATCGAAGTAATGAGTTTCGTATTTTACTATTCGTCGAAGTTAGTTAGAAGATATCGATGTTCGTATGACATCATGAATTGAGGTTTGCCATTTTGGCCCGATTGGGGCTCGATTTATCTGTTTTAGTTTGAAGCCCGGCAGACTTTCCGAACTTCGATGCGTTAGCCGGTACGGCCCCTGACCTCATCCCGAACTCAACTCAAACTCAACTCAACCACAGACCACCCCTTGAAATAAATCGCTTAGAATGTTGAGTATTATGACACATTAATAAGCTCCGTTATATTTTATCGATGCAATTGCACCCGCCCCGCGCTCAATCCGAACTCAACTCAAATTCAACTCAAAATTTTCTCGAGGTATTATTTGGTTCAGGGGAGTATTCTTTATCCTTAGAATAATAAAAACTCTATATTATATGACTCTTATTATGCCTTATATACTGCTGAAAAAAAGGTTTTAGTAACTAATTTTTTTATCTAAAGCTTTGAAGAATAAGACCTGTCTGTACCACTGTGAGAACCGGTAAAAACGATTGATGGGTCAATAAACTCATATTGTATTGTTTGCAATGTGTCAGGCCAACAGGTGGCCAAAGGCGTATCTGCATTAACGCGCATTTGCGTCTGCCCAACTTCGAGTCACATGTAATTAATGGTTTCTTACGCAATCGCCTTTCTCTGGTGGGCGCGCCGTCAATCAACCGATCCTATAACATTTATCAGTCTTAGCTCACTTAAGATCTGTTACCTGAAAACAAATCGTAACACGACGTCATAAAAATGCTTTCGTCAAAGCAACGCGAGATTCCTACGTGCGGTCTAACCGACATGTGCCAATACCAAGTAGGGAGGCGCAATTTTTTACTAGCGTAATAAATATTATGTCAACGCAACAACACTACTTATGGATAAAGAAATGATTCATAGCGAACTTGTTTAGTGTATGTACGAGTATGTTAGTTAACTCTCACTCACAAAAACAAATTGTTTTTTGTAAGATTTTTTACATTTAATTAGGCTTCAGTGTGTCAATTTTAAAATAAATTATTTTGCATAGTGCAAAGGTTGGATCTGGTATTTTTTATAGTCTTTTCAACCGTTTTTTAAAACAAGTAAGTTAAGTTTGTACTGTTAAATTTGAGGCAGTTACAAAATAATCTCGTAACAATGCGAAGTGAGCAGTTAATTGTTGTGAAGTTTAACATTTACCATAAGTGTCGAGAAATATTAAACAGAACTGTAAAAGTGCGCCTGCGCCGACCTTGATGGGTTCTCGTTGTTGCACAGCTAGGTTAATTGTATCAACTTTTGTGTCATACCGACCGGTGGTAAGTTGCCTTTCTTATGTATAAAATCGGATTTTAGGGTCTCTAAATTATTATGTAACGTGTACGAAAAAGTATAAAGTTTTATTATTACATTTTTTGTAGGTACTTACTTTTTATTTCCAGAACTATCTAAAATAGATCTGTCACGGCGACTAGACTGCGAAATTTATCAGGTAGAAAGCTAAGAGATCAATGGAGTACTTACTTACAACAACTTATTTCAGAAAAATAATTTACCACGTTGCTATCTGACAGGCACATCTTATCTGAGAGATCTGCCGCGGGGTCGTTACATGATCGATTGTTGTTCTAAGAGAGTGTTCATCGAATAAACTGCGCACGCGACGCAAGGGTTACACGTTACACGTTTTTGTTATTTACAATTGATTTAAATTAGTATAAAAATTTAAAATAAATTTAATATATTAATTTCTTTAGCAATCTTCTAAAAACAGACTGACATTATTTATTTACTTTCTCACTCAAAGACTACTTCAACAAAAACAATAAAAAAATTGTAGGTATTTAGTTGGAATTTAATAATCTTGAATATAATAATCTTGGCTCTCATGAATGTACTTAATTAAGTTTTCAACACACTTGTTCGTAATTTGACCCTTACTACCTCGCTTTTAGGGTCATAAACCGAGCTAATAACACTCACGTGCGTAATACATTACACACTCGTGCGTAATAGAATTATCCCTACAAAGTTAAATTTGTACCTTACTGCTAATTATATGCGAGTAAACAGTGCATTCTCAATTTAACCGGGTAATACAGTAATTTTTCTAGTAACAACAAAGAGGTTTTATGCCGCTGAAAATCCATATACATTTTGGAATAAATAAATGCGTACGTCCTTAATTAAATCAATCAAACATTTATTATGGTAAAATTATTCATATTTTTCACTCAAAATTATAAATTTAAAATATCGCGTGAAAAAAAAACTTGGGCGCCTTTTCCGATTTTCACATATATTTTTTATTGTATTGTTGCTATTAAAGTACTGACTGTGTGATAATTTTTTTTATTTTTTCGTCGCAAATGTGTTGAAAATCTTCATTTCTGAAACCCGTGAACCCTGCTCACTTGCATCATATCATAATATTAAATTTGCAAAAACTATCAAGCCTTGTCAAAAATTTTCGAAACTCATTTTCCAAAAATTGGCTACAGGCATGAATAACATGAATCAACGCCAAACAGTCAAAAAGCGTAAAAGCAAATAACTAATATGTTCATTTGTAGAGTCTTAAGGAACACCCATCGCCTCCGAAGAAGGCAGCCCTGGAAAAAACCAGTCAGTGGTTCGCACCATTAGCTGCTCTTTATCTCGCATTGCATACATGTGTCTCGCGGCCGCATTAGTCAACTGGACCGAATTTATAATCAGCTCCATACATTTGTATACATTTATGCACTCCTAATATGATGTAAGTAGCTAGATCGATTGATAAAAAAACCGGCACGGCTTTATTTAACGTGTGATTTTAGTGATTTACAGACACAGGTGAAATGTAAAATATAATAAAGTAATTGTAACATTTCGACTTCAAAAACATAGAATATAGTCAATTGAAAGTTTCTTCTTTTGCCTTCCTTGATTACAACAAAGCAAATGAACAAAGGAAAAGTTTTCATGATGTATTTCAATACTCAATAACATTTATTTCAACCATAATGTTATAAAGATGGAACTACTAAAACAAAGTACAATAGACCCTGTTGGG
Source organism: Catoptria pinella (assembly GCA_963556745.1). Classification (NCBI taxonomy): domain Eukaryota; kingdom Metazoa; phylum Arthropoda; class Insecta; order Lepidoptera; family Crambidae; genus Catoptria; species Catoptria pinella. The sequence goes on along the minus strand of OY750758.1, from coordinate 12,294,788 downwards.
TATCGCAATGTTGGGAAGGAAGAGAAGACAAGAGGACTTTACCAAAAAAAAAACTTGATTTTGGGCCTTTTGTAAAGCGGATACAAAGACACCTATCTATTTTCATTGCCGCATAATACAGGTATGTGTATTTTTTTACTAAAGTATTCTTGAATATTGTAATATTTAGCATTTGAATATATTATTTTGATAATTGGTTTTTAATATTTTCATGTATTCTGTTGGTCTTCCTACTGATAAATATTTTATATTTATCATCCAGCCAGCTATATGCCAACATTTATGTTGTTGTTACCAATATTTTAATGTTGAATCATTGTTCTGGGCCATAGACTTATTTATACTGGTCGGTAAGGGTATTAACAATTTATTAATAAGTATGTTAAGTAAGATATGATACAACAAAACTGAAAAAAATATTCTAAAACTATCCAGTCAGTAAGTGATATTTCACTTTATGGTAGAACAGGGCCGGTAACCAACGACTACAAATTTAATTTCTAGTAGGTATTCTTGGTTCTACTATTTGGCAACAATTATTGAGAAAGAAAGCAATTCCAAACCAGTACGTCCGGTGATAAATACCTCACTTTATATCAATATTTATCGGCCGTTCGTGCGGGAGGACAATCGAAAAAACTTGTCACACACACGCAGAAGAATGCGCGCAATTATAATTTGTAACGTAACTGTGGTAGTAGGTAAAAATGGCCAGCCCATACTTTCGTTTAACTTGCTCGTGTTTATCCGTCATGCACGACTTTCATGGCTGGCTGATTCAACACACCGCGGTGCACCGCTGCCGATACCATCAGAAATATTTGATCTGTTCAATGTAGGCGATCACAGCTATTTTCTTCTTATTGTTGACACAGACGACCTCATGGCGAGAAAGTTATTAACTATCTCAATATATCTAATAATTATCTACACGGTACATACAGCACTTTTTCTCTGTTGCTCTCCGTTCTCTGTCGCAGCTGCTGCTGCTTATACAGCTGCTTGTTTGCCTTAGAATTTCATTTTGTATTGAACTAACTGAACATCATTTTGAATTTCAAGTCTCAGATTTTAATAACTTTCAGTTTAATTTTCATGTTCATTCATCTTTACACTTTACTATCCCTTAGAATTGTTTCTCAAATAGTAACCTACTTACGTAAATGTGGAAAAAAATGCAGTACCTACCTAATCAATACAAATCAAAAGTGATGTGGGAAATTAACAAACAATAGTGTTGTAAATGCCGTCTGATACGCAGGGGTGTTATCCGACATTATTTGTTGGAACATTCTTCGGGACGCGTAAAGGCGCGTCTCATGCGACAGTTTTTTTAAAACATTGCACAAAAACATCAAAACATTGGGGCGTGGCTATACACATTTTTGTATTCATACACAATGTTTTTGTTTTACGCGGCCGACGCAAAACATTCCCCGCGCGGGGTAAAAATGGGAAAGGTTTGTTTCATTTCTTGACAACTACTGAACGCGCACAACCTTTCTATAATCTGTGGCAATTTTTTCTAACCTAAGTGCAAGCAAGCTTGCTAAAATGTAATTAATTATTGTGATGGATTGAAATAAAGCGACAGTGCTTTATTTTAAAACAAAATCACAGAAACATTTTCCTGCAGGAGACTGCTTGTGTATGAAAACAAATATTTTTGTTTCATGTTTTTTTGTGTAATGTTTCGAAAAAACACGAGCAGGAGACACGCCTTTATGAACACATTTGCACCGAGCGCCAACACAATATTTTTTCAGGCTTGACAAATCTTGATTTGCATCTGCATGCGTTGTAACTGTTGTGCCACATGCGTTCCTTACAATATCAGTGGTGTTGTATACAAGTAGCTCTGAAGATGATTTAGAATCTTAGGTAACTCAAAGTGGTCAGCGAAAGGACTTAAGCAATCTCCTCCAAAAATCAAATTAGGTTTCACTAAAAAGATAACTGTATTCAAACTGTAAAGCTAAAATCACACATTGTAATTACGCTGCTCACTGACTGTGTGATTTGATATACATAATATAAAATATTGCAACTAAATAACTATCTAAGCACGATTTTTAATTTGATAATTGTTCGAGTGTTGAAATAACTATTCTTTTTGTGTAAGTATTAGTTAAGTTACAATTTGAATGATTAATTCCGCTTGATATTATTCGTTTTGTAACTGCGAGTATACCTTTTGTTTTATCTATTCCCCTCCCCTCCCCATACTATATAATATTATTTACTTCACTCATGTTAATAATTATTTTTCCATTACCTTTTTCACCCACTCAGCTTTCTTCCGATCTCTCGCTGGATTGTGTGTGTTGTGCCCCATTTATTTGACGTGCGTCAGTACATCTATACGAGTATATACACTTGGCTCACATGATCTTTAGCCTACTTTAAAACTCTGGCAGTCATTACGGTGACATTATGTTGATGAAGTAACTGGTTATTAGATATTGGAGCTATGGCGGCCTCGCAAAAACTGGACATAGATATAATGCGGTAACATTACCGAGATCGGTACCGAAGTGAAAATTGTTTAACAAGTATGATAACTTTTGTTTTCTTTCGGTCCGCTTTCCGGCGCTTGTGAAACTTACTTGCTAGTAGATACCTACTATCTGAGCTTATTAAACTTCAATTTGAATTTATAGAAAAAATCGAATTGCTTTAAATAGATTAAATGAATTAATCTATACAAGGAACATTTTCCTTATTCCTTTTAGTTATTTGGGAAATATTCTGCTTGGGAAAGAATCCGCCCATTAAATATAGTAATAGGAGACGAAACGGTAGTGAAAAGTCTGACCTCATCAGTTTGGGCGTGTTTTAACAAAATGATGTTCTGGCAACAAAAATACCTCACCCATACCTACTTTACTTAGGTACTATGATCTTAGAATCATGTCTGGCTATCTAGTTATAGCAAAAAGTAAACTATAGCACAGAAGTAATTTGTTCATACTGTGATGATTTTAAGTTTGTCGGTGCAGCTCGTTTACCGGCAACAACACTGCATTATAATATAGCTTATTTAATACTATCACAAGGTCCCGATCTTAATCGCGCCATACTGTGCTGTGCGACGCTTGTCATTCCCATAAAAATATCAGTGCTACTATTTTTTACCACCTGTGCCATTACAGTCTATTGTTAATATCGATAATTATCTCAGTGGCCTGGTTTTTCGCAATACGGATTAAACCAATCAAAGAATGTGTGTTGACAACAAAATATTAAAAAACTATGTTGCCAATTCCGATAAAGATTAAAGTTAATAAATAACGTCAAAATGCCGTTAAACTAATAGCAATTGAAAGTAGGATAGATCGAATACTTGTTTATTACATTTTATAGGTTGTACTGCAAAACCGAACATAAAATTTTAATATTAAAACTCTAATAAAAAAAACAAGTCCGAATGCCACTTGCTAATAAAATAAAATGTAATTAGTATAACTACTCAATGGCTTAATTAATTCGCAGCGTGTAATTTAAATTGAAGATTCAATTACAAATTAAAGTTGGTATATAAATTAGTATTTGGCTTGTAAGCTAGTTATTATGATTATTTCCTGAAAAATTTGAAAGCTGTAGTTCTTAGTCATATTGCAAGAAGTAGGTAGGTGTGCTATATGGTACTAGTTGACCGAGCCCAAGCGAATGTTCAAAAATGACACAAACACGAGGTCTACAGCTCACAGAGCCACTAGTATTACCATTCGACTAAGCGAACGTGAAGCGCGAGCGAAGCGTTTCCGTTTCAGCTTGGAAAAAATGCTTTTGTACGTGTATATCCGGCTGTCCTGCTGTCCCGCTGTCCGGCTGTTCTCTTCTACAGGTCGCATTTCTCAACCGATTCTCGTAAAATTTTGTGAGCAGGCTCGATAATTAATGTAGTTATATTTTGCGCCTTTAAATTATCTCTAGTCCAGGATCAAAGACACTACTCGGAATGTAAGATAATAATTATTATGATAATAAAATGATGAGATTCGTTTTCTTAACATTATTATGACGAGTCCTTTGCTTACACCCTGTGACTGTGATCACTTAGTCAGTAATAGTTCTGGAATAAAAACTTTTAACTGATGAAAATAAAGTTTTTTTTTCATTGCGTATCACCACAGATAATATAATACTAGTGTATCACGTTTCTTTTGAGTTTGTAAATTGCAATGTATTTAGGTACTTTATTAATTTTATAAAGATTTTCTACAGTTTACAAACAATTAATAGAACATTAATGCCATTATTATTAGGCATTAATTAATAAAGTAGTGCAGTTACAGATTACATACTAAAAGTCTACTGTATTTTGGTAGCAATCGCCGTTTCCTCGTGGTCATACTAGTTTGTCATACCAGTATGACCACGAGGATATACATGTCCTCGTGGTCATACTGTAACGCCATATTATACGAAATAGTGCCTGGTATCTGAACTCAGCTCCATAATGGCGATTTTTCTGTTCCAATAAAAAAATAAGTTTAAAATTCTAATTTAAAACATAAGACGGCTAAGGCGAATGCCAGCATACCTTTAGTTGGACTTAACATTCATGTAATTAATATGGATTGACTGGGTTTCTAGTTTGAGAATCCTAGATTAGAAACCTAAATCTAGAATTAAATTTAATGTTATCGTTAAGTTAATGAAATTATATACAGTGGTGGCCAGATAATTAAGGACACCTGTCGATTTCCATAGAAACGATGTAACTTTGAAGCTTTGGTTCTCCGCCAAGGATTGACCTAGCTGTGATCTGATGATGGCCATCCAGGGAGTGAATGGAGAAGATTCAGATCACACACACACCCAACTGATCTGATCAACATTCAAAGAGATATAAGGATCAGAGTTTTCAGTTTCAGTATTTCCATACGTTTTTATGCTAAATTCACGGTATTAAAAATACCATGAATTTGATATTGGGATATTTGGATATAGGGATATCCACAAATTGTAGGTTATCAGTTGTATTTTACTCTAAATTTCATAATAACATGTAAAAGGTAATGTGACAAATATTAATTAGGTCCTGCGTATACTCCGTAGGGCCGTATATAATGTATAACAGTGAGAATAAATCGCCCGCAGCACATTTCCCAACGTCAGCTTAATATATCTTCATGTATTGCAATCAGCGGACATTTCTATAGATTGTACTATTATATTATGTAGGTGAACCGACTTGACAGCCAGCCGGCCGGTCCGAGCGTCGACGTTTATTGAGCAAACTGGGACCCAATCGCGCTAATTTTGAACGATAAAACCAAAACCATTATGCTGTCATTTACGTTATAATTATCTAAAAATCATGGATTCCAATTCTCATTTAAATCATCGGCTAATTACTTACTTGATGAGCACAAAAACCCCTAAAAAAAAAGGTGTTGATTGGCTCTTCTACCTACTTTAATATTTGTACCTAGTTGTAGAGAATTCCATGATTCCATTGCAGGGCTTTATGGCTCGTCGGTACGTGATCATGGCGGCGGGCACGTAAGTGGCACGTATTAAGGTTTCTATTTCTCACATTGCGTAACCCTACAATACGTCAATTTTACGGGCCATACACTACGTGCTGATCGATCATGACTATTCTTACGTTTGCCAATTATTCATCGGATTTAAGACTAGGTACCCGCTTCATTATAATTTTTTTATCATTCATAAGGTAATCATGTAATCTCTGTTTTGATAATAAAATGAACCAACGATTTCAATCTTATCCATATTAATAAGAACCTGAATTGGCAAGTCAGACTACAATGCTCGACATTCGTATGCAATGTTAAGTAACCGGCAAACTGTGACTACCAATTAATGTTCACACCTAATTACGATATCGTGACTCATCATTACTTTCTTTTGTTTCAGAGAACAATACATATTCAACGTATTCGAGGTGATAGTGAGTACCTTGGAGACCAAATTACAGCGAATAGAGAACCTAGACAAGGCGGTGGAGCACCTGATGAGGAGAGTGGAAGCCCTCGACTCCAGAGTAAACGATAACATACATAAAACTGATGCCATTATATCGAAACTTGGTAATCTCGATCTAAAACTTTTCAGCCATCTCGGGCAAGATCAAGATGAAAACTACACAGAAAATTCTCCAACTCGTATGCAGGACGCTAATCCTAACCTCGATAAAAAACTAGAATCTCTCGATCAGAAAGTATCAGATATCGACTCAAAATTGGTGGGATTAAAAAATCAAATAGACAACAATTTTTTACCTGTAGACGACATAAACGCCGAAGCGAGTGAAAAGAAACCTATTAATCTTAACGTTATAGAAATCGCGAAAGGACTGAATTCTGAGATAGTGAACGAGATTACGAAAGAAGTGGACCAACTGAGAACCTCGATGTCAACAGTCGACCGTAAATTGCAATTTCATATTAATCTGGTTTCCGAAAACCTAGGCAAAGTACTTTATATGATGGCGGACGTTCACGCTGCAATCGTCGAGCCCGAAGCTGCATCGATTAATGTCAACAGTCTGTTCAAGAACCGTACCACAACGAGTACGCAATCACCCGTCGCAAAGGCCAGCAAGATAGATACGCTCGTCAACAAGATCATTCCAATGATGAGCGTCTCGGAAAAAATGGATGAAGTGTGGGACGTCGTTGTCGGAACAAAGAGCTCCGTCGATGATTTAGTGCCAAAATCGGACGAGTTACTCACGCAAACGCAGAGACAAGAACGCGCTATTGGACAGATCCACAACGATTTGCGATTAAAGACGAATTTAATTATTGAAAATTTGGATATGGTCGAAAAGAGATTAAAGAAGCAGGAAGATGACGTGGCTACGCTCGCACAGCGGCCGGTACCTGCCGAGCTTCTTTTAGACCCCACGATCGACCGCCTGGTGGAGTACGCGCCCAACCGCTACCGAATAGACGAGCCGCTGACGGACCCCAGCACGAGCACCGCCGCGGCCACCACGATGCCGCCCTCCTCCACCCTCACTAACAGGTGACATCTATCTTTAGCTACTCTGCATTTGCGAATTGCTCGCTTGCGTTGTGCCTCTGTCTGATGCGAATGTTGTGTTTGAATTAAGATGTTGAATACGAGCGTTAGGTAAAGCCGGTGACTAATGGTTGTGTCGCACGCAGTCCGAGCGGGTCGAGCTCGAGCGCGACAGTAACAGTGACGCCGGTGGCGGCGAGCGGCACGTCGGCGTCGCCGCGCCCCGCCAGCCGCAAGGGCGGCATCATCTTCCCCAGCGTCAAGAACAAGCCCATCATCGGCAACAATACGTTCGCCTCCGAGATCGTCGCCAACTATAAAGACGTGAAAGTGAGTTGAAGTTACATAGAGAATACCCATTATTACCGTTACCTACATTATACTCGCACATTTTGTTGTCTTTGAAATCAATCAATAATAATTGTTAAAATAAGTAAAAAGTGCTCTGTAAGTAATTCACAGAGCGAGCGCAAAGCGAAACGACTCTGCTTCAGCTTGGGAAAAAATGCTTTCGTACGTCTGACCGTCTGTTCTCCTCTACTACAAGTCGCATTTCTCAACCGATTCTCGTGAAATTTTTGAGCAGGTTCGAAAATTATATAGAAGTTTTTTCCTGAGCCAATTTTTTAGAATTTTTTCAAAATATAAAAAATAATGCTTGGACAATTTCATACGGCGCCATATACTTAATACATAGTATATAACACCTAGACCCGTCACAGAAATTTTTCATCAAAATGGCGGAATATGTTAAAGTGAGATCTACAGCTTACAGAGCCACTAGTTAATGTTGTAAGCTGAAGCGAATGACATCAAAGCAAAATATTTAATTACAAAACTATGTAAGTAGTGTTTACTTACCCATAGGCCCATAGTTCTTGTTATGTGAAGTAAAATCCTGCAGATAAAGAATGTGAACGCACATTACAATGTACTTACATAAATTAACGGCAAAGTTCCGGCATAAAGTTCGATTTTAAAATTTATCTTTATTATTTTATCTAGGTCTGTTATTGAAAGGCACATGCCGGAACCTTAGGTTGCTTGCGTTTGTCTACAGGCAAAACATACGCGCCGTCGCCATAGGCTGCATTAAGTACACGCCTTTTACGGCTGTCGGTTGGGCAATCAGCCACTTTAATTTATTTTAATTCTAAATGTCTAAACTCACTCAATAGCGTCAATTAGTATCTACTATGTAGATCCTATAGGAATTACTAGCTAACAAGCTCACTTATAGGTAATTCTGAGAAAAAACACGAAATTATAATATTCATTTTGCTATCAGGTAGGTTCGCTAAAGTAACTAAATATGTAATTATTTTGTGATCAATGCTCCAAGGTTTCAACGAGCGCACAATATTTCAATTAAATTGCAAATGTATTTGGAGCCATATTATGGACTTCTTCGACACATTAGCTCTGACCATATTAACTAGTGAATTTGTTTCGTAACTAAAAAGAAGAAGATACATCGTTTAGTCACTCATAAAAATACATCAAATACCGAGAAAACGCTTAAGCTTATTGCGACAGTTAATATACTTACTCGAACTCGTACAAATGTTTTCAATCGATCGATTACGCAACAACCAGTTTGACTCGAAACCCGTCTGTACTCTGTGACTGCTCCATGTTTGTCCATTCATTAAATTCGCAGGGATGCGTGAAAACAGTCATTTCACATTAAAAATGGCGAGAGGTCCCAGCAAGGAAAGTTGGGTGAAGTCTCTTACGTAAATGTAGTTCACCGTTGCTGGCTCGCGCTTTCCGCAAGTGTAAGCGCGCCGGCAAAAACCGGCCGTTCCCACAAATTTACAATTACGGTTACAGCGTGTTTATTGTCTTAACGTACGAGAACCGCCGCCGGTTGAGTCGGCAGATTACGCAACTCATTATCACACGCCTCTCCTACAGCCTACAAGTGTCGCGGAATAAATTATTACAAAATCGTCTAGAAACGTTTACTTATAGAAATCATCCATCCACATCCCCGTATTTCAAATGAAATTTCTAAATAACTCAATTTGGTATAGATAGAAGGACGTATAGTAATCTTGCCAAGTAAACATCTTGAAGCATTTAAAAATTAATGGTAGTAGGTACTTAGTTCAGCGGGTGCAACAAATGCAATCTATGAAGTTCTAAAGCCGGATCCAGACGCACGCGGCGCATGCCTGCACAACGAACGCTTAGGCTTGAGGCGTGCGTGTCGAGAAAATATACCAACATAATTATGCTCGGGTCGAGCTCTCCAGACTGCGAGGCATGCGTCGCACGTGCGCGACTACGACCATCTAACGCGATGCTCACGCTCACACACTGAGGCGCTTGGATCTTGAAGCGTTTGCCGACCGTGCGTTGGCCCGCCCTGGCACGAGCGTAGCACATGTCTCGCCACGAATATGAAGGTACACACCTTGCGGGGCATTCGTTATGCACCCGCCCGTTCGCGGCGCATGCCTCGCAAAGTCTGGATCCGGCTTTACAATCACAACTTAGTAATGGTAAACAGGTAAAACGCTGAATAACAAAAGATTTCAACAAATAAGTAGTAGGACCACTTTCCTTTCCCCGTAAGCAGTTATTCAACATAAATTGGCCTCAAATAACACTACTTACAGGTACCACAAACGATTACCTTTATTGATAAATAGGTAATACTTATTTTGCCACAAGGGGTTTATAGTATAATCCTCAGTTTTCTACATCTAAATAATGGTAGGAAGTATGAACAACGATAGTTTTGATTAGGTTATCTAAGTTCTGAGAAACTTTCTACATGAAATTCTTCGTACCCTACCGAGGTCTATGACCATTTACGAAAAATTACGCAAAGTAGCTTAACGTACAAGAGTATATTATTATCTTCTCATCAACGTAGCGTGCGAGACATTAAAAACTCGGTCAGCAAACCTGCTGACAATATCAAAACTTTTCAGATCATGAGTTATTGCAAACAGCACTACTTATAAGATAGGTAACTAAGATGCACTACTAAAAGAAAAATCATGCAGGTGGGTATCTTTTGACTGTGTCGAGCGAGTGTGCATATTTTTTTTATCTGTCAGCCATTTTGTAAGCAATAAGTAAAGTGAATCATTGCAATATCATAAAACTTTTGTAGTACTTATCTATTATTTTTTTTTGTTTTACATACTCGCAGCTTGCGAATATAAATCAATAATAAATGCATCAGCATAGGCGACTTTGCAAAAGCACAGCTAAAACCAAAATGTCGCTCTGTAACCTGGGAATACGATTTAAGTGAAGAAAAACTCATTCTTCAGGGTGAAATCGATATTGATAACTGTCACCCGGAAAATAGATCCAATGGGGGCATTTACACGCGACGATTTTCCGGGCGACTTTTGTCCAATAGAGCTTTTTATCGACAATCGCTTGTAAAATCAAATCGCAAGCCTGATTTCAATGAGTTGGCGATTCAGGCGATTGTAGATTCCCTATTCGACTAAAGTCGTCTAGCAAGTCGCCCGACAAAAATGCCCCCGCGGGTCGATTTTCCGGGTGACAGACAACAATATCGCGATTAGATGCTTAAAAAGATTGCCAATTACTTTGATTTCACCCTATATACTACTATTATATATTCTGTGATACTGTTAGCTATGAGCTAATCTATAGATAGATAATTACTTTACTATTTATTATTTTACCTGTCAATGAGCACATTATTTATTCTGTGGTTGCACACACACTTTATTTCCTGCAATACCATCCATACTAACGAACCCAGATTTTTCACACCCCTCGCGAAAATATTAATCTTTGATTAAAAAAACTAATAAATCACATTATGTCTATGCGCCGCACCGGTGCGGTGAACGCATATTTATAAGGCTGTGCGTATATTACTATACTAGTGTACCCACGCTTTAAGTTTGCTCTAATAAGCTTCTTATGGTTTTTCATTCTTGTGGTTATGTGGTTAGCCACTTTGTTACAATCGTGATCCAGTAGAAAGATGGTTTACAACGGGGTACGTTTACAGGGCTACTCGTGTGTGGACCTCCTGAATGCGGGCATGCGGGAGTCTGGCGTCTACTACCTCCAGATAAGGGGCACCACCTACTGGTTTCTCAAGGTCTACTGCGAGCAGAACGTCGCCGATGGGGGGTGGACGGTAAGTCTTACAAGAGCTAAGTCTCAAAAGTCTTACCGTGTTATTCATTATTTCAAACGCTTTTTAAACCCTTTTTTGTAAATTTTTAAAGTTCTTCTTTCGTTATGAATTGAGTTTGATCAAAGACAAACTAAATAAATATTAGGTAGGTACAATGTCTTTGGTCTTGAACTAGCGATAATTTATGAAATATAACTAATTTATACGACAAAAACACCCACATGTTAGGGTCATAGACTAATTTATACCGGGACACTGACCTGAAAAAATTTGTGATATATATGGAGGTCAGTGTACCGGGAGTATAATAAGTTTATGGTTAGGGTCTTACCCGTCCATTCCCTCCTATTGGAATGGCCGCCATTTTAAAAACTTTTTGACGACCTCCGTGGTTGAGTGGCTTTTTACACCGGTTTTCAAGGTGTCGCCATCTCTGAGGACCCGAGTTCGATCCCCGGTTGGGTCAATTTAGAAAACGAACTTTTCTATATTGGCTCAGGTCTGGGTGTTTGTGATACCACCGTTATCTCTGATTTCCATAACACAAGTGCTGAAGCTACTTACTTTGGAATCGGAGCAATATGTATGTGATGTTATCAAATATTTATTTATTTTTATTTTAGATGGCCCTGCCAAAGAATATTTTTTTCCGGATCTAGAAGTCCTACAGATAAAAAAACGTATTTGAAAGATACGAAATATCTTTGCTACATCAAGAAAGAAAAAATCTTTGTTTAAACTAAATTTTCAACTTTATTACGTCATATAAAATTATTTACCAGTCTGCTCCAGTTTTCGGTATCTTGGATCTTTCGTGCAAGGAGATGGGGAGATTGACCGCGACATTATAAATCGGATCAGCGCAGGATGGATGAAATGGCGACAGGTTACGGGAGTTACATGTGACCCGCGGATGCCTCTTAAGTTAAAAGGCAAAATTTATAAGTCCGTAATAAGGCCAGTAGTTATGTATGGATCAGAATGTTGGGCTATGAAGAAGATGGATGAAAGAAAATTACATGTAGCAGAGATGAAAATGCTGAGGTGGATGTGTGGTGTGACGCGATTGGATAAAATTAGGAATGAGTATGTGAGAGGAAGTTTGAAAGTAGCACCAGTGATAGAAAAGTTGAAAGGGGAATCGTCTGGCTTGGTATGGGCATGTTATGAGAAGGGATGAAAGGCATGTTACTAGAAGAGTAATGAATATGGATGTTGAGGGTTGGAAAGTAAGAGGAAGACCGCAAAAAAGATGGATGGATTGTGTGAGGAATGATATGAATGTAAAGGGAGTGGATGAGGAGATGACGAGTGACAGGAAGGAATGGAAGAGAATGACACACTGCACCGACCCCAAATAAATTGGGATAAGGGTAGGGGGATGATGATGATAAAATTACTTAAGTTAATTTTAGCCCGAAGTTTGTCTGCTTTTTATTGTTAACCTACTTCAAAATTGAAAAGGAGGATAGATTATCTATTCATCGCGTATAGTTATATTGAAATCGACATACCCCCACTTTTTGAGGTACTAAGCTTTATCGGAAGTTTAACTTCATCGGAGGAATCCACATTATCTGGTTTAGAGTAATAAAATAACTTTAAACCATCTGGTTTAAAGTAATATATATATATAATAATAAAGTAATTTATATAATAATTATCTAATTAGGACCCCTCCGATAAAGATAAACCTTCGATAAACCACCGTTAAGAACCGTTACCCCGTTAGAAACCGGGGGTTTCTGAGGTAGTTTTCAGGAAATCCTGAAAATACCGTCGTTTTTATTTACTAGGATAATCGACCATAACTTCTTGGTTTATGAACCTATTTAGATGATTCTTTCTATGTTTGAAAGAGGATACTTGAATGATAGTTAGTGTCTTAATCATTGGCATTGAATTTTAAACTTTGAATTTACAAGCAAATTCATATATTAAAAAAGTCTACTTTTAGAATAAAAAAATACAATAGGTACTTACTTATTGAGAAAACGACGCAAATAAAAAGTCTAAAATTACCTCCGGCCTCACCGACTTCTATACTTTTTTAAAATAATCGAATTAACATTATTTTTTCTTTTTTAGAGCTGTTTTTTAAAGCTTTGTATTCGTTTTTCTTACATACTTACTTCTAAAACTAGGACAATAACGTAAATCTTATCAATATTCTTATACACAGAGATATTATCTACAAAACGACATCAAAATAATTGCTCTGAATTGCCATTTCCAGAGTTATAGTGGTTTGAATGATACCCCACTCAAAATTGACTTGTTTTTTTTATGACGTTTTAAAGTTGAAAAACACAATGTTTTTTTACTTGATATGTGGTATTATTACCTCTCAAATAGTATATCCACAGAAATCAATATATTTTGGCAAGGCCATCTAAAATAAATAGTTAAAATGCCTGTCATTCCAACAGGAGAGGAGATGTACTCCAACGTGTGGGTGTTTTTGTCGATAAAATCAGGTGTTATATTTCACGCCTTTAATTATAGCTAGTCCAAGACCAAGGACATTGTATAGAGCCTTTATTGACCGAGCGAGCGCGAAGCGTGAGCGAAGCGCCTCTGCTTCAGCTTGTACAAAAAATCTTTCGTATGGAGGGACATAGTGGGAAGCGGGGTGAGTGACTACTTTAAAATGAAATGCCTTTAAAAAGCAAGAAATAATATTCAAATTATTAATTACGCATATCCTTTTATATCATATTAATAAAACACGTCTATTGAAGTCGGGTGGAGCGGGAGGACAACTGCTTTTCTTTTTCTTTCTTTCTAATTATAAAAGTCCCACCCGACTTCATTATAGACGTGTTTTATTAATATGATATAATAGAATATGCATAACTAATAATTTGAATATTATTTCTTGCTTTTTAAAGGCATTTAATTTTAGAGTAGTTTTTGTTATCAGGTTTTTTGAAGATTTTTCTTTTAAAAAAAAAAAGCTTTGTTATTTTCAACTTTTTAGTGGTATGCATGTACGCGTGTAAATCTTTTTTTACTTTATAGTATTTGTGATAAGGTATGTAAGCGTGTAAATATTTTTTAACTTCATATAATATTTTCTATGGTACCACGCCTATAACTCAATTTCCAAATTCACGCTGTTTGTTTTTAAGGAGTTCCGTTGTGCCTTCGTACTTCGTAGTCCAAGTCTAGTCCTAAACGTCGCAGACCATAGCTTGGTTTGTTTTGGATTGTCATAAACCTACCAATATCTCAATCACTATACATATCCTATTTGACTTTGAGGTCCAATACCAATACCAATGAAATTAAAATGTGACCACTCTTAGGGGAATATCCTTTCAAATAAAAAAAGAATAATTTAAATCGGTTAACAACTGGTGAAGTTATGTTAAAACATACATAAAAATAAAAAAAAATACCGTCGACTTGATAACCTCCTCCCTTTTTTGAAGTCGGTTAAAAAATGGCTGCTGATGATTACGGTTTTCGTGCATTAACAGGTTATACACAGGCGCGACGACTACGGCGTGCCCGCCGAGAACTTCAACCGGGACTGGGGCGACTACAAGAACGGCTTCGGAGATCCCAGCAAGGAGTTCTGGCTCGGCAACGAGAACATATACATGCTCACCAACAACGACGACTACATGCTCAGAGTCGAGTTGGAGGACTTTGACGGAAACAAACGGTGAGATTCAACAACTTTGTTAAGCGTGATCGAATCCCTTGACAAAGCGTGAGTGTCCGCTCCGGATCCTCCACGTCCAGGGTATCCTCTGAGGTTACTTACTAGGAAATGGCCCCCATACTCCCGGGGCGAGTCCCACCCTCATAACCCGTTGCTCATACACTAACAATAATAAGGCACGCGTACGTATGGTGTGCGCATGTGCGTAACAGTATTCTCTCTACTCAGATAAAGCATGTGATCACAGGTGAGCCTGAGCTCGCGGTAAAGATTACGGCGGATTTACTCGCGAAGTCGCGACTCGTCGTTAAAACACGGAACAGTTGCTTTTAAAAGCTTGTGAGTGCCATGCCACAAGCGTCTAATTAAACGTATGAAATACCTAACTCGCCTATATGCACATGTAAAGGCCACGTGGCCGGGTGAACTGTACTTACAAGTGCTCAGAAGAAATTTCTAACAACTGTGACAAACCGCGAGCCAGGCTCGTTCACATACTCACTTGCTGTGATTCACCAGCGAGCTTTACCCGCGAGCCGAGAAACCAAATATTTTAAAGTTACTTACATTTCACATTTACATCGGTACCTACACATAAACCCTTTTCTTAATTTATGTTACCATCTCAAACGTAAATGTAGAGTGTGCTATAGAAAAAATAATTCTCAGCTTGTAATTTTTAATGTTACCTAATAAAAATTGAGTCATTATGGATAATTTGCATCTTTAACATTATAAAAGTCGTATCCAACGACACCACACACCATGAGATTTTTCATGTCCACAAAAAGTACAACTTTACAGGAGAGTGAAAAAACAGAAAAATTACTGTTATTTGTACAATATTAATTCAATATTAATGTGTTGCACATACCTAATTGGGTAGACAAAAAAATATTCTTTGAGAAGTGAAAAAGTAAGCGTGTATCAATTAGATACTCAGTTTTGAGAAATTAATCAAAAAGTACTTTACATTTATATTCGTCTTTGTATATTTTTTTACGCCTTTATTCCTCTACATTTATCAACAGTTTTATTTTGCAATTAAGCGTTTACCACCTGTTTTCCGAAATGTTTTTGTGAAGTGATGTAGGTAAACGTATTCGACTATTACGTCCTTTTTCGAAAAAGGATGTAGCTATCAGTAAAATGAGGAAAAATGTAAAATGAGTACCTACTAAAAAATAATCAAATTATCATTTGAAAATAACGATGATATAATTTGACAGGTCAAAAACAAAAAAAAATATTTATAATTGAAACCAACATTTAAATTAAGTAAACTCTATCAAAATTCAATCGTTAAAATAACCTAAAATAACCCACCATGGTTATTATTAACCATGGTGTTTTCAATTATTACCTTCCAGTTACAATAATTACGTTCTCACATCGAAACTAATCAATTTAATACAAAGAAACTATATTATGCTTACCTAGTGATTCATAATTCATTATCTCTATGCTAAGTGCCTAACTAAGATCACAATTTAATAGTAGGTCCGTTCGAAGAGGTTCCTAACAGAAAATGGTTCGGCGTTAGGGTTTCCATAGTGCCAGCTTCAACAGAGACGTGGGTCAGTGGTCTACTATTAACAATGTTTTCAACCTCACCTACTTAGCTAGATATTTAAATGTTAACGTCTTTTATTTCAAACGAAATAACTGACAAACTTCTTACTTTTTACTTACAGAATATCTTACTGTATAGAACATAGAACAAAAGAAAAATGAAAATAATTGAGCAAACCAATTTGACTAGAAAATATTTATCATTTTTCAGATATGCGCAGTATTCGCACTTCAAAATCTACTCTGAAGCGGAATACTACAAGTTGGAAATCGAGGGGTACGAAGGCAACGCCGGCGACTCCCTGAACGACCCCTGGTACGGCTCCAACAATAGCCCATTCTCAACATACAACCGGTAAGTGAGGTTCTTCGTAACTTAAAAAGAACTTGTGAAACAGAACTTCCTCAAACTGACCGAACCCGACACTAGTATTTGATTTACAAAGTGTTATTTTACTTAAAGGGACAACGACAGATCCTCACTGAACTGTGCGTCGATGCTGAAGGGTGGTTGGTGGTGGAAGTCGTGCGGTCGCGGCCTCAACGGCCTCTACCTACATGATCCACAGGATTTAACGGCGAGGCAAGGTAAGCCAACCAGTCAAGCTATAGTTGAAGCTTATTGCTGGTAACAACTCACACGATTAAAACTTCTTGCTATTTTTTTGTACTTTTTTTTATTAATTCATAATGCTGATAACGAAATGAAATGATAGAAGATAACTATGCCGTTGCGCAGCACTTCAAGTTGAGCGACTCCACTCGTAAGTGATGGACATGTAATAGAGACTAGAGCTCAGCAAGAACATCTATCGAGAAAAAAAACGCACGTAAAAGTACTCGATAGAGTAATTGCCTATGAGAATTGCAGGAAATAAAGTTTTCTCATTTATGTAAGTAAATGGTCTTACATAATGGTGTTTTATGTGTCCAGGAATCGTGTGGTTCCGTTGGAGGGGCTGGGACTATACCCTGAAGAGGGCATCGATGATGATCAAGCCTAAGGGGTTGCTGCCCAACACGTGAGCAGCTCGCCGCCCACGCCATAGACATCACCTACCAGCCTCTGTTCGCTCATCGCTTGGATTCTAATCTCCATAATCAACAAAAAATCTTATTGTTTGATAAACGGCCGAAATCAATTTTAATCGAGTCTAGATTTCGAGCGGCAAAATCATAATAGTTAAGTTTTAATGCTGCTGTGTTATATTGTAACTAAAGGCGATTGATTAGGACTACACAACACTACTGTCCCCCTCCCCCTCCAGCCGACAACCTCTTTACTACAACTTTTGTGCCATATTAACTATTGCTCCAAATAGCTACTTCTAACAATACGTACCATTTTTTTTCTTGGCCGGCAGTTTCATATAAAGCCCTAAAAAATTATCTCCTTTTCAGTCAACTTTGTCGCACCACTCGCACCATAGCTTGGAAACTATAACTCGTATCAAAATGAATGTAAGTAGGTACTTATTTGTAGGTAATTGATTATTAATGAATAATGTAGTATTGTATAAGTATGAGTGTACTCACTTAAGGGTATAACACAGTAGCATTAAAACTTAACTATTAATTTTGAAGTTTCTCCCATAAATCTAGAATGACTATACAGGCTGTCCCAAAACTTTGCCACACAAAGGGCAATATCCTGAATTGTTTAATTGCCTTTGCCACAAAAAAGGTAGGAAATTTTACTGAAAGAACACTTCATTTTGATTTTAAAAATAATTGGAACTGCAAAGATTTTTGTAAAATCGCTTGCCTTAAGGAAGGAATTTAACCCACCAAATATGAAAAGAAACAATATTTTATTTTACGATAACGCTCGAAAGGGTCACTCACTCGGTTTATTTTTTTAATGAATACCCCAAAATCTTCAACAAAAGAAAGACCATGAAACAAAACATTAAAATTTTAATTACTAAATGAGATGTTTCTCGAAAAAAAAGAAGTTCTAATTATTTTTAAAAATAAAATTAAGCCTTCTTTTATTAAAATTTTCTACCTTCAATATTTAAGGTATGTACTTGTTTTGGGAAACCCTGTACAGGCCTCCTGTATAATTTCACCATAATATTCCTATCTACACGTCTAGCTTAGGTACAACTGTATGTACCTACTAAAACCTTTAATTCGTAATATATAAGTGGATCCACGATTGTGTTATTGTGGCGTATCGTATCACCGTACGATCGCGTATAATTTATCGTACGGTACGCATCTGTGTCGCGCTACAGGGTTACGTACGATAACGTGCGCAATGGCATGGGTTCGCCCAAAGTTTTTGCTTACACATAAAACCATTACTTTTCATGAAAACGTTATCATTGAGGAATTATTGAGCTTACAGCTCAACAGTTTCGTATTGGCAAACCTTCACTGGAAATCTTACACCAAATTTTCAGGACGTGTAGACAAATCTTTGTATCGCTACTATGATCCTTTGGTCTGGGTTAAGATTTTGGGTCTATAAATAAATGGGAAAATTTCAAACTTCTCGAACTAATCAATAGTTAATTTCTCAAACTGTATTAGGAATCCGCGTAATGACCCGAACATAGAAGGCAGCTCAAGATACGCAACTATCTCTGTAAATATTACCCTCATCATGTCACGTGTCACGGGCTCGCGCATCGTCCTACGCAGGAAACATCGCCTTGTAAATAATTGTCACCTAATTATTATATTGTCGACGTGCCACATCACTTCCCAAATTCATTAATTTATTACTCATTCTATCTCGATACATATATAAACAAAAACCTTCGTTATTTAGGTTTATAATCTAGCGTTAAGTATAAAAAATTGTGTAAGGTGTAAATATTTATTTTTAATCAGTGAAACGCAAACAAATGACAATATCTAGAAGTTTATTTAATTAGTGTCACATGGCATGTGTTCGGACTCCTATGATATAAAGTATCTATCATATTATACTTTTATGTTATTATATAATTTACACACTGAATGAAATCTACTAGGTATATAATAACTGCAACCTTATTATCAATGTAGAGCCAAACAAATACAAAATTCATTAAATTATATATGATTAATATGAACGAGCATCTATATCCCAGATGTAAGCTTTCCTATTAAATTTAATGATTACCAGCTACATGAAATGTACCTGATACGTACTTAGATGGCAAATATTAATGTTGTGCTGAATATTTGAAAATCTTGCCGCTACGAATGAAACTTTATACTTCAAATCAGGGATTCCCAAAGTGGTTGATACCGACCCCTTGGGTCGAAATCGGTTTCCCAGAGGTCGACATTAACGAATAATTATAATAATTATTTTACACTTTATATTTGATAGGATTTTAAAAGTAATTTGGCTATGGGGGTCTCTTACCCAAAATAGTTTGGGAATCCCTGCTTTAAATTATAAAAGTAAGTATTATTCGGAAACGTGAACTCTTGTTTTATAATGCACTACAATACGACTAACATTGCCTGAACCTATTGTATAAATTGTAAATCCTTATTGTGACTCAATATTCAAAAACAATCTATTAGCATACAATTTTAGTTATAGTATTAAGAAAGAATGACTGTTTTTGAATATTGGCTTAGTAGAACTAGATCCATATATTATTGAGTTATATACTAGAATTAGAAATAAATATACTTATTGTAATCGAGCTGTTTAATTCATTTATACTTTACTGTTTTACAATCCTCAGAGAAAACATCGAGATAACATAGTCCACATTTATGAGTAGCTAACATAGAGCCCCTTATACATTTACCCCCCGTTCCTGAGGTAATCGGAAGGTTCCACATTATCTGGATTAAAGTTCATTTGATTACTTTAAACCAGATAATGCAGACCCCTTCGTTAAAGACAAACCTCCGAGAATTACGTCAGAAACCGGAGGAGCAAGATATTATTTATAATAATAAACATTATGTTGTGTACATGAATTAAGTCTACGACGGGTATACATGAGACTATAATGTTTCAAATATTATGTATTTATTTCACATTTAAGTTAATCCTAAGTTATTTGCATCGATTCAGCTGTTCAACTGTCCCCAAAAGATAGTTTGCGGCACCGACACGCTGAAGTGCATCGCGAGTATCTACGATACGACGTCGCAACGTGGAATGATGCGACATCGTATCATGTTTGTGTTTTAGCCCTTAAGGTTTAGACTGAAGTTGTCACGTCAAAATCGATACAATGATACTTATAAAATTATGATTTTCAAAATTACTAATCTTTTGACAGAACTGAATACGTTTGTTATTTTATAACGATTATCTATCTTGGCATAAACCAAATAATTTTACCGTTCTTAAAGGAATTCCATCCAAAAACTAAATATTTACTAGTAAATTTCGTCGCGTTATGAACGTGACGTTTGATGCCGGTAAAGATACTAAAGAACTTATTTTATAATACGATTTAAATAAATGCCATATATGCTAGATGACTTAAGTAATTAGCCTTCGAAAGCTGCAAGTAAAATAATTATTACTTACTAATAATAACCAGGTTCGTGGAGGAAAACAAAAACAGCACACCGTGACGTCCAAACACTCAGTGATTACTCATTCATTATTATAACGCCAACTGCGTCTAAAAAAATAAAACAACGTCTATTTATGGTCCAAAATGTTGTCATTTATCAAGTTTTCGAGTTATTTTATAGGGTTTTGCTTTAAGAACAGTGTTTTAATATCAATCCTGTAGTTAATTTCTGTCAAAAGTCGTGGGTCAGGTAATTTTCGAAGGGTCAAATTTTTGGGCAAATGCCCATCTATCCGCATGTGAGCCATAGCTTATTCGAACTCATCGTCTTTCATGGTGTCTGGAGGATCTACATCCAATATTTCATCTCTGTCAAACACGTCATCTTCGAGCACCACCTCGGATGCGACAACATCGTCCACCATGATCTCTTGCAGTTCCAGTGACTCATCTCCTATGTCCGGGGGCTGCATTAGGGCGCTGCTCTGCTGCATTTCTAGCATATCCTTTTCCAATGTTTCCTGTAGTGCGGTTAAATCTTGCTCCAACGAGTCCTGAGGATCCCTGTTGGGCTGCGTGACTTGGGGCTCTGTGTAGATAGCGTCTAGGTCCGCTAAAGTGAATGGCATATCCTCGGAGTCCTCCGAGTCCTCCAACAAGCGCGAGGGGCTGGCGCGGGAGGCAGCTTGCGGGGCCGGTGCGCTCTCCTCCCGCGCGCCGCCCCGAGGTTCGTGTTATACTTTCATTTTCTTCGACTTTCTCTTAGTCGCGCGCGATTTGGCCTTCTCGTACAACGGCATCAGTTTCTTTTCCTCGGCCAATATCCTTAACAGGGCTACGATAAACGGCAGATAATTGTGCCGCCGGCGGACCATTTCCTGTTGATAGCGAGCCATTTTAACATCTTCATACTCTATCAACATACGGAGCCTCGGTATTTCGGTTTCGAATTCGTCCGTCTCCATACCAAGCATCTGTGAAGCATTTAAAAGTTCTTCCAATTGGCGTTCGTAGATCATCTTCCTGTCCGATACTATCGCCATTAAATTGAAATGTATCTCTCCATCGGTATAACTGAAAACACATAGGTATCTTATTCAATGCATTGTGTTGAAATTATATTTGAGCTCTACTTGCTATATTCTAACATACTTACACATTAATTCTTTGCATAATTATAGGTCTGACCACATCCAGCCAATCCTGTTCAGGCGCAATCGGACCATGGTCAATGGGGCCTTCTCTAAGCCCATCTAGTTCATAGAGACGCCCATCTATTGGCATGTAACCCACAAAGTGATATGCATCATCCTCCTGCAAGTAGTAGATATTGGTAATATAGAACTATTCACTTAAATATAAATACCTGTGTGTAGGTAAATCTCACCTTAGTAGCAGTTTTGGGATCAAACTCAAAAAGAGTTTGATTGGTCATAGAGTTGTGGGCGCTGCGAATAGTTTGCGAGTTACTCAGTGTCAGACCTCTCATTCTCGGGTCGAAAGACATACTAAACTCTTTGAGCTTAGTTAATTCTTGACCGAGTTCCACGTCCGGATGGTTGCAGTTTAGCAGAATACTAATAACGGCCTGTGTCGCGCATGCATTATTTATTACCTAAAAAAACAAAATATCATACCTACATATAAAGAAACATTATGCAACTATTTTGCATAAATTCATGCAAATAATTTTGCATTTATGCGAAATTAAAAAGACATGTGTACCCACCTGTTTTGCAAAATATATTTTATCGAGACGATTATCGGTCACCACAGGTCCTGATGGATCTTCATGTTGCATAAATTTGAAGAGGAATATTAGACCATGGACGGGTCTGTAAAAGTCACATACAAAACAAATGTTGTAATAAATATTTGTGGGTAATGTTTAATAAATAATTGTAAAAATAACAAAATATCATATGAAATAATAATTATTGTGAATGATTTCCTACTAATTTTCTAAAAAAGCAAAACAAAGAGATTTTTTTTGACAATTTTGTTTTACATAAAGATTATAACTAGTGACTCTGAGAGCTGTAGACCTTGTGAATTAATCTTTGAATTTATCTTTTTTTACGTTTTCGAGCCCCATGTCGTTATAAGGGGACTCCGGTAGCTATTATTTGAACAGTTATCCTATTTGAACAGTTAATAAAAGTTTATTATAAAAAAAATATCTCCGCTATTTTAAAAAACTGAACTTCACGAGAATCAGCTGAAAAAAGCGGCCTTACCATGAGTTGATGAAAACTACTGGTAGGGTCACTGTGCCGGCGGCACTTACAAAAAAGGCCCAAAATGAATATATTTTTTTTTAAATTAATACCTGAACTCGGATGGGTTTCACATAGTAACTATTAAGCTGCACTTAAATGCACTGTGGAGCCATTATTCCTTTGTAAGATGTTAAAAAGAAAATTACCTCAGATTTTCAAAAATTCCATCTTCGATTGTCCACAGTTCTTCAACTTGGACACCTTTAGCACCTATAACAAAACACCTTATTAACAAATATTGCCTTGCCTCATCAATCAAAATATTTTTATAACAAATACTTAAACATTTCTCCATAATTTCATTATCATAGCTATGTGATAATATCACGGTGTTTTAGGTTACGTAGTAATAGCTAGTCTTTGCCTAGGTTCTGTTTTGTAGATATAATCATCTTTCAATGTAACAATTTGTACTAAAATTACTCATATACTTATATATCCATTAATCTCTTAAATTAATTTAAAAAAGAAAAATGTGGGATTTTTAAGAATATTTATAAATAACTTGTGAAACATTGTTTGAGACATCACCAATTGATGGAGCTTTAGCTGATAAAAAATATTTTAAAACGCAAATGCTCATGGTCTATCTGTCCACCATAGAGGACCACTAGTACATGAATAAACAACTTGCCGAACTTCCAGATCAGCTGGGTGAACACTCCCGGATCACTCTCCATCAAGCACCAATCTCCAGCAGAGTCCATTTTGGGTCAGCCTATGACAAATTATAGATCATTATAACTGCTGTTGAAGAATGTGACTTATTAAAAACCTTTTTTAAATAAAGGATGTATGTATGTCGCAATCAACTGGTTTAATTAGCCACTCAATTACCGGCCTAGTAATTTAATTGAACAGCGCCGTTTAATCACGGGCCTGAATGACTTTTACACAATGTGTCTAATACATTTTAATTATTGGGCTGACAGATGCTTAGGCCGTAAAAATACAAATCAAATTCATATTTAACGGTATTATTGTATATTCATATATCACATAACAAACAATAAATTGCGATAAATGACACAAAAACACCTTTACCTACATGCTGTTTGTTGTGATATCCAATAAAATTTTGGTCAAAATTTTCTCTAAAATGTTCATTAACAGATAATATTTACACTATTTATATAACCACACACTTCCATTGAACTATTTTGTGACAATGAGAAACACCAAAAATATCACAGCTGGTCGACGCCATATTGGCAGCTCTGCTTACAGTGCTCTAGGTTATAGAAAACAGAACTATATTAATATTAAAAGTCTTGGCTAGACTAGTTATTAAACGTCATTGAACCAAGTCATTAAGTTAAGCCATCTAATAAAACAGCTAGATATCATCTAAGCCGCTGATTGAACGGCTCCTTTAAATGAAAAGGCTAGGCCGTTAATTGAAGCTAGTTGACATGTATACCATCAAACATACAGTAAACTGAGACTATCCTGCATTGCTTTGTTTTGTTCTATGGCAGTGGTTCCCAATTAGTGGTATGGTGCGAGGCTGCATTAAGGGGTATGCGGCATGCGCAGCAATCATAAAAAATCTTACATGATTTAATTTTTTATTTATGATTACTGCAATACCTAAGCCTTATTGTAAATTATGGGGTACGTGAGTTTGAGGCCTTTCTTGAAAGGGTACAAAGAAAAACTAATTGGGCACCACTGTTCTATGGCACCTTATGGCTGTTTACCTTACAATTTGATATCATTCTATATTAAATTGCACCGAAAAATAAATAGTTTCACATCTCACAAATATTCTAACTCAAAATCCATTGTCTTTTGACAGATAAACGTGATAAAACGCTATATCATATCGCGTTTCGGTGGTCATGCTAGGGGGCAAGGGTGGATAGCTATGTTGGAAGATGGGAATAAGACAATAAGTCGACAAATAATATAAAAATATAGGTACCTACCTTGAACTTTCCCTTTTGTCACAATAAAATTTGGAGACAATTCTACATGATTAAATACAATACCTAAGTATAAAGACAAAGGACGCCCATTTTTTTGATCTGTCAAATTGTTGATTTTATATCAATTATAGTGATAGAGAAGTAATATGGCACAAAAAATGCATTTTTATTGTTATTTATAAATTGCTAACTAAAATAAAAATCGGCAATAGTTTGACAATGAGTTCCACGAAGCTACTCGAAGGAAGATGGTGAAAGGATTCTAAATAAGTGCGCGTGCCGGTCAGCGCGTACCTACTTATTTTATAAGAAATTATTTAAATATTTATAAGCATATTGAGCAGATAGAACTCCAAATCGTTTCTTATTTGACGAAAGTGTCGACACCGGCAACAAGAGGGAATCGCTTCGCTTATCTACCTGTAAAGCGCCACTTTTGTCTTGCCTTATTATCTTATTTAGTAAATATCTTTTGTCTTACCTTAGTAACTTATGTACCATATGTATTTTTATATGTAGGTAAAATACAATCAGCAGTTACAGAATATTATATTCATTACTGAGTGAAAAAATGTGTTAGGAAAATCTATAAATCTCTCTCAAAGAATCTCACAGTCACAGATCACAGACAGAACAGAATAAAAAATAAATCAAATCATAGAGAAGGTAAAAAATATGAATTAATTGCAAGTCAGCCCCCCTACCGCGTAAATTGAAAATAGATATTGATATGAAGTTCAAAGTAAATGTTGACATTTAAAGTCCCTATTTTTATGGTTTTCTGGCATTTTTTGTTTCTATCGGCTAAAAACAATGAAGTTAATGTAAACTGTGTTTTGACAGCTGTATGTGATGCATTGGTACTTTTCTCTGGGGAGTTTTTATGTGTGCCAAAATGAAGTAGCAATGTATACATCTGCCAAAACACAGTTTACATTAAGTTCATTTTTATCGTTGCAAAAAATAAACAAATCAATAAAAAACCAGTACAATACAAATAGGGACTTTAAGGGTGCATTCCGATTCAGACTAACATCAATTTCAGCGCTGACAGCGATAACAGGCGTACCGATTCAATATCGCGCTTATGACAGTTGGGACCTGTCAACGATTCGGAATGCTCGTGAACGCGCTCATAACGCTCACTGATCTCTTGGCCCTTAGAGCATTAAGTCTTGGCCCACATAACCTCAAATTCCAACCTTCTTATTTTATATTGTGTTTTACAATGGATAATATCTTCGGCTATTACTTCCATGGTATGTGGCACAAATTATCAATTAATTTAAAATTTTCATATAAATGCATCTGAGGCAAACAAAACAAACTAGTGTGTGGAGTCACTTTTGACAGGACGCTCACAGTGATATCGTTCGGAGCATGGGCGGCGTAAGCGCAAGATGGCTGATGGTATGACGCAATCAGTGACGTCACACGGGCTGTCGTTATCACGCTTACGGTGATTCGGTACGCAAATCAGCGCGATGACATCGCTGACTGAATGCACCCCAAGTGTTACATTTATGAACTTCATATCAATATAGAGTTACGCGGTAGAGCCCCTTGTATTAAAAATATACTACTACCACCTTGCTCTAAGACTACCACAGAATCAATAATAGTACTGCTACTACTACAAATCAGTGATGCCAACGTTGATGATTTTTAGCCGATAGAGCCCTAGAATTTTTTTTTAGGTCAATGAAACTTTTAGATCAAATCAAATAAGCTCACATAACAAGCATTTTTAAATCGTCAATTCTTTTATCCTACCACCCATTATGTCGTCTTTTAGCTGACAAGAAAAATGGGCGCAAAAAACTTATCAGCTTTATTAGAAGGAACAATATTTACAAATATGTATATCATTTCCAGACATTACTTTAAGAGAATTGTTTAAAGAAATTAATATTTTAACAGTGGCAGGCCAATACATCTATGATAATTTAGTTAATGTAAGGAAACATTATTGCTCACTTGCTAAAAATAGTGATGTACACCGTTTTAATACAAGAAATAAAGACAAACTTGCCGTTCCAAGTTTTAGACTAGCAAAAACTAGGGGCTCATTTATGGGGAAAGGAATTGCCCTTTTGAATAAAGTTCCACAAAATGTAATTGAACTGCCTTTGCATGAATTCAAAATACATGTTAAAAAGACGCTCATGAGCAAAGGTTATTACAAAGTAGAAGATTATTTAAAAGACAGCAATGCATGGATGTAACATTATAAGTAACTATCTGATTTTCAGTTTTTAATAACTTTATTGTTTTTTAATTATGTTGTTTTAAATGAAGGTATTTGGTAACGACATAATTTCTTTGTAAATATCGTTACTCTGATTTCTGACAAAGCTGATAAGTTTCTTGCGCCCATTCTTCTTGTCAGCTAAAAAAGTCTCGAATGGGTGGTAGGAAAATATAGACCATTCAAAAGCACTTAATATCTAAGTTTATTTGAATAAAGAATATTTCATTTCATTTCATTTCATTACAGGTTACCATTAACATAGATTCATAAATATATAACATTATTTAATTAGCTTATTTCTACTGAATCAATTTACAGGTGTCAAGCTTAATTCAAAATTTAAGGTTCAGCCTAGGCTATTACAAAAATATATATATATATATTTATATCAATTCATACAATTCAATAAACGTTAAGACAAGTAGACAGAAGCAGACTCATTCCCACTGGCAGCACCCGTTCACGAGCATGACGCATGAACCAGCCATCGCTTCGCTCAACCATATTTGAGGGAAAACGTAACGACCCGCCTCACACGACACTACCGTAGAAATGTTTAAACTGAGCATGGGCCCTAGAGCCCTGCGTTGTTGGCAGCACACTGCCACAAATGTCAGGCACTTCACTGGCGTCACTGCAGCAGACACTGTCACTGTCACTCACTTCTCACTTGTCACTATTTCACTATCTGTAATAAAACTAGTGTGAAAAAAAGGAAGGAAAGGATAAGCCAAAAAGAAAATCTCAAGGTAAGTTATGGCATTTCTTTATTATAGTTTTGATAATTCTACCTGATTTTACCAAGTACCTACTTACTCATTGGTTTTCTTCATAGTAGAAAAGCCTCGCACCCAATTATTTGCTGATATTAAATGTCAACTTCCAAAATGACCAATTGTTTGTGTAGGTTTAAATTATTTTGTCCAATTCATAAAACTAGCATTTGTACTTTGGTCTTTAGATAATAAAAAAAGTCTAACGCGTCAATAAATGGTAAGTTTATATTTAAAATTAAAGGTAGCTAGTAGTGGGGTTCTTGACCCGCCGACGGTCGCGCTAACTTCTGTTACATCGTCGGCCGCAAGGGATCTGTGAAAGCCCGTTACTTCAATCATCAAAATTTTGTAGATTAATCTATATAAGAGTAGTGTTTTTCATTTTATATGTTATATGGGAAAGTAAATAAAAATGTTATATCAACATACATAAAATTATTCATATTGGCATAAACATTAATCACAAGCCAAAGCACAGACTTTTCCATACTATACTAATGCTTGCTTGATATTGATAAAAATATAACAAAAGTAAATACTGAGTAGAAACAATAAATTATAGAGGCTTTTACTTAAACACACTAATAAACTTATAATGCGAATGATTAATTCATCAACACCTGAGCGTCTGAATGAGGCTGGACAACAATGGAACATCTATTGTGTCTCATTTTTGCAACAAAATAAAATTTATTGCAGACAATGGATCATTAGCCTACTGGGACATAATAATAAATAGTTTATTTTATTCACATTTGATACAAAATAAATTCAGTGGTCAGAACCATCCCAGGAAGCATGTGAGCCTGTGTTGGGTAGTTCTGCTCCTCATAATCATCATACCCTGCTTATAGCCATCTAATCATTGTGTCTTCTTATCCAGATTACAGTGTAGTCGTTATTTCAGTTTTTCTAGACTCTGGGCTTTTAAAGACTCCATGCGACCAAGATGGCGGATTAAACATTGAACAATAAACATCTTTCCTTACTCTCCTTATCATACGTGTTATTTATTTCATTGCAAGTAATAAGTTGAAAGCACTTCACAGGATTGTTTGAACATTTGCTTGACCTCCTTGACCTACATAAACTCTATCCTTGTAAAAATTTTATACTTTCCTACTTATTCTTTTTTTATGTTTCTGAGTATGTTTTTTGTTACTATAAATAATTTATAGGAATTATATCAAATATACATACTTCAAATATACTACCTACCTTTACAGTTTTCCATTAATACTTTTTACGCATTGTTATGAAATTAAATAAGTTGAGATGAAATTAAATCAATTTATTGAACATAGAACATTCTAGACAATTACTTAACCATTTCTGTAATAGATACCTCTATTACCGACCATTTCATGATCTTCCTCAAACTTACAAATTTGAAAAGTACGAATGACGATATGATTGAGGCTAAAAAATTCAAAACTGTTATTAATTACGACAAAGCACTAGACTCTCTTAGAACTGAAAACTTAACTGACTTACAAACATTTACTGATCCTAACACTATTACGCAAATACTTATAGACACGCTTTTTCTCGGAATCAATAAGAATATTGATTCCGAGAAATAATCGAGTTCTCAAACCCTGGATAACTGAAGGTGCCTTGCGATGCATCCATAACAGAAATAACATGCAGCGGAAGTTTAAATTAAATCCAGATGATCAAATACTAAAAATTACCTATAAACGGTATCGCAATTATTGTAACAATATGATCAAAAAACTTAGGCGTAATTACGATAAAAATCAATTAAAAACAGCCATCCGCAACCCTAAGAAACTATGGCAGACTATTGACAACATCACACAACATAAGCCACCGAAATCACGGAATTTGGAAATGCTAGATGTCACACCATCTCCTCAAGAGTCTGTAGATACTGTAAATACATACTTTGCAAATGTTGGGCGTATACTGGCTGAAAATATTACTGCAAACCCTGGCATAATTCATAACACAAATGCATTACTTACTTCACATAACTCTTCTTTTGTTCTCTTTGATACTGATCCTGAGGAAGTATATTCTGTACTTATGTCTATGCGGAATGATAGCGCACCTGGCTGGGATAAATTATCAACTCATTTTCTTAAACTTGCACATAAAGAAATAGTTCCAATAATAGTGCATTTAGCTAATTTGTGTTTTCGGCAGGGTATCTTTCCAAGCGGTCTCAAACAAGCTGTTATCACGCCTGTGCACAAGGGTGGAAGTAAGATCGATCCATCTAACTATAGACCAATATCGGTGCTGTCTGTTATAGCGAAAATATTAGAAAAACTTATAAACTCGAGACTTATAGGATACTTAACAACTTTTAATTTACTGTCAAATTCTCAATTCGGTTTTCGACAAAACTTGTGTACAGAGGATGCAGTTTTAGCATTGACTTCCCAAATAGTGAAAAGTGTTGACTCTGGCATGAAGTGTCTAGCTGTCTTTTTAGACCTCAAGAAAGCTTTTGACACGGTTTCAGTGCCAATCCTTCTGAATAACCTTCAGAATATTGGCATCAGGGGTACTCCTCTGCAGCTTTTGGAAGACTACCTTAGTAATCGCTGTACCCATGTTAAAATAGATACGTATACTAGTTCGGAACCTACTGTCACCTACGGAGTCCCTCAGGGCAGTGTTCTGGGTCCTACGCTCTTTTTAACGTATATTAATAGCCTCTGCGATATGCAACTCGATGGTGGTGGGCAAATATTTTCATATGCAGATGATACAGCAATTGTTTTTTCGGCAAACAATTGGGAACAATTGAAAAATTACACCGAGGCCGGTCTTGTAAAAATTGCATCTTGGCTGAACGCAAATAAATTAACCTTTAATGTATTAAAGAGTAACTATATATGCTTTAGCAAATATAATAATTCACAGCCTCTAGAAAACTATAAAATTGTACTACATAACTGTGA
This sequence comes from Catoptria pinella, assembly GCA_963556745.1. Classification (NCBI taxonomy): domain Eukaryota; kingdom Metazoa; phylum Arthropoda; class Insecta; order Lepidoptera; family Crambidae; genus Catoptria; species Catoptria pinella. Next base: position 12,263,749 of record OY750758.1, on the reverse strand, counting down.
TAAACGAATCACCACCAGCTGTTCATGTACTGAATTAAATAAAGTATCGCACGCAAGATATCTAGGCGTCATAATTGACCAGCGCTTATCCTGGCACTACCACATCGACCTTACGATCGGCAGGATAAGGAAATTAACAAATGTCATCCTCCCTTTACAATAAAGTAAATAAAACTTTAAATATCTATCCCCTGACACAGTGTAAAGCTAAAGCTGCCTTGATAGAATGGCTAAAAGCATTGAGTTATGAAGACGTCGAATGTATTATTAATTGATGTAACATGGAATGGTAAATGACACTTACACACACACATATAACCCTCCCCACACACGCACACGTACACACACACACACACACACACACACACACACACACACATGTTTATTATCGTTTTTATTAATGTAAAAATAAGTTTATTCACTTATCAAGCTTTTATTTCATGTAAAAATAGGTTACCTACATATTTTTAAGGAAGAGCGGAGTTTCCTAGTACAAGCAAGCTATTTTTGCTTAAAAGGAAACTCCGGCCACAATATATTGTAAACTTACACCTAAGTTGTTGAAATAAATAAAATAAAATAAATAAAAAAAAATTGATGTCAAAATTACAAAGTGCCAACTAAAAATTAGGCATATAAACATAATAATCTATGCAGAGGTACAACTTCTCTATCAAAAGACAACACTGATTTAGTACTTTTATATATTTTGTGCCGATACATTATTTTATCCTTGATCCTTAAAATGCATTCTTTAAAAACAGATCTGATTTTGGAGAATCTTCAACTGAAATATGAAGACATGGATATACTTGTTGGAAATAGGTAGTAAATTAGGTTTGCATACAATATTATATCAATTATAACAGGTTTTATTTTTACAGATTGTGTTTTGTGAATACTCTCTCCTGTTTATTAAAGGCTTCATTATTAAATGTGAGTATAAGTAATTGAAAATAATGATGTGGTTACATGTTGCATAATCAATTAATTTGTGTTATAAATGTTTATGCGAGTAGAAATTACAGCATATGGTTGGTGTTTTGTTGATTTGATATTCTGCTAAAAGTTAATGCTTTGCCCTATTTTATTTTCACCTATTATTTTGAATTGATTTGACCATGATTTGTCTATGTGAGGTATTGCCTTCGATCATATAAACCCTAGATACACAATCCCATTCTAAATGCGTTTGAAAATGTGATTCCTGTAGTGCTATACAGTTGTAGTTATAAGATGTTATAGGCAAACTCCGAAGCTAGGCGCTCCTAGGTTTGACAAGAAGCTTTAGTCAAAGTCCAAACCTTTGACTACAGAATTTATGTCTAACCAATCTTAGGAGAGACCAACTTGGACAGTCAAACCCCGAAACTCAATACAATCAAATCGGGGTTTGATCAGTCAGACTTAAATTAGGTACAGAATGTGTTATTTTCTATGTTAATTTATCTTAATTAATTTTAATGAGATCGTTCTTGCTCACTTTCGATTGGAGCATTCGTTTAAGGTGTCACTTTTAGTGCGCTTTCTAGGGTCTATATGGTCGAAGGGTAATGCTTAAATCTTTTTTCATAATAATAATATTATAATCATGTTAACTTGCCACTCTCCACTTGTTATTGTACCATATACATAATATTATATTAATTTTAGCCATACTTGCCAAGTTTTTTTTTTATATTTACATTCTATTATATTCAATAAGAAGTTGGTGGGTAGTAAAAACGATAAGTATACTAAGGAATGGATCTGCATTGAACTCTTTATTTTTACAAAATAAAGAAAATGTCATATAACATCAACCAACAATCTAAATTGTGATTTGCCAATTTGGACCTTATTGTTATGTTTGCGTATTTTCAAGTACCTCGTCTTAAAAAAAGTATTTTTTAACTGTGCCTTTTACTTAATTTGTTTTAGCAAGAAAAGATGTGGGGTCTTTGTTTGACCTTACTAGGTTACTTAAATCTTAGCCCGGTTCCATATTTGGCAAGCTGTGTGGGAACCACGGAGCCGGCATTGAAGCTATTAATATCAATATTAGCGGCATATCCCTTGGCTGTTGTCTATCACAAACACATAAGACAGAAGATCGAGTTAAGAAACATCTATTTTTTGTTAGCTGGAATGGATATGTCCTTTTACAACTTTGGATTATCCATGGTTCATAATCTTGTCCCTGCTGTAGTTATATTTTTATCTACTAAGACTCTCGGACCTGGCAAAAACAATGTGATAGTTACTTTGGTATTTAACATGGCATACTTACTAATCGGGTATGTTGTGACGGAATCTGAAGAATATGACATAACCTGGACTATGCCACATTGTGTGCTAACTCTGAAATTGATTGCACTGGCCTTTGATCTGTGGGATGGAGAAAAAATGTTGAAGGGAACATATCAACTATCTGAGAATAACAAAAAAACAGCTTTGGTGGAGGCCCCATCCTTTCTGGAACTAATTGGATTCATCTACTTTCCATCATGTTTTCTCGTGGGGCCGATCTTCTCATTTCGTCGGTACTCAGATTATCTGAATGATAAGTTTCCCCTTGATGAAGCAGAGATATACACCAGTATTGCAATGAAAAAATTTCTGCAGGGTATTGCCTACTTAGTTGCCTTTCAAATCGGAGGTAGGTTTAATAACGGCATATTTTAATTGGTTTACTTCATTTCATGTAATTATTCTTGCTAGTTCTTGTTGTTACGTTACAAATAAGTATAAGTAAATAATGTTATTGTAATAATATTACCTAGGTTACTTACTTACATTATAAATAATATAAGTACAAAAGATTTGTAATTTTGTTAATAAATTATGTCTTGCTCTTTGCAGTATCGGTGTTTAGCATGAAATTTATGCAGTCGAATGATTTTTGGGAGATGTCTATATTTTACCGACATATCTACTGCGGACTCTGGGCGCACTTCGCTTTGTACAAGTACATATCATGCTGGCTGCTCACCGAGGGTACATTCATTATTTTTTCTACTATTTATGTTGCAAGTCATCCATAGAAATAAAATACAATATAACCGAGAGCCAAATTCCGTTTAAGTATAATGATTTCATCTATTTGTAATACACCAGGCCCCCTAGACCACCTAAATACGAATACAGGGTGTTACAAAACAACCCGCAATGCTATATCATATCGCGTTTCAATGCTCATGCTAGAGGGCAAGCGTAAAATAAGCAATAATCATATTCAGTAATGTAAATAGGTATCTTCTTTTGTTTTATTCCGTTTAATTACTGTCGGATCCAAGGTTACTGACTGTGCACTCACACAGCGATCCGTTTTATAGAACCGTTTTAAAGACTCGTAACGGATCCGTCATCATTACTGGACCTAATGTTCACACTGCATTTTCAGGACCGTTTTTACGAATCCGTGGACTGGATACAGTAAAAAAATCGCATCGGGTTGTTTGTTTACTGGATCCGGAATACTGTGTTGTGTTGAGTGTGAACACGCTTATACGACTACATAAGCCATCGCCGAACGTATGCTTATCCGATAAAACGAACCTGTAAAACGGACAGCCGTGTGAATGGGCACTTACTTATATCTCATTATTCCTCAATGATTTGCTTATATCAACACTTTAACTTATTCTGTTGTGGTTAAAATAAATTAACTGAACATAATGCTATTGTGTACTTAACTGATTAACATATTTAATTATACAGAATTACGCAAACAACCCATTTTACTATGTATTTATCTAGAAAGTATTGTCGCTTGGTCATTCATTATAAAGGCTATCGCAAAGACTTGTAGCAGATATAGTATAGATATGGTATATTATAGAGAAAAAATAATACATGGTAAATTAGAAATTAAAATTATGACAAATTTCGTTATTTAAATAGGTTATTGTTTCAGCTTCGTGCATTCGCTTCGGACTATCGTACAATGGCGTTGACAAAAATGAAAAGGGCAAGTCGGTGTCTCGCTGGGACGGATGCAGCAACATCGAGCTGGTGCGCTTCGAGCTGGCGACCAAGTTCCAGCATTACATCGACAGCTTCAACCTTAACACCAACCACTTCGCCGCCGAGTACGTGTACAAGCGCCTCAAGTTCCTCGGCAACAGAAACCTCAGCCAAGGTTTCACGCTTCTCTTTCTCGCCGTCTGGCATGGCATACGCTCCGGCTACTACATGACCTTCTTAAACGAGTTCTTGATCATGTTTATGGAAAAAGAATTAGAATCTATTATTAGCAAGACTGCTTGGTATGATAAGCTTTGGTCCAGCTCCGCTAAATACCCAATGTATGTTTTACTAAAGCTGTACACGATTGTTTTCATGGGTTGGAGCTTGGTGCCCTTCGACGTCAAGGTGTTATCGAAGTGGTGGCCTATATATAAATCCCTTTACTTTTCCGGGTTCATTTTGTTCTTGCCCTGGTCCTTCGTCTACAAACCAATACTTTTGAGTTTAGTCGGGAAAAGGAAGTCTACATAATTACTATCGTGTTATAACAAGCTTGGGGCTAGATGGCGCTGTGTGAAATTGTCCAAACATTTATTGATTTATTTATGACCAAGCGCGTTCTCATCAAATGATTACACACTGTTTACTTTGAAGTTACCACACGCGTAGAGTCGAAAATCATCTGAAAATACACTAAATAATTGTTATTAATGACTAACGTGGATGCATATTTGCCTCGTCAACAAGTATCTAGAAAAAGTGTGTGATATGTACAAGTGAATAATACTTATTTGTAAATCATACACTAACATATCAACTGACCTAATTGGCGGTGTACACTCTGTAGCTTCCTGACGCCCCTTCTCGGGTGACCCAACCCTCTGCACGACCTATTGCATAGCAAAGAATCTGTAAACGCGAACTTGCATTTGCTTATAAACTCAAACTAGTTCTAGCCATGTTGCTCTTGAATTAATACCCAACACTTATCTGTGTCGTCTGTCATGATGATGGCAGAAAGAAAAATGAACTAATCTGAAATTTTCTGTATCTTAGTCAGAATGCGTTTCTTCTTAAGTAGGTATATTCATCAGTTCGTTTCCAGAAAGTCCTGTGTCCAATCAGGGAGTAGCGTGGCTTTGATTCCAAATGTGCTCCACACATAGAAGATCTGCATGACATGGCACAGTTTTACATCTTACATATTTTCCTGTTGGGCGATACCTTGTTATTCATTGGCGATAGTGAAGGCCGACAATGCGATGTTGTTTATATCCACGAACGACTTCTCCTGAGAATCGAATTATTGATAACCAAATAGAAGTCCAATTTTCGCGTCCGACTTACTTCTTTGTGTTGTCATTTTGAAATGAGACCTAAGTACTGAATTCTATGCCTAAAATATAATTTGGGTTTATTTGGCGTGCATCCAAAAATAGCAGTCATTAAGCAGAAAAGTAACTGAAAATACGCACTGCGACTGCAAAACATTACCGTGGCAATGTCCTCGAGGTTGAGACATTAAATTTAGGTCATCAATACAAATTGTCGAGGTACTATAAAAACATCACATTCAATTCATATTCCTAAACACACTTTTTTGATAAACTAGGTTTAAGCTTATTCTTCGATTATTTATAAGGCAGATAGTGTTGACAATTTGAGATAAACCTCATAAACATATTTCGTATTCTTTCTTGGGTTTAAGTATTATAATAAAAAAACGTAAATTAGATATCGGTGTACGTTCCTTGGTTTATTTAGTCAGAAAAGAACTATAAGATGACTGTCGCTCGCTTATTTCAAAAAATGTGTTATTTTGCACTGCGAATGTGATTTTTTGAGGGAATGAAATTTTTTAGAAAATATCAGCAATCATCGTTGTGCGCCTAATTGTGGTTACTCGTTATCATGCCGCTTGATCCAGTCCAATGATCAAAGCTTCATCAAGCCATTTTGACCGAGTGTGGTGAGAAATTTTGAAAGGATAAGCCATTTGACGGACCCACACACGATCAAAATGGCTTAGTCGAGCCTATTTCAACATGCTACTGGATCAAGCGGTATGATCACAGGTGACCACCATAGTTCTTTTTAACGCCCCAGCCGAATTATAGTGAAAAAAAAATATGTGGGCCGGGTAATCTCCATTTAAATCCAAACGTTATAACCCGATTTAAACTTTATGACTTCTGTGAACATCGCGCGAGATGCTGCGCAGAACACAAATTCGATGTAAGCGTGTGAGAGAGACGTGAGGTGGGGCACGGCTAAGCGCATAGTGACTAACTTCACAGAAGTCATAAAGTTTGAATCGGGTTATAAAAGCGACGATCGTTATAAAAGTATCTTTGTCCAGGGGACAGCGGGAACAGATGTTTTTGCAGCTGACTTCGTACTCCAAATATGGACATGAAGTATTAAAACACTGTTTTTCATTCATATTACAATTGCATAATTTTGTATTATAATGGTCAGTTTATGACGTCATAATTATAGATTTAATTCTAAGACAGCACGATAGACTTGGTAGCTGGCAAAAGCTTGTGTAAATATCTAAAGCTGGCTAATTGCTGATATGCGAATGCACATTATATAATATATATATGTATACATAACACCGCTCTACGCTACGACAGTACACAATGATTGTTGTCGCTAATGCGGCGATTGTTTGATGCATCTATCAAGGTGATGGTGCTATAGTAAATACGAGAATATAATTGTATGGTACAGTAGGCAACAAAAGTCGCTGCACGCTTTAGAACTTTGTCATATAAATTTTCTTCACAGATATTTCAAAGTTTTGAAATGTCTTTGGTCAAAAACGTAAATACGACAAAGCACTAAATTGTTCATCGAGTTTCGTTGCTAACCGTACATTCCTCAAAAGTACTCTGTAAACCAAAAGTTATAATTATTAAGTAAGTGTCTAGCTAGACACTATGCCAAAGTTACGCGACTGAAGTTCGGCGGCAACGTTTTTAATAAGGAAAAAACGCTACGTAATTTTCGGCAGATGTGTAATGTTGCTAGCCATTCACAAAGCATTGCAGGCGTAACTTGGCCGAACTTCGGTCGTGTAACTTCGGCATAGTGTATCTAGACTGAGTTGTGTCGATTTCAAGGAAACATTACGTCAGTTCAGTACCCTACCTACTAGTAGTAACGAACACTTATCAGAAAAAAATCTACTAATAAAATGTTGTATAGGAAATTTCTACAGCGCCGTCTACCGCCGAAAAGCGAAATGGAAAGACAATTTCTATCGAGTACTTTTACGTGCGTCTTTTTTTCTTGATAAATGTTCGTGCTAGGGGTGGATGTGGTGGTGGTGGGAGGAGTTTGATGGATGATTTGGTTTGTTTCTTGTTATACTCTTTAGATCCATGCAAATATAATTTTGCATATATTTATTAAAGAAATGAAACGATCAACGAATTTAGTAATAATACGTTAAGTATTAGACTCTACAGTCACCGGATGATGTTTGGAAGTTTCCACGCTGTACTTATTCACAATAATTTATACATATTCGCTATTGACGTTTCATTAAAAATAACGAAACTGTTAAAAAAACGAACAGATGTTCACATTAATAGTGCTGAATCGTTTTTTAAGATAAATAATAATAATTTAAGATAATTTGTCAAACGATTCGAGATTAATAAATATAGATGTGCTAAAGTTCTACACCTCGCAAGTCGTCCTGTAAAATTACGAATCCACGTGACGAATCATGAAACTGGTGCATATATTTATGACGTATTCGTGATTTCGAAGTCTCGATTCATCAAAGTGTGTAGACGGTCATACTTGAGAGAATTAAATGCAACTGCAAAAATTAAACGCGTCCGCGTCGCATTAAGTTCCTATCCGGAATAAGTAACGATTCATCCAATAGTGAATACAGCGTAACTATAAAAACTTATATTGTAACGATGACGAACATAGTTGTAACGATATAGTGATCTTACTAATTCATATTATGAAGCATGTTATTTATTTTGCGCTATTCTCAAATTGGATTAACTTAACAATTTAGCAACTAGAGGTTACTCTAAAATTCAGTAAGTACTTAATTATGAATGCTTATACCTCCCTAAAAGTTGTTCTAGAGAGAAATGCATAATTAGGCAGTGAGTTATTATTGTAATGTTCATTTGGAACAACTTACTACCGTTCAAAATTTACTTGATTAGTTAATAAAATAACATAATAATTTATGAACATGTAATTCATTGTACAATGGACAATACGACAAAAAAGTAACATGACTTTTTTATTTGCTTTTCGAAAAGAGAATGTAAATAGAGATGACCCATATATTTTAGTCTTTGTTTAATATATTTTTTTACTTTAAAAGATTAAACATTTTGCCGGAAGTGACGTAGCTATAAGGCTCTATGTAGTGATGCAAGTGCATTATGTACCTGTCTAGTCGAAGATCACAGAGTACTCTTTTATATGTCGAAGATCAATCTAAAGGTTGTGCCAATCGGGGCCCAAGATAATAGCGTTACAAGTTGTCAATAGGCAGGGCACAGAGATCCAATAGCATGCAGGGGTCGTCAGAATATCCCATTAAACCAAAATGAAAATAAACGAAAAATAATTGCGAGGATTAACCGCAAAAACTTAGATCAAACCTAGCAAACAAACATTCAGAAAACACGTATGAAAACGCTGTCACTGTCAAACAATGTGACATTTTGAGTGACCTATTTTTTTAATGTGGCCTACAACGTGAGAAAAAGTGTATGCTTTTGTCGTGCCGAGCTGTGACGTCACTAAGGGTTTTTCATGTTTCATTTATTTTCTCCATAAATATTGCTTTCAAAATTCTAAAACTATTTTTCTCGCATTCATGAGGGGCAAATCTAGAAACTGTTTTTATTTGGACAAAATATTTTTGTCGTATTATCCATAACTGAAACAATTTAAATAGAATGAACCTACGTTTGTTTGTACATAAGTCATTTTGAGTTTAAAACACGTCAGTTCATTTCATTAGTATATTAGTTTATTGGTCGTGGGAGCGAAACTTTGTTTATTCCCTGCATTGTGCAATACCCCTGTTGGTGGTTCCGTTAACAATTCGCTGTGATATCCGCACCGCCGGTAGAATAGTGATTATGCTCTCTTCCTCCTAGCAATAATGTAATAAAAAAAACTTACATTAAGTTTCTTACACTAAATCATTGTTCATCTGGGAGCATCACTATTTCATTAGTGGTGCCTTTATAGTTTATTCGCGTTAAAAACCGCAACAGCACGGTAAAGGTGTTTAAATAAACAGTGGAGTAACATTTTTTTTTCGTGGCAGTTTCGTACGAAAGGTCTGCCTTCAACAGGTCACTGTGATATACTTTTAGATTTTCGCGTTGCATTTTATTAGATTGAAGTCACATGTATTAAACGCGTTTAAACTAAAACATAGGTGTTTAAACACAGTCACGAGTTGAGAAGCCGACAACGATGACCGATATCGAGATAGCGCGCAGTGGTTGCCGCGACGCGTCGGAATGGCGCGCGCTCTTCGTTGATTCACCACTATTATATTTCTTTACTTACACTATTGTACGGTACAGGGGTATGGCCAACAATGCAGAAATTATTCTGTGGTATATAGGTAGGATTCGGTGTATGAGTTTTTATAGAAAATAGGTAGCATAAGAGCATAACATAGATGTAAATAAATAAACCAGTACAATTTGGTCGTAATTTTTATAAATGGGACTGAGACCTGTGTATTTTTACCAATCACAAAAAATTGAATAATAGAAATTGATAATTCTTCGCTTGAATTAATAACGAATAGTTTTAGTAAGTATAAACTTTAGAAATTGGGTAAAAATGCACATTAATCGATCATACTAAACTTATTTAGATTAGTGGTTCTCACTGGGTTACCACAACTTGTCAAAATTTCTCAATAAAAATTTTAATCTTATACCTAATTTAAGGTTCACAATTCATTGGCGTTTTTGACATTTTTGTATAGCCTTATGTGCTGCTGACTGTACTTACCTAGGTACATATTAAAATTGATTGCGCTCAAATATTTAATCTTTCCCAAATAAGTTGATTGATTACCTACCTACACTGTACACACAACGGCACCTCAGACTACACATGTTGACCTTGAGACCGCCTTTATGCCCTACGCAATAAAAGCTGTTTTCGCAGTTTAACTGTATAACTTGACGTGCTGTCGTGCGTACATGTAGTACCTAACAAAACTTAAGTGTACCTAACAATACTTACATACTTAAGTGTGTAATCTGCGCGCGATGAGAATGGGATAGAACCTCGTCAAAGTAGATCGAAAATTGACTTATTAATTAATTTTAATTTAATTAATCAATTATTGACTTGTCTCTTACTTAACGTTGCTTCAGCAAAAGTTCCTTCACCTCGGATGCGTAACACTGTGTTCTTGGATATCCCTCTGGCTGGTCGGCGTACCTTGCGCGTCTCAGTTTGACAAGGTTCCATCCCATTCTCATCGCGCGCAGATTATACTAAAATGTTTTTCAGTTTAACCTTTTCACCGCCAACGTCGGCATATGACGTCATAAAAAAAAAGTGTCCCGCACGCCAACGTCGGCATATGACGTCGCCCAAATTAGATGCAAATTTAAGTATTCTACCAATCAGTTTAATTTTTTTTTTTGTCACAACATGAAGTATTCAGCCTTAATCATATATTTTCACCAAAAACACTAGAAATTATTGCATATATATTGCAAAATCTATTTAAAAATAATTGGCCGTAACCAAGCAATACAGTCCGAATGTCCTCGGCGCCAGCGTCGGGAGCTGCCGACAGCGACGTCACAGGTAGTGTTGTGCTAATGTGTTTATTAAAAGGTCAAAGTTTATTTATCAATTAGCATTTGGTCTGATAATTACGTCGAAAATATGAAATAAAAATGTTTATGGATACATTACAATGTAACATGGACTATCACTTAGTAAATTCTCTGTAACGAAACAAAAATATTTGGTTTTAATTTGCAAAAGTCTACACTCGCCGATTAAGTTTTCCCAGCACTATGTTTTTGCCTGTTAACCTGTACCCGGTCGCCAACGTCGTAATTTCACGTCGCGCTGTGACGTCACGCTCATCGCTTCTAAATAATAAGTGCTGTCACTGTACATACATCGATATTATATTTGTATAATGTTTATTTTTTTTAATGCAGTAAAGTTATTACCATTTTGGTGTTTTTACCGCGGCATTTGATAAGACTGTAAAATACAGTAGTGTTGCAAAAATTTTAAATGGCTTTAGACCTTTGCGCCTATTGTTTTATGCAGGTGCAAGAAATTCTAAAGAAGGATTAGAAAGAACAATACGCTGGCACCGAGGCACGGCGTACTTTGATCAATTATTGCGAAAGAAAATAGATAATTTGGCCGAAATATTTTTATGACTGCCCATTGTTTTTAAAACAGCTGCAAGATTTTTTAGGCTGACCATAAAACAACAATGGGTACGTCGCGGCATCTATCAATACACTAAAATACTTTCACTTTTTATAAAATAGGTACCAACAAAACTGTTCTTAATATTACTTACGAAAATATTTAGGAATAAGTCAACAGATTTTCCTTTAATTTAAGTATACGATGCAATGATATTGAATAAAAAATTAAGTAGAATCAAAATAAAATTTCTATCTAATATTGAAAGCGCTATAAAGGCTATCTTTGTAATGTATTTAATTAATCATCACGCAATTACATGTCACGAGGAGAGAAAATAAAGTACCTACAAAAGAATGTTATAATTATTAAAATTATGTCGATGTATTAGAGGAACAACACTATTGTTAAAGCACGCGGCTTATATAAAGTATGGTCCCTGTACGCCAACGACGGCAGCTCACGTCCGCCGAGGCGACGGGAAGCTTAACTAGGGACGTTCCATTTTCAATCACAATTATTTATTGTTTACTTGATATTTTGGTTGAATGTTAATTTAAACACACAGTTATTGCTGTGAATTGTTATGATTTACGGAATCTAATAATTGGATTTAAATAAATGTAAGAAAATTCATAGAATATGGGTAGGAAAAGGTAAAAAAGGGGTTGTCGATTGTAATCACTGGACATCACTATTTTTTGGAACCTGTTTTTATTGTTTTAGTGGCGTGGCGTGGGACAATAGATTTTTTTTTGCTATACTTGGCGGCGAAAAGGTTAATAGAGCATATTTAACTCTTCTTGTGATGTTATTCAGATTAAGACAGTATTTGTCTAAGGTTCTATTACTTAAAACAAACTACCAAACTTAATAAAAGTTAATGCTTTATACAGTTTTGTATGAAAAAATGTAATTGGCATTTATTTTGATCTATTTCAAGCTTCTTGGTGATCTTGAGTTTAATAAAGGATTAAAGTTTGAGTTGTAACATGATTGTAGTTGCTGGTTCGACTGTTATGTTGTTAGGTGATGTTTGTAGATAGTTTTGTTTTGCTTTTGGAAATTTAATTTAAATTATATTTTTTGGGAATAAATTGAGTCTACTTTAAATAACATATCCCTACTACCCAACTTATAAAACACTACCTAACTTTCCACAATCAGATTCTGGCTGCAAAAAATAAGGATTATTATATAAGGAATTATTAATGATGCCCGAGCAATTTGGAAAATGCCTAATATGAGATGGCAATAGTATATATTATGTGCCCAGATACCTTTAGTTATTCTTTGAGCCCGATACGATCATCTGATCTCCACAACTCTTGTAGATATCGCGTCTCCCGCTCTTTCCACACCACCGCCCCGATGATGACGGCCGGTTTTTCGCCGCCCCGCGAACTCGCCGCGCGTAATGCTAGTTTCAGTGTTTTCAAAACAAAGTCGGGATGCGCGCATGCACACTGCAGGTGCCCGCAGGCAGTGCAAAGAGCAGGACGCGTTCACACGAAGACAGACGAACGAGAAAGGTGGTGGGTGGAGCAAATTGCGGTGCGGTATTGCTGGGGCTACATTAGCGGGCTACGGCGAATATTCGTGTTAACGCGATGAATGTGGCCGGGTTCATCGTGTCATCGCGTAGCTTTCGGGCGAATGCTGGGGCTACATTAGCGGGCTACGGCGAATATTCGTGTTAACGCGATGAATGTGGCCGGGTTCATCGTGTCATCGCGTAGTATTCGGGCGAAGACGATGTAGTATCGGGGAGCTGTCGGTAAACTGGCGCGAATCAAAGGGATTTGTCGCGCCAATATTCGCTTAGGTGGCTACATCTACGTCAATTCAGTGTCGTCCAGACTTTGAAGCGAGACGGACGTGCATTTAATTTTTTACACTATGGAGTGGAGTAACGAAAAAGTGTTAGAATTCATTCAATTTTATGAAACTGAGAGTATTATATGGAATTTACTGACATATAATGCAAAGCCACTATTTCCTCCATTTTTAAATTACCGCCCACGTCTCGGCCGCACAACAAACTGAACAACACAATCCGGCACGATGCATCGCGTCAACTCGACATGAATCTTCGCCCGCCTTAATGTAGACAAGAACATTGCCTATACCCGAACACGATGTTTTTGTCGCGCCTACACGATACGAATCTTCGCCCGCTAATGTAGCCTCAGCATTGATGCTGGGGCTACATTATCGGGCTACGGCGAATATTCGTGTTAACGCGATGAATGTGGCCGGGTTCATCGTGTCATCGCGTAGTATTCGGGCGAAGACGATGTAGTATCGGGGAGCTGTCGGTAAACTGGCGCGAATCAAAGGGATTTGTCGCGCCAATATTCGCTTAGGTGGCTACATCTACGTCAATTCAGTGTCGTCCAGACTTTGAAGCGAGACGGACGTGCATTTAATTTTTTACACTATGGAGTGGAGTAACGAAAAAGTGTTAGAATTCATTCAATTTTATGAAACTGAGAGTATTATATGGAATTTACTGACATATAATGCAAAGCCACTATTTCCTCCATTTTTAAATTACCGCCCACGTCTCGGCCGCACAACAAACTGAACAACACAATCCGGCATGATGCATCGCGTCAACTCGACATGAATCTTCGCCCGCCTTAATGTAGACAAGAACATCGCCTATACCCGAACACGATGTTTTTGTCGCGCCTACACGATACAAATCTTCGCCCGCTAATGTAGCCTTAGCATAAGGCTACATTAGCGGGCGAAGATTCTTCATGTCGAGTTGACGCGATGCTTAATTTTATTTGATTTCTTAATTTTATTAAGATGGGCTCTGTAGTATGCCATCAAAGAATCTTTTTTCTTCTTCATTTCTTCTACTGTGGTAAGCCAACTGAGCATATTTTTAATTCGAATCCACGCATCATGTACCAAGTGTTTCTTTTTATGGCCGGGGTCACTAGGATTCCATATAATACTCTCAGTTTCATAAAATTGAATGAATTCTAACACTTTTTCGTTACTCCACTCCATAGTGTAAAAAATTAAATGCACGTCCGTCTCGCTTCAAAGTCTGGACGACACTGAATTGACGTAGATGTAGCCACCTAAGCGAATATTGGCGCGACAAATCCCTTTGATTCGCGCCAGTTTACCGACAGCTCCCCGATACTACATCGTCTGCATATGAGTATGACGAAGCGGGCCGGGAGGTAGCGGCAATAATGAAGTGAACGCGTTAGTAATCGCTAGCAGGACTCTCCGCCACAGAAGTCATTTAAATAAATAGCGACTCTTGCTTCGACACAATAAAGCGCAATTCAGATCGCACACAGCTACACAGGTCCTACGGCTACGGCTGCGGTTGTCTAGTTGCCTCTCTATCGCGTACGTCCGTCTCTTGTAGTGTAGGAGCTCTGAATCAGTGAACGTCTAACAATCGCGACTGAATTTCTCGCCCATAACGGATGCTGAATCGGACTTAGAATATCAGGAAGGTCTAATAAGCTCTTAACTGTTTTGCCTTGGTTACTGTCAAGAAAGCTGTTGGTGCTGTTCTGCCTGTCTCGGCGTGTGTTCAAACAGTAACAGTAGGTACTGTGCTGCCCAATGTTCTGTCTCTGGATGAATCTACGTTGTTTTGTTATGTTTATTACTTCCTGCGTCATTGTCGTTTACTCAAAAATCTTTTAAGAATCCAATGCATCACAACGGAATTTACCATCATTTACCTTAGAGTACGATAATAAATTATATTAATTTGCATATTTTTAACTTATTTATTCCGATGCATTGGATTTTTAAAGATTTTCGAGTAAACGACAGTGACGCAGGAAGTAAGAAGCAACGTAGATTCGCCCACCCGCCGAAGTTCGAAAAGTTAGCCGGTAGGGCCCCAGGGTACCTGATCAATTTCAGACAATTTTAAACTTCTGCGAACGCCTTAAGTTTCAAAATGGAAATTGTAGATTTTTGACTATATAACTTGATGTGCTGCTAACGCTAGCGGCACGGTAATAATAATCCGTGCTAACGGTAGGTACGGTATAAACTAGGGAGATTAGCAACTGGGTGAATCTACGTTGTTTTGTTATGTTTCTTACTTCCTGCGTCATTGTCGTTTACTCGATAATCTTTAAAAATCCAATGCATCACAACGGAATTTGCCATCATTTACGTTAGAGTACGATAATAAATTATATTAACTTGCATATTTTTAACTTATTTATTGCGATGCATTCTATTTTTAAAGATTTTCGAGTAAACGACAATGACGCTGGAAGTAAGAAACAACGTAGATTCGCCCAACTGCGTGGTAAATAACATTTTCGAGAAAAAAGAAAAATAAAATAGGGTAGACTGGGGAAGTAGTAACAGTGGACAATTGTAACATTGGCGATATTTCTACTACAAAGCCAATTATATGTGTGTGCGTCAGCAAGACTATGCGCCGAACGAGTCCCGACCGCTCAGCTCACCAGTCGGCGGCGCGCGAGCTGCGAAACGGACGTGTCGACGACGGATTTTCGTTTTCTGCAGAACCAAAGTAAGTTATTCGTTCTTATTATCGGTGTGACATTCCCTTAAAATCACTATATTCTCTCCAGGTTTTTTATTTCGTCAACTGCAGAGTTATCAGACTTGACAAAGCCAAGTTTTGGTCCATTAATATCCAGTAAATTATAAGATATTTACATTTTTCCATAGATTGTTAGTAAAGGACAGTTGTACCACCGCCAATGGGGACAATTGTAACGTTACAATCGTCCTCGTGTTACAATTGTCTCCGCGTCTGTTGGCAATAAATATATGTAATTGTTTTATAAATTATATGATGGTCAGTCAGCTGGGGCCTGCATAGTGGGTAGGTAGGTAGGTAAATATGTATGTTGGAATCTATACTGCATGTACTATTTGTTAACTGTAATCTCCGTCTTCGCCGTCGGTTGCAAGTTTTACTAAATATATGAAACTCTTTTAAATTGATATATTTTCTTTCAGATGCCACGGAACAGAGTAAGAAAGACGGAACGAGGAACCAAAGACGTATTCCTGTATGAAGAGGCGTACAAAGAAATTCAAGCTGGTCGTTCCATACGGGGTGCGGCAAGTTATATTAGTCACAATTGCGACAGTGATTAGATTTTAGTCTTCTTCTGTGAAGATTACTTTGTGATTACTAATTAAGCTTGAATTGCTACAATTTAGAATGATTTAATTTTTTTTATTTCAAAACCTATTTAAGTTGATTAATTTAATTACGTGGATATGCCAAATAATATGAGTCACGTGGCTGGGGATATTTGTAACGGTGGACAATTGTAACACCATACAAATAAAAATTGTTGAATATTTCGAAATTTTAATAGAGATTTAATGCTAATAATAAGCTTAAATTTAATGTAAGATTTAAAATTATCATTTGTCAAACAAAGAAGTCATTTTCGTTTATTTTGTTAAGCTAGAGAAGCTTTGTTATTTTTTATGAATGCTATTATGTATAGTTTTAATATTTTAGGAAGTAACTTGTTAATTTGATTTAAGACTGATTCCTTACCTATGAGACTGCAAATAAATAATAGTTTAAGTTTTTCTAATTAACTTACTGGTGTTTTATTTCATATAACACTTTTGTTACAATTGACCACATAATGGGTACAATTGGAGAGGATGTAATAATTGAAGAAAAGAGTGCTTTTGGCGCGTAAAAACTCGCGTGAGGCGAAGTGATTTTTTTTATTTCTAACTACCTTTTGAAATAAAAAAGAAATAGAGTGAAATGACAAGTATGAGACTTGTAAAATTTATATGTGAGAAAAGGAGAGAAAGAATGCTTTGTGTTGTCGGAAACGGAAAAGTATAATAATAAAATAAACGGATATACCAAGGAGTTTAAAACAAGGATTGTTGAAAAAGAAGGTTGATTATAATTCTAAATAAAGAGTATGGACGAAATGAGGTCGCATGTATAAAATAAATATAAAATATGATTTTAAATAAATAAGATGGGATTAATAAATAAAAGAAAAACACAACGTAATGTAAAACAAAATAACGGGAATCTACTTTATGGTTTACTCTACGAATAAAATTGTTGGTCATGTAAGTACAATCCGGTACCTAATTGGAAAACTATTTGAAGGGATACAGTATTAATCCTTCTTAAATACGTTAGTTACTTCATGCACATTATAATAATCTTCAACACTATATAATTTTAATAAATATCTTCGCAAAAAATTAACGCGCGTGGAACTCATGGTGAGCTAGTACTAAATAATAAAAACCTTTAGATTAAAACACATTGATTTATAATTTATTTCAATACTTAAGTCTAACAAAAGATATCTCAGTTTAATTAATAATACTAACATATTTACAATGAATAATATGCAGTTGGAAAGTTATATAGGTACTTAGTTATTCAATATTTAGTTAATTGGATACCTCTAATTAACTGATTTTCGGTATTTAACCAATTATATTTATTAATTAAAACATAATATAGGTACTTACCTATTCGAAAGTTTTGCAAATAGTATCGATCGACCACAACTGGCCCAGAAATAATATTAAGTACTAATCGGAACCTGTGAATTAGGTCCTAAATATAGGTAATGTTGTTAGGCGTGCACATACACATCGTTTTAGTGTGCGTTATACGAGATCGTGCAGACGCTATAACAATGTGCATGTGCACGTCTAACACATTCATAGCAAAAGGGTCTTCGTGTGATAGAACAACTATAGGTAGGTAGTAAGTATATGGAATTTCTAATTATAATGGTCTTTCAAATAAAAATTACTTTCCATTGAGCAATAACATCAGATGGAATTACGTAGAATTATATTATATTAGCTTAAATGTCAATCGACAGTGACCTATCGTGTACACGGCACCGGAGTTCAACAGGAGATCGACCGAATCTTTCTCTACTGAAACTGAACTGAACACATTGGACCGGAATCAAACCGAAGATGGACCGGAATCGAACCGAAGATGGACCGGAGTAAAACCGATGGACGACTTACTTTTTCACTTGTATTTGCTGCTATGTTACTATGGAATTTACAACTGCAACGAAATTGTTACTATGGCAACGGGGCCACCCAGTGTCTCGGTCTTGTTCTGGTTTCGGTCGATATATCCGGTGTCATTTACACGATCGCGACACTGGGGTCAAGCTTCCTATCCTCGATTTACAACCTCACCACTGTCTTTAATAATCATTTCACAGATAGGGATAGGTCGGGTCCAAATTAGTTGCTAGGCAATACCTAGGCAACTGTCGTTTATTCTTTAGTAATATCCAAGAACTTTAAAAGTCGCAAATAAAGAATTATGATTATGATTAAATTTATAGTAATATCAAACTATGCATAGCAACTAATCTGGATCCAGGCCTATCCCTATCTGCATTATTAATTCGCCGAAAGCAGTAAATGTGTCATAAATGAACGCCAATGAGCAATCGTACAAAAATAAGATGAATAAGATGATAATATTTGAAGATGGGTAACAACTAGCAAGCTAGTGTTAGTAAACTAGTAGGTAAATCTGGCTTCGTGTATACAGAACTTGCTTCATTTTAGGCTAGTAAGCTAATGATAAAGCTAGTAAGCTAGCATCTCAAACTATAATAGTTAATAGGATAGGTTTTGTTTCTAAGCTAGTAGCACGCCCCACCGGAACTATCTTAGCTTGCGTACTAGCTTTATTGTGGCTGGCGAAGCTAGTATTAGATTGGCTAGTGAGCAGCGAGTGACTGAGCTCAGGACTCACACTGACAGATCGCAAGTTGCTACGCATCACGCTTTTATGCTCCGTCATGCAGATTTTAGTAGAAAACTTAAGGAGACAATGTTTTCGGAATTTTTTTACGTCACTCGAATTATGAAGCGTGATATGTGGCACAGTGAGAGATATCGTTTAACATTAACAACGCAACAACAATAAATTATTATTATTATTATAATTATAAATGTTTGATTATTATTTAATTTAGATAAATTAATTTTATTTTCGTTTTTAAATATTGAGATTTTAGCATTCACAATTTTCGTTATTAAAAAATAAAAATCAGTTACATTTGTTTGATTCGATGCTTATAAAAAAACGGTTATTGGTTTCGTTTCGGTATGCATCGACAGTTTAGTACATAATTTTATTCGATGACTATAGATAAAATATTGTTTAATAATAATAATCGTCACGGGAAGATATCGAACCCGCACTACAAATTACGAGCTTAAAAAAACCGTGTCACGATTTGCCTGCTATAATCGGACGTTCGTCGTTCGATTTACTTGACACCTTATTCTTAAGTGATATATAAAACAGTATAAAATATGTTGTACCATGGTTGTACCTATACTGTAGTGATAATGTCACGAAGCCGAACGAACGTCGTCAGATTGTCGTTGTTTTCGGCGTAGGCTTTTTAGTGCAGGCCGCAGTGATCAATATAGATACTTTATAGATATAGATAACTCTATAGGTATTACTTATATACTTTTACAAGAATAGGATTTATTACCATAAACGTCGTAAGGGGCTTACGCTAATTTTTAACAGACTTATAGTAAAAATCAGTTTTTATTCCTTCAAGGCCCAGAAAATGAGACACAATAGATATTCTATTGTTGTCCGGCCGCATTCGGCCGCTCGGGCGTTGATGATTTAATATAAAACTATATGCCAAACATATTCCGGTTTGCCATATTCACTCAGTACAATCTCAGTACAAGCTTTTTCTCTAGGTCACCGCACATTTATAGTCACTACACGATAAACAACTGATTGTCCAACTTGCACCATGTGAATAACACTTAATGATAGTTCATTTCTTCCTAGGTCACGATTCTGAAAAATAGAAACAGGTAATTACTAATAAGCGACATTTGAGCAACTAGGAAACGAATAATCAGCAACAGCAATATAATCGTTGCTTGTCTGTGGTCCTCCAGTCTAGCCCCCATTGGGGTTGCACCACGAGCAAACATTTTAGCTCGTAGAGCACCCAAGGGGGACAAAGGGGTACCATGGAAAAATTATATGGCCCGTGGTACCCCTAATCGCCAGATAAATAAAATGCAAATACGCCTACGTTAAGCAGTTGGTTGTTCCTAGCTGCATTTGAACCCACCAACCGCATTAGGACCGTCCATGCCCAAGCAACGGCGACATTCAAATTGGCTGATGACAATAACAAATTATTCTGCCTCTTTCTTTAGCTGTCTAGCAAGTGCGAGCGGGACACAAAGAACTGTTTTTGTTTGAAGTTTCATTAAACCAATTTTGTAGCTAGCTTTGAAATGATAAATTAAGTTGTTATTTTAACTTCCTTCGCGATTTCATTAAATCAGTTTTCATGATATCCATGCCAACTGATACACTGTCAGTGTGAGTTAATAAGTTTGAGGAATAAACAGTCTTCAAAATCAGTCTTTAGGATTAAGTAATTAATCAAAGTACTTAGATATTATTCACCCATATGTAAACAATGCAGCAGTGTATTATAGTTTTGGTAAGTACACATGACAACACGTCAGGTTATACAGTTAAACTGCGAAAACAGCTTTTGTTCCGTAGAGCATAAAGGCGGTGTCAAGGTCAATATGTATAGTCTGAGGTGCCGTCGTGTGTACATTCTAATAACCAGTCTTCAAAAATAGTATTGTATAAAAATGGCACAAAAACTCAGATATCAATCTCATAATCTACAAAATCAGACTTTTGGTTACTTTGGGACGGATAAAAATCTTAAACATTATGATTTAAATTCACATTAAAATCTGTACATATTTTTGACGTGAAATAATACACTTTTATTGAATGTTGGCTATGAATATCCCTTATTGAATGTATTTAATAAATTTGACGCTAACTGTACCTACTTTATTTAATGTTTTGCGGAGTAGTCGCTTTGAGAAGTAGACTATATGCGAAGTAGGATAATTGCTGGTCGGCTAGCTACGAAGATGTTACATTGAGAAGTAGTTGAGATGCGTAAAAGCATTTACCTTATAATAAAAAAAGGTTATTGGTGCTTTAGATTCGGCTGGCACAGGATAAGGGATGGAAAAATTTATGATTTTATGATTAAGAGCTGTTTTTTTCTATAGTTTACTTACATCTAGCCGTGCAATTGTGACAAGTTTGGTTGAAAAATTACCAGTGGTTCAGACGGGTAAAAATAAAATCCGAATTCATGGAACAATAATAGATTTAGAGAAAAGTTATATTTCATGAATTCGTATTTTATTTTTTTTGGCTAGATGTAAGAAACAGCTGGGAAAAAATCAAGTCATAACATCAAAGGGCATTTTTCCTTTCCTTATCCTGCTACGGCCTAGCCGAATCGACCAATATATTGTACCTAATCAAAAATAAAAGAACCTAACTTATTTAGGTATATGTCGCAGGATTTGATATAAATAGTATCGACATAACAACGGTTCTAGGCACCAATAGCATCTATTCTTTCTCTCACTATATTATATATCGGTACAGTGCATTAATTGCGTTGTAAGTTTCAAGCTTCTAAGAAGTGGTCTTGCGACGCGGACGCCGATGATATGCAATGGCACATTTTGAATAAAAAACATTCGCTTAACTAGCACCCGTGATAAATCACACTCGTAATAAATAGCACCTGTAAATGAATCTCCATCCTTACTAATAGTATAAAATGCGAATTTATAATATTCGTTAAAATTAGAAGGTAGCACCATTCGTGTAAGCGCCTCGTTCGCCAGCAGATGGCAGGCACGTCCCGTGTATGTATCCATCACGTCACGTACCTCGTGTTATTGCAACGGGGAGTCGCATCGTTATTGATAAGGGGGAGGCATGTACTGGCCGTAGGGGTAAGACTTCGTGGGCAGCGGCGCGGGCACGGGCGCGGTCACGGGCGCGGTCACGGGCGCGGTCACGGGCGCGGTCTGCGGGGCAGCGGGAGCGCGCGACGCCGCCGTCGGGAACGCTGCCTGTGTCGGCGAACCTGCGCCCAAACCGCCATACAAAAACTCTCACATACATTGAAGGTTAGATTGATCAGATTTGCAAAAGGTTCGATTCTCACTTCGCCGGATTCAGTACAGACAATACAAAACATATCAATATTTATTTCTCAAAGATGCTTGGAAATTCGAAAATTATATTGATAACCTTCTTCGTGCAAAATCGGAGTAGCTGGACAGCCCTAAAATTAACGCTTTAGCAATTTTGTATGAGAATCCATTATAACTGTGTAGTAATAGATGTGGATTCTCATACAAAATTGAAGGCGTGTGACCATAAATGTTACTATTAAAACTCATTATTCACATGGTAATTCAAAAATATCAACAGCCAAGGAGGTCTTTGATCATCATCCATTATTTAAAATTAGAACTGGCTTTGCAAGTGGATAGTTCCGAATCACGGAACAGAGCAGAGCGTCATGAGCGCACTAACGCTCACCTAATCCGATTCATAGTTAAAAAACTTACGTTTAACATCATACGATTCGGACAGGCGGCATAAAATGACGTTGGATTATCTATGTAACGTACACGTGTATAGTTAAAAAAAAGTCTTGGCGCGTGAAGAATTACTGTTGATATTGCTTGTTATTTGGTAAACTTATCTTCGATTTAAATTTTCTTATTATAAAAATGAGTTCAAGCGACGAAAGTGATATTTTGACGCCACCTGAAACTCAAGAAGCGACAGGAGCTGTAAGGAAAAGGAGATAGAGGAGGATATTGATAATGTAGAAAACATGTTGTCTCCAAAATCAAAAGAACATTTCATGTAAACCAACTGCAACGCTCAAAGGACATTCACAAGAGTATAAATATAAGTCAGTAGCACAAGACAGTGTATCATCATAAAGTGAGTTTTCGTATTGATAAGTACAAATTTACCATTTTGTTTTAGTTAAAAATAGGCTAACAACTTTACACTTTTTTATTTGTTGTTGCAGGTTTCATGTTCGGCATTTTCGGTGCATGACGATGTAACGACATAATATACAGGATGAGAATCTCAAGACGGTGTGATTTGGTACTATCAATTTTATCACTGTTATGTTAAATAAAAATAAAATGTTAAGAACGTTACTACTTGGTCCGCGCATTATTTGAGAAAAGTACTATACAACCACAACTAGGCATTGAAGGACGAACGTGAAGATGTGAGCAAAATGAGAATCCGACCCTTTGCGAATCCGACCAAGTGCGAATAATTGACATTGAATAGGTACATGTGAGTGTACACACTAAACGTGTACTGCACATTCGGCAACAAAGTCCAACTTTGTAACGTAGGTTGCCAGGCACTCACCCGTGGAGCCATAGGGCGGCGCATAGGCGGCCCGGGCGTGCGGCGGTGGTACGGTTGGTTGGCACGGAGGGTACACTGGAGGGGGTGCGGCCGACTGGTACGGCGGATACGCGGCCGCCGCCGCCGGGGCGGGCGGGGGCCCACCCAGGTGGTACGCCCGATAAGCTGCCGAGGCTGGAGTCGAAAACCCACTTGCCACTGATGCACCAGAGTTGACAAATGCTTGTGATGCACTAGTAAAGTAACAAATTCCGATATTATTCAAAATTATAACTAAATAATAACGGCAAGAATGAATTATATAACATGCATGTCGTAATCACAACTATATATAAATAAAGTAAATAATGTACTCACCGATTATGAAGGGTAACTGGAGGCTCTGGCTGTGACTGAGCAACACTATGTCCATTCAGCAAACGGCTTAGATCGTTCGATGTAGTTGGTAAATTTGATGAGTTACTCCTAGATATTTCTGCACACAGGATGGGATTTGGCCGCGGCTCCGGCGAGGCAAGACGCTCTGTCGTTGAATTTGCTACAACGTATAAGAAACATGTATATAAAATAGCAGCGCATTAAGAAACGTATCAAAATGTATAAAATCCTAATGCTACTTACAATTACATAAATACCCTATTAATAAATCTCTCATTGATGATGACTGGATCTGAAAACCAAATAATACGGTAAACTAGGTCACAAGTTCAATAAAAATAACAAAAAAAAAAAAGAGTGTATTGAACCAAAAGCTTGTGAGTTGGTTACTAGATAACATTGAATATGAACTTAACTAATCTTTTGTACCGCTGTTAATACTTACAGATTCCATCATATTACTGGAATTAGTGAGTCTATCCTCAAGTAGCCTATGCATCATTAATTGCATGGATACCTAAAAACAAGCACAATTCCATTGTAATAAATAATCTGTCAAGTAAATAATCAATACTTTGAATAAAACTTAGGTCTATGTCGTATCGCGTGTAACTAGCTTAATCTGCCATTCAATTAACAGCCTTGTCTTTTTGATCCACAACGTGACTGGTCTTTTAACCGCTTCTTTTGATTTTTTTATTAATTGATACACGTATTTCGCTAGTTAAATAAATTAAAGTATACTTACTGACATGCCTAATGGTTGAGATTGGACACCCTGCAATAAAATTGACAAGTATAAAAAATTGTTAATGGGTGTGCATTTCACTTATTACAAAAAATACATACATCAATATATTCTTCAACTGCTAAGCAAATTTCTGTTGGCAGCAGGAACCTCATCATTGCTTTCATGTTCTCAGTCTCCTCAGATTTGCTTTTGTATAGGAACTTTTTGTACTCTTTCTGCCGATTCAACTTGTCCAGTTCTTCTAAACACAGGTCATTGCTACAAAGAAACCCTCAATGTGAGAAGCACTATTTGATGTGCAATGCATTGTATTTAAATAATATGATGTACCATAAAGCCCACGGAAAAGCGCCGCCGCCACTCATTGGGCAAAAAACAAAGAAATTTCAAAGTAATTTTGTCATGTTATGCAAATACTAAGCCCAAGGGGCTTGACTTAAAGGGATGGGTTCAAGTGGAAATAAGGTAATGCACCCGCAAAGCATCGGTGTATCACTGCGCAATACTTTCCATTCATCAAATTTTAATAGAAATATGGAAGATATTGATAATCTACACAATTTTGTATTCCGCATAGTTTTTTGTTAAGTGGACGGCATCATAACTTAGGGTAAGATTAAGTATACTTTTCGCACAGCTACAATAGCATCGTTTTGTTTATGATAAAAGTACACAGTTGAAATATTTGCCATCATGCATATTTTAACACGTGCTATATTGAAACTCAAAATATTTCAAGGCTGTTGTTTGCTATTTGAAAGATACTACATAAATTCGCTCACAACACCCTTATACGCCGATACGCATTGCTAGATAAAACTCGCTTAAACAAATTTCTTCTATTATAAATTTTCCTGGATTTTATCAATAACATTTTCATGCAAAAGTAGAATAGCTGAAGCGCAAACCTTAGCTCCCGTTGTACACACTTTTCGCATATACTGTCAGCTACTTGAGGTTCGTCAGTTTTCCTTAGCTTGCTTGTCCCAACTGAGAACAAAATCAACAAACGCCAAGCAAAACACAACATTAGCATTTATAACATTTGGTCATCGTATTGCAAAGAATCAAATTTTAACAAAGTTTTCCATGCCATATTACCGAAATTCACAAAATGTTATAATCTGACTGAATGAAGATAGTGCTATCCGGAACATGTGACAATTGCTCTCAGTCTCTCAAAGTTTTTGGAGCTCATACACAGTATTCGAAGCTCACAAACACAAAATACTTAATAATACTAGGCGGAACGCCCGAACACGTGACCGCTTGCTATCTGAGCAAACCCTCAGCTTTGTTCAGAAGAAATATTAAATATTAAATATGAAAAAACGGAGTTCTTATAGGATCAATTCGTTGTAAGATTGTGCACTACAAAATCCCCTTGGCTGTCTCTGTGTTTCGGTTTTTCCGTATGAGTCAAGACCCTTTGTCTCAGGAGCTCTTTGATCCAGAATCTTCTAAATCAACTCAAAACTCAATAGATTCGGTCGATTAGTCATCAGTTAGTCGAAAATATTTATTTCTATTGTCTAAGCCACCTACGTCTAAGCGCACGGAGGGAAACCGGATTCGGCGAACGGCGGCTGCAGCCGACTCTCCAACATCGAAGACGCGCGATCACTTTACACACAAATTAATACCTATCTGTTACTTTAACTATTGTTACAAAATTATTAATTACGGGCCGCTTTATAATCTCGAAAATCTAATTATTTCTTGGCCCTTCCTGTCGTGACCTCTATAGCTGTATAGGTCGGTCGCCTGCGTGGAGTATCATAAGGCTAAAAATTTGTGTCACATGCACCATCAATGTTACATGTTGACATAAAGGGAAGTTTTTAAATAACATGGCATGAAAAAAACACAAAATAGTTGACAACAAGCAGCAAAAGATTTTCTTAAAAATAGGAAATCATCGGTAGGTAGGTTGACGAGCTATTTATCCAGATAAGTACTGCTTTACTTTACAGACTGATAATTAGGCCGTATACTGTATGACAGCGGCGGCGGCGGCGGCGGCGGCGTGGGGAGCGGCGCGTTCAAATGTATAGTTTTATATGGAATTGTTTTCGATGGCAGACATGACAATATCAATGAGTGCCTGCGCCGCTGTCGCTGGGCCGCTCCCCGCCGTCACCCAGTTTAAGGCCTCACGGGCAGTTTCACAGATTTTGGTTAGATTTAAATTAATTATTTCATTTCTTTTTAATTATTTGCAAGTAATTTCGATTTTTTAATTTCGATCCATATTCAAATTAAATCAGAAGATAGTGCCACAGTATATAATATTAGTTTGATAGTGCTATCCGTAACCTGTGAAAATGAGGGTAGATTATGTGCGCAAGTTTTTTTTATTATAATTTACCATCTGTTGATATCTATAACTTTGAGTGACGAATCGGTGAGAGCACTCATGCGCTCTAAAACTTTGTTAAGAAAATAACAAGCAAGAACCCTATATTAGTTGTGAATAATGTGCGCGCCTTCTCACACGGAGATACTGAAAAATGTCAGAACTGTGACTGAACTAGTCAGTGATTACAATAAGAGCACTTTCACATTTAGGCGCTGCTAACGCTAGACAGAGGTGCATCTGTCATATGTATGGATATGACAGACGCACGGCTTACGCCACGACTAAAAAACCTATATGTGAAAGCGCCCTCACAAACTAGTTAGAAACTGTACCTCGCACACGACGCCACTCTAGTTGCAAGGGTTCAGTCACTTGTTATTTTTGCTCACAAAAGCACACGGTCAACAAGGAGAAAACATGTTGAGTGGATCGACTGAGGATGTAGACAACATTGTTTTATTATTATTTATAATAATCATCATAAACTCCTTCTCTTTAACTCCTTTCGTGAATAACCCTGATATTTTTGTAAATTATAGCGTGGATTATTATTCACTCCCACTCCACTCCACACCCATTTGCTCGTTCATTTTCACAAAAACAAAATATTTTTTGACAATAATCTCTGGTTACTCAGTTAAATAGTAGCGCGGCGACCGGTACATCAAGTCACTAGTGATCAGTTGCTAACAGTCACGTTACTGACCAGTTAGTGACTGGTTAGTGAATAGTCGCCTCATGTGCGGCGATGAGAATGTTTGGGCAGTGACGCTAAAGTAACTCGTTAGTAATCGGCTTGAGTAGCTTCGTGTGAGAAGGGCCTTATTCTTTACATGTTCAGTGGCCCTACAGTAGCCCCTAGACGATCAAGCATGGCTTGTCAATCATTTACATTGCATTACCACCACCACTACCATTTGGGGGCGTGGCCTACCTTTGTTAGGCCACGGTGAACACGTGATACCTACGTGCCAGTCAAACATCGCTCCTAGACGATCAAAATGTGATCAACAAGCCAAAGTAAATGATTGACATGCAGTTTTGATCGTTTAGGGGGTACATAACATGAGTTGATGCAAACAGTTTTCGCTACTGTAAACTATCGTTTTCTCTCTTTCACTCGCATTGAATGTGAGCAGTATATCCGATAGTTTAAGGTAGCGAAAACAGTTTGCATTAACTCATGGTAGAGCTACTGGTAATGTCAGTTTGTCAACCATACTTAAACTAAGTATTTATTTAATTTGATTCAGCATAAAGCTTTATTGAGATAAGTTTACCTCATTATATACCATAATATAGGTAGTTAATTGAATGCATCTAATAGATAATAATAATCTTCTTAATACTTTGTCTGAAAAATATTTAAAGACTCTTGCCTACTTTAGATATTTATGATTCATGAAAGTGTTCTTTGTCCACAGTTGTTTTAATTAACTATATCAATAAATAACATAATAATATTACAAGAACACCATATTATTATTAATTATAAGAGATGTAGTATTTGATACAAATTGTATGATAAAAGGAAATAATTAGAGGAAATTATATGAAGATTCTCATACTTTCTTAGTAAGATATTATTTGATCTTAATTTCGAAACATATTCGCTTTAGCATCAGTCTGATAAGATAAATAACAATTTTAAATATTATAGTCAAGTCTTATATCGCTAAGCAAAATAGTTGGAATTATTATTTAAGTTGTAATGAAACATATATGAATATTATAAAATTCAGAGTTTAATAAATATTATATTGACTGTAATTATGTCTTGGTTGATTTCTCTGACATAAATTCTTTCTTTGTTTAAATTATTTACAAATGCTGCTTACCTTCATAA
This sequence comes from Catoptria pinella, assembly GCA_963556745.1. Taxonomy (NCBI): domain Eukaryota; kingdom Metazoa; phylum Arthropoda; class Insecta; order Lepidoptera; family Crambidae; genus Catoptria; species Catoptria pinella. The sequence continues at coordinate 12,234,717 of OY750758.1, read as the reverse complement.
TTATTGTCATTGAATGTCCTTTTTACAGCACAATTTACTATGTTTGGAGGAGGTTTACTGGCATCAAATCTGCAAAATCAAATAAGATGTTCACAGATTATTATTATAGACAAAGTGTAGAAACGAGTTTGAACTGGGTAGGTTTTCTATATCTCTTATTTTTGATTATTTATATGTCTCTTATGAAAACTAAGCTAACTTATTCAATAAGTTAAGCGAAAACAATAAATTTTGCCTAAGTTAAAATAAATGAATTGGTAATTTTTGCTAACAAAAAAGCTATCACTTTCAAGGTATTTTTTTTGTTAACAAAACTAAAGTAAAGTTTTTATTATTACTGATAGTTGACAATCATGATCGATATTAAATCAAGTACCAAATGAATATTTTAAATCGACAAGTTATAAGATTCTCTGTTTGTGAGAAAATATTTGCAATTTATTCAATACCTTTTATAGATAGTGCACATTTTTATGTTTCTTGAATTAAACAATACTTACTTGAATTTATTGTACTACTTATCTGACTTATTGTAAATGTGATGAAAACAATTTATTTTATAGTTTTCTTTCTTTGTCAAATTACATGCAAGAATTTCTGCAAAAAGTGTCAACAAACAACAAACAAATAAGAAGTTTGATGAAACCAATCTTACAAAAATTATATGTATAAAATGAGCAAGGATCATTAGAGTCCTCTCCTTCTTCACTACAGTAACTCAATGTTGCTATTTCTTTCGCGGTACGTGCGACATCGTCGCGCTGGTTCTTGTGTGTCTGTATCGCTCGGGCGCAAAGTGTCTGTGTGACACAGGCTTACTACAGGTTGATATTAAATTTTAGTAAAAAAACCCTGCGCGCTAAACACAGAGGCTTTTTCAACATATTAAATTTTAATAATATCGTGGCCTGTCAAACTGTTATGTAAGTTAGTTGGAACTAAGTTAACCAGAACTTGTGACAGAGGCCCTCATAATAATAAAAATGCATTTAGACAGGAATTAGTCCAAGGACCCTATGTAAAAGTAATTAGTAATTACATAGTGGGTATTTATAATATCATCAAGTAAGTTTATACATTTAGATAAAAATATATTTAAATATAATATTGTACATTTGCAAGTGTGACCTGCTGAGAGAATGCCCATTTGACAGATTTATCAAGTTCCCTATGTCAACTGAACAAAGTATATTTTCTAAAGTCCAGAAAAGAAAATAGTCTGATATAAACTTTATTCAGTTAACCTAGGGAACTCAATAAATCTTACTTTAAACTTGTAAAAAAATAAACAATACTCACAATGGAAGTGGTGGAGGTGTTTGAGTTATTAAAGGCACAGCCGGTGTGGCTAATGGTGGTGGTGGAGCTAAAACAATATAGAAAAAATGCCACAAAGTAAGTTAAAAAAATTGCTAATGGTCATGTCACGAAGGCCGTTCCGCTATGCATGTGGTTAAAAAAAGGAAATTATATGAAGATTCTCATACTTTCTTAGTAAGATATTATTTGATCTTAATTTCGAAACATATTCGCTTTAGCATCAGTCTGATAAGATAAATAACAATTTTAAATATTATAGTCAAGTCTTATATCGCTAAGCAAAATAGTTGGAATTATTATTTAAGTTGTAATGAAACATATATGAATATTATAAAATGCAGAGTTTAATAAATATTATATTGACTGTAATTATGTCTTGGTTGATTTCTCTGACATAAATTCTTTCTTTGTTTAAATTATTTACAAATGCTGCTTACCTTCATAATTATTGTCATTGAATGTCCTTTTTACAGCACAATTTACTATGTTTGGAGGAGGTTTACTGGCATCAAATCTGCAAAATCAAATAAGATGTTCACAAATTATTATTATAGACAAAGTGTAGAAACGAGTTTGAACTGGGTAGGTTTTCTATATCTCTTATTTTTGATTATTTATATGTCTCTTATGTCCGAATTACATCAGGCTATTTTATGAACCAGAATACATCAGTGGTGAGGATTCCAGTGCCCTATTTAATAAAGGGTATGATTTTATCAATTACCTAATAAATGCATTTTCAGTGACCTAATAAATAATATTTGTTCCTAAAATAGTAGATCTGTCACTTAAATTTAATCACCAAATAATATAAAAACGCTTACCTAAATATTAATTAATAATTACTTGGAAATAATATCAATCATCAAATAATTATATTGGGTTTCAAAATAATAAAAGTGTCACTAAAACTGAATCACCAAACAATTAAAAATGTTTACCTAAAAATATATTTGATTATTGAAAAATAATATTAATTTATTACATAATTCAACTGAAATTTGAAAATATGGGTACAATTAATTAAATTAAACTACAATAGGTTTTAATCATATAATTTACATTTAAAATCGAAACAAAACACTACTTATCTAAAACTAAACAAAACACTGCAGTCAAGTGCGAGCTGTGCGAGTTAGTTAGGTATATTTGTTACCGGCCAAACCCGATTTTCAGGACAAACTAGTTTGGCCTAGGTTAAACTAGTTCTTCCTATACGCGATGGGATTAACTGGTATAGCCTAGACCAAACTACATAGTTTGTCCTAAGCCAGATAGGATAAACCAGTTTAGGCTAGGGCAAACTAGTTGATCCTGATATAAGCATTATGGCCAAACTAGTTGATCCTGATATTTATGGAGCTTCGCTCGTTCCGCTGCGAGTGGTCTAAACACTAACCTAACCTAACCTACCTAGTGCATTTAAATTTTCACAGCCCGCCAATTTGACTCCGCCCCTACTTAGGAATTTTTCTATTAATTAAGTGACACATCTATTATTTTGATGATTGAACGATTAAAATGGTGATAGATTTACTATTTTAGGTACAAATATATTATTGCTGCCAGGGACTTACTTTTTAGAGGACAGATCTTTAATTTAGGTTATAGAAAAAAGTGATCAAACTATAATTTAAGAGACATATTTACATTAATACGGTGATTTATACTTATAGACAGATTTGATAAATATGATGACTAATATATTTCTTGGGGATAGATATTATAATTTGGGTATTGCAGATTAGTGACACATCTAAACTTAGGTGACAGAAAATATTGTTCCCTTTAATAAACGTGAGAATTTATCACCTGTCATCACAATTTTATATTCTTTGCATCAACCAATTTGAAAATAGTACAAACTACTCATAGCTACACCGCAATCTAAACAAAATTGTCATGACAATCGACAAATTGACGTGTTATTAAATAGAGCCCAGCAACATTCTAAACCATATGCCATGAGGCAATTAAAAAATATTGACAAATGACATTTCAAAGTTGTAAATACTGCAATTTTTTTATCGGTTGAAATTGTATCAAAAATAAGTGCTTTAAATTGTTTTAAATATCGTATAGAATCAGTTCACTATTGTTTACAAAATAAAAATCGTATAGGTTATCGCTTTAACTTTTGAAGCAAATGTATTTAATGAACAAGTTGTCAAATTTCGCCCGCTCCATATGTAAGTAATCAGAAATTCTAAGAAACCATATTCATGTTTGTATTTTATAAGTTCCTTTTCTTTACTCATGTGTCATTAGGCCCACATTAAGTGGTCATTAGGCCGAGATTAGAAATGCCTATGGTGTACAGACACTGGCTGCTCTGTACCACAGAGGGTATTTCAAATTAAATGCGCCTGAAAGCCCTGTGCGGTTCAGAGCTTCACCTGCTCTGTACTGTACTAGGTTTTCTACTTAAAAAACCCTGTGGAACACAGACTATTCTGGAAATTGCAGTTCATAGTGATGAAAGTAAGTAGATTATTAAATTAAATAGTGTTTTACACACTTGTATTGTTATGTATTTTTATATAATACTAAATAATATACTAGAAAAAATAGGACGTCCGAGAACATGATCTGGTGCGAGTCCTATTTTTTCTAGTATATTATTTAGTATTATATAAAAATAGCATTGTGAATGCTTAAATCTCAAAATTTCAAATAAACAATACTTACTTGAATTTATTGTACTACTTATCTGACTTATTGTAAATGTGATGAAAACAATTTATTTTATAGTTTTCTTTCTTTGTCAAATTACATGCAAGAATTTCTGCAAAAAGTGTCAACAAACAACAAACAAATAAGAAGTTTGATGAAACCAATCTTACAAAAATTATATGTATAAAATGAGCAAGGATCATTAGAGTCCTCTCCTTCTTCACTACAGTAACTCAATGTTGCTATTTCTTTCGCGGTACGTGCGACATCGTCGCGCTGGTTCTTGTGTGTCTGTATCGCTCGGGCGCAAAGTGTCTGTGTGACACAGGCTTACTACAGGTTGATATTAAATTTTAGTAAAAAAACCCTGCGCGCTAAACACAGAGGCTTTTTCAACATATTAAATTTTAATAATATCGTGGCCTGTCAAACTGTTATGTAAGTTAGTTGGAACTAAGTTAACCAGAACTTGTGACAGAGGCCCTCATAATAATAAAAATGCATTTAGACAGGAATTAGTCCAAGGACCCTATGTAAAAGTAATTAGTAATTACATAGTGGGTATTTATAATATCATCAAGTAAGTTTATACATTTAGATAAAAATATATTTAAATATAATATTGTACATTTGCAAGTGTGACCTGCTGAGAGAATGCCCATTTGACAGATTTATCAAGTTCCCTGTCAACTGAACAAAGTATATTTTCTAAAGTCCAGAAAAGAAAATAGTCTGATATAAACTTTATTCAGTTAACCTAGGGAACTCAATAAATCTTACTTTAAACTTGTAAAAAAATAAACAATACTCACAATGGAAGTGGTGGAGGTGTTTGAGTTATTAAAGGCACAGCCGGTGTGGCTAATGGTGGTGGTGGAGCTAAAACAATATAGAAAAAATGCCACAAAGTAAGTTAAAAAAATTGCTAATGGTCATGTCACGAAGGCCGTTCCGCTATGCATGTGGTTAAAAAAAGGGGGTGCATATGCACTCCTAACAACAATAACAGCCGAACAGACTTCGTAAGATAGAACATCTATACCAGGCAATGATAATACAATAGACATCTTTTTTTTTCAACTGTACACCCATGGGGCAAACAAATAACTTTGATGACTGTTTTTATTCAATGATTGATTGAATGATTAATATTAATGAAAGTGATCCTATTCAATGTTGTGTTACCAAATAAGGCTCTATGATTTGTTTCAAGTACCTGTGTATATTGCAGTTGCTATGGGAGCAACTGCAGAAGGTTCAGTGGGCGGTGGGGGTGGTGGTGGAGGCGGAGGTGGTGGCATTACTGAGGGGACGGGCAGAGGTGGAGGTAAGGTCACCAGCGGCGGCGGAGGAGGCGGCGGTTGAGTCATGAACATAGGCAGCGGGGCTCCTTCAATGCCCTGTACATTATTGTTTACAGCCACAGCTGCTGCTGCATTCATGGCAGTATGTCTTTCTAACAACACACGCGGCAGTTGGCCCGTCGTACGAAAAAGAGTTTCTTCCTTTTCTGAAGTGTGAAGATACGTGCAATTTGGCAACCTACAACCTGTTCGGTTTTGATAATCGTGACAAAAATGTATGATGGACTTCATTTCTTCTATTGTACACTCATGTCTGAATTTACATTGGCCATGTTTAGTACAGATACCCCACACGTAATCACGACAAACATCAATTTGTGGTTCGAGCGTGGATATATTTCTCAAACGAGGGTCTCTTGATGCACAGGATTGCAATGTTATGGGGCGGCCATTTTGTTCGTTTTGAGAATTCATTTTCTGAAAACATCGAGAAACGATTATAGTTCAATTTATTCTAAGTACGATTCATGGTTATATTATAAATAAAAACTTCGCTATCACCTTTTGATATTCGGGTTTCGCCTACGTCAATAACAAACACTTCATGACATGAACACCTTTCACGATATCACCACGCACTAGCGATGTGCCGAGTACGGCTTGACTTGAGTCAGACTCGATTCCTGCTCTGGACTCGCCTACTCGAATACCAATTTATTTTGATTCGAGTACGGTGGACTCGATTTCGGTACTCGAGTCAGGAAGAATCGTTTTTTTCGTGAGTGTCCTTGATTTTACGAGACTTTTGAGACAGCTTTTAGAATAAAAAAAATTAAATGTGTGTGAGTTTTGATTAAACAACTTTCTTTAAGCTTATTTTATTCGTCTAGATGATATGTTTGTACTAAATTAATAACTCGATTATCTTTTTAATAAGTACCTAAAATATTAAGTTTGTAACAAATATCTGAAGTTCTTAAATAGCTTCTAAAAATATATCTTTTTGTTGTGTAATAAAACAAATAAAACTTGATCTCGTTTCGGATTCATAGAACATTTCAATGTTTTTTTTGTAATGTTTAAAAAATATTGATTTACTATCGTTGTAGTTGTATCATTACGCTAAACCTATCCTACATGCTATTTTAAGTTTACTCCTTTTCAAATTTTCCTTTTCGTTCTAAAATCATGGGTAAGGATCTCGAGATCTAGACTCGAGCCCTGGACTCGAATCGCGGAATCGAGTCATGATTCGAGTACCAACCATAAAACTCGAGTAATGGACTCGAAACGCGGAATCGAGTGATGATTCGAATACCATATAAACGGACTCGAGTCGGTTTATACGGTGTTCGAATCCTGACTCGATTCCTAGTCTAGTCTAGTTCAGCCGCAGTACTATGAAGCAGAAGTTGGCCTTCTTCTTGATGTACTCTGTCACGTACCGGGGCTCCATCGGCTAACTTACATTGCTATCGTAATCACTCTGATTTGACAAATGGATGTGATACATTGCTACTTTTCTTTGGTAAGTGTTTATTAGTGCCAAAACGAAGTTGCACTAGCAATGTATCACATACATCTGCCAAAACACAGTTTACACTTCACTGTATTTAGCCGATAGACCCACCGGTCGTCCCCCGCGGTGACGGTGTAGTGCAGACGGGACACGTATACCACCGTGGCCAGCGAGATTCTTCCTGAAATCCTGACTCGATTATCGGACTCGAGTTTAGCGTACTCGAATCAAAATAAATTGGTATGCGAGTAGGCAAGTCCAAGGCAGGAATCGAGTCTGACTCGAGTCAAGCCGTACTCGGCACATCACTAGGTGACGCGGAGTCCTTGCTTTTTTTACTCGTCCGTTATTGCGTGGTGATATCGCACAGAGTACTTTTGTATATGGTGATATCGTGAAAGGTGTTCATGTCATGAAGTGTTTGTTATTGACGTAGGCGAAACCCGAATATCAAAAGGTGATAGCGAAGTTTTTATTTATAATATAACCATGAATCGTACTTAGAATAAATTGAACTATAATCGTTTCTCGATGTTTTCAGAAAATGAATTCTCAAAACGAACAAAATGGCCGCCCCATAACATTGCAATCCTGTGCATCAAGAGACCCTCGTTTGAGAAATATATCCACGCTCGAACCACAAATTGATGTTTGTCGTGATTACGTGTGGGGTATCTGTACTAAACATGGCCAATGTAAATTCAGACATGAGTGTACAATAGAAGAAATGAAGTCCATCATACATTTTTGTCACGATTATCAAAACCGAACAGGTTGTAGGTTGCCAAATTGCACGTATCTTCACACTTCAGAAAAGGAAGAAACTCTTTTTCGTACGACGGGCCAACTGCCGCGTGTGTTGTTAGAAAGACATACTGCCATGAATGCAGCAGCAGCTGTGGCTGTAAACAATAATGTACAGGGCATTGAAGGAGCCCCGCTGCCTATGTTCATGACTCAACCGCCGCCTCCTCCGCCGCCGCTGGTGACCTTACCTCCACCTCTGCCCGTCCCCTCAGTAATGCCACCACCTCCGCCTCCACCACCACCCCCACCGCCCACTGAACCTTCTGCAGTTGCTCCCATAGCAACTGCAATATACACAGGTACTTGAAACAAATCATAGAGCCTTATTTGGTAACACAACATTGAATAGGATCACTTTCATTAATATTAATCATTCAATCAATCATTGAATAAAAACAGTCATCAAAGTTATTTGTTTGCCCCATGGGTGTAAAGTTGAAAAAAAAATATGTCTATTGTATTATCATTGCCTGGTATAGATGTTCTATCTTACGAAGTCTGTTCGGCTGTTATTGTTGTTAGGAGTGCATATGCACCCCCTTTTTTTTAACCACATGCATAGCGGAACGGCCTTCGTGACATGACCATTAGCAATTTTTTTAACTTACTTTGTGGCATTTTTTCTATATTGTTTTAGCTCCACCACCACCATTAGCCACACCGGCTGTGCCTTTAATAACTCAAACACCTCCACCACTTCCATTGTGAGTATTGTTTATTTTTTTACAAGTTTAAAGTAAGATTTATTGAGTTCCCTAGGTTAACTGAATAAAGTTTATATCAGACTATTTTCTTTTCTGGACTTTAGAAAATATACTTTGTTCAGTTGACATAGGGAACTTGATAAATCTGTCAAATGGGCATTCTCTCAGCAGGTCACACTTGCAAATGTACAATATTATATTTAAATATATTTTTATCTAAATGTATAAACTTACTTGATGATATTATAAATACCCACTATGTAATTACTAATTACTTTTACATAGGGTCCTTGGACTAATTCCTGTCTAAATGCATTTTTATTATTATGAGGGCCTCTGTCACAAGTTCTGGTTAACTTAGTTCCAACTAACTTACATAACAGTTTGACAGGCCACGATATTATTAAAATTTAATATGTTGAAAAAGCCTCTGTGTTTAGCGCGCAGGGTTTTTTTACTAAAATTTAATATCAACCTGTAGTAAGCCTGTGTCACACAGACACTTTGCGCCCGAGCGATACAGACACACAAGAACCAGCGCGACGATGTCGCACGTACCGCGAAAGAAATAGCAACATTGAGTTACTGTAGTGAAGAAGGAGAGGACTCTAATGATCCTTGCTCATTTTATACATATAATTTTTGTAAGATTGGTTTCATCAAACTTCTTATTTGTTTGTTGTTTGTTGACACTTTTTGCAGAAATTCTTGCATGTAATTTGACAAAGAAAGAAAACTATAAAATAAATTGTTTTCATCACATTTACAATAAGTCAGATAAGTAGTACAATAAATTCAAGTAAGTATTGTTTAATTCAAGAAACATAAAAATGTGCACTATCTATGAAAGGTATTGAATAAATTGCAAATATTTTCTCACAAACAGAGAATCTTATAACTTGTCGATTTAAAATATTCATTTGGTACTTGATTTAATATCGATCATGATTGTCAACTATCAGTAATAATAAAAACTTTACTTTAGTTTTGTTAACAAAAAAAATACCTTGAAAGTGATAGCTTTTTTGTTAGCAAAAATTACCAATTCATTTATTTTAACTTAGGCAAAATTTATTGTTTTCGCTTAACTTATTGAATAAGTTAGCTTAGTTTTCATAAGAGACATATAAATAATCAAAAATAAGAGATATAGAAAACCTACCCAGTTCAAACTCGTTTCTACACTTTGTCTATAATAATAATCTGTGAACATCTTATTTGATTTTGCAGATTTGATGCCAGTAAACCTCCTCCAAACATAGTAAATTGTGCTGTAAAAAGGACATTCAATGACAATAATTATGAAGGTAAGCAGCATTTGTAAATAATTTAAACAAAGAAAGAATTTATGTCAGAGAAATCAACCAAGACATAATTACAGTCAATATAATATTTATTAAACTCTGAATTTTATAATATTCATATATGTTTCATTACAACTTAAATAATAATTCCAACTATTTTGCTTAGCGATATAAGACTTGACTATAATATTTAAAATTGTTATTTATCTTATCAGACTGATGCTAAAGCGAATATGTTTCGAAATTAAGATCAAATAATATCTTACTAAGAAAGTATGAGAATCTTCATATAATTTCCTCTAATTATTTCCTTTTATCATACAATTTGTATCAAATACTACATCTCTTATAATTAATAATAATATGGTGTTCTTGTAATATTATTATGTTATTTATTGATATAGTTAATTAAAACAACTGTGGACAAAGAACACTTTCATGAATCATAAATATCTAAAGTAGGCAAGAGTCTTTAAATATTTTTCAGACAAAGTATTAAGAAGATTATTATTATCTATTAGATGCATTCAATTAACTACCTATATTATGGTATATAATGAGGTAAACTTATCTCAATAAAGCTTTATGCTGAATCAAATTAAATAAATACTTAGTTTAAGTATGGTTGACAAACTGACATTACCAGTAGCTCTACCATGAGTTAATGCAAACTGTTTTCGCTACCTTAAACTATCGGATATACTGCTCACATTCAATGCGAGTGAAAGAGAGAAAACGATAGTTTACAGTAGCGAAAACTGTTTGCATCAACTCATGTTATGTACCCCCTAAACGATCAAAACTGCATGTCAATCATTTACTTTGGCTTGTTGATCACATTTTGATCGTCTAGGAGCGATGTTTGACTGGCACGTAGGTATCACGTGTTCACCGTGGCCTAACAAAGGTAGGCCACGCCCCCAAATGGTAGTGGTGGTGGTAATGCAATGTAAATGATTGACAAGCCATGCTTGATCGTCTAGGGGCTACTGTAGGGCCACTGAACATGTAAAGAATAAGGCCCTTCTCACACGAAGCTACTCAAGCCGATTACTAACGAGTTACTTTAGCGTCACTGCCCAAACATTCTCATCGCCGCACATGAGGCGACTATTCACTAACCAGTCACTAACTGGTCAGTAACGTGACTGTTAGCAACTGATCACTAGTGACTTGATGTACCGGTCGCCGCGCTACTATTTAACTGAGTAACCAGAGATTATTGTCAAAAAATATTTTGTTTTTGTGAAAATGAACGAGCAAATGGGTGTGGAGTGGAGTGGGAGTGAATAATAATCCACGCTATAATTTACAAAAATATCAGGGTTATTCACGAAAGGAGTTAAAGAGAAGGAGTTTATGATGATTATTATAAATAATAATAAAACAATGTTGTCTACATCCTCAGTCGATCCACTCAACATGTTTTCTCCTTGTTGACCGTGTGCTTTTGTGAGCAAAAATAACAAGTGACTGAACCCTTGCAACTAGAGTGGCGTCGTGTGCGAGGTACAGTTTCTAACTAGTTTGTGAGGGCGCTTTCACATATAGGTTTTTTAGTCGTGGCGTAAGCCGTGCGTCTGTCATATCCATACATATGACAGATGCACCTCTGTCTAGCGTTAGCAGCGCCTAAATGTGAAAGTGCTCTTATTGTAATCACTGACTAGTTCAGTCACAGTTCTGACATTTTTCAGTATCTCCGTGTGAGAAGGCGCGCACATTATTCACAACTAATATAGGGTTCTTGCTTGTTATTTTCTTAACAAAGTTTTAGAGCGCATGAGTGCTCTCACCGATTCGTCACTCAAAGTTATAGATATCAACAGATGGTAAATTATAATAAAAAAAACTTGCGCACATAATCTACCCTCATTTTCACAGGTTACGGATAGCACTATCAAACTAATATTATATACTGTGGCACTATCTTCTGATTTAATTTGAATATGGATCGAAATTAAAAAATCGAAATTACTTGCAAATAATTAAAAAGAAATGAAATAATTAATTTAAATCTAACCAAAATCTGTGAAACTGCCCGTGAGGCCTTAAACTGGGTGACGGCGGGGAGCGGCCCAGCGACAGCGGCGCAGGCACTCATTGATATTGTCATGTCTGCCATCGAAAACAATTCCATATAAAACTATACATTTGAACGCGCCGCTCCCCACGCCGCCGCCGCCGCCGCCGCCGCTGTCATACAGTATACGGCCTAATTATCAGTCTGTAAAGTAAAGCAGTACTTATCTGGATAAATAGCTCGTCAACCTACCTACCGATGATTTCCTATTTTTAAGAAAATCTTTTGCTGCTTGTTGTCAACTATTTTGTGTTTTTTTCATGCCATGTTATTTAAAAACTTCCCTTTATGTCAACATGTAACATTGATGGTGCATGTGACACAAATTTTTAGCCTTATGATACTCCACGCAGGCGACCGACCTATACAGCTATAGAGGTCACGACAGGAAGGGCCAAGAAATAATTAGATTTTCGAGATTATAAAGCGGCCCGTAATTAATAATTTTGTAACAATAGTTAAAGTAACAGATAGGTATTAATTTGTGTGTAAAGTGATCGCGCGTCTTCGATGTTGGAGAGTCGGCTGCAGCCGCCGTTCGCCGAATCCGGTTTCCCTCCGTGCGCTTAGACGTAGGTGGCTTAGACAATAGAAATAAATATTTTCGACTAACTGATGACTAATCGACCGAATCTATTGAGTTTTGAGTTGATTTAGAAGATTCTGGATCAAAGAGCTCCTGAGACAAAGGGTCTTGACTCATACGGAAAAACCGAAACACAGAGACAGCCAAGGGGATTTTGTAGTGCACAATCTTACAACGAATTGATCCTATAAGAACTCCGTTTTTTCATATTTAATATTTAATATTTCTTCTGAACAAAGCTGAGGGTTTGCTCAGATAGCAAGCGGTCACGTGTTCGGGCGTTCCGCCTAGTATTATTAAGTATTTTGTGTTTGTGAGCTTCGAATACTGTGTATGAGCTCCAAAAACTTTGAGAGACTGAGAGCAATTGTCACATGTTCCGGATAGCACTATCTTCATTCAGTCAGATTATAACATTTTGTGAATTTCGGTAATATGGCATGGAAAACTTTGTTAAAATTTGATTCTTTGCAATACGATGACCAAATGTTATAAATGCTAATGTTGTGTTTTGCTTGGCGTTTGTTGATTTTGTTCTCAGTTGGGACAAGCAAGCTAAGGAAAACTGACGAACCTCAAGTAGCTGACAGTATATGCGAAAAGTGTGTACAACGGGAGCTAAGGTTTGCGCTTCAGCTATTCTACTTTTGCATGAAAATGTTATTGATAAAATCCAGGAAAATTTATAATAGAAGAAATTTGTTTAAGCGAGTTTTATCTAGCAATGCGTATCGGCGTATAAGGGTGTTGTGAGCGAATTTATGTAGTATCTTTCAAATAGCAAACAACAGCCTTGAAATATTTTGAGTTTCAATATAGCACGTGTTAAAATATGCATGATGGCAAATATTTCAACTGTGTACTTTTATCATAAACAAAACGATGCTATTGTAGCTGTGCGAAAAGTATACTTAATCTTACCCTAAGTTATGATGCCGTCCACTTAACAAAAAACTATGCGGAATACAAAATTGTGTAGATTATCAATATCTTCCATATTTCTATTAAAATTTGATGAATGGAAAGTATTGCGCAGTGATACACCGATGCTTTGCGGGTGCATTACCTTATTTCCACTTGAACCCATCCCTTTAAGTCAAGCCCCTTGGGCTTAGTATTTGCATAACATGACAAAATTACTTTGAAATTTCTTTGTTTTTTGCCCAATGAGTGGCGGCGGCGCTTTTCCGTGGGCTTTATGGTACATCATATTATTTAAATACAATGCATTGCACATCAAATAGTGCTTCTCACATTGAGGGTTTCTTTGTAGCAATGACCTGTGTTTAGAAGAACTGGACAAGTTGAATCGGCAGAAAGAGTACAAAAAGTTCCTATACAAAAGCAAATCTGAGGAGACTGAGAACATGAAAGCAATGATGAGGTTCCTGCTGCCAACAGAAATTTGCTTAGCAGTTGAAGAATATATTGATGTATGTATTTTTTGTAATAAGTGAAATGCACACCCATTAACAATTTTTTATACTTGTCAATTTTATTGCAGGGTGTCCAATCTCAACCATTAGGCATGTCAGTAAGTATACTTTAATTTATTTAACTAGCGAAATACGTGTATCAATTAATAAAAAAATCAAAAGAAGCGGTTAAAAGACCAGTCACGTTGTGGATCAAAAAGACAAGGCTGTTAATTGAATGGCAGATTAAGCTAGTTACACGCGATACGACATAGACCTAAGTTTTATTCAAAGTATTGATTATTTACTTGACAGATTATTTATTACAATGGAATTGTGCTTGTTTTTAGGTATCCATGCAATTAATGATGCATAGGCTACTTGAGGATAGACTCACTAATTCCAGTAATATGATGGAATCTGTAAGTATTAACAGCGGTACAAAAGATTAGTTAAGTTCATATTCAATGTTATCTAGTAACCAACTCACAAGCTTTTGGTTCAATACACTCTTTTTTTTTTTTGTTATTTTTATTGAACTTGTGACCTAGTTTACCGTATTATTTGGTTTTCAGATCCAGTCATCATCAATGAGAGATTTATTAATAGGGTATTTATGTAATTGTAAGTAGCATTAGGATTTTATACATTTTGATACGTTTCTTAATGCGCTGCTATTTTATATACATGTTTCTTATACGTTGTAGCAAATTCAACGACAGAGCGTCTTGCCTCGCCGGAGCCGCGGCCAAATCCCATCCTGTGTGCAGAAATATCTAGGAGTAACTCATCAAATTTACCAACTACATCGAACGATCTAAGCCGTTTGCTGAATGGACATAGTGTTGCTCAGTCACAGCCAGAGCCTCCAGTTACCCTTCATAATCGGTGAGTACATTATTTACTTTATTTATATATAGTTGTGATTACGACATGCATGTTATATAATTCATTCTTGCCGTTATTATTTAGTTATAATTTTGAATAATATCGGAATTTGTTACTTTACTAGTGCATCACAAGCATTTGTCAACTCTGGTGCATCAGTGGCAAGTGGGTTTTCGACTCCAGCCTCGGCAGCTTATCGGGCGTACCACCTGGGTGGGCCCCCGCCCGCCCCGGCGGCGGCGGCCGCGTATCCGCCGTACCAGTCGGCCGCACCCCCTCCAGTGTACCCTCCGTGCCAACCAACCGTACCACCGCCGCACGCCCGGGCCGCCTATGCGCCGCCCTATGGCTCCACGGGTGAGTGCCTGGCAACCTACGTTACAAAGTTGGACTTTGTTGCCGAATGTGCAGTACACGTTTAGTGTGTACACTCACATGTACCTATTCAATGTCAATTATTCGCACTTGGTCGGATTCGCAAAGGGTCGGATTCTCATTTTGCTCACATCTTCACGTTCGTCCTTCAATGCCTAGTTGTGGTTGTATAGTACTTTTCTCAAATAATGCGCGGACCAAGTAGTAACGTTCTTAACATTTTATTTTTATTTAACATAACAGTGATAAAATTGATAGTACCAAATCACACCGTCTTGAGATTCTCATCCTGTATATTATGTCGTTACATCGTCATGCACCGAAAATGCCGAACATGAAACCTGCAACAACAAATAAAAAAGTGTAAAGTTGTTAGCCTATTTTTAACTAAAACAAAATGGTAAATTTGTACTTATCAATACGAAAACTCACTTTATGATGATACACTGTCTTGTGCTACTGACTTATATTTATACTCTTGTGAATGTCCTTTGAGCGTTGCAGTTGGTTTACATGAAATGTTCTTTTGATTTTGGAGACAACATGTTTTCTACATTATCAATATCCTCCTCTATCTCCTTTTCCTTACAGCTCCTGTCGCTTCTTGAGTTTCAGGTGGCGTCAAAATATCACTTTCGTCGCTTGAACTCATTTTTATAATAAGAAAATTTAAATCGAAGATAAGTTTACCAAATAACAAGCAATATCAACAGTAATTCTTCACGCGCCAAGACTTTTTTTTAACTATACACGTGTACGTTACATAGATAATCCAACGTCATTTTATGCCGCCTGTCCGAATCGTATGATGTTAAACGTAAGTTTTTTAACTATGAATCGGATTAGGTGAGCGTTAGTGCGCTCATGACGCTCTGCTCTGTTCCGTGATTCGGAACTATCCACTTGCAAAGCCAGTTCTAATTTTAAATAATGGATGATGATCAAAGACCTCCTTGGCTGTTGATATTTTTGAATTACCATGTGAATAATGAGTTTTAATAGTAACATTTATGGTCACACGCCTTCAATTTTGTATGAGAATCCACATCTATTACTACACAGTTATAATGGATTCTCATACAAAATTGCTAAAGCGTTAATTTTAGGGCTGTCCAGCTACTCCGATTTTGCACGAAGAAGGTTATCAATATAATTTTCGAATTTCCAAGCATCTTTGAGAAATAAATATTGATATGTTTTGTATTGTCTGTACTGAATCCGGCGAAGTGAGAATCGAACCTTTTGCAAATCTGATCAATCTAACCTTCAATGTATGTGAGAGTTTTTGTATGGCGGTTTGGGCGCAGGTTCGCCGACACAGGCAGCGTTCCCGACGGCGGCGTCGCGCGCTCCCGCTGCCCCGCAGACCGCGCCCGTGACCGCGCCCGTGACCGCGCCCGTGACCGCGCCCGTGCCCGCGCCGCTGCCCACGAAGTCTTACCCCTACGGCCAGTACATGCCTCCCCCTTATCAATAACGATGCGACTCCCCGTTGCAATAACACGAGGTACGTGACGTGATGGATACATACACGGGACGTGCCTGCCATCTGCTGGCGAACGAGGCGCTTACACGAATGGTGCTACCTTCTAATTTTAACGAATATTATAAATTCGCATTTTATACTATTAGTAAGGATGGAGATTCATTTACAGGTGCTATTTATTACGAGTGTGATTTATCACGGGTGCTAGTTAAGCGAATGTTTTTTATTCAAAATGTGCCATTGCATATCATCGGCGTCCGCGTCGCAAGACCACTTCTTAGAAGCTTGAAACTTACAACGCAATTAATGCACTGTACCGATATATAATATAGTGAGAGAAAGAATAGATGCTATTGGTGCCTAGAACCGTTGTTATGTCGATACTATTTATATCAAATCCTGCGACATATACCTAAATAAGTTAGGTTCTTTTATTTTTGATTAGGTACAATATATTGGTCGATTCGGCTAGGCCGTAGCAGGATAAGGAAAGGAAAAATGCCCTTTGATGTTATGACTTGATTTTTTCCCAGCTGTTTCTTACATCTAGCCGTGCAATTGTGAAGTTTGGTTGAAAAATTACCAGTGGTTCAGACGGGTAAAAATAAAATCCGAATTCATGGAACAATAATAGATTTAGAGAAAAGTTATGTTTCATGAATTCGTATTTTATTTTTTCCCGGCTGAACCACTGGGAATTTTTCAACCAAACTTGGCACAATTGCACGGCTAGATGTAAGTAAACTATAGAAAAAAACAGCTCTTAATCATAAAATCATAAATTTTTCCATCCCTTATCCTGCTACGGCCTTCAATCCTGTTAATTTAGTTAAGTCGTGCCAGCCGAATCTAAAGCACCAATAACCTTTTTTTATTATAAGGTAAATGCTTTTACGCATCTCAACTACTTCTCAATGTAACATCTTCGTAGCTAGCCGACCAGCAATTATCCTACTTCGCATATTATAGTCTACTTCTCAAAGCGACTACTCTGCAAAACATTAAATAAAGTAGGTAAAGTTAGCGTCAAATTTATTAAATACATTCAATAAGGGATATTCATAGCCAACATTCAATAAAAGTGTATTATTTCACGTCAAAAATATGTACAGATTTTAATGTGAATTTTAAATCATAATGTTTAAGATTTTTATCCGTCCCAAAGTAACCAAAAGTCTGATTTTGTAGATTATGGGATTGATATCTGAGTTTTTGTGCCATTTTTATACAATACTATTTTTGAAGACTGGTTATTAGAATGCACACACGACGGCACCTCAGACTATACATGTTGACCTTGACACCGCCTTTATGCTCTACGTAACAAAAGCTGTTTTCGCAGTTTAACTGTATAACCTGACGTGTTGTCATGTGTACTTACCAAAACTATAATACACGGCTGCATTGTTTACATATGGGTGAATAATATCTAAGTATTTTGATTAATTACTTAATCCTAAAGACTGATTTTGAAGACTGTTTATTCCTCAAACTTATTAATACTCACACTGACAGTGTATCAGTTGGCATGGACATCATGAAAACTGATTTAATGAAATCGCGAAGGAAGTTAAAATAACAACTTAATTTATCATTTCAAAGCTAGCTACAAAATTGGTTTAATGAAACTTCAAACAAAAACAGTTCTTTGTGTCCCGCTCGCACTTGCTAGACAGCTAAAGAAAGAGGCAGAATAATTTGTTATTGTCATCAGCCAATTTGAATGTCGCCGTTGCTTGGGCATGGACGGTCCTAATGCGGTTGGTGGGTTCAAATGCAGCTAGGAACAACCAACTGCTTAACGTAGGCGTATTTGCATTTTATTTATCTGGCGATTAGGGGTACCACGGGCCATATAATTTTTCCATGGTACCCCTTTGTCCCCCTTGGGTGCTCTACGAGCTAAAATGTTTGCTCGTGGTGCAACCCCAATGGGGGCTAGACTGGAGGACCACAGACAAGCAACGATTATATTGCTGTTGCTGATTATTCGTTTCCTAGTTGCTCAAATGTCGCTTATTAGTAATTACCTGTTTCTATTTTTCAGAATCGTGACCTAAGAAGAAATGAACTATCATTAAGTGTTATTCACATGGTGCAAGTTGGACAATCAGTTGTTTATCGTGTAGTGACTATAAATGTGCGGTGACCTAGAGAAAAAGCTTGTACTGAGATTGTACTGAGTGAATATGGCAAACCGGAATATGTTTGGCATAAAGTTTTATATTAAATCATCAACGCCCGAGCGGCCGAATGCGCCCGGACAACAATAGAATATCTATTGTGTCTCATTTTCTGGGCCTTGAAGGAATAAAAACTGATTTTTACTATAAGTCTGTTAAAAATTAGCGTAAGCCCCTTACGACGTTTATGGTAATAAATCCTATTCTTGTAAAAGTATATAAGTAATACCTATAGAGTTATCTATATCTATAAAGTATCTATATTGATCACTGCGGCCTGCACTAAAAAGCCTACGCCGAAAACAACGACAATCTGACGACGTTCGTTCGGCTTCGTGACATTATCACTACAGTATAGGTACAACCATGGTACAACATATTTTATACTGTTTTATATATCACTTAAGAATAAGGTGTCAAGTAAATCGAACGACGAACGTCCGATTATAGCAGGCAAATCGTGACACGGTTTTTTTAAGCTCGTGATTTGTAGTGCGGGTTCGATATCTTCCCGTGACGATTATTATTATTAAACAATATTTTATCTTTAGTCATCGAATAAAGTTCATGGCTGTTGCGCTGTTAATGTCAAACATATCTCACACTGTGCCACATATCACGCTTCATAATTCGAGTGACGTAAAAACATTCCGAAAACATTGTCTCCTTAAGTTTTCTACTAAAATCTGCATGACGGAGCATGAAAGCGTGATACGTAGCAACGTGCGATCTGTCAGTGTGAGTCCTGAGCTCAGTCACTCGCTGCTCACTAGCCAATCTAATACTAGCTTCGCCAGCCACAATAAAGCTAGTACGCAAGCTAAGATAGTACCGGTGGGGCGTGCTACTAGCTTAGAAACAAAACCTATCCTATTAACTATTATAGTTTGAGATGCTAGCTTACTAGCTTTATCCTTAGCTTACTAGCCTTAAATGAAGCAAGTTCTGTATACACGAAGCCAGATTAACCTACTAGTTTACTGACTAGTTGTTACCCATCTTCAAATCTCATGAAGCCTCGTGTATCCCGGGCAAGCCGATTATTATTTTTGTACGATTGCTGTTGGCGTTCATTTATGACACATTTACGGCTTACGGCGAATTAATAATACAGATAGGGATAGGCCTGGATCCAGATTAGTTGCTATGCATCGTTTGATATTACTATAAAGGGGTATGAGTAATTTTATAAGAAGAGTTGGGTCAATTTTTTTTAATGTCGCTTCCAAAAAACCGTTTCATCGCAAAGATCTTATCCCAATAAGCAAAAAATTGTTCAACAGCGTAAGTCTAGCACGGGCAGTTTATGAGATATTTAAGTTTAAAAAAATTATTTGGGTAATTTTTTTCCGCGATGTCGCTTCTAAAAAACTATTTCATCGCAAAGATCTCATCCAAATAAGCAAAAAACAAATTTGCAGCGTAAATCTAGCATGGGCAGTTTTTGAGATATTTAAGTTTAAAAAATAATATGTGGGTTATTTTCTTTTTTTGGCGTTGTCGCTTCCAATAACCTATTTCATCGCAAAGATCTCATCTAAATAAGCAAACAACCAATTAGCAGCTTAAGTCTATCATGGGCAGTTTTTGAGATATTTAAGTTTAAAAAATAAAATGTGGTTATTTACTTTTTTTAACGTGTCGCTTCCAAAAAACTATTTCATCGCAAAGATCTCATCTAAATAAGCAAACAACTATTTGGCAGCATACGTCTATCATGAGCAGTTTTTGAGATATTTATGTTTCAAAAATGATTTGTGGGTTATTATCTTTTTTTGGCGTTGTCGCTTCCAAAAAACCATTACCAAAACCAAACCAAAAGACCCGACCTATCCCTATCCGTGAAATGATTATTAAAGACAGTGGTGAGGTTGTAAATCGAGGATAGGAAGCTTGACCCCAGTGTCGCGATCGTGTAAATGACACCGGATATATCGACCGAAACCAGAACAAGACCGAGACACTGGGTGGCCCCGTTGCCATAGTAACAATTTCGTTGCAGTTGTAAAACCCTGTTTCCATAGTAACATAGCAGCAAATACAAGTGAAAAAGTAAGTCGTCCATCGGTTTTACTCCGGTCCATCTTCGGTTCGATTCCGGTCCATCTTCGGTTTGATTCCGGTCCAGTGTGTTCAGTTCAGTTTCAGTAGAGAAAGATTCGGTCGATCTCCTGTTGAACTCCGGTGCCGTGTACACGATAGGTCACTGTCGATTGACATTTAAGCTAATATAATATAATTCTACGTAATTCCATCTGATGTTATTGCTCAATGGAAAGTAATTTTTATTTGAAAGACCATTATAATTAGAAATTCCATATACTTACTACCTACCTATAGTTGTTCTATCACACGGAGACCCTTTTGCTATGAATGTGTTAGACGTGCACATGCACATTGTTATAGTGTGCGTCTGCACGATCTCGTATTACGCACACTAAAACGATGTGTATGTGCACGCCTAAGTAATACGAGATCGTGCAGACGCACACTATAACAATGTGCATGTGTACGTCTAACAACATTACCTATATTTAGGACCTAATTCACAGGTTCCGATTAGTACTTAATATTATTTCTGGGCCAGTTGTGGTCGATCGATACTATTTGCAAAACTTTCGAATAGGTAAGTACCTATATTATGTTTTAACTAATAAATATAATTGGTTAAATACCGAAAATCAGTTAATTAAAGGTATCCAATTAACTAAATATTGAATAACTAAGTACCTATATAACTTTCCAACTGCATATTATTCATTGTAAATAAGTAAGTATTATTAATTAAACTGAGATATCTTTTGTTAGACTTAAGTATTGAAATAAATTATAAATCAATGTGTTTTAATCTAAAGGTTTTTATTATTTAGTACTAGCTCACCATGGGTTCCACGCGCGTTAATTTTTTGCGAAGATATTTATTAAAATTATATAGTGTCAAAGATTATTATAATGTGCATGAAGTAACTAACGTATTTAAGAAGGATTAACACTGTATCCCTTCAAATAGTTTTCCAATTAGGTACCGTATTGTACTTACATGACCAACAATTTTATTCGTAGAGTAAACCATAAAGTAGATTCCTGTTATTTTGTTTTACATTACGTTGTGTTTTTCTTTTATTTATTAATATCCCATCTTATTTATTTAAAATCATATTTTATATTTATTTTATACATGCGACATTACATACACATATAACATACATTTAGAATTATAATCAACCTTCTTTTTCAACAATCCTTGTTTTAAACTCCTTGGTATATCCTTTTATTTTATTATTATACTTTTCCATTTCCGACAACACAAAGCATTCTTTCTCTCCTTTTCTCACATATAAATTTTACAAGTCTCATCCTTGTCATTTCACTCTATTTCTTTTTTATTTCAAAAGGTAGTTAGAAATAAAAAAAATCACTTCGCCTCACGCGAGTTTTTACGCGCCAAAAGCACTCTTTTCATGCTAGAGAGGTGAAAAAGTTTTTTTCTTCAATGGGAAATCAAATAAAAGGCCTTGTAATGCACATTCCGAAAGTATATATAATTTGTCACTAAAATGTATGAAATAAAAATAATTAAGTAATTTAAAAAAAATAAAACATGACTGTCCTGCCACAAACAACCTAAAAAGTTGAATAACAAGACGTGTCATTGCAGTCGTACCACTTTCATAAAAAATTTTTGGTTTTACAGGGCGGTCCCCCGACTGCCACATGACACTTGTTATTCAATATGTGGGATAATTGAAATAGGCGCGATCTTGGTTGTGTGAAGCTGAGACTTTTATTGAAGTTGTGGCTTCCTCGGCGGAACTAACCGAGTAAACTGTCTTGATATACTTGGTGCTAAATGCTCCAAGCAGCATTGGAATGCGGGTTAGAATGCGGGCGACTGAACTATTTAACACTTGACACTGGCAAAAATTACTTCCAAGAGGAAAGTAGATTGCCAAAACAAAAAAAGAAGAAGAAGACACTTGTTATTTATCTTTTTAAGTAGTTTTTGGCAGCGTAGTCGTGTTGTTATATTTTTTTAAATTATTGATTTTTATTCTAACATTAATGTAAGTAACGTATATATTTTTTGATAAATATAAAATAAAACCTATCTTACATAATAATATCTTACACTGACTTTACCGTTTTACTGCAACATCACCAATAAAGTGATAGATAGTAATAAAGTAGGTAACTACCTATGCTATGGATACTTAGTAAGATTTTTTATTTGAAAATCAACTAGATGTTGCGTACAAACAGAGGCAATGAGTTTTTTTAATTGATAAGCATTTCATTCGTATTATTTTAATAATTATATTTTATTAAAACCATTGAGGTTACGAATACGACAGTTTTAAAAATCATGTGAGATTATATAAGTCAACGTTATTAACTGTGCTATTGTTAGCCTAAAAAGGATCATTCGCACAGCACAGTCACGTCAACGGTTAGTCACGTCAAAATATATGCAATATGCATAGTTACTTCCAAGAACATTATATATTATATGACGACTTCCTTGGTCGAGTGGCTTTGTACACCGGTTTTCAAGGTGCCGCCATCTCTGAGGTCCTGGGTTCGATCCCCGGTTGGGTCAATTTAGAAAACGAACTTTTCTATATTGGCTCAGGTCTGGGTGTTTGTGATACCACCGTTGTCTCCGATTTCCATAACACAAGTGCTTTAGCTACTTACTTTGGAATCGGAGCAATGCATGTGATGTTGTCAAATATTTATTTATTTATTATTTATTTATATTACTTCCAAATGTAAGTCACTGCCTACACACATCAGTCACGGCCACGTCATGGCGCGTCTCAGTCAACGTCGCGTCACCGGCAAGCAAAACGTATTGCTACGGCATGGCTTAGTCACGTAACCGGCGCGTTTCAGTTAAGCTGACGTCTCGCGTCACCGGCACGGCAAGGGCAAGTCAAAAGCAAAGAGTAGAAAATGTATTATGGTTTTGATATTTTAATATCATTTTTGTAATGTTCTTCATGTAGAACAAAAATATTAATGAAAAAAAAGAATAAATCAAAATAAATAACTTAAAAACAAATCCGTTAATTTTGCTTACCTATTCATCCTACTTCGCACTATGACTTCTTAGTCATAACGCGACTTAGCCCGTCTACGCATTAGGTACACCGAACTCAAAGGGTCATAGCACTCCGTTGCGCTACTGGGTCATCATAACGATATAATTATATTGTAATTTGTGACTGAGACGTGACTGATCGGTAACTTGACGTGACTGATCTGACTGACTGCTTGTTCACACACGTCCCTGACGTTGACGTGACTGAGCTGTGTGAATGATCCTTTATGCAGTAAAGCAAACGGTCTCCATACAAACGGCGATAACGTTTTACATTCTCGTTTCGTTGAAATGCCTGGGTCTGCACGTTTTTTTAAATATTCATTGTAGATTTGAAAATATGTGCACTTATTTCTTTTGTTTGAAATCACTAAACGGTGTATAAGCTACACCGTCATTTTGTAGTCGTTTTAATCTCCTTAGGTTAGTTGTTCTACCAATGTAACTATATTTTTGCCTAAGAAACAAAAAAATATTGGTCCACCGGCCTCCCATACTACTAAAATATTGTATTAGTATGGGATAGTATCTTTTTCCATTTTTAGTTTCATTGGCAGAATACTCGGGGATTAAAACGACTACTAAATGACGGTTTATTTAAAAATCTATATTACAAATACTTATTAAAAAATAAAAACTTGGTGTTTTCCTCTTTCAATTTTTGAATAGAACTATCGTTTTCTCTCTTTCAGTCATTCACTCAAATTGACTATGAGCAGTATATCCGATAGATAACTATGCGGGAAGTGAAAACACCAACTCTTGCTAGGCCCTCTGAATACAGATCTAGTTGTTAGGGTAGCGATTACCTGCTCAGTGGGTATCACAACAACATTAGGACCTAGGGGAAGAATTAGGGGGCGGGAAACGTCGCCTTTTACACCTTTTGTATGGAGACCGCTTGGTTTACAAACGCGTTATGATTTGTAATACCTATTTCAAGTTGTCTGTAAGTTATCTTTTGTGTTGTGGATCATATTTGATTAGTGAATAGCTGGGTCCACCTCCAGCCGTCCTGCCTCGCGAGGCTGCTCGATCGGGTGGACCAAGCTAATGACATTACATTATAACTCAATGGCTAATAAGGTGCCAGTTTGTGTTATCTAATTATTTACAAGATGCCAGTTGCCATGCCACTGCTATAACAATGTAATTAAATGTAGGTGACAAGTTGCCAGTTTATGTTATCTTATTATTTAGGACCAGTTTTTTTAACCGTTTTAAATAAGTACAGGATAAGTAACAGTTGCGACCATTTGCTAGTTTGAAATCTAGGTATATAATAATAAATAATTACCTATAGGTAATATTTGTAGATATGTTTAGTAACTTATCTACCGTAGCAACAATGAATGATTAGACGTGTCATATTAATTAAAATCTTAATATTAATTCTTGCAATAACACTAAAATAAATAAAAAGAAATACTTAGCTAATAAACTAAAATAAATAACGTTGAAAGTTTTGCTAATTAATTAACTACATGCATCCTAGGTCCTTTAACTTATGACGATAAAACTAATTAATTTGTAAAAAATCATTTTTACCTATATCAACATTATATTATGTATTCTGCGACATTATTAACAAAAACTAAATAAGTTATCTTATGAATTAAATGAATGATAAATAAAAACATCATTAATATAGATAACTACCACAAAAAAGTTGCATTTCTATGCTAATGTATCTATAACTAGGTATTTGTTAATAAATAACATTCTTTCGATGACTCCTACGTGACCTGACTAATTATTATTATAACAATAAAATATTTTCTAACTATATAAGTAAGTTGTACCTACTTATTTATTAATCGTACATTTTTTTAACATCAGTAAGAATTTTTTTCATCATTACTCGTAATAAAGTCAACTAGGTAGGTACATAAAAACTATAAACATTTTAAATATAATATGAGTACAGCACTAGGTACATATAGGATCACAATTTAAGTTAATCACACCAAAAGTCTTCTAAATCGTATAGCACATCAAAAAAAGTTATTCGACCCTTCCTCGGGCGTCATTGGAAAACTACCAGCACCATCTATAAAGCCATCGTAAGTGTAGTTTCCTCCGCTTAGTTCAGTCTCGCGACTTACCGCGGCGGCGTCAGTCGGCCCCCTTGTCCTCCTTGCGCGTGGGGCTCAGCGACCGCCCGCCTTTGTGCCTGTGCCGTATCACACACACTTATTAATAACATATCATAATGATAGACGTTAACCACGTAAGGTTTTGGTCTTCCACATAATATAAACGCCACCGGCTGTGCAGTGCGTCACGCCATCGCCACACCGTACGCCACTATGCTTACTACACAAATTCACGTTGTGTTGTGTTGTGGTTGTAGTCTCTTTCAACCGCTGCTGTTGGCGTGTGAAACTTATCGGAACGTTTACAATGACGTTGGATGTGTCGCTGTAAGCGACCGATGGCGTTTATAGGTAGGAGACCCAACCCTAACCAATTCTGGACTCTCAAAGTAAAACGCGGGCTACACGGTCGTGGCCATACTGGTCATTTCCCTTAAAAACAGTGGCTTGCGGCCGAATTGTTATAGTGCCACATGGCTAGCAATTTAACTAGCAAGGCCACGTCGGTCGGGAGACTGGGTTGTCGACAGTGTAGCCAGCGCGTAAGTCCTACGACGTGCTGCTAGTAAGAATAAAGCATTTGATATTCACAATCACTTCATTTCAGCGCCAATAGCTTGAGCAGTTTATTTAACACAATTAACTACCTACCCAGATACAACACTAAAGTGTAAATTAACTAATTTGTGCACACTATATTGTTGTCATTTATGTTTGGTTAATACCAGACAGTAAAGAATGATGAACAAAACAGGCCGAGCACGTAGCACTTTTCTACCTATCGGAATTCGTAAACCGTACAAAGTTCTGTTATTTTATTGTATGAACGCATGTCTGTACGTAATGAAATATAAAAGTTACGGCATTTTAAAAATATAATACGCAATAGATACTATTGAAACCAATGAGACACGATTATTAACATTTGCAGAATTGGGACCATAATTTCATACTTGCGATAAGATTAACACTATGGCTGCTGAACTAAATTCGCACGGTACCGCTAACTGCTGCGCTCGCCTCGCTAGGCGAGTCCATAGCACACGCGTTTGTCCAGTGATAAATTGCACCGCGTGTGCTAACCGGACCGACTAGGTGAGTCGGGCCCTGGCGCAACGATTGTGCGCGTGGACTCTAGACGTGAGTCGGCGAACATGCCAGTCGAGTCCATACTGACGCGACGCCTGTGCTCACGGATGCGCTACGGGAGTCCATAATAATAAATTGATATTGTATGTTTTTTCATCTCAACAAATAAAATAATATACCAGAAATCAGCTGTTTCATACATTTTGATATTTCCGTAATTAATTTTTGTATGAAGCAGCCGATTTTTTTTTCGCGATTTAAAGTTTGTCCCTTAGTAAAAGTTGTTCAGTTTCATGGTCCTTATCTACCATATTCGGCATTACGGTTACTTTTGTTACATATTGTATATGTATAAATAAAAATCAATGTTTAAATGTTTGTGTTCTAATGAACTCCTATAATAAACATTTATTTATAAATTGTTTAAACATAAATTATACGTTTAAACATTTTTATTTATTTTTTCAATACTTACTTGTTAGTATATTTTTTAGCTACCCTGCAATCTAGTGGAGATTAGCGAGTTTTTAAAATAAACTATACAACCCGCGCAGATAATGAGTGGGAGTGAGAGAGCGATAGATGTAGTGTTTAGAGTGAGAACGAGAAGTGAATATGAACGACGCCATTTCTGACTTCAATAAAACAATTCATATTTACGACAGGCTAGGTACCTGCACAAAAAATATGATTTCGGGTAAAATCTTGAACTCAGTTTTCAAAGAATTTGTATGGACTCCGCTCGCGAGTTGCGAGCACAGCCGTTTTGTTTTGGTGGACTCGCGCTGTGAGTCGTTAGCACTGGCGCAACCGCCAAAACGTCCGACTCGCTAGGAGAGTCGACGCGCACACCTGTCGCAATTATTCGACTCACGACGTGAGTTTTGAGCAGCCAAAGGGTTTGATTTATTCTTCGTTTTTACCCCTAGATTTATAGCAAATCAACTCGTAAATAGGTGATGATGCTACTACTATGGGCCCAACACCCTTATATTTTTGACTTTGCATTAAGTAAGTACCAAGAACTAATAAAATGTTTGGAATAGCTAAGATTATGAGTGGGGACAGTAGAGTAACAATAATTTGCAACTCTTTTTAGTCCAATAAACTGATTCACAAAGTAAACAAGGTTACCACACTTTAATCTAGAAACAAATGCTTTTGTCATTTCTCGAGATTAGTGGGACATGCGGTTTTCCAATGGCTGGAGATGAGGAATCACTCAAAGCCCAATGATACCTACATTAGTATCTTCTAGTACAAGTTTGATATTTATTCTTAATTTAACACGATTAAAGCTCCTATTAAAATTACACTGGCTTTCAAAACTTTGTAAGTACCACACTTAAAATTGTAATAACTTTGAAAGTACACAAGATATATTTTCGAAATAAAAAGAATATTTTTTAAAACTACTTCACAATCGAAAACTTTCGTGAAAAGAAAACTTTTTTTTATTTCAAAACTCTTAAGAGAAATTGAAATTTAAAACTGGTACCTATACTAAGTAGGGTATGGAAGGCTATATAATTTACTCAGATTAGAAGATGAGAACGAACAAAACGGTGTCAAACATATGAGAATTTAAATTTAAATTGAATTACGGAGGCTGTGGAGCTACTAACAACTAATAAATTCCTATGTACCGGAGGAAATATAGGTACCAGACGATTTGTACTATTATGTATTCTGTGGTAGGAACTTCATCTGTAACTGCTTGATAGATAAGAAACTTGAACGAATATAAGAAAAGATAATATTAAGAATTAATAACAGAAAGTCAGAAGTTGATGGTAGGTAGTTACCATCAGTTGCGTACATGTTCAACATCTAGTTAACCCGGACTAGATCGCTACATGATAGGCATCTACATTAATGACTTAGAATATTTAGATAAACAATTCTTGCCTTTTAAAAGTCATCATCCTCCAGCCCCTTATATGTCATCCTTCGATTTTGGAGTGCCAACCGCCAGAGCTGAAGAATGAACTGACAATACCATATTAGGCCTATTTGAACAGCAGTTCATTAAAGTTCAATTTTGTGGCACAGAAAAGATAAGGAAGAGTTTTAATATTAGATCTCTATCGTAAAGGTTCGTTCATATCTACAGACATTGAGCGTGCCAGACACGTGCCGTGGCAGACTAAAATGATATTCTTCTATACAGTGTGTAGGTACTAAGTTAGATATGAATTTATCGTGCCGTCTCCGCGCAGACACGGACAGACACTGCATAGAAAAATATGACACGCAATGTGTCTGGCACGCTCAATGTCTGTAGATAAAAAACGAACCTTAATTTGTAACATTTTAAGCTAAGTAACTCGACAGAAGTTAAAAGTACGGAAAGAACTCTGCAAATTACCTGCTACTGATAAATTTTGATTTCTTTTCTCCTTTATCCGAACTTGTACCCGGCGTTGGTTGTGGATTTCCTGTGTTCTTGTCACTCTGCAAGTGTAAAAGTATAGTTTTTTTATTCCCGTGCCATTTTTATACTATGGTAAAGTTCAGTTTGCCTAGGCGGGAATCGAACCCGCGACGCTTTGAAGCATGGTGACCGCTGGGGACCCGTTGTTTTCACGTATTTTTTAGTTTCGCTGTAAGCTAAAGTACCTTTTTCATCAAAGTGTAAAATCTTCATAAATTTTGTCCTTTAACCCGATTTATCTTTTTTTATCAGAGCAACTCGTTTGGAGTATTTATAGATATTTTGAGTACCTACCTATCTTGTCGGTATTAGAGCTTGCGCCACACAAAAGAAATGAGCATAATCCTACTTGCAAGTTGAAACACCGGAGCGCTGTTTCAAATGGCATTGGTAGCATTCAAACTGATAGTACCTACAGCTTGGCAAGTAAGTTTATAAATGGAACTAAAATTATGTTTGCTTGCAACACGTGATTTTTACATACAAACGTCGAATGTTCCATACAATAACATTAATGACAGAACGCCGTTTCCTCGTGGTCATACTAGTTTGTCATACCAGTATGACCACGGAAGTTTCGCCCCTATTAAGTAAATTCTATACTTTTTTGCCAAGCAGTAAGTTAGCCATTTATTTATTTTTGAAATGTATATTTGTTGTTGTAATGCACTGACCTTTTGGCTGGTAGAAGACCCTGCTTCTCCTTGCAGCTGAGATTGGCTGTTCACGTGACCCATCTTTGAGAGAGGCGGGTTCTTGAATGAGTAGGAGAATGCCAGACCACGTTTTAGTGAAGCCCTAAAAAGAAATCACGTTCTCAACTATAGCCTTTTGAGTTGAGATCAACTTTATAACAGGAATCATTGTCATTGGAACACAAAACATAAAGATACCAATTAAACCCCATCGGACCCTTGGACCAACTGCTTTGAACAACTGGCGTCTTGAGCAACAGAAGGGCAAAGCATTAAATAAGTCAATTCCGTGCTGACAGATGTGGGTCAATCCTATAAGGACTTGAATATCATAGCAAGCACCCTGGGGCGCGGAAAAATACTCATAGCAAGTTTTGGGCGCACGGTTATAGCCGTCCACACCAGTGCGCTTTCAAGTTCATCTTGCACCTTCAACTTTCAATTTGTCTTGCGTTAAGGTCGAACCGCACTTCGCGATGCGACAGCGGAGCGGTGCGGCATGTAGGTATGAAAAAAGTGATTGTAGTATCTACTGTGCGAAGAGGCAGAAAGATTATCAGAAAAAAAGAAAAACACAATAGGTATCGTATACACGATATCCCAAGTTCTCGAATGAGTGTGTGGTATTCCCCTCTGCATAGAAGAGAGAGAATACCTACCACACGCTTTTCCCAAGACTCCTGAAAGGCTCCGATCGTTTCGTACTTATTTAAGTTTGTCAAAAGAAAAGTTCTATGAATTTGTTACAAATTTTGAAGCCTCTTATGGAACTAGAAGATGAATCCTGCTCGCTCGCTAAAGTCGAACTGTCTAGAATATTCGGTCGCACCACGCCGCAGAGCCTAGCAGCAGAGTCGCGGCAGGCGCGTCGCAATAAAATATTCTCTCGGACCTAAATATGCAGTGCCGCGCCGCTATAATGCGGTTCGACATTTTAAGCGTTTGTAATCGCGCTTTATGCATGCGTCAGACGAAAACGCAAGATGAACGTGAAATCGCACTGGCGTAGACGTAGCATAGAGTTTCATGCATTTTACTACAGCGTCCATCCGAGCATTCGTAGGTACCAGTAGTATCAAGTCCCTAAGATTGGTAATGGTGATGCAGTGCAGAAATGATGAAGAACTTGCCTGGTGGGGCTGGGCGGCGGGTAGCTGATGCCGCGGTGGTCCGGCGTCAGGTACTGGTGGTGCTGCGTGGCCGACAGCCGGTTCCGCTGCAGCAGCTCTTGGTGTGACTGGTACAATTTCTCTGAAGCTGACTGCGGGCTAGGTCTGTAAACGACAAAAAGTTTTTTAAGCTCTATGCCAACATTTTTGTTATAAAGCTTAAAGATGAATCAAGTAAGTAGGTACCTAGGTACTCTAATGTGGTTCAAGATTTTTATAATCGAAATTCTCAAGAATGAGATAAAAAATGATTTATAAAAAGAAAAATAAATATAGGAAGAACATCAAGTTCTATCCAGCGTTTTAAATGATTTTAATGAATCCCTTGTAGATGTCTAAATAGAAGTTTTATAATACCAATCCAAAGTTATAAGTACATATTAGTAAAATGAGATTAAATTGACAATAGGCAATGATCTGCAGCAACTTCAGAGCGCTTGCGGTACAAAACGACTCTCTCTCTTTGCCATATATTCTCGAGTGAAGTTGCAGCGGATCACTGTCTATGGTCAATTTAATCGCATTGTATGTGAATCACGTTTGCGGCAGGCGCGGCGGCGAGGGGTCGATGGTGAGGTCGGGCAAGCTGTGCACCAGCGCCATGACGCCGTTCTGCGGCTGCACGCGCAGCGTGTTCTTGTGCGAGCTTTGGCTTCGCGACACCAGCTTGCTCGCTGACTTGCTCCCGGACTTGCTCGGTGACGGGCTCTGCTGTAACTAAGGCCACAGTTTATCATACAGGGTTTGGTAGTCATCCTATATCTACCGAATATGGTAGATAGGATACCATGCATACGACCCCGGAAAATTATTAAAAGTAAAACCTGAAACTGTCATTTTTTTATTATATCGAAAACTGCAAAGTGACATTTGTTACTAAACAATAGTCCACCTATGTATTGGGTTGTTAACAAGGTGGACTGTTGTTTTTGTTAATCAATCCCATTGATGGCCATGGGTTATTATTTTTTCTTATTTTATATTTATTTCACACATACGACCTTATTTCGTCATTCACTTTATTTCAAACCTTATTTTTCAACAATTCTTCTTTAGAAAAAATTCCTTGGTATAATAGTGTATTTTATTTTTTATACTTTTTAATCCATGTCCGATAAAAGTATTCTATGTATGTACTTTTCCTTTTCTTACATATCAATTTTACAAGTCTCATCCTTGTCACTATATTTATTTTTTCTTTATTATTTCGAAAGGTGGTGAAGAAATTAAAAATCATTTTGCCTCACGCTCGCAGCAAAAAAAAATCATTTTGCTGCGAGTTTTTACGCATCAAAAGCGTTCTTTTCATGGTGGGGAGGTAATATGTGTGTGGTATTTTATTATATTTTGTAGCGCTTCAAAACATTTATAAACTTACAATCGGTGGTGGTTCTGTGGGTACCACTGTTTCGGATTCACTCTCGCTCACCACGTTCACAGTTATTGACGTTACAGCTGAAACAAACAAAAATTTAGTATGTACTATGTAGGTACCTCATTTTAGTATCGCCCTACAAATTATTTAACAACTAGTGGCTTTGTGAACAGTAGACCTCGCGTTTTGAACATTTTTCGAAATGGCTGAAATACTTGTTTTTTTTTCGAAAAATTTCGATTAACTGCCTCGACAGGAAAATAATTCAATATGGGACCAACTCTGAAATCGCGATACACAAATCAGCTGTTTTTGATATTTTTGTATGAAACAGCTGATTTTTTTTTCGTGTTTTCAGAGTTGGTACCATAGTAGAAGTTGTTCAGTTCGATGGTCCCTATCTACCATATTAAGCATTGCGGGTTGTTTCGTAACACCCTGTATAAAGTTGTACCTATGATTAAATAATTATATTTTCAATGAAAAAAATGAGTTCGCAAGCGGATTAGTGGATAATGCTAGAACATCTATGTATATGTATACCTAACCTAGGTTTACCTGAACTGGTCTAAGTTAGGTATGCATATAGGTACTCATGTTTATTACCATCATCAGGATTTTGTGGCGGGATCAAATGCTCCACAGAAGTGCCAGCCTTGTATGGATTCTTGCTAGGACCTGCTTGAGGCTCGTCGTGGGATGCAGCGCTGGTAACAAAATCACCAAAAACATATAACATATACATTATACCTCCACTTCTTTTAATATTTCAAACTACTTTTCTAGATTCTTGGGCGGCGTGTACATTTTTTAAATTATAGTTTCAAGATTATACGTCAGATGAAAGTGAAAAGGAACGGGAAAGCGATCGTATGGAGACACACCTTTAGGGATCTTACTATACAACGTGTTACAAAAGTACCCCTAATACCGAATATGGTACATAGGGACCATCAAACTGAACAACTTTTACTATGGGACCAACTCTGAAATCGCGAAAAGAAAATCTGCTGTTCCATATATTTTGATATTTTCGTAATTATTTTTTATATGAAACAGCTGATTTTTCTCCCTATCTACCATATTCGGTATTAGGGGTACTTTTGTAACATGTTGTATAATAGACCGATCGTCATTCGTGTTGGATCGTCAACATCAACGCTAACCTAACCTAATGAACTTTTAAATTAAGACTTTTCCATGGCGGGATTCGAGCTTCGCAATAGAGTCACAAGGATGACTTGTAAAAGGTATGTCAGAAAGGGATAGATAGAATACTTTATGTTTTCGGACATGAATTAAAAAGTATAAAATATAAAATACACTGATATATCAAGGAGTTAAAAACAAGGATTCTTTATGATTCGAAATATGGAGGACAAAATGAGGTTGCATGTAATACATACATATAAAATAAGAAAAAGTTTTGAAATTAGTGTCTTATGATTGTAAATAAAAAAGAAATAAGATGGAATATTGATAAATTAGAGAAAACGATGGGAATCTTCTTTACTTTACTCTATGAATCAATTTTTTTCAGCATTGGTTTCATCGAACTATTTTTGTGATATAATTCAAAAAAATTAGTTCGCCTAGCGATTAATATATAGTTGTCTAACTCCAAAAGAGTTGAGAGAACTAGTTTCTGATGTTGAAAGTGAAGTGAAAATAACTGTAGGTGAAAAGTTGTATGCTTAACAAGAAACCAAATGTTTGTTTTGCCTCGTGAGTTTAAATCACTCACTGTGCTCAGTCAATTCTAGACTACTTCGCTAGTTCGTGATTTAAAGTCGGCACTCGCAGCACAAATTAACTTTGGTCTCTTGTATAACAAATAACTATTCCTCTGCTATGTCCTTTGTTGCCTGCGAGGGATATCGCGTTTTTTTTCGAAGCTATCTCTTTCTGCCATTCAGAGTTCGCTAGAGCCGGAATACCCCTAGGCGACGACGCTTACCAATTAGAAATAAAACACTTTTTACGGTTTACAGCGCGTATATATTATTAATTCAGGTGTTGTTTTAAAATTATTTAGTTTGTGTTTATTGGTTTTTTAATTCCCGACGTTTAGACACCTTTCCAGGGGCCGTGGTCATGGGAGGACTAAAGCAAATAGGCTGCTCATATTTTTATGAAATTACCCGCTCGAAACTTTATAAAAATGTATTCAAGTTTAATAAATTATTTTATAGCTGCGTTCTGATTTTAATAATTATTACTGAATTAAATTGAGTAAAGTTAATTAGAAAACAAGATCTAGCTACTGAATCTACTACCAGTTCACAAATTGGGAGGCCTCTGAGAGAAATTACTTCTATTAGGTACCAGTACTTCTATGTAGTGAAGTCACTGCGGCTTACCGGTAACGAAAATGCGAAATCGGCCGAGTTATTTTCTAGCTCTGTTTAAAGATGTTTTTGTGTGAAGATGAGAAATAGAGTTTTGAAATAATGCGGTGACAGGGCGGTGCAGTGGAGCTTGAACCTAAAATAACCTTCCGTCCGGTAAGTTAGTTAAGATTATAATATAAGTTTGTTTGAGTCAAGCTATAACTTCCTCCTCTTATATCGGTCAACGTTTGTATGAACCAGGTTAGCTCTCTAATCCCCTTTTTTTCTTCAGCTAATCTAAGGGTGATTTTAAAGTCACATGAAAAACTTTCAGGATAAACCCATGAATCTGAACAAATTTCTCTGAGAAATACATCTGTCGAAATACGTCAATGGGCCACGCCACCCCTTAGGTACTAAACTGATCACGTTATTACTCTGGTTTGTATATTTCGCCGTGTGACGCGTTTTTCTCATAGAAAGCTTACAGAGGGAGTTTTACCTTGTCGACTGGTGGAAGCTGGACAGCCTGGAGTTCCTGGAGCTGCCTCCGGTGGAGTTCCTGTGCATGGGGTGGCGCAGGTTGTGCAAGCCGGGAGTGCGCGCGCCGCTGGCGCCGGACGCTGCTCCTGCCACATAGGACCGCTCAGGACTTTTGGTTAAGGTTATATTATTACACCCTAATATAGTGTATAAGCTTGCTCTGTTGTTACTCAAAACTTTACCTTTTTTGAATAAAAACATGTGCACCTAATGAAACTAATGCTATATTATAACATCACCAGGATTTCGGGGAGCGATGAAATGCTCTACTTATGAGCCAGCTTTACCAGCCTTGCAAAGGTTTTGCATAGCTAGTGTTGTTTAATGTAAGAAATTGCGAATGCTAACCCTTCGAACATCTTGATCGAAGCCTAAACCATTAAAATAAACTAAAATTAAATCTCGATGAACCCAATATTACTGTAACTAGCGCAGCGTCGTACGCACCGTCAAAGGAGTCTGTAGTGAGGGAGGCCTGTGAGAAGTCGCACTCGGTGGAGGCCCCCATACTGCGATGTAGCATGGCTGCGACTCGCTCTCGGGCCTCGCGCTCTATATTCACGTCATCTGAGCTCTGTCGACAATATTCTGGGCTTAGGACGTATTCAAATATAGCAGACGGTAAGTGTAAGTTTGTTGTATTGATAATTAATAAATTTACATTTAAACAAAGGATGCTAGCGTTACGTCGCCGGCAGATAGTCAGCGGCTCTGTCAGGGGTATCTGAATGCGCTCATAGAAGCAATGTAAATTTGCATTGCCTCCAATTTCCCTAGTAAAAAAAGCACTGCGTTTAGTTCACTCACCAGACACCAGCCAGTCAAATAAAAAACGTTCTTTTTACCCGACTGCAAGGAAAGCGTTATGTTTTTCGAAATGCTAATGCCTTTGTATATTGCAAAGATCGTTGGGTGTGCCAACTTCGACGGATTTGCAATCGTAGACAAGACACAAAATTAAAGCAATGTAATTACCGGTCTGGGACCACTGACGCCACTGGCTGCGTAGTCAGATGAGGAGTCCATTTCTACCTCCGACAGATCCCGCGACGGATTTTTGGCAAACCACACGCCAAGGTCATAAGTCAGTTTCGCCTCCCGCAGTTTCTGATCCCACAACTGTAGACATAAATAAAAAAAAATTGCTAAAATAAAATAACAGCTGTTACACTGGGTGAAATATTTGAAATCGGAATTTGCGAAATCTAAGATTTTCGATGCATTTCAAAATAACTATCACGATCTCTGATTGGCTAGGTACGTAAATAAAGATCTCTTCTTCTCTCCCATCCGGACTAATCAACGAATTAAAAATAAATCATTCATAGTTGCTCACCCGGAAGTAAACTAAAAATAACAAACTTACTTTGAGAGTCGCATGTGGATTGGTGTCTTTGGCAGATTCTGTTAGGGCGAATATTTGGTAGGCTGTGCCTACGTCGTCGACGACAACCAGCAATAGGGCGGATATGTCTCTGCTGTTCGGCCGCGAGGTGTACCTAGGGTAGTGGATCATCTTGTCCACCATATACTTCGGCCTACAAAGTAATGACTTTAGCGCGTACTATTCATTGCAATAAAACACTTTTATATACGGATTACAACGTTTACGATTAACGTATATTATTAATTTATTCACGTGTTGTTTTTGAATAACTTTTTGGTGTCGAAACATCATAAATTGTAAAAAAAAAACCAAATAGTTAATTAAAAAACAGCACATGAAAATATATACCTACGCGTTATAATCCGTAAAAGGGTTTTATTTTAAGGTAAAACAAACTTTCGCATTAGCTTTAACATTCTACGAAGCAGCACCTCAGACGGGACTAGAACCCTTGGGATTTCGGTCATTGAGCCGCCAGTGCATTGGCACTGACCAATTATGCTACCGAGTCGCTAATAATTGGTCAGTGCATTGGGCCGGAATCCCAAGGGTGCGGGTTCGAGTCCCGTCTGAAGTGCTACAGGTTAGTCGATTTTTTCTAGAATTTTTTCTAATATTATTATTTTTCTTAATATAAAAATAGCAAACAATCCACGAAGTTTAGACACATGTCATTTTTACAGCTCAATATCGTTGAATTAGTTTTTCTTTGATCTTCTTTTAAATTAGATGAGATAACACATCACATGAAAGTAATGAATTACCTGATTAGGTAATAATATTTGGGTAAAATTGTTCATAATGAAAAAGTCGCGATTTCAATGCTTCATAACAAAATATCTTATATCATACCTAATCTGTTTATACTGGTACGTAGAGTTTTTAGATAGCTTCTTGCAAATCAGCAACATATCCGTCAAAAGGAAAACACGGACTTCATACTGTAAAATAAAATGA
The DNA here is from genome assembly GCA_963556745.1 of Catoptria pinella. NCBI lineage: Eukaryota > Metazoa > Arthropoda > Insecta > Lepidoptera > Crambidae > Catoptria > Catoptria pinella. The sequence goes on along the minus strand of OY750758.1, from coordinate 12,196,894 downwards.
TTATAGTATGTTACAAAACATCATAGTACTGGGCATTTTAAACGTTGTTAAAAATATTTCATTCGCTTGGGCATAGTGCAACAACTTTCGCGAAGGCACCAAGTTTCAAATAAAAAGTTAAATGTAGATAAGTGCGTATTGTTAAAAATTTCAAAGGCGCTTACATACCTAGTTAGAAACTTCGAAACAAACGCATTTATTCATGACTGATATAATTCGGATGCATCCGAGACCCCCGCGAGCAATAAATAAAACGTAATGTAGACAAGACACATATTAGGACTAGCTGAAAAGCAATCTTGTAAAAGGGCCCTAAAACATTTTAATCTATAGCCAACCGCGCCTAATTTGTGCATAGTCTGCTAGTGGTCGATATAGAGAATGGGACACCAGCGTGTACTTAATATGCGTCAAGTCAGTTAATTCTACTTCTCTTGCCTCCTTCACATTGTCCCGAAAACGAAGATCTCCTTGGTGGATGAGAGTCCTACTGTGGGTGGGCAGGCAGTTCACCATCGGAGCTCGAAGGTTCAGCTGACAAAACACGCGAAAGTACCGCTCCATTTCTTCATCTTTTAAGTCCTGCGAATAAATTTGTATAGTTTAAAGTATGAAATCTCTACCAGTAAGTAAACCATGGCACAGAATCAATAATAGTACTGTAACCATGGTCTAAAGAGAAAATTAAAAATCCTTAATTTGGAAGATACAATAAATATTTCATAGGAAAAGAGGACAGGTTCAAAACGTAACTTCTTTATTTCTTCAAAGCTTTAAACATAGTTTGAGGGGATGGGATAGGACGATTGAGGTATCATAATATTTGTAAGTACCTACTGTACATAATACCTTAATATGCCTCAATAGATTGAGACAGTTCATAGGTTATATGCTATAGTTATAATAAATAATATCACTTACTAAATCGTAAACTTCAATGGAGTTTGATAACGCTTCCAGTCTCTCCAATTCTTCGCGTTGACGAATAGATCGGTTAAGATCCAATACGTAGTTCTTGGCAAAGGATTCCTGTGAAATGTTTTTTTTTTTATTAGACAACATGGATTGCGTGTTTGAATGTTTCCGATTACATCGATACCAAAGCGATACGTTAGATAGTATTAGATTTTTCCATGGATTTTGTGTCTCTAATACTTTTCAAGATCTTTAAAGGCGAGGTCTAGGTCTCAGTAGTTCCCCTTATTTAGAAAAATTATAGGTATATTGCATTTTATTCCTTGATAAACACACCTAGAATTCTTAATAAAAAAAAAGGTATGTGTTCAGACTATTAGTGTCAGTAGGTAGTTTACGTTTTTGAAATATTTATAAGTACACCTTCAAATACTGGGAACTAAATCAGATGATGGTTATAAAAAATATACGCTCAATGAGTGTATAATAATAATATAACGTGGAAAAAAAATTAGGCGGGAATAGAACCCACGGCCTTTGGAAGTCTGGTGCAATGCTTTTCCAACTGTGCTACCGAGAGTATTAATTTTTTCTAGTATATTATTTAGTATTACTTATACAAAAAATAGCATTGTGAATGCTAAAAACTTAAATTTGTAAATCAATGAGCGTATGTTTTTACATTTATCCTCAAACACACCTTTTCCACTGGTGGTGGAAATTATATTACCATAAAGTATTTTATTGATTAATATGAGGGGCTTATAAATTTCCTTCATCATAAAATAGTCCCAGCATGAGTCCCGAAGATCGTAAAGGCACATGGAAATTATAAGAACTGTCACATAACGCACTTCAATGGAATTTACTGAGGTACATATTATGTATTAAGACCCGAGTTCACCAACTACTATAACAGCCGATTAATTTTTAACCACCTGTTTTTGTCATTTTTTCCATACATAAAATGTCAAAAACAGACTTAAAACTTAATCAGCTGTTTAAATGTTGGTGAACTTCAGCCTCAAACACTTTTTGAATAAATTGGACCTGCAGTGTTTCCCAATATTAAGGACTTATTATGATATAAAAATATCCGATTTCGAAGAGTTTTCCCGAGTTAAAATGTGAACGCTTTTCATTAGTTCGAAAGAAATTACATTTTCAAACTTTCCAATCGGAAAAGTGCTACGGTAAGAGCCCGGCGAACAGTGAGCAAAATGATTTGCATTTTGTATTTGTCTAGGGTCTATTAAATAACAAATCCAAAATACCAAAACAAATAAAAATTATTGCGACTTACAGTTTTGTATGAAAAAAAACTATATTTTTAACGATATTGAACATGTATTATTTTCTCAAACATGCTTGGAAATTCGAACATTATTTTGACAACCTTCTTCGTGATAAATCGGAGTAACTGGACAGCCCTAAAACGCTTCACCAATTTTGTATGAGAATAAATTTTCATACAATATTGTAGCAGAGATGAAAATGCTGAGGTGGATGTGTGGTGTGACGCGAATGGATAAAATTAGGAATGAGTATGTGAGAGGAAGTTTGAAAGTAGCACCAGTGATAGAAAAGTTGAAAGGGAATCGTCTGGCTTGGTATGGGCATGTTATGAGAAGGGATGAAAGGCATGTTACTAGAAGAGTAATGAATATGGATGTTGAGGGTTGGAAAGTAAGAGGAAGACCGCAAAAAAGATGGATGGATTGTGTGAGGAATGATATGAATGTAAAGGGAGTGGATGAGGAGATGACAAGTGACAGAAAGGAATGGAAGAGAATGACACACTGCACCGACCCCAAATAAATTGGGATAAGGGTAGGGGGATGATGATTGAAGGCGTGTGACCATATTGTTACTATTAAAACGCATTATTCACGTGTAATTAAAAAATGGAACATAGTTTTTCAAGAATCTTGACAGCCAAGAAGGTCTGTCATCGTCATCTATATTTAAAATTAAAACTGGCTTTGCAAATGGATAGTTCTGAATGTAACCGAATTCCAAGGTTACAGAGCGTCATGAGCTCACAACGCTCACCCTGATCGATTCATGGTTAAAAAACTAACGTGTAACATCATACGATTCGGACAGGCGGCATAAAATGTAAAATGACGTTGTACTATCTATGGTCACACGTGTAAACTTTACACGTAAAGTAAAAATAAAACAAAATCTTTGATTGATTGTTAATTTGAAAATTTATCTTGGATTAAATTCACTTATCATAAAAATGAGTTTAAAAGTGATATTTTGACGCCACCTGAAATTCAAGAACTAACAAGAATTGTAATAAAAAAATAAAGTAATAGAAAACATGGTCTCCAAAATCAAAAGAGCATTATGTACACATAACTGCAATACTCCAGACATTCACAAGGGTATAATGTAACAAAGAGTACTTTTGTAATGTAAGAAGTCTGCAAATGTTCTTGTCAGAATCACTAGACAGTGTGCACTTGAATCTCAAGGTATTCGTATGATAAGTACTAATTTACCACTTTGTTTTAGTTAAATAAGCTAACATCACAATTTTACGCGTTATTTATTTTTGTTGCAGGTTTCATTTTAGGTATTTTCGGTGCATGACGATGTAAGGACATAATGTATTTATCAAGTCGGTGTGATTTGGTACACACGACGGCATCTCAGACTATAAATGTTGACCTTGAAACCGCCTTTATGAGCTACGTAATTAAAGCTGTTTTCGCAGTTTAACTGTATAACCTGACGTGCTGTCGTGTGTACTTTCAATGTTATTACTGTAATTTTAAATAAAAATAAAATGTTAATAAAGTTAGTACTTGGTTTTAATTTCCGCGCATTTGAGAAAAGTACTATTCAAGCCTTGGCTAGGCATTGATGGGCTCACGTATGTTTTCACGTTCGACCTTCAATGCCTGTGTTGCATGGCGCTGCAGTCATGTACTATTTCAACTATTTGTGACCGATGGGCGTAACTGCGCTCTGACAAATGGGTAACACCGGCTGCGGTACGAATAGCTGAATCGTAGAAAATAAAGCGATCCAATTTCACGAATAAAATGCAGTTTTTTGAAGTTAAACGGTTTTATACAGGGAAGGGTTGAATTTCAATAACTAAATTTGACCGAAACCAATAAACAAACAGGGCAAGCTAAATAAAACCGTTTACATCAGTCTGATAAACGTAATAGATTTTCTAATAATAATTATCTAGCTAATAGTTTTTATTTATTACCTACCGTTAGTTTTAATTAAACTGTATGATGCATAGTCCTAAGTGACCTCTACATATTTTAGTGAGCAGAAACGGCAAAGTGCAAAAACCGGCCAAGTGCGAGTCGGACTCGCGCACGAAGGGTTCCGTAAAACTCACGTTTGTTGTATGGGAGCCCCCCTTATAAATTTGTTTTAAGTGAGTATATAACTAAATATTCTTTGAATATTTTAAGCGTCTACCTGTGCCGTTATCAATATCGAGCAAAAACGAGCAAAAATATTAAATATTTATTATTTGTTTTATTCTGTTTTTTAGTATTTGATGTTATAGCGGCAACAGAAATATATCATTTGGGAAAATTTCAACTGTCTAACTATCACGGCTTATGAGCTACAGCCTGTCCTGGTACAGACGGACGACGGACGGACAGCGGAGTCTTAGTAATTGGGGCCCGTTTTACCCTTTGGGTACGGAACCCTAAAAAATAAGCACACCGTGAAAAAAGTTGCCATTTGTGAAACTATTCGATTTAGTATTTACTATTTCCCAACAATTTAATGTCACCCAGCTTAAATTAGGTCCTGGCGACGAGAGAAAGTAAAGGCAAGCACGTATGTACCATGACGATGATGTTGGTGCGCTCGGCCTCGGTGTCGGTGTGGGCGATGATGCGGCGCAGGATCAGGCTGTACTGCTGGCTAGGAGGGCAGGTAAGGCAAGCACGTACCATGACGATGAGGTTGGTGCGCTCTGGTTCGGTGTCGGTGTGGGCGATGATGCGGCGCAGGATCAGGCTGTACTGCTCGCTAGGAGGGCAGGTAAGGCAAGCACGTACCATGACGATGAGGTTGGTGCGCTCTGGTTCGGTGTCGGTGTGGGCGATGATGCGGCGCAGGATCAGGCTGTACTGCTGGCTAGGAGGGCAGGTAAGGCAAGCACGTACCATGACGATGAGGTTGGTGCGCTCTGGTTCGGTGTCGGTGTGGGCGATGATGCGGCGCAGGATAAGGCTGTATTTGGTGAGCCGCTGCATAGGCTTCACCATGATGTCAGACAACTGCAGTCTGGAGGATAAAACGGCGATAGAGTAAGCAACATCTGATATGATCTATATGAACTGAAATTACACTGAACTATTGCGGTTATTATATACAATGTTTTTTGTTGATTATGTTGGTCATATAATCTATAAAGAACACCATTTTTATGGGAAACCACCCAAAAAAAACAGGTACTTAAAAAGCAAAAGTTCTATAACGCATGACTTGTTGACAGAGTTTATTACTAGCCTGTATAACTAGAGGAGCTTAAAAATATTCTGAAAATTAGGTACCTGTTGCATGACTTGTGCCCATGACACCAGGTTAGGTACGTCATGAAGTCGGTGTTGCTGGACAGAGATCGTAGGTAGTCCAGAGCTTTGGTTTGTTCCTTAACATATTTTTCGTACGGTTGAAACAGATCACGAAAGCGACAGAAACCAGCAGACATTAGTTCCGTATTGAATCTGTAATATTAATCGGTATCTATAATAGTAAAGGTAATTATCAGTAAATTAATAAGTTATCGATAAGTCTCATTAATGTTTGGTCCATAATGTCACATCATTGCAAAAACAGATGTTGCTTTTGCACTTAAAAATAGTCAACACTCATAAATAAAGTTCATAAGTTTTATTAAAAAAAAATCAGCATTAATCAACTTACGGTCCAGATCGTTGCTGCGCTTCGGCAAGCATTGGGTAGATGGTCATTTCCCAGAAGCAGAGGCTGGCGTTGAGGACGTCTGGGATGTTAGAAAATAGTCGCTCCGTGTCCACGTCGAGTAGCTTGCCACTGTCTTGGAGCGCGTGCGCAGCGGCTATGAACACCTGTCAACATGCAAAAACTGTTTATTCAAAGATTCACTGACGTTTGATTCAGTGGTAGACAAGTTGTGGTAGAGGTCTACTGCAAACACATAGGTACCACAAAATGTGAAGTCTATGCTCTAGACAGATGCTCCGATTTTGGTAATACTTTTGTCTTATGTTTACTCGTTTTGTTAGGAGCTGTATATATAGGAGTATTTTTGTTTCTCTCCTGTGATAGTAATGAGCATGCAGGGAAATGTGTGATTTCCCTAATACTTGTATTATTTGTTTGACTCATTTTATTCGATTAATCTGCTTTTAAAATAATAGAATCTGTAATCTGTAGCCATATTAGCAATCGTATCTGCTGAGCTTAACATAATAGCCAGACTGAAGCCGGATCAAATAAGAACTTGCCTCATGGTCAAACTCTTCAATAAAGTTATCAGTTGCTATATACTTATTGGAGTTTATATAGATTGATTAAAAAGTTCATGACATAGCTTGAATGTAAATGGTCAAAATATTAATTGAGTTTCAAACTGTTATAGTAGCACCCGAACAAGAGTCCAAAATAAACCTAATTAATTATTTTACCCATAATTTAGACGACAAACTTCCCAAGTTGGCAACGGCACTGCAGCTGTGACTCTATCTTAATACTTTGCACGTTAGTACTATGTAGATGCATGTACTATTTCTGGTGTACTCGTAGCACAAACATTAATGTAAGTCCTGTTTTCCTTCATATCTGCAAGACTCCGGGACAATTTTGAGTCAGCTCTAAAAGTTATAGCTACATGGAAAGCTTTTCATTCTGATTGATTGAAACATTGAGATTGATTAGTATGGATGGTAACACGGTCGTTGCTCTACGGCATAATCACTCAGAATAGACTAGACATACCTTTATCGATTGCACAAAATAATCTCAGATTGAATTGAACCAACAACGATGTCCCAATATCGCAAAAACTCCACATAGTGTGCACTGAGGTGGAAACGATTATAATTTGGGGCTTTGCGTTTTCGCCATAATTAGTTTCCCAACTTCTATAATACAAATGACATTGTTAATTAAAGTGGGGGTAAAAACAATTAGTGCTTGCCAAAACTATTAAGCCTTTGTTTTACAACTCAGGTGGGCTTAGCCATAGCTTTGTTACAAGTAAATTGCACTTAGCTTGTTATGACGATCTCTTAATCACAAAATTGGCATATCCGACATCTCGCCCAGTGGGATCGATAATGCGAATATTTTCACAATGACAAAACTTCTGTTTTAGATTATTCAACCTCATTTTTTGATTGTTGCTCATGTACTTATTAATGAGTCACTGTATGTACAATTAGCAGGCAAAAATCTCCGGCTGTACCAAGTTGTAGATCTTAAAGGTCAGCTTAGCATTTAAGAAGATTTCACATTAAATAAAGCGAGAAATTCGAAAACCAAATACAATTTAATTGTTTATTACATACGGATATCTAGTGCTAGTTGTTTTTGTTTGTACGTGGTAGATATAGTATCTTTGCTATAGTCAAACCTCGAAGCTCCGCTCCTAGGTTGACAAGAAGTCTAAGGCTGGCCTCATACAGCCGGAATGCCTTTCTGAAATTCAGAAATGGAATTCAGAATCTTCATTCAGAAAGCCCGGAATTCCATATAAAGTCGTTACGTTCCACACACATTCTGATTTTTTCAGATCATGAATTCATTAATTCCAAAACAACACCTGATTTAATAATATACGCGCTGTAATCCGTAAATAGAAAAAAATACTTAAAATTACTATAATTATCTTGACATGGTGATGCGTTGTGTAACTCATTAGAGTTACACAATAACAATACCTATGTTTAATTTACACAATTTTGGAGAGCATTTTTTTTATTAAAGTGGCATTTTATGAAACCTTAGCCCCCGAACTTAGAATCTTTTGCAACTGAACGTTAGACACATCTTCAAAGTTGAGAAATATCTCCTTACATTTTTGTATTGGATTCCGAGAAAATAATGTGTTTAATATTTCGTGTTTCGTTCCTACTCCATATATACCATGTTTGATCTTGTATTAGGTATGACCGATAGAGCATCTCCTTTGAATCTATCAAAGCTGGCAATAGGTTTAGGTACTTATTCCCAGCTTTGATAGATCCCTTTGCAGTTTTCCATACAATAAGTAGGTAAGTTACCTTTTACTTATCTTAACAGCAAACACTGTGAAATTGAAGAAAATCCTCGCCCCCATCGGTTTGCAGACAGGGTTATACGGAAACTGTCAAGATACGTATTTGCGTGTAATCGAAGAAAACAATACAATTTGTCTTGTGATATAATAAACGTGATTCTATTTCACGGAGCGTCGGACGAGCGAGACCAGGGATTCGTTAATGGTTGAAGAAACAAGGGAGCGGGCGGAATGCCGCGGCTGTGGAGATACCACAAAATAGATAGACTGCAGAAGACAAGCTTAGGACAACGAGCGTTCGAGCAACATAGACACGTGTCACTGACATGGAATTTCAAAACCGCTCGAAACAGTTTGAGCGCGAGATAATAAATTGAATAAAACTAACATTGAAATTGAAATATGAATTTTGTTGTTTTACACTAGCAGAAATTTCTAAAAGGTAAAGCTAACAGTGAATTTTGTGTTAGGTTGTTCCAAATGTGATTTTTTTATCTTATTGACGCGAGAGTGCCGAGGCTATTGGCGCATACTATGTGTTGACAGTACTTGGCCAATCGCAGGGGACCGTTTTTTGAAATTCTGAATGCGACCGTTTTTTGAAATTCTGAATGCGAACTTTACATAATGTTAAAATGTACTCTACGGTCGCGAGCGAACGTCACATAACCAAATGAATACGAATTTATGAATTTTTACTCGTGGTCCCACTACTTTGCCTCACTGTGAATCCAGAGGCTCCCGCGCGAGTGTCGAGGTGAATAGCGAGCACGAATGTGTAATCCCAGTATGAGAAATGAAGTACTTATATAAGATTGACTTCTCTTCTGTCTGCTTTGTGAGGATACACTGTCCCTATGGTAATAATACATTTCACGGTTTTATAAATTCATTTTGTAATCAATTAAACACGCGGCTGTCTCGCTGTCGACGATAATCTTTTTTCGTGACTTCAGGGTTTTTTGTTTTGATAAATGTATTACATTTTGTTAGACATTTCTGATTTGATTGGATTTCTTGTACCTACCTACGTTCTTTTTCTTATTGTGCTCCAGTAACAGACGTGTATTCTGAATCATTTGTTATTTCGTGTTTTAGGGGTCATTTTACATTTAGGAGTAGAGTTTACGCGTACTATACTCTATGGCGACTGTAGTTGACATTGTATGACAACTTTTAGTTTAGTGTAGTTACCGCCAGAGGCGCTGTGCCAAATTGCTTACTACAGTTGCTTTCGACTATAATAAACGTACAGTGCAGATTTATTTGATTTCAACTAGTAAATGGTTTTCATTAAACATTAATTGAAGAGTTTTAGTTATGGTTTGCGTTAGTCTGGAGAAAATGACACGCGTAATAAATTTCAGAAACACAATTAACAAACAAGATTTTTTTATGAATTATTAGTTATAAACTTTCATAATTCTAAATTCATATTCATTCAATCATAATTATAATAGTATGACCTTATATGTAACAACTTAAAGCCTTTATTTTATTAATCGTCTCGTCTCCGTGGACTCGTCGTTCCACGTCCGGAACGAATCTCGGATATCCTCCAAATCCGGGATACGCACCGAGTTTATTCCGGGCCTCTAATCCGGACGATCATTTTCTGGTTCACTTCGCCTCGTGAGCTCAACGTGAATTTGATTGTTTAGGATCGCATCGTGTGGTTTGTGTGCAAAACTATAAGGACTTTTTAAAAAATCTTGTTTTGTTAATACTTAAATATTTATTATTTAAAAAAAATAAAAAAATCCTACAGTCTTACGAGGTTTACATAATTTTAAACCAAAAACTTTTAGAAAGTTTGAGACCTAAATTTTAGACGTAACAACACTTCGCTGTTTCCTTTGCTAATTGACCTAGTTGGCTCATGTTACTGTACTGTGTACAGTACAGTACAGTACAGTAACACTATACAGACAGACATACAAAATACAGATTATGGAATAACAGATTTTTCTGTGATAAATATAAAACTGAATATACAGTAAAGGACTTAAATTAAGAATTATTAATAAGCGCAGCTATTTGCTTCATGTCAAACTATAATTTGAACTGTAATACTGGAATTTCATAAAACCCGGCGTTGAATCAAATTAAAATCATAAGCAAAATTATTCAAATTAAATCATTGAAATTAAATGTTAACTTATCCATAGACAAGTGTCAGTTTCAACAGCAGTATTTATCTCCTTAGGTACTAATATTATATATGCGAAAGTGCGTTTGTTTGTTTCATCACCAATTCATTCAGGAAAAAAGTATTGTTCCCGAGGGATTAAAAATTAATTGTCCACGCATACGAAGTCGCGGGCGGTCGCTAGTTTATTTTATATATATTTATACTAATAGTAATAAAGTTAGTGCACAAAACATCGGACTCATTATATTTTAAAACTTTCAACTCAAATAAGTAGTACATACTTATTTTACTTTTACATAACTTAGCCAAATGGCTATTATATAAAAAATATCTGTTCTAACTTGTGGCTAAAATAAAATTGAGAAAAAAAGAGTAAATCAGTATTGGAAAAACTTTCCACGTGAAGCAAAAAATTTCCTTATCAGTTTTCGCACATCGTTTGCCGAAACCATATTTATTTTATGAGTTCTCGAATGATGCGAGATGTACTTCTACGTAATAAATCACAGTCGAGATCGGGAAGTTAGCATTTACATTGTAGAGGATGGTTTTTAATCATTCAAGTCAATGTAAATAGCTCATACACATGGTTTGTATAATGCTTTTCTCTAGAAATGTGAGAAATGTGATAGACCGAGCGAAACGTCTCCGTTTCAGCTTGGGCAAAAATTCTTTCGTGTGTCTATCCGGCTGACCGGCTTTCCGTCTGTCCGTTTGTTTTCCTCTACAAGTCGCATTACTCAACTGATTCTCGTGTAATTTTGTGAGCAAGTTTTATAATTATACTAGCTGATCCGGCAAACTTTGTTTTGCCATATAAACTGATCAATTATCGACCGCCGAGAGTAGAAAATTATTAAAGTACTAATATCGCTATTAAAAAATAGGGATTGGTGGCAGAAGGGTGAAAATTTAGGGTAATATGTATTTTTAAATGCTGAATCATAAAAAATAAATAAAAAAAATATCCTTAGTAATAATGGTGGACCACCCTTATCACTGAGGGGTATAATAGTTCAATAGTTCGTCCTACGCCTAAAAAGTCTACATAGCTGTGATAGTTATCCTTTTAACTTCGTCATATATACAACTACCGTGAATTTTTTCAGGTATGCAAAAACCACCATTTGGTTGGCAGGGGGGGGACACTTGACTGTAACAAAATTTTGCACTTTAAAGCTTAATAATACACAAACGGATGGCTCATAAAAAAAATTGTTTCCAAAAACCCGCTTTATTTTTAGAATTGCTATCCAACGACACTCCACACTATGGGGTAAACAAGAAAAAAAATTACATCCCCACTTCACGTGTAGGGGAGGTAACCTAAAAAAAATATTTTTCAAAATTTTACTTCATTACTTTGTCGGCGTGATTAATATGTATATCCGTGCCAAATTACAGCTTTCTAGTACTAAAGGTCTATGAGCTAGGCTGGGGACAGACAGACAGACAGAGGAGAGGACATGGCGAAACTAAAAGGTTTCCTTGTTGACTACGGAACCCTAAAAAAGGGGAAAGTTCCTATTCGATTCCATCTTTGTTTTATTTGAATGACCCTCATTTTATTCAAACGAACCGTAGACTTACCGACTAAGGAAAAATGGTAATATGAAACGATGAGTCCATCGCATTAGGGCAATCGAGCAGGGCAAATTTCATTAAATTATTCTGACGGCAGAGTGAAACATAGAATAGAAAACTGATAGGGAATTTAATCTAAGAACCAAAACAAAAAAAGAAGATTTTTGGCAATGACTTTACAAAATCTTTAACTTGGATTGGCACAGTGTTCAATTTTTAATATTTGTTCGTGCTAAGGGTACGGTGACGTCATCACTTCTTTTTCATTCATGTCATTCCACATATCACAGTATACTAATACGTATGTAAACTAACTAAAGGCAATCCTTTTAACCAGGCTGTGTGTAGGTTGGGACGAAGTCAATGGTGCGTGTTTGTCTAAATTATAAAAAAGAATAATAGATTATTAAAACATTTACAAAAAATATTGAATTTTCGAAAAAAAACATTACATGCTTTACGTACAGTGTTGAGAGGATTATTTGTTTAACAAAAAATTGACAAGAAGTAACATCAACCTGTCAATTAATTGTGAATAAAAGAATACAAATTTCTTGTTTATAAAGAAAAACATTAAAGTAATTTGTTATGATTGCCTAGTTCATTTTACAGGTGTTTGTGTCTTACTAATCTTTTTCGTAATTGGTAAACACCAATTACGAAAAAGATTAGTGTTTTTATTGTGAAATAATTTATAATATTTTTTCTATTGAAAAAAACATGTACCGTTGGCTTATTCTCAACCTACACACAACCTGGTTAAAAGGATTGCCTTTAGTTAATTAACATACTGCATACATACTACGCATACTTACCTACAAAATATATTTTGTTTTCTTAGATTAAAACATTAATTTGTCCCTTACCTCCACTATGGAAATGAGATGTCTTATATAGTCTGCCTCAGTACTGATCAGCTCCCGTATAACGGCATGCCTGGCCTCTTCATTAGGTGTTAACTCTGTGGACCAAAATACAGTGATGAATAATTATGAGGGTTGACCGTGAGCAACAATGGTAGAGAGTATTGGAATTGCAGCTTGAAATACCTCTATAGTGCTTTTTCTTTCTTTTATAAATAAAAACACAATTAAAAAGTGACAAAACAAAACACAACCGTTGAAAACATCAAACACTTTTTTTAGTCCATATTAATTCCTAATGAATGAGTTTGCAAACGTATCCAAACTGCATGGGTTCGTTTGTTTTCATAAACACTGAGCAAGTAATCACTACGTTTTAGTTTAAAGCGAAGTGTCCACTAGCAATAAAATTTGCAAAAGATGACTTGCGCAAGCGACTTCTAATATGTTAAGTCTGCAAGTCGCACGTGTATACGGTTGTTTTCACCTTGCAACAAGTGCTTGCGACTATATTTTGTTCACACAATAAAGTTGGAAGTTTTTAGAGCAAGTTAATATTTTTTCACTTCTCACGCTCGTCAAGTTTGTCTATGGATATAGGCTGCATAAAATCGCTTTTCATGCTCTAGTGTATAAACCACACACGCAATTAAACTTTGTTATTTCATTCTGTTCCTTCATTTTTATATCTTACATAATCCATGTTATAATGCCTATTAAATTAATAAAACAAGGTAGTATTAATGAGTTTTCTAGAGATAAATATCTATTTCAAGAGCAATGGACTACAACCTATGCTAAGTGCCACTGCCACGTATAAAAAAAAGTATATTGGCGGGAAGTCCGTTTTTGTTTGTACAATCTGCTATTGCTCAAGTAATTTGTATGCAATTTGTGTCGAAACGGTACTACAAGTTCTTGCAGGAAGTTAACTTCTACAAACTTCTACAGCGACTTGCATATATAGAAATTGCAATCAGTGGTAACAGTCGTCAGTTGACTTCTGCAAAAAATTGTGGGAGTTACTTGCCAGTGGACACCTCGCTGGGTTAAACAAATTTGCTTTTCGGACTACTCGGACTATTGCCTGGATTTCCTTTTGAAATACTCTCAATGCGGTTTCGTTCTGGATTTCCTTTTGCACCATTAGTGAAGCAAATAAAAACTAAGTAGTGTCATCTGCACCATTGATGGTGCAAGTCAGTGGTGCATACTGACGGTACAACTGAAAAACATCATTCGTGACTATACAATGTCTTTGGTCTTGTACTAGCGATAATTTAAAGGCGTAAAACACCCATAATGTTAGGATCCATCCGCTCTCCCTTTAGAATGACCGCCATTTTAAATTTATCTTTTTATTTTAGATGGCCCTGCCAAAAAATATTTGTTTCTCCGGATTTAGAAGTCCTACAGATATAAAAAATAGTATTCGAAAGGTGTGTAAACTTTTAACTTTAGTGCATCATAAAAATTACTAAAGTTAATTTTAATCCGAAATGTGAGTGTGTTTTTAGTATTTCTTACACACCTCAAAACTATGACATTAACATATTTTTGCATTATTCTAAATCACAAGAATATTTTCTACAAAACGATATCAAAATAATTGCTCTGAGTTGAATATTTCGAGAGTTCTTGTTGTTTGAATATGACCCTTACAATGCGATTAATTTAACAATGTACAACTGAAGTGGCTTACTTCAGAGCGCTTGCGGTACATAACGACGTAATTTAATCTGTAAAATTAACTTTTTGCCATACATTCTCGAGTGAAGTTGCACTGGATCACAGTCTATTGTCAATTTAATCGCTTTGTACGTAATCAATAAAAAGTTAATTTTCGAAAATTATTGACTTAGCCGGGCCCGGGCAATAAAGCGGTAACCGCTGGTTACCGCCTTTTTAATGTTATTTGATTTTTGGCTTCTCTGAGTATCAATCTATCGCTCCTATTTTTTTCAGATTTTTTATACATATTTCCATGAAATAAATTACATTTACAACTTTATTGTACGGAAAATATCTAACTACTAAGTTATGTATTAATGCATTACTCTAAGAAACAAAATACAAAAAACCAGTGAGCATCTTTACTCTAAACATCTAAAAAAAGAAAAACCATAATACATTTAACCGCGTTCTTTAAAATAAAAGTTATAAATCAATAAACTGTAAACACCTCATACGAAGTAATTAGTGGATGATACAGCAGAGCTTTGCCTAAATAGTTCCCGGAACAAGGCGGTAATCGTCTGATACGCTTAAGAGCTAAAGTGAAAATTACGTCGTAGTAAATACTTACGTTTGTGAATATGAGTAGTCGGTGTGCTTATAAAGCCGTTAAAGACGTTGCGATTGAAACGGTAACGTCTATAATTTGTATTATACATTTTATCAATTATTTCATTAAATATTTAAATAATACCAAATTTTTTTGTAGGAGTTATATGGGTAAAAAATTAGCTCTCATTTGACACATTGAACGCCCCATTTGGATAACTGCACGCTGAACTATTAACAAATTAGCTTCTTTTATTTCTCCTGTAAAATTTGATTTTTGATATTACCGCTTTGTTGCCCGGGGCCAGCGACTTATCAAAAACATTTTTTAATACAAGTAGTTTATGATACAAGAAACCTTAACAACCGTGTGCCATACTACGTTTTTTAATATATTGGCGAAAAAACATTATAAATATCTTCTGAAATAAAAAAAAACATGAACCAAAACGCACGGTGGTAGCGTGCGGTAAAATTAACTTTCCGCACGCTGTACTAAACCGTAAACAAAAACGCACGGCGTGCGGTAAAATCAACATACCGCACGTTGTACTATCATCAAAAACACACCTTTTCGAGCAAATGTATTGAAAATTAAAATGATATTATCTGAATACAAATGCCATCAAATGACAAAAGCATGTTTCTATAAGTTTTGAGTTTTGTCCATTTTCGAAATTTAACCTTTAGTGCTTGTAAGGGTCATATTCAAACAACAATATTTCGCGAAATGTTCAACTCACAGCAATGATTTTGATGTCGTTTAGTAAATAAAAATAAAATACATTAATTTCCTAGTTTTTGATGTATGTAAGAAAAACTAAAGAGAGCAAACACATTTCAGATTAAAATTGACTTAATTCATCAACCCCGAGCGGCCGAATGCGGCGGGACAGCAATAGGCATATATTGTGTCTAATTTTCCGGGCCTTGAAGGGCTAATATTGATAATAATATGCGTAAGTAATTATTTGAACATTATTCTTGCTTTTTAGAGGTATTTAATTTTGTAGTTGTTTTTGTTTTGTCTATCATCAAGACTATGGTGCGTGATTAGAAGGCATTACTTCAGTACTCTGTCTACAGCCAAAGATAGCGTTCCTCAATTCAGATACCTACTATTTATGTAATCATGCATACGTCCTACTTTAAAATTCTGAGTTGTCCACACCACGTGACGAACCTGTGCCCATAGCACGAAAAGCTAAAACAAATGTAAATTTTGTATTGATAATCATAGTTCATTTAACTGAAGCAGGTGGCGTAGTCTAAACCTATACAAAATGCGTTCGATTTTCCGGGCGATTTGCTAGGTGATTTTAGTCAAAAAAGGCTTTTTATCGACAATAGCTTGTAAATTCGCCACCTCATTAAATTAGGTTTGCGATTCCATTTTACAAGGGATTGAAAAGCCCTATTCGACTTAAATCGCCTAGCAAGTCGCCCGGAAAATCGACCCGTGTAAATGTCCTGTAAGAGTACTGCATTGACGCTTACAGTTTGAAAATGACCTAATACGTTAACCTATTTATAAATAACTATGTTGCCAAATAACACAGCATTGTATTGGATCCAAAAAACTAGGTATTACTGTACTGGGTAACTGTATTTTGGCGTCCAGCCGCCAGGGGTTTTTTCATTCCAATAAACTCCCTATACATCCTACTAATATTATAAATGTGAATGTTTGGATGTTTGTTGCTAAACCACGCAAAAACGGCTGAACGGATTTGAATAAAATTTGGCATACAGATAGTTTATAGCCAGGATTAAAATAAAGGATACTCTTTATCCCGGTCAAAGGTTTCCTAGGGATTTTCCGAATGTCCACACGGACGAAGTCGCAGGCGGCTTATAATAAAAGCTAGTTTATATTAAAACTGTAAATTCTAAATGTTTCTGCGTGCATCACGCAGAAACCGATGAACAGGTTTTGATGGGATTTTCACAAATGGTAGCTTGGAGTCCAACTTAACATCTAAGCCTTGTTTCATCTCATTCGGGTGGGTGGAGTCAGGGAAACAGCTTGAAATCTGCGTAGTACAGCTTTCATACACTAAGGAGGTCATTTAAATTTTTCTGCTGTCAACGCGGACAAAGTCGCGAGCGGGGGCTAGTTGTAAATAAGGTAGGAAACGCATAGAGATGCAACGTCTCTCTACGTAAGGCCAGTGTATTAATTAGATCAGAATGAACTTGTTCCGGACTGCGCTTAGTAGGATGCGGACTATCCATATTTTTATATTATACTATTTTCTTTGGATATGGACTGCCCTTCTTACAGACTACCTACGCCAAATTTATTCTCAACAAATAACCATTAGACCATTTAAAACGACTGTACAATTTCTGTCTTAAAGCGAATCTGCCATAAAGCGAATCTGTCCTAAAGCGAACAAGGGGAAGTATCTGTTTATCCGCCGTCGAGTATTTTCTTGCTACTCGGTATCGTCTGCTCTAGCCGCAACAAACTTGGCCCATCGTTAACAATCACTGGGTTAACTGACTCCATAATTAACATCAGTATCATCAAAGACCATATTCACGTCGATAACTGAACAATGTCTACATTCCCCGTCGCTCCTCGCGAGGTAGACGGCTGAGGCTCGCTCGAACGCAAATTTCGCGCCTTGTTCGGTGGATCGTTTTTTTTTCCACTGGCTCAATTTTCTTGGCTACTTTTTGCCTCATTCAATACTTATGACCCTTCTCTGCGTTTTTTAATTGCTTTTGCTCGGTTGATTCTGCTTGTTTTCCTTCTTTTTCCAACATAACCCGTTTTCGCTTAGGAATTTTGCGATTAATGGCTACGTATTACTATAACAACAAAAGTTAGTAACTATTACTTTCGGAGTTACAGCTCTTACTAGGCGCTCCCCACTAATACTAATTACATCACCACTGAAAAAAATGTTAACCGGGTGAGACATATGTGACGTAGAAGAAGAAAGGCTATTCTATTACGATTTATTTACTTCAACGCTGTAGCTTTTATAGTTTACTAGTTTTGGGTGATGTCGAAATCTCTGTCGAAGTAAAGACATTCATGGAAATTCATGGCAAACGTTATCATTAATTAGCATAATATTGAATGGAAAAGCATAAATATCAAAACGCATATTCTTTAATTGTCGAAGCATAATCTTCGAAAGATAGGGGGGCTGGCCCCCCTGCTTGGGGGGGTATATTAGAAGGTAATCTTGGAGTTATTATTATTTGACCAGTGACCACTGAAACTATTAAATTGTTTTTTGTAGTTTTTAACTCTAGGTATTATTCCAGTGGAAAAGCGCTGTATCTTTTTGTGACGATTTCTTTTAGAAAACTAAGCATATTTGCAAGATTGCAGTGTTGCATTTCTCGAGGATCACTTGACCCCAATAACGAATGTTCAATGCCTATAAAACCCTTTCTGATTTATTGTCGGGGCTTGAAAAATGTTAAATTAAATTAGTTATCTGTATCGAGTTCAGTGGTTTCATTATTATGCCATATCTACTAGCGGCATGCCGCGAGTAAACTTTGTTTCTGCTCCAAGGTGGTGTGAAAATATATTTGATAAGACTAGTCATTAGATGGCCGACAATCTCTTGGTGTAAAAACGATGACATCCAAAATATTTTGGATGGCATCGTTTTTACGCGCAAAACATACGTTTTAATAAACGTATGTTAGCGCGTCGGGCTGTCAGCAGACCAGTGCTTCGTCTTAATTAGACGATCAGCCTTACCGTTTTCCGGAGAGTATACGCAACATTATGCTTTTCATTGAATGCTCAAAAGTATTAAGACTCATTTGTTTTTTAAACGGATAAAAAACATATCATGACCACTGAAAGTACTGAAACACGATAATATAGCGTGATAGAGTGATACTGTCAAAATCCACTGTCTTTTGACTGTAAAAACGATAAACCCGTATCGCCCTATCGCGTTTCAGTGGTTAGGCTAGGGGGGTAGATATATTTACCCGGTTTGGAAAATTACAGATTAAAAGGAAACCGCAGGAAAATGATGGCTCGATCAGTAGTTTATATTATTTACCAATTTTAATACCTAGGTAGGAAAGAAATATATTTTGATTTGTAAATCAAAGATAAGGGTACGGACGTCAATTTATTGTTCTTCTCGACCAAATTATTAGCAGTCGTAAAAATTAATTGCTGCTTTATGCGAGAAATTCACGTTAATACGCAATAAAACTGTGCAAGTGACCGCTGCTGTATTATTTGATGAACATTTAGAAGTCTACCCTTGAATTTCTAAAGTATTGCTCGTGAATATTTCAAGAAATTTTCGACTCTACCTCTCAAGAAATAAGGGTATTAACGCTTCCGAGATTGGAAGTTTAATCAGAATAAAGTATAATGTCGTATTTTAGACTTGAGGGTTACCCTCGCCCATAATTTGGGTCCGATTATTCCCTACGTAATTATCTTCTTCAGGTGTTTGTATATTTGAAACCTCTCCCAAAGAAATATTGGATAGGAGAACAAGAAAAAAATCTTGTTTGTCAACGTATCAACTCATTCTACATGCAGCGTGTTACGTTACAAATTTACAATGCAAAACCGACACAGTTTTGTTTAGCAACGAAATGGGATTACACCTTTGAGGAGAAATTCTTCAAATGGTACCTATTACCTGAACACAACATTTAAATTGATTGGTTTGTTAGCATATAAAAATAGCAACAACAACTTAAACAAAACAAAAACAAAATAATCATACTAATACCTTTCTCATCATCTATTTTCAGATTATTGGCTTTATTATTATTTTAAACAACAGACGATTATTTTGTTATCGCTCTTTGATTCAAAGGAAAACAATGTTTACTCCGATATTGCCGAACCGTTGAGTCAAAAATATACGCGACCAATAGATAAACTTTTAAATTTTTGAAATCGGTTAATAGATGAAGTAAGATAACCCTTCAACGCCCGGAAAATGAGACACAATAGATATTCCATTGTTATCCGGCCGCCTGCGTCCGCTCGGGCGTTGATGAAATAAAGATTACGAAAAGCTCGATGTTACTTGATCAATAGGGTAGACGTTCTGCAGAAAGTTTGAGAGTATCGATCTATTTTGTCCAAGTATTTTTTTAAGCACTCGGAATAGTTACGCAGTTGTTTTGTTTATATATCACATGCGTTTGGCGATTGTTTGAAAACAAATGATGCTTACGACAAGTAGTACATTTGCAAGTCCTTTTACTTTTCAGAAGTTTTCGGCCACTCAAAAGTGCTTTCCTTTTAGTTTAGAACTTTTAAAACGAAAGGGAGTCAATGACAGTTCCTTTTTTTCTAAATTGTCCGTGACTTTTGTGGAAGTCGTTTTACTGTTTATCGCCTGAAGGAAGGTGTCGTAGTATACGTGCGTTTTACGGCCGAGGTGCCAATACCGGCGTGATTCAGCGCGGCTTGTATAACCATAGCCATTTCGGTCGTGCTTTGTGGATCGCTGGTAGGCTTGCGTGCAGGTCTTTTTGGCTAGCATACCTACGATTTTCTTTAATCAAGGACAAGAGATCATAAATAGAAAATTTGTTCATTTTATAAAAAGTTTCGAATGGACGATAGGAAAATATGGACAATTCAAAAGAACTTAATTTCTAAGTTTATTTGAATAAATATTTTTTTATTTTGATTTTAGATTTTTAGTGGTTTGCGTTGAATTACTAATAATAATATGCATAAGGTTTATATACTTATTTGGCGATTTTAGTCCATTCTCATTTGTCCGCAGCTGTAGCTTATAGTTATAAATGCACGTGAAATAAAGTTATCCGCAATAGCCTTTAAGTGTGGTAACTCTAAAGCATGGCGTGCTAGTAATCTGGGTAATCGAATGCAAGCACACAAATATTATAAAAACGATAAGACGGGTTACTAACTAATCTAAGTTTTCGGAACCCAAATTCTACAGTGGTCAAAGCTATTTTTAAGATTTAAAATAAATATTGAGTTCTCTAAATGGAGAGTGTTCTCTTAATGTTAGATGGAAGATTTAAATCAATTGTTAAGATAACCCGAGTTTATACGTAAACAATATAATGGGGCATATTGAATAAAGTTCTATGTAAGTAAGTATTAATTTATAAATAAACTCTGTCTTAAAGCAGCGCGATTGCTCCAGCCCCCTGATTATGTAACTTTGTTGCAATCAACTCTGACAGAATTCGCAGTTACATTGGTGCTTTAGTAAGAACCAGTGTGACAACTATCTTACTTAAAGCAGCAATGTAGCTGCGGTTTCAATCGATTTCAATCTAGAATTGTTAGCAACAGAGTTACGTAATCAGCCCCCTGCAATCGCTGATACATAAAAATAAATAAATAATAAATATTTGACAACATCACATACATTGCTCCGATTCCAAGGTAAGTAGCTAAAGCACTTGTGTTATGGAAATCAGAGACAACGGTGGTATCACAAACACCCAGACCAGAGCGAATATAAAAAAGTTCGTTTTCTAAATTGACCCAACCGGGGATTGAACCCGGGACCTCAGAGATAGCGACACCTTGAAAACCGGTGTACAAAGCCTCTCGACCACGGAGGTCGACATAAAAAACGATGTATAGGTACGCACTGACTTTTTTGTTTGAGTATAGTGCCTACCAAATACTATTAAAAGGCATCACTGATGAAAGACTGTACCTACATGACGACCTTAATGAAATTAAAGAGTGGAAGGAATACTGAATCAAAAAAGTAAATAGTTCCGTGCTTTGTTCTAACATTGAAATGTTTATGTGATGACTAATGTATGCACCCGATGTTAAGCCAAAAATGCGACATGGCCGGTCGAAATTGAAGGGATAAAGTCAAAAATCGAAAAAAAAAATTGACTAAAATTAGAATAAATTATTTCGGAGTCCTTAATGACAATTTGCTAAAAATGTATCTGGAGATTGAATTGGACTACAAAATAAGCCCACTGGGTAGATGAGCGGACAACAGGTTCCCAAAGGTGCGAGTGGTTTGTAGTTCGGCCGCGTTGAGTTGAGGCAGTCTATATAGCGCATACGCAGTCGTGGTAATCATTCAATGAAAAGGGAACCTGCCCAGGTGAGAACTTTTCGAGATATTGATGTTTTAAGTTTCACAGCTGTCATCTAAAATAAGGATCCCACTATGATCTTTAATTTCTCAAAGACACCATCGGTCTAAGATTTATTTATTTTATTTAACTAAGATGAGTACTTTATTACCATATATTTCGGTAAGTTAAACAATATATTTATTACATATAACCCATCCATAAACAATAAAGTTCCTAGGTTAGCTGTGATTTAAAAAATAAAAAAAAATATCTTAAAAATTCAACTCTCTCCGATTTCAATGGACAACTACTAATAGTACTTTTTATTTTTGATGTTCATTTTCAATGTACTCTGATAGTTGCGTGGAGCGTGAAATCTGTAAATGTTTTGTAGCTGAAAACAAAAGCAAAGCCTATTAACTAATAGGCAAACGGACAACAAAGTGATCCTATAAGGGTTCCGTTTTCCTTTTGAGGTACGGAACCCTAAAAATTTATAATAGAAAAACTTTGGTTTGTATTGAACTACCTATTGATTGTGCAAAATAAACAAAGCACTGCGTCACTTTACTAACTTTGAACATTGTTTATTTGTCGGTAGAAGGTTGACTGACTTCTCCCTAATTGGGCAGTAATTTGTGTGACACGTGCAGTTTGCATAGCCAAGTTGCTCATTAATATTAACTGTAATACGGTTGTGACGCACACAATAGCACTTCTAAATGATTACGAAGAACGAATACAAATAAGTGGAGTCGACGGATACCCCAAAAAGGACAGTACAATAATTGGAACCCCCCTTAAAAACTGGACCGAAGTAAATGTGGTATAGGTATTAGAGATTAAACACTTTTATGGATTACAGCGCGTATAAATAAATAAATAAATATAAATATTTGACAAAATCACATACATTGTTCCGATTCCAAAGTACATTATTAATTCAGGTGTTATTTTAGAATCATACGTACAAGTTAGGATCTAATAATATACGGCGCTGTAATCCGTAAAAAGTGTTTTATTTCTAATGCGCGCGGAAGTCTTAGAAGTGTATATGTGGTATAGATATTAGTTTATCGAAAAATAAAGAAAGCTATAATTTTTAACTTACTTCAGAAACAAGGTTAGAGGTTCTCATTATTTACATCGCTCAATATTTTGTCGTTCACAAGAACGAGTGCTCGCTCTGTGCAAGTTTCACACTAATATCACAGTATATACGCAATCCTCAGCTTTTGTTTCAGTAACTGTATACTGTAAGTGGCCGAAATCCACGATTCATTATTTCATCACCTTGCTATTCTAAAGTTTTTATATGTACTACAGATTTTGGATTGTTTTACATAGAATGTAGGACAACAGACTTACAACAGATATCTTTTAAACCCATCAGTTACTTCCATAACTTTTCTATATTGGCTGAGGTCTGGATGTTTGTGATACCATCGTTGTCTCTGATTTCCATTACACAAGCTAACTTACTTTGGATCGGAGCAATGTATGTGATGTTGTCAAATATTTATTTATTAGTTGTAAGCTCGAACTAATACTAATGCTGAAAAACCATAAGGTGCCCAATAATCATAGTGATCATTATACTCAAGGTCGACTATCTATACCTCTAAGCCACCTCTAAACAATACTTGACATTGAAAGTTCATCCTTAATTTTCTTGCGGTCCATTAACCCGTCAGCTGTAAATGGTTCCTGATTTAGAAAAGCCTTAACAATAGGCGCCTCCTCAATTAACTTTCAATTGTTGGATGACAAGAATGGAGATGGCAATAACTCTAGAAAAGGGGGCGACTTTTACCTGATTATAGGAAACGCTGTATTGCGCGTGAGCAAGATCTAATTAATGACTGTCGGTGTTATTGGCGCCATGAAGGAGTAGTGGATAACGATGCACCTTCATTATTTTTGTTTTGAAGTCTCTTCATTTTATGAGACTTGATAAACAATTACAATTTAACTGTGTCTGGTGAGTGTGGATTGGTAGGTGTTAACGACTGAAAATACACGAGCGACCAATAGCTACACGTTAATTTCGAAGCACGGACGTGCTCAAGATCAAATATTGTTGGTCACGCAACCCATGCAAACCACCGATTTCAGCGGAACTTACATAGCAGGCTAAGACACTTCATCGACGAGATCCTCAATAAAAACTACACTGGTCTTCAATACTTAGTACCACACCTTTTAAAATTGCAATTTCTCTTAAACAATAGAAGTTAGAGTTTTGAAATAATAAAAAAGGATTTTTTCAAAAAGGTTTTCGATTGTGAAGTTATAATTAAAAATAAATATCTTTTTAGTCCTTTTTATTTTTTGTGTATATTAAAAGTTTTACAATTTTTAAAGTGTGGTAGTAACTTTTGAAGGCCAGTATATTATTGAAATGAAAGATCTGTGGCACTCCTAGGTAGGTACTGTGCGCGTGTTGCTACACGAAACAAGTACGAGTACTTTTGGCAAGTAATATTCCTTGAAGGTCTTGCAAGTACTTCGGGGCTCGAGTAAAATACTTGCAAAGTATTTTGTTGCAGATTTACCACTAATGCCAAAGAAATAAGGATCAAAATGATTTTGGCAAAAAAAAATACTTTGAAGGTTTGGAAGTTTTTATTATTTTTAAGTGATTATTTTAGTTATTCTCATGAAGTAAATCTTAACTTCCTAATCATATTTTAAAGGGCTCAAGTACCAGCTAGATAGTTTTTGCCTTTGCAAGTAGATTAAGTGCGTATAGGTAAAATACTTTGAAGGTCTTGCAAGTATTTCGGAGCGGTAGTTGGTTTCCGTACTTGGAAACAAAAACCTGGTTGCGTAAATACGGACCTTCCCTAGTTTGTTTTATAGCTTTCGATTTACTTTTGAAGTTACCCAAAGAAAGAAAAATCTCCTACAAACTCTTGTCCCACTAACGAAACTATATAAAAAAGTTTAATAAATTTTAATTAAAAATGAGAGGGTGATGAATATCATGATTTTGATAAAAATAAAAATAAATATGCTATTTTTCCCCGAAACTTTGCTACACAAAGAAAAAGTAACTTAAATATTGAAGGTAGGAAATTTTACTGAAAGAATACTTTATTTTGATTTTAATAATATTTGAAACTGCATTAAAAAATTACAAAAAATGCATATGATACGAAGCAAAACGTAATAATTAAAATTTAAAAGTTTTATTTTATGGTCTTCCTTTTGTTTAAGATACTATGTTATAAAAAAAATCCCAATTAATAACCCTTTCGATCGGTATCGTAAAAAAAAATATGATTTTTAATATTTGGTGGATTCGATTCCTGGTTAAGTTAGGTTATTTTTCTTTCTTGTTTCAGTAAAATTTCCTGCCTTCAATATTTAAGTTACTACCCCTCCGTGTAGCAAAGTTTTGGGACACCCGGTATACCACGTAGTCTCTGACCGCTTAATGATTTTTTTTATTGATGATACTTGACAGTATAAAATAAAATATGTAGGTATAGTTTAATCTGTGTTGTACTGTACCGCGCCTTTGAAGATAATTTTATTTGTGGTTGAGTAGACTGGTGAACAAGGCGTAAGTGGAAGGAAAATAAATTATACCTTTTTATATGCAGATAAAGCAGCGTCTATTGTCAAAGCCGTAAGTTTTTCGAACAGACTATGTTTCTTTATTTTTTCTGGTGTTGACATCAAGTTAGGTACCTACACCTTGTAAAAAAAAATGCATTTACACTGTTACACTGTTATATTCATATTGTTCACACCCCTTGTGTACAATTATAGTATGTATTAATGTTAAAAAAATAAATTATTCGACGACCTCCGTGGTCGAGTGGCTTTGTACACCGGTTTTCAAGGAGTCGCCATCTCTGAGGTTCCGGGTTCGATCCCGGTTGCATCAATTTAGAAACTAACTTTTTGGCACTACCATGAGTTGATGCAAACTGTTTACGCTACCGTAAACTATCGTTTTCTCTCTTACACTCGCATTGACTGTGAGCAGTATATCCGATAGTTTACGGTAGCGTAAACAGTTTGCATCAACTCATGGTAGGGCCACGGCCTCGGTGTCTGTGATACCACCGTTGTCTGTGATTTTCATAACACAAGTGCTTTAGCTACTTACTTTGGAATCGGAGTAATGTATGTAATGTTGTCAAATATTTATTTATTTATTTATTTATAAGTGCAAACTTGTAGTTGGCTATATTTTTACCATATTGTAGCTTATATAGTGTTGTCGTAGCTGTCGGTTTTCCTAACAAATAAAAATAATTAAAAGTATTCATTAGTTTTTTAAGAATTGCACAGTGAATCGATTATTAAATAATTCTGGAGTGAAGTTAACATGAAAAGATTCAATTTTCAAAGTGCTTAAGAAAAAAACTGTTTCAAAGTGGCGAGAGTAATTTGTCTGCCGCATTCCTTGCTTGGCTGTAAATAGAACTTCAAATGAGTAATTGTGAGCGTCAGAATAGCTGGTTGGCCCTCAATGATAACAGCGATAACTCATCGTTATTAAGGTGATGACTCATCATGTGGCACAAAGCACAGCCGGGGAGCGGCTCGCTATTGCAGGAATGCTCAGAAAAATCGTAATTTATTGCTCATTGAAATAATGAACGTCGGATTTGAAATTACATTATCTTTTTGTGTCTTTCTGCTTCGGTCATGATTATCTTTAAAAAGAAGCAGTTGTTGTCATCAACTTTTAAGTTTGGGTAGCTTTAGTGACACGTTTTCCCGACACATTTCTCAGAACTGTTGTTAGTGTTCATATACGAGTATATCTCGTGATATGATATTTCACGAACCATAAAATTTCAAATCAATATTTGATTTTTTTAAACTTATGTTAACAAAACTTAAGTTTTTTAACCTAAGTTATATTTTCGTAAACAACGTGTTACGAAAATACCCCTAATGCCGAATATGGTAAATAAGGACCATCAAGCTGAACAACTTTTACTATGGGACCAACCAAATCTCAAATCGCGAAAAAAATATCAGCTGTTTCATACATTTTGATATTTTCGATTTTAATTTTTGTATAAAACAGCTGAGAACGTCCTCCTTATTTTTAAAATTGGTTAAAAATTCGTTAAATTACTGAATATTATGTGAAGCATTACGTTCGTTTGTAGGCAATAAATACATACCGCATAAAATGAAAATTATTTTTCCTCACAATCATGCCAAAAATATCATCTAAGCGAGAAGTTGGAAAATGAGAAAGTCTTTTAAGTAGGGAAGGACTAACTGGAAATGAGAAATGATAAAAGTTTTCGTGAAAAGCAACTTTTAAGTTATTTAATGTTAAAATGATTACTGATGTGATGATGTTTGGCGGTAATGTGTAGAGTTTCTCAGCAATTCCAAAATAAAAGTCTTAACGATAAAAGGAATAGGTAACAATTTACTATATGTGGAAACTTGTAAATGGCCATCTGTATCTACATTTAAATTTATTAGAAATGAAGCTGTAAGTTTCCTGTAAAACTATAAAAAAAAAATAATTGAACGCCACCTGAAAAGTTAATAAAGGACAGTAAACAACGAAATCGTTTGACAATGCTATGAAATATTTGTATCAGCTTATTATACCTTCATATCTATGTGATGATGTTCATAATACGAAAATATATGCATTGGATCTGTATAACCAACTGATGCTAATAATTAAATATCAACATAACAAAAACAAGGACAAAAGTACATAAACCTAAATCGAAGAATATGTGGTCATGAAAAAAACCTTAACGTTAAGGTTTTTATAACTTAAGATTTCAAACGGACTTTTTAAGACGGAACTTCCCATACTTGGCGCCTCTTCATATCCTTCGATTGAAACTCGCCGTGGGATCTTGATACTTCATAACATTTCCACTTGAGAGTTTCTTTTGATTTTCGAGTAGCAAGCCTCTAGGTATCTAACAAGAATTTTAGATCGACCTTAGGTGACCTAGACCCAAAAAGACGTATATAGGAAAATTAAAATATAATGTATAAATGTAACATTTTACATTAGTGGTTTCATCTTTTACTTTGCCCATTTATTACTTTGTTAGCAGAGCTCAAGAATAAATAACATTGTTTTCACAGAAGGGCAGTTTATTGTGACAAGAAGACGAGTCATAAACAGAGTGTGAAAACACTTCAAAAGTATAATATTTTTCATTAAGGAATAGTACAGGCTGTTTATTTTGACCAAGAAGGTTTTAGCACACATTATTAGTAGTTTACAGTTATTCAATAAATATTAAACGTCATTCACAAGACCTTGACTGATTCCTTTTTAAGAAATTGAGCTTATTTAGAATAAAAAAAATAAAATCGACTGGCGGCGCTAGTTTGCTCATGTCAGCCCCTTAATATGTAAACACTCGAGATGGTTTCAAGCTTTATAATAATTCTCCGTAGTTGTGGGTATGCATTTTATCCTTTCTACCATATGCAGGATTATACGGGTATTATCAAACGCTATTCACGATAAGTCAGTCAGCAAACTGGCTTCGGAACATTCGTGGCGAACTCTCGATTCCGATCTATACACGAGCAGTTGTTTAAAATTCAATATTGAAAGTCTGTACCGTGAGTGCGTATCTACAGCCAACATCCATGCCAATATTTGTAAGAACGTTTTACAATATATGAATAATGCATGTGAAATTGCAATGTTCTAAGTTGTGATAGAAATGGGAAAATGTTTTCTTTCACATTTAAATAAAAACACGAAGTAAAACACTCAGCCGTTGTTTTTCTCTAAAGTAGTTCTCAAAAAAAACGAGAATACAATAATTAAACGCATTTAAACAAAAAATGTGAAATAGTACTTAAAATTATTGACAGAGCGAGCGCGAAGCGTAAAGCACGAGCGAAGCGTCTCTGCTTCAGCTTGAGCAAAAATGCTATCGATATGTCCTTCCGCATTCCGGCTGTCCAGCTGTCCGTTTGATCTCCTCTACAGGTCGCATTTCCCAAACGATTCTTGTGACATTTTGTGAGCAGGTTCGATAATAATAAATATTTTATTGTCGAGACAGTTTATCGAAATATTATGTCGAAAAAAAATTCACCCCTTTCGAAAAATGTTCAAAGTTAGAAACGCTATCAGCGTCGAATAGATAAATTAAAAGAATACCTACCAATCAGCACATAGTTACGAAGTACTAATTATTATACTATGACATGGTATACTGTATTAAAAACGTCGTGGCGACATCTATTTTATGTCCTAATCTTCGTCAATGTTCAAGTACGTAATCATGTTTGTCCCGAACACGTTTATTTGTAAAAATGGTTATTTTAGCTTTACCGACAGCTCATTAAAATGTGCAAGAGTCGGTCGGAAGCAACTGTGTTGCGCTGAAATCGATACAGAAACATATATTATAGTGTTGATGCTTGTGAAACCTACTTCCATCTTAATTTTGACGTAATTGAGTAAAAATATTTTTCCACGCAGACTGACTATTAAAATGGGCATTTTTCTACTAAAAGACGGCTTGTTTATTCAAAAAAGAAACCATATTTCATTTTACATGTGAAATGTTACACACATGTAAGTTTTAGAAGTTATTGCTTGTGTAGTTTTGCATTATGTTGCATTTATTAGGGGGTTGTATATTACAACGGGTCAGGTACGTAACAATCGTGTCCGAATGGTGTTTCAATAGTTCTCAATTATACATAATATTAAGGCTATTGCTTATAATAGTATTATATTGAAACACTATTGAGACACGATTGTTACGTCGAGGCCCCGTTACGGCAAAGTCGGCCATCGCACGGCTATCCTCATTTTTTATGCCACCCGAGATATATCGACGTTCTGTCAGATTTATGAGCCAGGACTGTGGAGTTCAGTGCTAAATTAAAAAGAATAACGACTGTTTATTTATAGGAATGAAAGATGTTTGCTGACGATAAATGCGTTAATTATTGATCTATGCAATAGTTGACGAATGTAATTAATTAACAAATAAATATAAACAGATATTTGACAACATCGCATACATTGCTCCGATTCTAAAGTAAGTAGCTAAAGCACTTATTTTTTTATTTATTTGCTTGTGTTATGGAAATCAGAAACAGCGGTGGTATCACTAACACCCAGACCTGAGCCAATATGGAAAAGTTCATTTTCTAAATTGACCCAATCGGGGATCGAACCCAGGATCTCTGAGATGGCGACACCTTGAAAACCGGTGTACAAAGCCACTTGACCACGGAGGTCGTCATTAATAAATTTATTAAAGTTTATTCGTCTAAACAAATTATAAATTGAAAAATATTTTTTCTATAAAATTCTTGATCATAAGTACTTATTGTTATAATTTTCAAATTTAATTTAATTTTCAAATGCCCAATTAAAAAAATGAATGTGAATTTAAACAACTGCGTACAACTATTAGGTAATTCAAATCAATATTTTATTGCAGACCTTGAAGTGGGTACATACTCACATAATTACACAATAAGTATATTATGGCCCCAATAGGATATAGCAGTACGCAGCTGCTTTTAACATAATAATTATTCTCATCACAAAGCTGATTCAAAGCCGAGGCAGTACCCTCGACTGAAGTCACTCACATCAGTATCTCTAAAGAGCTTCTTCAAACAGAGGGCCGAACAAAAATGATAAAGTTCACGAACGATTTATTTTATTACTAAGGGACACGGCATTGTCATCTTATCGCAGCGACATTACAAGATATTAGTGTAAGAATAATAGCCCTAATTTATTTGCTAACAACGGCCACTGAAAAGGTTTATCCGAGGATGAGCCAATACATAATTAGTCAAATAAAACCTCACCCGTAAAGTCAGAAGCGTAATGATTACTTAGTGAGGTGACTCGGCCGTCTTGTAAGGACAACGATGAGGTGTGGTGCGGGGCAGGGGGCGTTCCCTCACCGCTAATTCGCAGGCTAGCCGTCGTATCCTAACTTTTCACTACTGAAAGTGCGGTACCTACTCTAGTAGTATAGTTTGACCGCAAGAGCAGTGCCACAGGAATAATGTGTTTTTTACCCTGCGGCAGTGTTACCCCTTGGTTGGTCTTGGATAAGTGAGCATGAGGGCGGAGGCAGAGCATTCTCCTTTTTTCCCCTCCCGCACGTACGTCTATCACCGCTTTCTTTCCCCTCGCTACGTCTACCCGTACTTGGTACATACAGCAACGCTTATGGTCAAACCATAAAGTTAATATACCAGGTATATTAACTTTATGGGTTAAAGTTTAACCCATAAAGCAATGCAGACAAATGACGACTATAGTTTAACCGTTAAACTATAGCCGTCATTTATCTGCATTCATCGCCTAGACCACAGTACATACAATGTCTTTGGTCTTGTACTAGCAATTATTTAAAGGTGTGAAATACACCTAATCTTATCGACGTGTTGTTGGCGCTAAAATTACGTGTATTTCATTAAAATAAATTTTCCTTTAAATTATCGCTAGTAGAAAACCAAAGACATTGTTTATTAGTTCCTAGACAAATGAGCTAGGTAGGAGGATATGTTATAACACTGTACTTTTGCACTTCTCAATTAGTATTAAACAAGCTCGTTAGTAGTTAGAACAGTGGAGCCGTAGGTAAAGTTTGCAATTTGTGGTACCTAGTTCTGTGTTGTTCGATGGGAAGTGTTCAAAAGTTTTTTAATTTTACAGAAAGCATAAATTTTCTGCCGCTACTTTGTTTTAGTATAAAGTTATAAAATTTATTAAAAATGTTTTCTTTACCGTGAACTGGCCTCCTCCCGTTTCACAGCCAAAGCCGTTCTATTCAATAGCAGATAAGTTTATTTGGTCAAACAATCTTTGTAAACGGTCCCCTTAAGTAATTGAGAACCGATATACGAATAATTACAATTTTCCTTTTGATATAATGTTTTCAACTGATTTATGTTGTTGTGGAGGCTTATTTACTTCTTCCCCCTCGATCACAGAGTTTTCTCTATATCGAGTTTATGTTTTTATACTTTATCTGTTCATTTCTATTTAAGAGCTATCTTTTTCTGCTGAAGTTACTTTTTAATAATTTGAGGCAAAGTTCGTATATCACAACTTTAAAATATTTTTAACTTATTTAATAGGTATTTCACTCATAGTTTGCTGAATTTTCTTATATTGCTTATATATGTATATAAGCAATATATATATCAGTGGCGAGGGGTGAAATTATGACGAAGATAAGCCGTTCCACAAAAATGTTATGATCTGCCTAGTATATCGGTGCGGTGGGATTTCTAAAAAGGTAAGCCGATGGGAATCGGATTGTATAGAACTTTCTCCACTGATAAATATTTACAGGGTAGAAATAAAAAACGGCAGTTGGATAAAATTCGCTTAATATCGATGAATGGGAAACTTTACTAAAAAAACATTCCTTTGTTTTTAAAAATAAGTAAAATTGCATTCATAGATTTTTGTAAAAATTATGAAGATTAGGTAAACTACCATATTTTTTCTTGGGTCTGCTTTAATTTACGATACTATGTTATCCAAAAGATACCCTTATCATTGACCCTATGGATTGGTATCATAAAAGTATAGGATGTTATTTTTTTGGGATTTTTGCCCGTTCGATTCCCAGCTGAGACAAGCGATTTATATTTAAATGTAGTTTTACTTCTTTTTAAAAATAAAGAATTCAGTAAAAAATGCCATTATCGTATTTAGGATACTTTCACTTCAACGTCCGTACCTCCTAACTATTTCCACCCTGTATACAGTGTTTCATTATAACCCGTAATGGAAAACTGCAAAGTGACAATCATAGACGCAAATGGACTATTGTTTTTGATAATTAATCTCATTAATTGGCAAAAGCAAAACACAATTTAGCTCTAGGGTTGCCATTATGAAGTTTATCATGAAAATGGGTTTATAACAGTTTTCCGGGATTATATGCATGGTATCCTATCTACCATATTCGGCTTTAGGCGTTTTTTTTGTAACACGTTGTTTAATGTAATGTATTTTGGGTTGCCCCTTCTTTGTGTATGCACAAAAGGGACGAGAGGAATAACCTCCCACGCATTCCCACGATTATTCTCCAAACCCAAACCAAAGTGAGGTTTTCACGAATGTCAAATTAAACGAGAAATGTTACCCCTCAAACGTTTTGCTTTACCAAAAGCTCTGAAACACTAAACACGTGCTTGCTTTACCACGGATTTACGACTCATGCATTTAAAAAAAATACAGTTGGTTTGAAAAAGTAGGTTATGATAAGGAGAATGAAAAATTTTTCAAGTTTTGACGACTCTGTATGAAATATACAGGGAGAAAAAAGCAGCCCTTGACGAGTTTCTTGCCGGTTCTTTTCGTTACAAGGTCTCCCGCTTAGGGTTTGAAACCGATGGCGTAGCTTCTTTGACATTCACAAGTGCTTGTAACAGCCTAGACTGAATAAATGAGTTTTGAATTTTGAATTGAATTTTGAATTTTAATGGGAACAAATAAAAGACCCTGAATAAAATTGGTTGCAAGTTCTTTACTTCTGTTACACAGTCATGCACAGTTCATGCACTAAGTTCTGATTTTTATTCATAAAAAATAGAGTTGAATTACTATGAAATTGTCTGTCGAGTAAGTTTATTGGAACTTAATCCAATCTAATTGCTTTCTACTTAATCCAATTGAATAGTATTGCTATCCACAAGGGAAATACTGACAGATTTGGACATAGTTCACGAAAGGTCAATCAAAGTCCACAAAGCACCGAATCGATGTTAAAATGTTCTATGCCCCTTCAAAACTTCAAACGTTTTTTTGCAGACTACGTGTTACATAGTTCTTAAATTATAGATAGTACTTTTAACTTAGACATCTTGCTTGTACAGGTATGGCAATTAGAATGAATTAATCAACTAGGTAATTAAATTAGCATCTTTTGATTGAAAATATATTTAAAAAAAACATTACAAATTATAATATTTTTTATCATATTTTAAATTATCATTAACAGTATATGTTTCATTTCGAGGTATTATTTCACAGAATAAAAGATTTTTTTAATAAGAAACTTTTAATTAGTTGCTAAAAGAAGTAAATTGATTTCATTATCAAATAACCAATTAAGATTTTTCATTTTTATTTTCATTGTTTCCTTCCGTATTGTCGGTGATGTAATGTGATGTGGGCTGCAGTCTAACATTTTGATACGTGAAGGAGGCAGATATTGTCTTGTGTCGGGTGTTAATTTTGTGTGTGTCCTGCACTTGAAGGAATTTACTACGATACCTCAAGATAAACAAGCAAATATCCTGTATGTAAAGCGATGATAAAATTCTTCATATTGTCTATTTGAGCCACAGAACTAGAAATTCTTGTTCTTTGATTTGAGCTAATTCGAACGCATTTCTTTTGGAGCACAAACAATTCATCAACGTTTACGCTTTTGCGTCAGTACTATACTGATTCTGTGCTATTTACCCTAAGCATAACCCAGTATTTGAGCCAAGAGTACGCATACGCACAGTAGGCTACAGTGCTGTTTCTATATTTGTACTAAATTTATTTCAAAAAGTGCGTAGGTAATTTTTGTCATTTTAGATTATATATTTTCTATATGACTTTTATGTTTATTTATTATTATTTTCGCGTTATTTACTCTTTATTTTTTTACCGAAAACTTATCGGATTGGTGTAACGAAAGTTATATCTTTTAAAATTATTTTCAAGCCATAATGTATATGTGCATTTATGTTAACGTTGCAATACCCACTTCTAACTAAAATTACTTATCAAGTTTACAATCCAATATTGGGCAGAGAAAGCGGCTTTGCGTGAGTTATTGTTTTACAAGAACATTATCCAGCGTTTGGGTGTTCATAAATCATCTCATTATTACTTTGGGGTTTTCATTACATTCATGGTGAACGGAGATAATAACTATAACTTTCAGTGGGTGTGTATAATATAACATTACACATCCATGCTTAGGTTAAAACGCGAGTTTTTTTAATAGGAACAATAGAAAGACATGAAATTAAGAATATATGTACCCTTAGTATTTATTTATCTTAATATTAAAACAGCATTGTAAACAGCAAAAAAATCTAAAAATTACCTAATATACCCTTCTTCCTTTAGTTGGCATCCGATATCTCTTGTAATCCAAATTGAAATAAGTTTGTAGTACATACCTACTACAAAATATCCCTCTCTATCAGAATGACTTTTGCGCTGAAAGACAATTTACGTTGGATGACATGAAAGCAAGGTACCCAGATTGCCGAAAGATAATTCAGCTACATGACATAAAAGCTGACTGGGTACTCTACCCAGTCAGCAGAGAGTCAACTCAGTGTGATTGGGTTTATCCTGTATAATTATGTATATATAAATAAATAAATATAAAGTTATGGGAACGGATGGCGGTTCGTCGCTTAATTTTAATTAACCAGCGAAAGCTTCTCTGACACCGATCTATTTGCAGTGCTGCATTGAACGATCGCCACTGTTCCGAGGGGCTGATGGCAAAAGCTTCCTAACTGACTTAAGCAAAAAAAAAAATCAAATTAATTTACTATCACCGTTTAAGAGACTTATTTGTCAACAATACGGTGACTGGTGAGGACGTTTGATTTATTCAAACTTTGAGGATAACTTTATTTAGGAGGTGACATTTCGGCATCATTAATCAAACGTTCCGTCATAGGATCCTGTGACCTTTTATGTTGCGTTGCGGATTATCTACCGCAGCCGCGAGATGTCAATTAGGAGAGCACAATGTTTATAAGGGTTTTTAAGGAGTTTACTTAAGATTTTAAAGAGATTTTATAAATGCGGGCATGACATACGCTGCTAGTGGAAAAAGTGTAGTTGCAAACTATCCTTTCTTATAAATAATCCTTTGATTAAATAATCAAACTTTAGATAGATTAAAAAATTACTTACATTAAGAATATTAATTTAGGGCGACTTGCACCAAAAATTTAATATTGTTTAAGGTCCACTTGCAGCAACATTTACTAAATCTAGATTTTGTTAAACCTAGACTTTACTCATACATTTAAAATTTTGACAATATCATAAGGGCTACATCCAGGTTTAACAAAATCGGGATTTAGTAAATGTTACTGCAAGTGGGCCTTAGAAAGTCGGGGTTCTTGGCGTAGACCAAAATGATTATAATAAAGTTCTCGGCGCAGACTCTATTTTGCTCTTTGCACTGTCATATTCTGCGTCAAAGAGTATAATAATACCACAGCATAAATAAATTGATTCTACCACAGAATAAATAAATATTTTCTATTTACTAATTATGATGTGCTACTGTACTATATTCGCACTTACGCTGATATTGAAGGTTTTGACAATAATTCCCGAATAACGTTTAAATCTATGCTTTACATGATAAATTACACATATATATATGATTAAATGAACAATTTTAACCTTT
The DNA here is from genome assembly GCA_963556745.1 of Catoptria pinella. Classification (NCBI taxonomy): domain Eukaryota; kingdom Metazoa; phylum Arthropoda; class Insecta; order Lepidoptera; family Crambidae; genus Catoptria; species Catoptria pinella. The sequence continues at coordinate 12,160,378 of OY750758.1, read as the reverse complement.
CTACGACCATCTTGCTTCGAAACTGACGGACTTTCATACAAACTTTCATTCTCTATTTTACCTTCTTAGGTAAAATTCCAAAAATCCTTCCTTAGTTACAAAATTTCAAGTCCAGTTGGGTTGGGCTGTGCGTTGATATATCAATCAGTCAGTCAGTTAATTGCATTTAATTTTGATACACAAACATTTTAAGTAAGAGAGAGCTTACTAAAAATAATATAAACAGATTCACCTTAATTAATTTACAGCGAAAGTGGTTTTCAACTAAGGAACACGCTGATTTACATACCACCAGTGAAAAATTGAATCCTGAGATTTTAAATTCTGATTATAAGATATCGGGTGCTCGCTTCTATCGGAATTTTCTCAAGAATTCTTTCGACGTAGCCGCGCTCATTCATTCCAGTGCTCTCAATCACTTTTCATGATTTTAAAATCTGACAAAAGCTCGTAAAAATTTGTAAGATCGGGAATGGAAATACACTACATTTAGGTTGATGGCAGAACTCCTGCCCGTCTACTCAAATGGCCAACATTATATTTGTTGGAACGCTTCGCTTACTATTAAAGCTTTAAAATAAGCAGTAAACTATAAAATTACGTGCTTAACTTGTCAATTCCATACAATACATTAAAGTCTGTAATTTACTCGTACATAAGTTTGCGACATGTGTTTTAATCATCTATTGCTCGTATTTAAGCTTTTATTAGTAAGCGTAGCGTTCGAACGTATAGAATGTTGGCCAATTGAGTAGGGGGGGGAACTGTTATTGATAACTCGGGAATATATTTCAACAACTTAGAGCCCGAATGTTACATTGGTTTGTTGAGAAAAGTTTCTTTGCATGTTCTATGTCTGTGAAAATTGCTCTAAATGCCACAGATACCGGAAAGAAACAAAAAGTTTGACTCTGCTAAACAGCACATTAAAGCTTTTTGAGGAGTAGGTACTCAAACCGCTTTGTGGCGACTACGACGTAATATGTGTTCTACAGGCTTTTGAAACAGAATTCAAAATCGTTTCAATGCACAAAAAACCTTTGTCGTGCCGCCGTCCCCAATACAGTGTCGGCCTTTAATAAAATTCAAGTACTTGGGAACTTCAGATATGCATTTCCGCTAGAAGACTTTCACAGAATGCTACCGAAAGCTTAGCTTCATGAGTAGGTACTTAATCTTTAATCTTGATGAAACCTATTACTTAAGTTAAACATGAATAGAATGCTACTCACTTTTCCAATCGAAGAACTCCTCAATGTTTTCAGGGTGTTCAGCCCAGAGGAGGTAGGCGAACGCTTCGTCCGGCACGTTGGCGTAGCAGAAGCCTTTCAGTGGCGGCACTCCACTCCGCGTGAACTCTGCCAATTGGTTGGACAGCTCAAAGTTGGCCTGTAAAATATACTCTTGTCAATATCACATCAACCTTTATTTTTTAAAGCGTAGCACTGATGAAGTGCAGGCTATCCGATCGATGTGATCCGATACATATGGGATCGGAACGCCACCAGTGTAAAAGGGACAAGAGAACTCACATACATAGCTCGCAGCGATCTGCGAATCGGATAGCATGACCGGAACGTATCCTGTGTGTTTGAGCTCCAAATTAGATCATTCTTTTTTTGTTGTGTTTGTTATTATCAGGACAAAGGATAAATTTAAAAAAAAAATACGGTAAGACGTAAAAAATATTTTTTTCTCTTTTCCGTCATTTTAAATCGCAATATAACTAATAGATGGCGTCTCCCGTGCTGTCCTGCTATTATGATGATTTGAGAATATCATAGTACGGCGACGGAGAGAAATAAATATGTCGGAGCGGTAGCGCAATGCTGGTGATTAGTCAGAACAGAATCAGTGCTGGCTAAACACGGCTGCACAGCACTCAGCTGCACTGAACTCCCTGCGTTATTCTAATCCAGCTTCATCCTGGCGTGACCATCATGTTGTTAATTGTCAACTGAAATTGTAAAATTGTTTTAAACTATGATGAGAGGAAACGCCTCGCCTACGTGTTTATTTTAGAAAAATACACCCACAATTAAGAAGAAGAATGACGGCAATAAATACTAGAGAAACCGCTCGGCTTAACACCTTTTTACGCACACGCCGAAAAAACCGGTCAAGAGCGATTCAGACTCGCGCATCGAAGGTTTCGTACCATCATAATTATATAAATACACTGCGGTGTAGAATATTGCGGCTTTAGATCAGCGCCCCTCTTAAACGATAGTGGAACTAATGTAATTTTTGTTCATGATTTCTGCAAAAGTGTGCTATTTAGAGACATCGTTTTATTTTTCCTGTAATTTTTCATATAAACATAAAATAATTTCTCGATGCAAACTTCTGGGGAGGAACGGTATTTTTTTTATAGTTTTCATCAAAAGTCGAAAACTATGCGGCTCAAAAAAATGCTTGGGAATGTGCAAATAATGCTTTTTCATATGCCCCACATGCCCACTTCGAGTTTTAAAACCCCCATTCCAGTCCCTTTTACAATATACATAATATGTATATTATACATTTATTTACCTATTTACCTATGTTATATATATTTCTTTCTTTCTTATTTGCAAAATAGTTTGGCAAACGTCATCTAAAACTATTCAAGTTAGCATTAGTTGTTCTTGAGATATCCAGCTGTGACAGACGGAGAGACAAACAGACAGACTGAGACAGCACCATAAGGGTTCATGTTTACCATTTTGGTGCGGAACCCTAAAAAGATGAATTTTCTTTACTCGTATGTACGTACTACATAGTTACTAACAGTTATGCTTATTCATTACAATAACGTATTATTCACCAAATTTCAAAAGTAGAATAACATTTAACGATAATTGCAAATTTTTATTTGATCTCATTTATCTGTTTTATGTGATACGTTGTCGATCTGTACGACACAAATTAAAACTACAAATTAAAAATCGTCAAGAAGGTGTCTATTTTGAAGGAAGAAATCTTCTAAGTGGAAGCTGGAGAACATCCCATAATGCGGTATTCAAAATACTTCACTAACAAAGGTACCTTTGTTAGTGAAGTATTTTTAATTTTTCCCTAATATGCCTTTTTCAGTACCTACAAAAAAAGCCATATTAGGGAAAAGTGCGTCTCTAATTTAATTTTACAGCCGCTTTGTCACCGGGCGCAATTTCAAATGACGTAAATCTTTTTATTACTCGAACGTCACGTCGACGGGGCTATGCGCGTTTTTTTGATTTTTTTTGTATTTAATACCTTTAGTATCGTATGTAGTTATGGTCAGAGGTTCTGGAAAAGTTATTTAATATCGAGTGACGGCTAAACGGGGACGGGGAAACTAACCGCCTTGTTTAGCGCCAACAGGCTCCAACTCTGTGGACATAGTTTCTTGTTACAGTTAAAATATTATATAAAAGCTTTTTGTGGGAAGTGATCCTTATTACGCTATAGCCTGTCTTCAATAGCATCTGAACGGGGTTTATTTGACTACTTACTATGTGTTTTCCTATTGCATAGTAGGTAATGTGCGTATTTGGTTAGTCTGAAAACAAACTTTGCTTTCATTAAAAATTTAATATCAAAGCGGTGCGGGTTCTCTTCGCACGTGAATGGACTCTGTTATTTCTATTTGATGGACTAGCACGATTTAATCGATTTTAATTTCAAGTTTATCGCTTCGCTTCGTCTCGTTTTCCCACGAAACGAAAATCGACAAGGAAAATCTTTTTTTCATGGATAGATGCCATTTCAAAGTTCTATTTCATATTATCTCTTTTAATTTAGGTCAGTACTGAAATATAAAGTTAATAATTGCAGATGTGACGATTGTCTTATTAATAGTCTATTTCGAAGTTTTGTCTCTTATTTCTCTTACGTAATAACCTTACGTAAAAATCCCGTTATGAACAATTTCCAAAACGTACGATTATTGATTAATACATCTGTTATAAAGTTTTTTAATCATTAGGATTAATTGCCACTTCAGTGATTCGGAGGAGAAAGTTACCGTGCTTCTTCCTAATAACGCGCGCCTAACGACGACACCGCAGCCAACTTCCGCAGAAAGTTTAAATAGGCATAGTTTCTGAGATTTAAGTTTATTAAGACAAATTGGATACTTAGATCAAGCGAAGATGTGTAAGATAGTACTCCTCTAGAGATTTAATCTTCTTCGGTGACATTTAGTTTTAAGCTTAGTTTAACAAAATTTTGATACTGATGACTTATGATGACTCACACCATAGTAGAGTATTAGTGGTCGGCGTACGAGCTCAATATCATAGGTAAACCGCAAATCGATTACAAAAAAATTACATATTTCACGCTCCACGCAACTACCAGAGTAGATTGAAAATTAACATCAAAAATAAAAAATACTATAAGTGGTATCTAGTTCAGCCATCTGGGGCCCTACCGGCTAAATTTTCGAACTTCAGCGTGTCTGCCGAGCTTCAACTTAAAACAGATAAATCGAAGTACCTAAGGAGTTTCGTATTGTACTATTCGCCGAAGTTATTTTTAGAAAATATCGATGTTCGTGTGACATCATGAATTGGGGTTCGCCATTTTGGCCCGATTGGGGCTCGATTTATCTGTTTTAATTTGAAGCCCGGCAGACTTTCCGAAGTTCGATGCGTTAGCCAGTACGGCCCCTGCTCGAAATCGGAGATAATTCAATTTTTAAGATGTGTTTTTGAAATATTTCTAAGATTGGTATTTTGTTGTATTTTTTAATTAATTTTATTGAATTAGTACAATACTTTAAAATCACAGCAAACCCATGAACTTTATTGAATGGAACTATAACCTAAAACTTCTAAGATTTGTTTCAAACTATGCCCTCTTTCCTCTTTAACTTTGGCTCTATCCTACAACATCACATACATTGCTTCTATTCCAAAGTAAGTAGCTAAAGCACTTGTGTTATGGAAACCAGAGACAGCGGTGGTAACACAAACACCCAGACCTGAGCCAATATAGAAAAGTTCGTTTTTCTAAATTGACCCAACCGGGTATCGAACCCGGGACCTCAGAGATGGCGACACCTTGAAAACCGGTGTACAAAGCCACTCGACCACGGAGGTCGTCAACTTGGTGGTACCGAGTAAAATTCCTAGTGAACATCAAGTACTCTGGACTTGAAACACAGAACACATAAGCTGCGGAATGATATATGCGTACCTATATGCATACCTATTGGTGCCAATTATTTTTTTGTTTTTAAATCTTATTATATTATGTAGATTTTTGGCTTCAGATAGCGTTATTTTAAACGAATATCAACAAAAACCATTTTAAATATTAAAATTTTATCTCACAAGGTCGTAAACATAATATTTCTCAGAGAGAAAAAAGCAAGAATAATGAGGAACCAAACGCGACTTATAGTTTGATTTTAGTATTGTGTTTCCTTTGCTTTGGTTTATTGACGCTCGCGATACCTAGTCTGTGGCGATCATATATATGTAATCCGCGCGCGATAAGAATGGGATGCTACCTTTTGGAACTGAGACGGACCGTTGGCCAGCCGTAGCATCAACAAACTCGCGTAGATGCTCGCATAATGCTAGTTGTATAGAGCTGTGCGCGTGGATTTCTGCTCGAGTTTTAGTTTAAATGCGAGTTTTATATATTATTGTATGACTATTTTAGTGATGAATTAATAATGAGTGGAAAAAGGGGTAAAACTTTATAGTTTTTTTATTCTTTTTTATTTAAATAGATTTAGAACTGTTTTGCTAGCGCTACTTTTGATTTACTTTGACAAGGTCCCATCACAATCTAATCACGCGCGGATTATACTGACGTAAAGAATAATAAATTTATGATGGCGATATTTTTACGTTTTGTTTAGTGGAGGTTATGTTGGAAGAAAGTTTTATAAATTAAAAAGTAAGTACCTGTTTATAAGTATTCATGTATTTCATTTACTTAAATTTAATGACCTTTCGTTATTTTTTTGCAATTTTCCACGGCAATCATGTGGAAATGGTTCAAAAACATTGGTTATATTGATAAATAGTAGCGAAATGTACCAATGTTTTACAAATATTCGTTTGTATTTCTTGTTATATTGTGAAAAATTTGTTACAAGATGACACTGATCAAATTAGGTACCTTACCTACTTTAGTAGGTTTCGCTAATATCTTTTGACTTTGTAAGTAAACATTTCGTTAATTGCATATGTTTGAGAATGCCTGCGCACTAAATTGTAAGAAACATCTCAAAGCTAGCGTCAGTGATGCCGCGAGTGGGCCCTTCCGCCTTCCATTCCACGCCGCCCGCCCCGCCAGCGCCCACCCACCACTTTTAATCAGGTAAAGTCTTTAATACGTCTTTTTCTCAAACACCTTTGGGTTTACTTTCGAAAGCTTGTAAGTTTTAACACAACCTTAAGATATAAATAGGTGAATGCGAAAGTAAATATGACATTAATAGTGCACAATAAATTAAACGAATATTTCGATTTTACTTGGTTTATCTGTAAAACCAGTTTTACTCAATGACAGACTATAATCTAGTTTTAGATTCATCGTCAGACTGTTCTAAAAAACCTCCTTCAAAAAAACCTTAAAAAAATTGCTATAAAAAACAGCTTCAAAAAGCAACAGCTCTAAAAAGCAAGAAATAATTTCAAATCTGCATATACTATTCAAGTACCTACGCATATCTGATACTAAAAAAACGTCTTTTGAAGTCAGGTGGAAGTCAGATTTAAATATTATTTCTTGCTTTTTAGCGCTGTTGTTTTTTGAAACTGTTTTTTATAGCAACTTTTTAAGATTTTTTTTAAAGAGGTTTCTTTTTTAATTTTTATAAGCTTTTTTATTTTTATTTTTTTGTGGTAGGTATGTATAAGTAAATTTAAGCAATGATAAAAATATATTTTATTCATATTTTACTCTTTTGAATGGTATAATATTCCTAATAACTTAATTTCCACTTTTCGCGCTGTTAATTTTAGCAAGGGTCAGTCATGGGGTGCGTGACCAAAGTGTATTATCTCGAGCTCCTCCGTGCTTCAGAAGACACGTTAAGCCGTTAGTCCCAGCTACATTTGCACTCATTAACACCCACCAATCCACATTGGGCCCACGCGGTGGGTTATGGTCCATCCTATTCATCAGCCCATAAGTAAGGCTTGTATCCCAGCCCCAGCAGTGTGAATAAAAATGGTTGATGCGAAACCTTTTAATACTGTAGAGTAATCACTAATACACTATCCTATTTGATTTTGAAGAGTTCTCTTGAGTATCTTCAAGGTCCAAGGTCCAATGTGCAGGAAATTTTAATGTAAACACTCTTAAAGTATCCCCTTTCTAACAAAACAAGAATGATCTAAATCGGTTTATAAACAAAGAAGCTATGTCTGAAGATCCGTTAAAACTCGTGCAAAAGTTACCTTAAAAAAATACAGTATTTTCAGGATTACTCGAAAACTACTGAACCGATTTAAAATTGTGAATTTTATTTTTGGCCTTTGAATCATGTCAATCGGTTCAGCCGTTTTCGAATAATCGATGGACGTACATTAAAAAAAAAAAAACAAAGAACCTCCTCCTTTCTTTGAAGTCGGTTAAAAAACGAACATAGTTGATTTATTTTAATATTGGTTTTGCGTGAAAATATTATTTAGTTTATAAAAGGAATATCAAAATGATGAGATTTCATGTTGAAATTGAAATATCTTTATAATACTATATGCACCTAATAATTATGGTACTTCTGAAATGTTTAATTGTTTGTTTATAATAACTTGTATTTTTACTGTCTTATTCATAAAAAAACCTTGAAATAGAGTTATTGTCAATTTCAGCTAAAATGCTGTTATGGCTTATCAAACGTCATATAACTTCAAATCAAATCAAATTGTTTTATTTTAGGTATCTAGGTTTACAATAATTGGTGTTGTATTAGAAACAGCAACTTTCATTATTCATAAACATATTTTAAGAAAATGTTTGCATTGGGCTATTTTCTTCTTCTTCTTTATTTGTTATGGCAATCTACTTTCCTCTTGGAAGTAATTTTTGCCAGTGTCAAGTGTTAAATAGTTCAGTGGTAGATATTGTTTAATTTTTCATTAGAATGCGGGTGCATCGCATTCCAATGCTGTTTGGAGCATTTGGCACCAAGTATATCAAGACAGTTTACTTGGTTAGTTCTGCCGAGGAAGCCATCACTTCAATAAAAGTCTCAGCTTCACATAACCAAGATCGCGCCTATTTCAATTATCCCACATATTGTTCAGTTGCGTAGACACTTGTACCATATAACTGCACCAATTTTAAGACACTATATCTACCATGAATCAATTTGAAAATAATTAAAATAGACACCAAACCGAACTCGACAAAATGGTGCCAAAAAACTCTTGGGCTATTTTAGCGTTATTATGTTGTCTTTGTGACGAATCCAAAGACAAAACAGGCAAATCCACTGGCTATTATCTGTCACTAAATGTCAATATGTTGTAAAATAACGTGAAAGCTGTCACTTTAATCAGCTGTTATGTAGTCGGCCATCTTATTCACTAAAATAGGGATAAAACATAAACACGTTAGTATAAATAAGTCTATGGGATAAACAGCACCGTTCTATAACTTTATCAAAGGTTTATAGAGCGTTTGTCGCTATTGAGCTATAATGAACAATGATTTTCAAGAAATTCCTTCTAACAAGCTTTATAGGTCTTCCATAACTTTTTATGAATAATACAGTTAGTTTTGTTGGAAATATTTTAAATTTAAACATGGAACATACTTGAATTTAAATATTGTTTTCTTAAAAATGCTTTTCTTTGTAAAAACCTGGTACCTATTTTTACCCGACTGCAAGGAAAGGGTTATGTTTTTCGAGCGTAACTTGTATGTATGTATGTTTTTATGTATTCTTTATAAGGTACCTCATGTCTTTCAAACGGCTGAATGGATTTCTATAATTAATGTATCGTTAGATTAACCTTTGTTCAAGTGTCCAAGTGTTCTTAGGTAAGTGACATTAAACAAACGAACATGGCGGAAGTTCCGGTGCTATTTTTTGAATTAATAAAAAAATTGAATACCAATACGGGTATCAAATTAAAGGGTTTATCATAAGGATTTCAAGAAGGTATATCATGACATGACCGTAATATACAAGGTGTTACAAAAATACCACTAATGCCGAATATGGTATATAGGGACCATTAAACTGAAAAATATTAAAATCGAATATATCAAAATGTATGAAGCAGCTGATTTAATTTCGCGATTTCAGAGTTTGCCCCATAGTAAAAGTGGTTCAGTTTGATGGTTCTTATATACCATATTCGGCATTAGGGATATTTTTATAACTTGTTGTATAATAACTAAAAAAAACTAATTGATAAAACCCGCTTAAAATAGAACTTAATAATAAGTCAAATCATTCATAAAGTCACTTTGTACATGCCTCCGACTGCATGTTATTATGTTGCCTTTAATATTTGATCTTGTTTCCATCTTTTCAGTTGACTTGTCTTTTGATGCAGGCGGGTTTTTTTATTCATTTATTTATTTATATTTTGAGTCAGTCACAATTGATATCTGAATTGCACATCAAAATCGCTGACCAAACAGACCTGACAACCTGCTTACCAACAAGCGTTTCAAAAATACTGATTTTGCTACGTCGAACGAAAATGAGTAATAAGGAGCGCTCGATGCCAGCCGAAGGATTAAAAATTAGGGCTCCAGATATTTTAAGATAAAGGCATTTAAAAAAAATATATTCGGATTCAAGTATGTACCTACCATGTTAAAATTTATCACTAAATGACCAGTGTTTACGATTATTTATTATATAAGTCTATGTTTACGATAGTGTACAACTTGCCAGTTTCAAATTATTGAGTAAAGAGTATCTTAAAACTTTTGGCGTGCACCTCGTATAATGTTGATTGTGTGTACGAATATTGCAGTGAATAGAACTATTAAACCATAGTAGTAAAGACTGTTATGTTTCTAATTTATATAGTAGTACTTATTTCAAAAAGGTAAGAATGTCTTTAATCGATCGGGTGAGTCGATCGACTCACCAATACACCGAACACCTCAGACGGGTACGGGTGAGTCGCTTTTTTTCTAATATTTTCTATATCTTAATAATTCTTGATACCTAATAGATTCGAATACCTTTTACAAACTTATCATTATCGCAAGTTACTAACACAAATCTTTAAGAAACCTTGGACAAGAACTGCATGCGAAATATCAAGCCTTAGAAATAAAACTTTTGAGGTCACTCAAGTGGTTCCGGTTACGAAACACTTCCTTATCGCGACTTAAATACTCACTTTTTCTAGAAATCTTGGGCAACTACTACATTGGAAATATCAAGCCTTAGAAATAAAACTTTTGAGGTCACTCAAGAAGTTCTGTTTACGAAACACTTCCTTAACGCGACTTAAATACTCTCATTTTCTAGAAATCTTGGGCAAACATTACATTGGAAATATCAAGCCTTAGAAATAAAACTTTTGAGGTCACTCAAGAAGTTCCGGTTACGAAACACTTCCTTATCGCGATTTAAATACTCTCATTTTCTAGAAATCTTAGGCAACTACTGCGTTGGAAATATCAAGCCTTAGAAATAAAACTTGAGAACACTCGACGGTTCCGTTTACGAAACACTTCCTTATCGCGACTTACTTACACACATCTTTTAGAAACCTAGAAGAATTTAGGCCAAATTGTCCTAAAACAATCAAGGCACATCATTTCGTAAGAGGGGTGGATGGAAAGCAATCTACCTAAGAAAGAAAACACAGATTGATGATTCATTTTTATGTTTATATGTAGTCCCTTGCAACTTAAATAGATATCAATTAATTTAATAACGTTATACCATCAAAAAAATTTTTGCCTTGGGTGTCAAAATGGTCGTTCACAGCGTAAAGATAATAGCAGTATGAGTTCATTTATAGACAGTTTTTTTTTATACAAACCATCCATACTTATTTATTTATTGCAGATAGAGAAATTAAATAGTAATTTGTTATACTAGAGACCAAAGTCAATTTGTGTGCGATTGCCGACTTTAAATCACGAACTGGCGAAGTGAAGTGTGTCAATGACTATAAAATTCAAAACTCATTTATTATAAATAAATAAATGTAAATATTTGACAACATCGCATACATTGCTCCGATTCTAAAGTAAGTAGCTAAAGCACTTATTTTTTTATTTATTTGCTTGTGTTATGGAAATCAGAAACAACGGTGGTATCACTAACACCCAGACCTGAGCCAATATAGAAAAGTTCATTTTCTAAATTGACCCAACCGGGGATCGAACCCGGGACCTCTGAGATGACGACACCTTGAAAACCGGTGAACAAAGCCACTCGACCACGGAGATCGTCTCTATATTTATTCAGTCTAGGCTGTTATAAGCATTTGTGAATGTCAAAGAAGCTACGCCATCGGTTCGCAAACCCTAAGCGGGAGACCTTGTAACGAGACGGTATACGGGTAAGTACCTACTCGAAAACATAAACATGTTATACCTAGTCAAAGATCGATGTGTGATCTCCTCGCGGAATTACCGGTTTATTCTATGTTTGACTCACGCCTTTAGGAAAACCCCGAAATTAATTCTTATTTCGGACTCTGGCTGATGTAGTCAAGTCAAGTCAAGTCAAAATTTCAAGTCAAAATTTCTTTATTCAAATAAACTTAATAATTAAGCACCTTTGAATCGTCTATATTTTCCTACCACCCGTTCCAGACTTTTTTAACTGACAAGAAGAACAGGCGCAGAATACTTATCAGCTTCAACTGAAATAAGTAAGGATATTTACAAACTTAAAATATCGTAATATATTGTAATTTTAGGTAAACCTATAAGCGCGTAACTTTTTAGTCAACGTCAAAATAAACTGTTTCGGACTGTAATTCGTCAAACGCCGATTGTACTGCAATTGTTTGCATATGTACCTTTTCCCAGCTTTGATAGAGCCAAAAGAGATGCTATGTTTTGAGTATAATACAATATGGAGTAGGAATGAAACACGGAATATTAAACACATTATTTTCTCGGAAAAAAATAAGTACTCTTGTACATTCTAATGTATGGAGAAATTTCTCAAATTTTTGAATCGCCACATCATTTAAATGCATTGAATTAGAAAATTTAATTAGTATGGGTAAGTGGTCGAAAATAATAGTATATTATGCAATTAGTGAATAAAAGACGGATTTAAAGCGAGTGATTCATGGCCCTATATAAATAGGAGCCCTATAATAAATAGGATATACGAGTATATCCTATTTATTCAAGAGTTGCATACTATACGTTATACCATGACTACGAGAAAAAGAAAGATTTAAGCGAATATATTTTTTTAACAAGGAGTTTGTGTATCGAGTACTCTTTGCACAAGTAGTTTGTATCGAGTATTTTTTGCACAAGGAGGTTGTATAGTATTGAGATGGAGGTCGAATTGTGTTCTAAGTTCAAATACCAAAATAGTGACTAAAAGTGCTTTTTATTCACTGTTTCAGTGAATACACTACATTTGTACGTCATATACGAGTCAGTAATTATCGGTATATGTGGACTGTAGTAATTTCGGTTAGGAGCAAGGCCATCGCTACACGCCTGCGTTTATGGCTGAGCTGACGTGCGTTTCGATTGAGGCTATTAAACTCTGAAACTACATTAGCTGTAAATGAGCTGGCGTATTTGTACTGCCTCGGTAGGCATACGCATGATACACTACCTATACAACCAACTTGTGAATAAGGAAGCTAAATTACTAGTATTTTTAATTATTAGCTGCTTTAATACATTGAACTAAAACATGTTTTACAGATACAACGGTGTTAGTATCCGTAAAAGTGTTTTATCTCTAACTGCAATCCTAGATGTAACATAATGGAAGAAAAAGTTGTATACATATAATTTAACATTTACGTGGTAGTTATTTCTTTTCATTAAGATCAAAACTCAAAATCAACAATCCGTAAAGCAATTCTGATAAGCAATACAACTTAAACTGGGATAAGATAAAGTTTCTTGTCCTAAAGCAAAATTGACAGAATGGAACAATTCGGATCTTGAATGCTTATTTAGCAATTATCATTGTACTTGGAGACGATTTCTGGTTAATTCTCTATATTTCAATTTTACAATTTCGCCGGTCTCGGCAATTCCAAGCGTTTGCTGGAGATAATACGCTTTAACTTTATTCACGATTTAACAACTTAGGGCGGTTAAGTAATCTACATAATGCTTGTAAAAAGCTATAAAATAAATGGAGGATCGTTAAATCGTGAAAGAGTACTTACATGGTTGATCCTGAATGACGAAGTTAAGAGAAGTGTTTGTAACAATTTAAAAAAAAATATCTACTTATATTGCATTTACTTACATAACTTTGACGTTACGGGCGCCATGGCCACAGGAAGATCATTATTTCCCGTTTGAACTATGAAATTAACCGCCTTTCCTCGTGCTCCGCCTGAGCTCTTCGCCTGAGTTCTCCGCCTAGGCGGAGCATGAGGAAGTGTAGGTATGTCCTCGTACTTCAAATTAAACTACATATTTGTAGTTATTGAAGCGAAACACGACTAGCATTTGCTTTGTTCAAAAGCATTATTCAGTATGAAATGTAATGAACAATTTAAAAAAGGTACACTCAATTCATATAACTTTAAATTTTATTTCAAATACTGGAGATTTGAACTGACTGTTTTGCTTTATGCTCTACTTTTAGCAGACTTAATAAATAATAAACAAATAAATAAATATTTGACAACATCACATACATTGCTCCGATTCCAAAGTAAGTAGCTAAAGCACTTGTGTTATGGAAATCAGAGACAACGGTGGTATCACAAACACCAAGATCTAAGCCAATATAGAAAAGTTCGTTTTCTTAATTCACCCAACCGGGGATCGAACCCGGGACCTCAGAGATGGCGACACCTTGAAAACCGGAGTACAAAGCCACTCGATCATGGAGGTCGTCAAAAGAAAGAAAGTTTTCCATGTCTAGAATTTATTTGTATGAGCATGAAAAATCCCTTTTTTATTACAGATATGTTTTCTTTTTGAATAGCTCCGTACAGAATATTCAAACAACTAACAAGCATTGGCCGACATACCGTTCGTTACAAGGTGAAATAGTTGTTCCCCCACCGCATCGCATCGTAATAAATTTTACGAAATATTTAATATCCCTGAGGTGTGCTTCGGCACGATCGACTTATACGTACCTACTAGCGACAATGTCAACCCTTCAAAATGATAGATATTCTGCTTCACATATTATAAGTATGTATATGTCGTAGCTATTCAATGTTTTGAGTAAATTAAAACAAAGTTTCAATATTATATTAATGATGGAAATACGGAAGTTTTTTAAAAGTAATATCGACTGTTTAAATTCCAAAATACAGGTCGTGCGAACATCGTGTCATTTGGGAACCATACATATCCACCTCTCATAGGACACCTTTCTCGTTTTATTTGCAAATTCAAGATTGCAGACGAAATATACGGCACAGTCTGTTTCTGTTATTTTTTTCGTGCTACAATAGCGAAGATTCGTCCTTTTATCAGTATGAAGCAAATTCAGAGAGCTTCAGATTGGCAGCTCTAATGCTTCTCCTCGGTTCGCCATTTACGTTATATGTCAGTCAAAGTATATATCATATACTCACTTCGTATCTTTTTTGTAGTGGAAAATGGAAATATTAGGCTTTGAGACAATTCATCAGATGCTTACCTATATAATATTTATCGTTTTAACATTGAAAATGTAAAACACTGTATGTGCCCGTTGTTCAGCCAAAAAGTCGACATGGCCGTAGATCGGTCATATTTGAAGGTATCAAAATGTGCAGGGTGCGGAAATCTATCGTATGACGCTTCAATTTTGACAATCGATTAGGAAGTTAATTCAAAAAAATCGAAATATTTTTTTCGGGGCCTTAATTTAAATTCGCAAAAAAAATCTGAAGATTGAATTGGACTACAATATACAAGTTCTTAGTGAGATCTTCATTTCAGATGACAGCTGTCAAACTTAAAACAGCAATATCTCGGAAAATACTCATCTGTAGGCGTATTATGAGATTACGCTTACTATACTCGATAGCGACTGTAGTTGACATTTGTATGAAAACTTTTAGTTTAGTATAGTTACCGCCAGAGGAGCTGTGTCAAATTGCATTCAAAATTGCTAACTACAGTCACTATCGAGTATAGAAAACGTAACTGTGCAAACTCATAATCATAATATAGGCACTGGGCAGGTGCCTAATTATCATTGAATGATTACCAGATGAAATAACTCTTAGAGATAGAGCCAAAGTTGAAGAGGTGAGACTAGAGGGCCTCAAAATAAATGTTATAAATTTTTTGAATTTTAGAGTACTACCTTTTAATAAATTTCATGGATTTTCTGTGATTTCAAAGTAGCTACTGTACTTTTTTATTAAAAAATCAAATCTTAGAAAATATTGAAAAACAAATCTTTTAAATGGAACTCCCTCCGATTTCAATGGACGAGATGGCAGGACTAGATACCATTCATAGAACTTTTTATTTTTGATATTCATTTTCAATGTATATCGTGGAGCGTGAAATCTGTAGAACCTCCCAACTTCTATGATTTAAAAGATGGATCAGTTATGGTCATAAACGGTCAACTATCAGCTTAACAAAAAATCCATAATTTACTTTTCATTGCGTCAAAAGGATACCAAAAATTACACACATTTGTAACTTAAAAGAGACTAATTTATTTTCCCTAACTAGCGTTACCTACATAATTTATCAAACATTCATTTGAACCTTAGATTATTTATATGTAACGAACGAAACAAACGGGATTTATAACGATTTTTCTATTTGAACATAAAAGTTTTGTAACTTTGACGCTAGTATGGAACATACAACTTTCTATAAAATTCTTCATCTGATTCGGCAATTTCATAGGTAGTTGAATACCTAACATCTGCACTTGTTATACCTTAAAAGCGTTTTTCCGGAAGTTTTGTTGAACAACAATACCGATCAGAAGCATTAACCCCGAACAATTGACTGAATAATGTACGATTTTCCCACCTGACTTCGCTAAAATTCCTTCACATTTATGTGTAAAGTAAAGACGCCTTACAATCGAATTTAGTTTCGGAGTTTTTTTGGTGGTTTTGGTTTTTTTTGCCGATTTTTTTCTTACACACTGAGACTCTCATATCTTTTATGAGAAGATATGAGAGTCTCTGTTGTTTTCTTCTTAGTGGTCTTCGGTTGTTTATTTCGAATTATGATCATGACGGCCTTATTTTCATACTTAGCCTCTAATATTTGGCGCTCTGTTATAGAAATACCAAGTATACTTTTAATAAAATGTGTGCTCCTTTACGGAAAAGATTACCACCCCAATGTGACGAAAGCAAGGTATAAAAAGGTTACGAAAGATACATTGAACATTGAAATAAAGTGTAATGTTAGATTACGAAATTAAATTAGAAAGAAGAATGCTGAAAATGTATGGACGAAATACCAATCTACAATCACAGCAATCGATCTCAACAATACATGCACGAAATAATAAGTTACGACTTGTGACGATCTGAGTGGTGCAGTGGTCAACATGCTGGTCTACCACGCAAGAGGTTCCGGGTTCGATTCCCGGCCAAGCATAAATTGAAATGATGAATTTTAACTTCTATGATGGGTCTTGGTGCAACAATATATATTATAAGTATATTTAAAAAAAGTATATAAGTAGTATATCAGTTGTCTAGCACCCATACTACAAGCTTTGTTTAGTTCGGGGCTAGATGGCGATGTGTGAAATCGTCCAAGCATTTATTATTATTATTTATTAGTTATACGAGTAACTTAACTACCAAGAGATGCAATGGTTAAATCCATGGGTTTGTAATCATAGCTTACAAATATTTTGAATGTATGTCCTATATCCCATGAAATTTCAAAGTGCAACCCACACTAATTTCATTAAAGTGATAGTATCGTAATTTTTTGCAGTTCTTTGACACTTTCCGCCTTACATCGACTGTAAAAAAGAGTCCTTTTTCGACACAGAGACTCCCGACACACGAAATGCAGAACCGTAATGTGGCACGCTGCTCCGCTAATAGGGTTCTCATATCACAAAACCCTAATATAATATACATATACGTTTTATCCTCTCTCCCGTCCTTCGCTATACGCAGCCTTGTTACGTAGTAATAGTAATTGACTTTTTAGTCCGGCGACATTGCTTTCATCATTACAATCATTACGAATAGCCTGTGGCTTTTTCGTATATACAAATAATACAACTTTCATGAAATTGGTTACGGGAAAACTGATTGGGGAGTAGATAGGTATACACATTGCTTTTATATTATAATGATTTAGTAAGTCTTAATAATCCCAGAAAATTCAAGATTTTACAAAATTATCTAGTAGCTCTGTGAGCTGTACATCTCACGTTTGTGTCATTTTTTGTTTATTTTTGGAAATGGCTGAAATATGTTTAAATTATTCTAAAAATTTGGAAAATCAATGAAATTCTATATAATTATCGAACTTGCTCCCAAAATTTCACGAGAATCGGTTGAGAAATGCGACCTGTAGAGGAAAACAGACGGACAGCCGGACAGACAAACGAAAGCATTTTTACCCAAGCTGAAACGGAGACGCTTCGCTTACGCTTCACGCTCAATCGGTTAATGATGTTATCTATGTGCAGAGACCTTGCGCTTCCACTCCAGTCAGTTTGGAGGTCAAGCAGATATCAAAAAGTCGGCCATCGACGAAACGATCAAGACGAGCTCTTCCGTGCTTGTGAAGCATTACACGATTATGGTTAGTACTAATGAGGATAGCCTTAAAGCCATTGGCGTGCGTGGCAATGACGGTGTACATATCGATTGGTGTAAAAAATACTCTTTCTAAGATTAGTTGTCGAGTTCTTGACATAATTTTTGAAATGTCTGAGAGTAGTGAATTTCATAAATCTAAGAACTGAAGAACTTAAATCAGATTACAGATTACATTAGAAGTCATTGCAGCATATTAATCAATCTATAACTTTATAAAAAAACATGCTAAATTATGGTCTAAGTATCATTAAACACTAAACTATTATAACACGATCAACCATTACCACCTCGCTTAATAGGAGGATCGATAATTTTCTTATCGATAAGGGCATCGTCTTAGAGCAGGTCTTGTCGGCCTCGGTGACCTTATTCTAAAGCGCCCTTTGCTTTGACATTTGCCGACTAACACAACCCCTCAACGGCTCTCCTAAACCTTTACGAAAGCGCTCCTTTAACTATGAAAGTGAGTCGTTCTCGTGCAAGCAACTCTTAATTCTTGAAACAGTACAGTTCTGTATAACGAGTAAAAGGTCGTTAAACTTTAGTACCATCATCATCATCAGATTTTTTTATAGTTATGTCCCCACTACTGGGTACAAGCAAATCTACTTGTCAGGTAATTTTGCCTGGTAACATTTTAAGGAGTTTTGATTTCTTCAGTCAGATGGCACTAAGGTCTGTTAATAATATATCAAATTAAAGTGTGTGGAAGTTAAAAAAACAACATTACTAAGGTTGCATCATCTTAATTTAACTTTAACAATATATGACACAAACTTATCTGACCTGGTGGCCAAATCTGGAACTAAGTGTTATTACATATTGTTACCTAGGTTACGCCATAGACGACAGCGACGCTGTCACTGAGCCAGATAAGTTTGTGTCTGTTAAAGTTAAGGTTAAATCAAGATGATGCAACTCAGCCCTGAGGTTTGTACAATTACACATGTTTATAATGTTGTCATTATTTAACTATACTATGATTGTTTCAAAATGCTGTAGTATAATAAATTGTTGCAAAGGTCCCCTTTGCTTTACTAACATTTATTAGTTTTATTTTTTATTTCTCAATGTTCAGATATTACCAATAATTCAAGGGCTCGATCACATTCTTGAATATTTTTTTAACTTTTACATTGTTTTCAAATGTATAATTAAGTAACCATTTTCAGTGCTACCAGACGCACAAGAAATCAAAACTCATTGAATCATTTACTAGAAGGTAGAGTATACCGACCCGTAGTATGTACAACTCTTCCATAGGGACGGATTAGAAGGGTGGACCAATAACCCATCACGCGGGCCCAATGCGGATTGACGTAGTTTTTTTATTACTATATCAATACATCAAAGTTATGCTGCTTCACTGTAAATAACAGTCATTTCGAAATTATAACTAATACAGCAATTCATAAAAGCGAGCACTATAAGTTTTGCTTTCTGGCCATCAACATACGAGTCGGACTTAACTCTGCTAAGAATTATAACTTCACTGAACGCTTGCTCGGGGTGTGGGAATGGGGTCAGAGAGCTTACTCCGAAAACGGAACCAATATAAGACCAGGTTCTTTCCGGATTGTGACATTATTGATTTAAGAATAAGGTCCATAATTAAGTAAATCTTACGGCGATCGTCTGTCTCCTATTTAATATATTTTTTGGTCTACTACTACTACTACTTTATTATATCTAAAGTTACTATGAATTTAACGGCCTAAGAATCAGCCAGCCCTTTTATTAAATGTTGCATAAGACGCGTTGGCTGAATGTCATTTAGGCCACCACATTGATTAAACGGTGCAAGCTAGTTGACTGCGACATATTATGCATCGGTACCTTGTAGGTAATAGCCGTGCAAAATTAAGTAGCAATCGTATTAACTGGAAAGATATTGCTTAAATGAATAATACATTTCTTCCGTGGAATAACGTTGCGATTACGCGAGCGAATAGCACTGCAAAAAATATCTTGTACGAAAAAAGTCTGTATAGAAATAAAAAATATTTGTGTTCATGTTTGTATTATATGTGTTCCTAAACCATTCATCCGATTGTGATGCAAAAGAGGTTTATATAAATATACTAATTAAAAAAAACAGACCGTGCTATTACAAAAGATTTGCTTAAATGTGATGCTGTTCTCTTTCAAACAATATTGTCAAAAAAGTGACAGCATCACATTTGAACAGTGTTTAAAATCTTTTGTAATAACACGGATAATGTTTGTAAGTTTGATCTTAACGCGTTCCTAAAACATTCAAGTGTACGCTGCATTGAATCGCGTGCCGTGTAGGCACGGCTAGTAAACATAATTTCATTATACGAGTATAAACAAAACGTACGCTTGAACAATCACGTGCTTCAAATGCTTCCCATATCGAAGTGAAAATAAAGCGTAAATTAAACTAGTACCTACTTACTTTAATGATTGGTAAACAATCCAAAGTATTCCGCGTTATAAGAGCTATTACTTTTTTGAACAGAAATGACAACTTCAACAAAGTGACACAGTTTTAAACTGTAAAAATATTTTTAAACGAGACTGTACTGAGACGCAATAAGCCAAACATTAAAAAAATAAATACAACTTGGTCAATAGTATAGCTAAGAAACGAAAAATAATTTCGGATAAAATCGTATTACTAACGAGAAAAGATGTAGGCGTTTGCCTTTTAACAAAATATTTCCCAACGACTCAGCTTCCTGTAATTAAATAACGGTAAATTACACATTTTTGGGTCAAACGATACTTAACTGAGTGTTGAGCATCATAAGGTTTTAACTGATACTTTAAAAAGAAATTTTGAAAACCTTATTATACCTATAACACAGGACCTAGCTGCTTTCAGGCCGATAGCAAGTTAGAACAAAACTCTTATTTGTAGTGTCTAAAGACATAAGTAATATGTGGTGTCACTTGACCACTAATAGCGGTAGATCTTACCTCTGTAAGTTAATAAATAAATGTAATGAATCTTGCTCTACCACGATTGACCGAATAAGCTATTAACATAAACGTAAGACGCGCTATTTCTAGAACGCTATTAACGTTGTTCCTATGTTGGTTGCATAAGATTATAATAATATTTTCAATCTAATGTACTTCGTCATTGCTACGGCTACGAGCTACGACTACGAGCTACGGCACGGCTACGGAATGAGTTACATAAACACTAATGAACTTACGCAGAACTTGGCGTGATTAAACTAAATGTAAAGATGAATAGTAACACTTGTCAAGGCCTTTTTAGTTTATTATTAAAATTAAGTAATAGTCACAATAGCAAAATGAATTATCTTTAAGTATGTATGTTTTATCCACAATTCGAATAACTGGCGTGGACCAAAAATATAAATGTCTCAATTTGACTCATGTCATGAGATAAGTGAATCATGTAGCGAAGATGTGTGCAGTGCGGGTCATGTGATGCAGGCGATGGTTTGTGAAGTCGTTATATTAGTCCGCCCGCCTTGCTAGCTTTCTGATCGTTTCGTCGAGTTATATTTTATCTTTGCACCGCTCTCCGACTGAGTCATACTAAGTGCTTTCTAAAAGGCGTATCGCAGCCATTATTGTCACTTTTGTAGAGCGATAAAATTAAATAAATCTTCGGTTCAATTTAGCTTGAGTTCGCAAACTGCACCTTCTAGCCGTTTCCGACGGCCCAACCCCGCATTTTGCGCTTCCCCTCGGCAGCAACGACCCCGGCAGTTTGTCGCTTTGTTATATACCTATTTACCAAATATTCACTACTATCCTACAAACAACGGGGTTGCTCACGTTTGAAATGGTTCGCGAAATTGTGCGAAGGATTCTTGTGAATATTTTTCTTACGTATCAAATCAACAAAAGTGATGAACTGTTTTTTTTTCAAGATAAGCTTAAAAAAATATTTGTTCTCCAAATAGCATGGATTATTTGTGATACCTATGACTTTTACCACGGGAAAATTACTATATTTCTGGTTTTTCCGTTCCCCGTGAGACACGATAAGCTGTTAGTTTTCGATAAACCAGTTACCGACGCCGTATCCTGCGAGTATAGTGTGTTATGGCCTCCCCGCGCCATACATCCAGATAACTTTCTGAGCGTAGGATATTTGTAAGCTCATGGAATGAGATGTAGGATAAAGTTTGAAATTGCAAAAAACCTCTTTGTTCTCGTTTATTTATTAGGTAGAGTTTCATTTCAGTTAGTAACATAATACTTTGTTCCTACTCACAATTACATTACCGATTCAACGAATTTCACACAATCTATATCTATTTTTTGTAACTAAACCGACTCAGTACATTCAATATTTTTTGAAAATTATAATTCTAATAGTCATTATTAGCGATACGCGGACGAAGTCGCAGGCAGCAGCTAGTGAATAATAAAGTTGTATAAGACCAATTATGAGAGGAATTATTGAGAAGTATTTCATACTTAAACCCCTAATATTTTAACTACAGTTCGTAAGCTGCATAAAACTTTACCATTTAACCCGAACTTACTATCTGACAGAATTATTTGTAGAACCTCTTTAACTAAGCGACAATTTTAAGCCCAATCTGCACGCCTTTATAAGAAAATGCAAAAGAAATATAATATTTGCAGCCTGCAATATAAAGAATGCAAAAAGTAAGGTTAGGCAAACGGTAGGTGCTACATTCTACCTTACTAATTTAGTATGTGTTAACATAATTTCTGGTATTTGGTACTTACTTGTAAAATCTCACACGCACATGCACAGTCACTCAGATACATACATGCATGCGCGTCTTACACACACACACACACACACACACACACACAGGAACGGGAACGGGAAAATTTGACTTTATGTCATTACAAACCGAGCTAATAATGTTGATTCCATATTTGTTGGCTTTGGGTTTATATAAATTCGTTGCGAAACTTTCTTTATTTATAAATATAAATTTTTAATCTTATTTTGGCTCTGGCGTAAACTTGCATTTTTTCGAGATACAGCAATTACGCTTTCCACCGTCGATATATTTCCGGACTCCCCAATAAAATGAATGGATGTTGAAAAAATATGAAGCATTTTTAACTTCCGGTGATGAATGTACCGGAGTCGGAGGACCCTCGATTAGATATGACAAAAAGGCAATAAATAAATGTCAAACAAATTACCCCGTTCTTATGAATATACACGACATTAAATTTTTAAATTGATTTTTATTAGATTTTTGCATTTACCGGTGGTTGTAACAAGAAATACATATTTAATGATGTACCTACTTAAAAGGATGAAACATACAACTACCAATGCCGAAATGAAAAATATGCTTATTTCAACTGATTTCAAGTCAGTCTCAAATTGTTTGGATCGATATTACATTAGGTAAGATGTATCTTTATTTAGATATTGCAAAATGAGTCCTAAGCAACATAGTGCTAGTCGTATGCATAAAAAAACCGCAAATCGATGTACATGATATCCGTTTACCACACGCAGTTC
The DNA here is from genome assembly GCA_963556745.1 of Catoptria pinella. NCBI lineage: Eukaryota > Metazoa > Arthropoda > Insecta > Lepidoptera > Crambidae > Catoptria > Catoptria pinella. The sequence continues at coordinate 12,137,062 of OY750758.1, read as the reverse complement.
TTAAAAAAAATCCCATAGGAGAGAAGTTATGGTGTCATCTTTTAAAAAAAAGAAAAAAACTAAAAACTACTTTTATGCAAATATTTTCAAAATTGTTTTCTTGAGTTAAGATAAGAGAATTTATTTATTATTTAGGTGTATGTTTACAAAAAATAATTCAACTGCATCGTATCTGCAGGAGACCAAACTTGGTATGATTTAAAAAAAAAATGGTTTAATTAAAACAAGTGGCTGAAATGTAATAATGTGACATATTTTTAAAACTGGCTCAGAAAGCCCTTTCATTCAGTACCACACGCAATTGTTTAAGAACATTTTTTTCGCTTACAAAAAAAATATGACACCAACACTCCTCATCTAACGGAAAAAATTTTTTTTGACCTCAAGTATATACGTGTGCCAAACTGCTATCCTGTACATCGTTTTGCGGTTATCCTTCGATTTTGAGCTCGTACGCTAATCGATTGGCAAAACGCCAGTCGCTCAAAGCCGCATCGGTGGCCATGTCAGTAAAGAAGGTTCATTGTTAAAATTGCAGCAATACCTTCATTTTGTTGAATACTAGTGGCCGCCCGCGACTTTATCTGCGTAGACAGTTATTTTTCCCCCGGGAACAATACTTTTTTCTGGATGACAAGTACCCTATATCATTTTCTGGATTTCTGACATCGTATATGCAAATTTCATGATGATCGGTTGAGTAGTTGTGACGTCATGCGTGAAAGCTTAACAAACTAATAAAGTAAGGATAAGGATTATTTAGTATTTTAGTTTTAGATTTATGCATTCACAATGCTACTTTTACAAGCTTTTATACAAAAAAAAAACAAATTGTCTCTAATTTAATATCCCATCTCAGTTAATTCCTATCTATTTGGATACTGTGTGAGAGGCGATTAAAAATAATAATAATTAGGCTACAGCAAGCACGCACTAAAATCTGTCATATTATGGAGTAGCGGTGCTATAATAAATACATCAGCTCCTAGTGTTTAGTGTTATTTTGTAATGTTATATAATATTTAATAATGTTATATAATAGGTTTCAAGGCCAAGAATTGCAGCTTGGGTATCGATTGGGAACGAATGCATGTTTTCTTGAGGAGCTCAATGGCGTAGTCGGTTAACGCATTCATTCTGCGGTTGTGCCAGTTAAGCAACTATTGAAAGGGTCGGTCATGGGATTGGTGACCAATAAGTTATGTCGAGCTCCTCGATGCTTCGGAAGACATGTCAAAAATCATCGAGGTTTGGGATGCTGATAGCAAAAATTGAAATTCTTTTGAAGGCCAACACGGTAGACATGATTTAACCCCTAAAAAGATGAAATGGGGTTTCATATTTTGTATGGAAAAGTAAATAAGGTCGTAGGAGCCTACTTTTAAAAACAAATAAGCAAACACGTATTTCGCGGTTTTCCAAAACTCAACCCATTAGGGGATGGATTTGGAATGGCACAAAGATAATTTAACTTTTTATCCCGGTCAAAGGGATCACATTAGTCCACGCGGACGAAGTCGCGGACAAAAGCTAGTAGATTTATAACACCGGTTGGAATTAAACCTCACTGAAAATGATTTGACTTTGGTTAGAGAATAGAGTTACTATTTTCTATGAGCATGTAGACTTACATCACAGAGTCCCCACGGGAGCCGACAGCTGAGCCCGTAGCCAATGTAACATTTACAATTTTTTTTTTTTTCGAAAAATGAGTTTTAAATTTCGATTGTTAACGTCGAACGATTGAATGTCGATAATGAAGATAACGAAGATTTGCAAATGTTACTTTGGCTAGACCTCCAAAGCTATCGAGACGTTTGATTTGTGGAATTAGATAAATTAAACAAATTTCGCTAAGTACTTTTTTCGTTATCGTTACTATTTTCTATGAGCTTGTAGACTTACAGAGTCTCCACGGGAGCCGACCGGCGAGTGAGTCCCAGACATGCTGTGTTCACGCCTCTCACTGCGCCCGCGCCTGAACGAAACTATGGTCTCGCCGTGTAAACTCACACAAACACTAAAACTATGTTGCCTTTGGCAACCTTACGTTACTATCCTTTGGCTCAGACCTGTGTGAAACAGAAAGGAAATTAGAAAAGTCACATAATCCATTAACATGTTAAAAGAGTGTCCTTATAACTAAAAATTGCATAATCATCAAAACAAAAATATAGAAAATTAAATACGGAACTCATTTGATGGCGGTTTGATTGAGATTCCTTGTCTCTCCTTTCATAGTTTCGTTATTATAAGTATACTTATAATGATTTTATACAATTATAATTATACTTTACACAAATAAACATTTATGTATCTCCATAAGAGGAGGTATAAAGCAAATTGCCAATCTTACATTTCATTTTTACGGCAGAAATATAAAATATAATTAAAAAAAAAACAAATACACAGAGTGTAATCGAAGTCATTGTCAATTTTTTAAATTAAATATCTAACCGTGATAATGATAACTTTAGAAATGAACATAGAAATTACAAGAAGTCATAAGTAAAAGATTACCTATAAAATATTAGACCTGTTAACATCACACGAAAATATAATTTCTTAATTAAGGAATACACACTTCAAAAAAACCAAAACACGACACTTTTATTTCAATATTTTGATAAATAATAATAAGTAAAATATAATGATTATTATTTATTCAATTATTTCAGATAATGATTCTTACGACACACTAGTGAATTTATGTGATCCTCACCATGATAGAGAAACGTAAGTATAAGGCCTCGGTTGTTTCGAACGCGATAGAGGAATTAGGACTATGTGATCATATTATTTAGGTGGCGATACAGCCGAATTTACGGCCATGTTAATTGTGCACACTAAATAACCCACAACATTAAATACAGACATTTGTACGCCGACCAGAATAACGTAATGACTATAATTTATCGAAAACTTAACATCTCTTAGTGAATTTGTGTACCTACCTAATGTCGAAAATAAGTACCTACCTCCGAAAGGGTTGTGCAAATCATTCGAATAAATAAAACATCTGAAATTTTGTTTGGTCATACTCGTAATCGGGCTGAAATCAAACAAAGGGAGAGCGAAAACAATGCTCTTACAGACCGGATACGACAAAGTATCCCCCTCCTGATTTGTACAGTTGTTCTACCGCACGAAGTCCGTTCGGATATGGATGTTGTTAGGCACATGCACATACGCTCTCATACTACATTCATAGTCGAACAGACTTCGTGAGATAGAAGAAACTATACTAACTCTGAGATACCATGATGTTTAAAAAGAGTTAAGATTATAATAATCGGATGACAGCACGTTAGCATAAATAAAATCTTAATCTGAAAATATCGCATCCCCCCTCCCCCAAGTGAGCAGAGCTTAACCGTAACCTATGCATTGTTTGTGTGAACTTACAGCTTCTTCTACTTTCCAGCTAAAATCACAACCAGATTTCCATTGCCATTTCTTCCTAGGCAATAAATATTTATGTAAACAAATAAATACGAAGATACACGAAATTTGCCAGAACGTGAAGCGCACGGGTTTCGAAGTGGGTGAAATTCATTTTGATTGATGACGCTAGCATCTGGCTGAACGCCCCATTACAGCTGCGAAGGTTTCATCATATTTTGATCCATCCATTATTTAAAAACACACGTTAAGTTGCCCGCAGAACCCTATTCACCTTGAGTTGGGGTCAATACTGCGTAGAATATAGCCAAACTGTGTATTTGATCAAAGGGAATTGTTTATAGCCCAAAATATTTTCATGTTAACTAATTCATTTGTCTCTAATAAAGTAATTAGTTCCAAATACACTAGAGGCACAACCGCTCATCGAGTTATTTTCATTCTTTTATTATATATATTCGAAGCTAAATGGCGCTTGTTATTTTGATAATTTTTCGAATGGGTGATATTATTTCGCAAAATTTCGAAAAACTGGCTCGACAAAGAAATTCTATATAATTATCGAACCTGCTCACAAATTTTCACAAGAATAGGTTGAGAAATGCGACTTGTAGAGAAGAACAGTCGGACAGCCGGAAAGATAGACATACGAAAGAACTTTTGCCCAATCTGAAGCAGAGACGCTTCGCTCGCGCTCGCTCAGTCAATTAGCGAAATATACTTAAAAATAAAGCTTTATCAGGATATCTAGTACCGGCTCCCCTGTGGCCAGTTAGGGTGTAGCGACTCTAACAATATTTGTAACGAAAATACTTACTTATCTTACCTATTATAATTAAGACAATTCAACAAAATTAAAAAGTTATTCAAGTCAAAACTTAAAAAAAAGGTCCATCTAGCTTCGAATAGATAAAATATAATAGAGAATAACAAAACAGCAGATAGTACGATTTTTGAAGACTTTGTGGCGACATCTAGTTTTTGAAAAAAACGTAAAGATTTGTATTTTTTTTTAATGTTTATATTTTTGCGTGGGAACCGTCAAGGGTGAAGGTAGGGTCTGAAACGATATTATAACAAAAAATAAATGAATATTAATCATTAACATTCCATTGATGATTTTAATATTTTAGGCTTATACCTAGTTATCAACTTACCTTGAGGGATTTTCATGAAATTTGGCACCTATGGTGGTTATTGACTATCCGGGTCAACATATAGGATAGTTTTTTATTTCAGGAAATTGTCTCATTACCGATACGAAGAAAAACACAAAAACTGGTTGGAGCTAAAATCGCGTCCAAACTGTGTTATTTTAACCCCCTTACTAATAAAGATTGTATAGTTTACACAGTAGTTACTCATCAAAAATCATCAAAAAACCACACTAGTATTATTTCAATGACACATATGTTATGAATTAATTAAGAATATGTCATACAGAAGTCGTTAGGTACTCAGAAATTATGAAATTCGTTAGTGAAATTGAAAATCGTTATCTTCTGGAAAAAGTTTTTAATCTTTATCATTCACAATACTCTTTTTACAAGCAACATTTCACTGAACAATAGCAGGAAAAGGTCAAGTATGCAAATGTCATATTATTGAATAGTCACCAATCACTATACACAATTTTTCTATTTGTGTAACGGTAGAATTGTAGGCTGCCGCAAATGGCGAGTATCAGTAATTCATGAGTTGGACGCACTGTACCTTTATTCGAATACAAAATAGTCTGTTTTTTATCCACACGTGTCACTTATACGGGATAGTGCTTAGCCTTCACGTCACCTGATGTTAAGTGATGATAAAGCCGAAAGTGTAAGCGCACTACACCCGGAATCCTCACCACTGAGGAACTAGCTGTGTTACCTCAAACTGCCGGAACAACATTTTTTTAATTGTTTTTAGGTGGCTAGCCAGGCGGACTTAAAATAAGCCCTACCATCAACCAAACCGAGTACAAATGTGCCCCTCTCCTGGAAAACAAATCCGAGACCCCTTTACACGGGTGGGCAAACCACTAGACCACAGAGGCGGTTGAGGTTGCGAAGATATACATATCTAAATGTCTATAAATTGTACAAATAGCTACAAATCGGTAGCAGTGTTAACGACGCTTGTGACAAAGGTACAATGGTTATTTCTTCAAGGCAACGAAAGTATATTTAAACAGTCGCCTCAAGTCCCGTACTAAATCCCGTTATATCGTTTACATATCGTTGGTTCCTTAGTTTAGGTAAAAAGCTTGTGTCATTGAATGAACAGACTTAACATATTTTACACATCAATAATTATAAAGGTAAAAATACCTTTCTTCTTAATATAGAAAAGAAAAAAGCAGAAAGACCTTTACATAAATGATAATACTTTGCGATAAATGATGTGTGATGAATTGAGTTTGAAGGGTTCATATATAGTTAAAAAATTCGTGTCACTTATACGCCACAGTTTCCCTTTAAGTTGTGAAGATTTTATTACTTATACATATTTAGAATAAACTGAAATAAAAAAATCTGTAAAAAACACGCACGGTGCTGGCGTGCGGTAAAACTAACTTTCCGCATGCTGTATTAAACCGTAAACAAAAATGCACGGCGTGCAGTAAAGTCAACTTACCGCACGCTGTAATGCACCGAAAACACAAATTTTGAAGCAACTGTATAGAAAAATATAATAGAATCCAAAACCCTACACAAAATAAAGGGTCACTGCATTATTTCCATAGAAACATCACAAAACATTCATATTTCTAGTTATTATTAATGTGAAGTGTTGTTTTTAAAGCTCAAATTTAAGATGCAACAACTTTAATAAATATTATTTTAAAGCGGAACAGTTTTAAGGCTAATAGTTTTTATTTTATCAACTACAATTGCAATATCCAACAAAAGGTAAACGGACCGAGGGCTTTTCTTTTCATATAATAACGAAGATAAAATACAAACAGCTGTATTAGACATTTTATTTTAAAAGCATATTTCCCAGCAAGGACTTTGCTGAGGAAACAGATAATTTAGATCTTCTTTGTAAAGTACGGGACACAAATAATGTCTAAGTCTGAGATTGTCGCCCCTGTACCTAGTAATACTAAGTCCGAACACAACCACAACAATAAAAAACCTATTGTGAAAGGGTTTGCAAGTTTAAAACAGCCCTTTAAAAAATCTAGCAATAATTATATAAACTACGGCTTGATTTAATTTAATTTTAGGAAGAATAATAAGGAAAGGAAAAGAAGAAAAAGAAGGACAAATAAATTAAAATAAATAAATATACATAATACATCTAATAAGTAATAAAAATTTAATCTACCCTCATTGTTTATCCATAAGGAAGGCCTGTTTAATATTTTTTTTATAAATAACTTTGGTTAAAATATCTGGTTTATTATTGTAAATAGCTTTTTAAAACCTCACAATCTTTTCTTCATTTCTTTGTAATTCGGGAAATCTAATGTCAAAATGTTGGCACAACAAAACAAACCCTTTGATTACGATAATATGTTATAGATTTCAACTATCTACTTTCGAATAAACCTTTGTGGACTTGACGTTTTCGAATAAAGTAGATAGTTGAAAAGTGTACTAGACGTTTTGCAAATATAATCAAAGTGGTTTTTTTCAGTGTTAGCCACCTATCGGTAAAGGAGGTCACAATATATTACTAGGCATTTTCCCCGGGAGAAAAAAGAAAGGTTGTACAGTTAACAGGTGCAATAAGTTTAATTGTCAGTTAATAAACTTTTTGATTTGAGCTAGATTATAGAGCTACCGGTACGTACCCGAATTTGTCCACTAATTATTATCAACTAAAATTAATTATTAAATATTATTATTTAATTGGTGGCTAGATGATTCAATTTGCCTTCAAACTACAAAACAGTGCGATGTCCTTTTTTGTACATTTTGATTCTAAACAACTTTTGTGGATCATTATGAAAATATTTAGATGTGTCATATAGAATTGCCGGTATGTACCAGAAGTTGTCACTAATTATTACCAAAATTAATTATCGTGTTGAAATTTTCACGGAGACGTGAATATTGTGAATTTACTGCTAACTCAGTTTATTGAGCAACTTACTATAAAGCGAATCAAAGTTAATTTTTAGCAGGGTGGCTAGATGATTCAATTTGCCTTCAAAGTACATGTTAATGTTCAATCGTAATGTAAGGGACTTTCTGAGGCTACAAGGTACCGTCGGAACGCTTGATTACATTGATTTAGTTGTTTATCCCTTGAGAACCGCAACGCAGGAATTCAGGAATGGCATGAAAAGCGAGCACTATCCTTTTGTTATTTGCTGATAATCAGTCTCGTAAATGTCATCAAAGTTTTTGGCAAGTTTCAACGAAGAAATGTAACAAAGCTTTGAATAAGATACATATTTCAGGATTTGGGAATGTTACTTTTTTATGAAAGTTAGAGTTAAGTTGTCCGTTATTCTGGTAGGTAATAAAAATAAGAACATGTTTTTGAAAACGATTGAAATAACACTTTTTATACCCTACCCAAGTCGCAGACCCCAAACACATGGTGTATTGAAGCTAAAGGCACACTCAAGATTTTCTTAACTCAAGTGCCAAAATCAGGCATGCAGTCGATTGTACTGACAAATATATCACATCACTACATTTAAAAAAAACTACATATAGTTCTCCGCCGCGTCTGTCTGTCTGTCTGTTCACGATAAAGTCAAAAACTACTGCACGGATTTTAATGCGGGTTTCACCAATAGATAGAGTGATTTGTGAGGAAGGTTTAGGTATATAATTTGTCAAGGTTTTGTGTAAATTGGTTTTAATATAACCATAATAGTTGAAAGTGTCGGAAAAAGTCAAGCCGCCTGGGAGCTTCCATCGAAAACGCTGCCTACTCCCTATGAGATATACCAAAACAATGCATGTTAGGATATTCCTCTTTTATAGATGTACAAAAAAGTCCGCGATGGCATATATATATAATCTTTTAAAAAATTGGTCACTTACAATGCGGTAACTGAAAAGCTATTAGACGGATACAGTATTATTCCTTATCAACTTAAATACTTTAGTTACGTTAAGCATTTCATAGACATGATTATAATATAATCTTTTACACTATATAATATGAATATCTTAGAAGATGTCGCAAAAAATTGCCGCGCGCAAAAAAACCTGAAAAAAGGTGCCCCACCCCCACTAACACCCTCAGCACAGCCCCCCACCTTTCATTTAGTATGATCATTTGGATACCGTAAGGTCTGTACCAATTTACAAAACTACTCGAACTATTTCCCCTGATTTTATTAATTTTCTTATACTAGGAAGCAACCGAACCGAAGCGAGAGCGGGTCGCTGGAATTAATAATGAAAACAAGTCTCGAGATTATCGTAGCCCAGCGCGATAGTTTCAGAAAATCTATTTTAAAATCAATTAAGTCTGCCTCACTACGAATCAAGTAAAGGTACCGCTATGAGTTTACTTGATCGGGCCGCAATCAACTGGAATTGCAATTTTAAACTTGCAGTCTAACGCTGGTAAACCGACATCACCGATTTGTTTTTCTTTCTAAGTATTCCGTACAATGGAATGTACAGATTGCTGTAAAAGAATTAGTTTCTTACAAGAGGTGCACATACGTGGTGCATTAGTACCTTACAATAGGTGCTCACATGACGCAGTGCATTAGCCTGACAAGGTGCGAAGAAAACGAGAAAATTAAATCTGTACAATTGTGATCTATCGGTTGGAAAAACCTAAGTACGAACATATTGAATGCTAGTCGAATTTCACATTAGAAATGAACGTAAAATATTTGAGAATACAAATACGTGTAAGTATTGAAATATCGGAGAAATAATCTTTTCACTCCTTTTACTGAAAAAGTCCGTCATTCATAGACTTATTATTCATCATTGTAGCGTACTGCAGAGCTGGGATAAAAATGGATAAAATAGCATATTTGCCTCAAGGGGTTTTTTTTTTAATTTTGGCTATTACCAACGAGCCTTCAAAAATGAAAAAGTCTTGATTCGTAGATAGAATAATCACGAATAAAGACTCGACTTATTACGGGTTTGATATAAAATGAAGAAAATTTTATTTTTGAGACATCCACGCGAGGTTGGATGTTGGGAATTTTATGTGTCATCTTCCAACCTACCCCAGGTTGGTTAATGGGAATCTATTATCTTAACTATTTTTGTTCCCAACTTCCAACCTGTCATTAATGTACTGTCAAAACTTATAGTCGATTATTATAGCCCATTTTTTACAGGTTTGAAAGTTGGGAACAAAAATAAGTTAAGATAATGTATTCCCAGATTCCCATTCCAGATGACACAAAAAAATCCCATCATCCAACCTGGGGTGGATAGCTAGGTTGGAAGATGGGAGTGAGTCATTTTTGAAAATGGAACTAAAAGCGACGATCTCTTTGGTAGAATCAAGAACTTTATAAACATATTCTAGACTTATTTCAAATGGGTAGAATACGTAGAATCTTGTAGAATGCACGCTTTGTGTTGCAGTTACAGAAGAAATACAAAAAGGATTGGAGTGAATTCTTCAGAATTTATTGAAATGTGTGACTATAATTTAGTTTTTACCATCGCCACTCGAAAAAGTGCGTGTAATTCATCGATAAGAGCGAATAATACGCGATTTTATTCACCGAGTGAATAAAAATATTTTAGAATTCTCGCTCCGCTCAGGACTATGCTTTGACTTATCTCAGTCAACGTCCTCGATATTGTCCACAGTACTTTTTATTTAATGCTTTTACCGGCACTATTTTAAATCCCATAATATTGTATCCTTTTTTCATTCCTAACGGTAGGTATATTTGAAACTATCTTTCGTTTCCTGAGATTGAGGACAGGACTGAGATAAGTCAAATCAAAGCTACTCAATAAAACTGTCCTCAGACGGGTACGGGTGAGTCGATTTTTTCTTATATTTTATGTATCTTAATTCTTAAAACCTAATAGATTCGAATACCTTTTACAAAAATTATCCTTATCGCAGGGTACTAACACAAATCTTTTAGAAACCTTAGGCAAGGACTGCATGCAAAATATATAAAAAATCTTAGAAATAAAACTTTTGAGGTTACTCAAGAGGTTTCGTTACGAAACACTTCCTTGTCGCGAATTTAATACTCTTATTTTCTAGAAATCTTGGGCAACTACTGCATTGGAAATATCAAGCCTTAGAAATAAAACTTGAGAATACTCGACGGTTCCGTTTACGAAACACTTCCTTATCGTGACTTACTTACACACATCTTTTAGAAACCTTCTAGAAGAATTTAGGCCAATTTGTCCAAAAATAGTCAAGGGATAGAATTTCGTAAGAGGGGTGGATGGAAAGTAATCTACCTAAGAAAGGAAACAAAGATTGATGATTTATTTTTAATTTTTATTATGTAGTCCCTTGCAACTTTATTTGGTCTCGTGCTAAATATACAACTTTTGGCCTCTACCAGCGGGAAAAATGTTATAGGTAAGAACAGTTATTTTCACGTGACTTTCCTAGTAAAAATCTAAAACTTGTTTTCAACTCTTTAGGAGTTAGACAACTATCTTCATCGCTGGACGGACTCATTTTTTGTGACATATCATAAAAATAGATCGATCAAACCTATGCTGAAAAAAAAAAGATTCATAAAGTAGATTCCCGTCGTACGTTGTGTTTTTCTCTTATTTAATAATATCCCATCTTATTTATTCATTTACAATCATAACATGTTAATTTTCATTTCAATATATTTTGTTATTTTATATTTATTCATACTTGCGACCTCATTTCGTCCATACTCTTTATTTCGAATTATGAAGCTTGTTGAAAACTCCTTGGTATATCCGTGTATCCACTTCGTAGTTAGTTGGTAAGTATCATAACTATCATAGTCTTTCTGAAAACTCAAATCTTCAAATATAGTGAAAACGACAGGAAATATTAAAACACCACTTAGGCTTATAGCAAAACTTTACTCAACGGTAGTCAATTAATGCGCTGCGAATCCGCGAAAGTGCTGTTCTTATTAATAAAGAACTGACGTGACCTGACCTGATAGCAATAAGGGGGGAGCTCCAGGAGGGAGGGGGGGACAGGGGACTATGCCCCTCTCTCACATGGCATGATTGCCTTTGCGAATTTATATTGAACTTGCATTGAAAATGAGAATTAAAAAGATTTGTTTTTTTATCTTTAGTGTTTTATGTAGGCAGTATCAGTGCCTCTACCTTAATTTATTTTTTAATCGTAAAACAGGGTTGAGGTTTCAAGGGACTCCCCCTTTAAATCCTGGATGGATACCTTAACTTGAAAATTGAAATTTTTTCAAATAAGGTTGCAGTGCTCACTATTATCTTAGTTCACTAAATAACCGGGATGCGCATAAAGTTCTTTAAGTGAGGTATTCGAAACGGTTCATTGATTTTGGTGGTGTGGTATGTTGAATTGTTGATTTATCTCTACCGTTTTGTACTTTAGGGTGTTATGAATGGCTGCCACTTGTCTCATTAATTTCCTTAGATCTATAATTTAAAAAATAACTGTGTATGTTACAACTGTGAAAATATCTATGCAATGTCAAGTTTCATAGTTATTTTCAATATATAAGGTACTTTTCCTCCGCGTGGCAAAATTTTGGGCCAGGGTGACGTTCACTACCCTTATAAGTATGATGTAAGTATGCACACCTCACACGATTATACACGTAGTTTATGATTCCCGAAGGATAGCCATTAATTTTCATAGCTTTATTACTTCTTTACTACTATACCCTTCAACTGACATCGATGAAACCTTATTATAATACTCAAGAGCGTTCCGGGTAGAATATTTTATTGACAGCTTTATTAGTTTTAAGTTAGCCAAAAAATATTTTGTTCCCTTAACTTATGTGGCCTACCCCCTTTGTGTTTAAGCATTAGTGCATAAAAGTTATAAAACATTAGCGTTCATGGTTGTTAATTAAACTTCTTTATAATTGTCCATACAAAACGGGACATAGGTGGGGACCTAATATTTGTTGTTATTTGTGTTTGCCTGAGTGGGTTGTAGTAAAGTGTAGCAAAGGGAAGTTGTGTTCACATTAGTTTTGCTGTCTACTTTGCAATGTTTAATTCAACAGCTCGAAAAGACCTCAACAGCTATTTACTTTGTAAAGTAAAGTACAACAGTAGAGGCAAACGAACAACTGTCTGTATCACACGAGGTTTACTTACATGTATGCTCGCAAGTAACCTCGTAAAGTGCGAAATGCGTGCACACGATGCATGATGTTGCTCGTTTCCAGCCTAGCAAGGCGAACGACGACACAGCGCGGCATCGGCGAGTGAATTTCTAAGGGTCGGGTGTAATATGTCACTCAATACATGACATGTGACCGCTGTACCGTATGGCGAGCATGTCGACCGCGCAATGAAGAGAGAATTCGCTCGCCGCAAATTGCCTTTTGCTAGAACCGATGGCCGTTGGGGCGGAATGGTTCTGGAATGGCGTGCGCACCGGACGACGCTCCGTGGGTGAAACGACAATCTGGTAAAGGTCGCGGGAAGCCGCTGGATGCTGGCAGCGCAGGACCGATCGTTGTGGAGATCCTTGGGGGAGGCCTATACCCAGCAGTGGGTGTCGTGCGGCTATGATGATGATATGATGAAATTGCCCCTTCACGTAGCCAGGTGGTTATACTCGTATTTAGATACGTAGTACGTAGTAACGCGACCTTTTGTTTATCTTGATTAATTGAGAGACTTATAAACGATAACTCAGTTAACGCCAGCCATCAATTTACCAATAATTCTAGTACAGTTCAGCGCCATGTTCGCGACGCGTGCCATCGATGCCGAGTATCGTAAACGCATTTTTATAGCTCCATATCGGAGACTATCATATCATGGTATATAGTTAGGTGAGTATGAATGATATGAAAGTTGGAAAACTGATGTGTGTTCCACTTATTCAGGGTGGTCTGGCGGGCAAGTGCTTTAAATATACAGTGTTTTCAATCAAAGGAGACATTCCATTTTACAATTATTGTTCATTGAGAGGAAAATTCAGCGCGTACCGGTGCGGGTCAAATATGCGAGTTTTTTTTACATAATTTCTTGCGGCTCGTGCGGCGGATACGGTACTGGCAAATGTGTGATCACCTTAAGGTCAGTAATTATTTAAAACTGGTTTTCGCCCGCGACTTGGATCACGTGGACATTCGGAAAATTCCTTGAATGGAGCTATTGTCCGGGATAAAAAGTATCCTATGTTGTAAATTATCTGTGTGCCAATTTAAAGCCGTTCAGTCGTTTTTGTGTGATTGAGTTACAAATATCTAAACATCTAAACATGCAAACTTTCACACCTACAACATGTTGGACCACTGCCCCGGACGGTATTATAGTAGGATATCCATATCCCATTCCCGTTCCCGTATTATTTTTCCAAACTAAATTTGGACCCTCATTTCATCTCTTTAAGGATTGCATCATGTCCACCTTGTTGGACTTTCAAATAAATGTTAATTTCTCAATCAACATCCCATAAAACCTCAATAACGACATCTATATCGATTTTTTTTGTATTTTTTCCCATTTATCCCCTAAGGGGTTAAGTTTCTGAAAACCACGAAATAGTTGTTTGCTTATTTTTGATTTTTGAAGTACTCTTACAAAGTTTCAAGTCGAAATATCCGTTTGAAATTTTCCCTACAGAATTTGAACCCTCATTTCATCCCTTTAGGCCCTAAAAAGATAAAATAATGAGTATTAGTGAGAACTGTGTGTCAAAATAAAATTCACGTGCACTGTTCAGATTCAGATTCATTTATTTGCTTTAAAAGTGGTACAAAGGTTAAAATATATTAATTACTTGGTATCTCACAAAGACTAACTTATTGCAGACATCCAAATATTGAAAAATAAACATTTCATTAAATTTCATTTCATTTCATTTATAATTAATTTGAATTTATTATTCAGTTAATTACTGTCAATTACAAATAAAAATGTCAACAATTAAAATATATAATAATTTAAGTTTAAAATTAAAACATGCACGTCAGATTTAAGATGGAAATCTATTATATTTATTACTACTACTACTTTAGGGTTTTGTCAGAAAGATATTCATGCACTAACACTTATCAATAAGAAGATTCAAGATTCCTTAAAATTTATATTTAAATGCACACAAAGGAACAGTACAGTATGTTCAATTTATTTATCGAAAATGCATTTTTTTATAAATATTTGAATACCGTTTTTTGTGCAAACATGTGCACCGCAGGTTGCACATGTTTGTCTTCGTCCCGGGAAACTCTCCGCATACATGCTGCACTACATTCGCCATAAATAAGAATCATTTCCACAATTTCCTCGGCAGCAAAAACCATGCAGTGGCATTTTAAATTAATAGTTTTTTTTTTATTGCAATGATTTTCTCTTGTGTTTTGTTTAACAAAAAATTGACATGATGAAGTGACATCAACCTGACAATTTGTCAATAAACATTACAAATTCTTTGTTTTGAAAGAAAAATAGTAAAGAAGGCTTGCCAAATTTATTTTACTGAATGTTTTTATTACCAATTAAGAAAAAGGGTAATGTTTTCATAAATGAAATTAAAAAAATAATTTTTGAATTGAAAAAGAACATGAGCGGTTGGCATTTTCCCAAACTACACTCAGCATGGTTAAAAGGATTGCCTTTAGTAATTTACATACTGTATACATGTGGCTAATTTAGTGGTTTGCACCGGAGCGGAATCTTGAAAATCTTATGATTTTCCGATCTCCGGTTATTCACCGGTGATCTCCGGAGAATCACGTTCGTCTAGTCCTGATTATACCGATAACGAGTATAGGAAATCAATCACGCAGAAACAGTTTTCGAATGTGGCAGTGATGACAACAGAAACAGAGAAATGTGTGGAAGATGCTATTGAGACCATTAGAATTAATGTTTTGTAAGTTTATCTCGCATGAACTCGAAAAATATACTGGCAACGAACGAATGTTATAACATTATGCATAAATTATAGACATCTTTTAAAAAAAAATCTGAAACAATAGTACGTTACTGCCGCGGTTTATAATGACTGCGTCTATAATGTAAAATGACTACTTATTTAAAAAAATATTTTTACTCAAAAATGCTTAAAATGTGGTCATTATTTTGAAAACCTTCTTTGAGCAAAGTCAGCTTGCCGCGCTCCTCGGATAGTGACGCAGCAAAGTTGTATGGAATTTCATTATTGTCGAGTTAAGCCACCAGCAATTTCCTTTGAAAATTCATTATTGTCGAGTTTTGTTTCCAATCATAGTTAGGTGAAAAATATTACATTTTACGTCGTGGAGAAAAAATCCTCTGACGGTTTTTGTACTTTTATAAACAATTAGAATATAAAAAACTCGCATTTGACCGTTTTTGACTGTTTGTTCCCTAAATAGCTTGGATGTGCTTAATGTACAAAGACGAAGAGTACGGTGTAGGTACAGAAAAACCCTTAAAGATTTATGAGTCTTTCATGAAAATAAATTGTAAATGTATTTTTATAATAATAAAAATAGCTTAGTATTCTAAACAATATTTGTAATTACGTATAGTCATTCATTATAGTAAATCAAATCAAACATAATTATTGTAAGCAATGGTTCGTAACGTTGTCACAAGTTGAAAATGGTTCATGAACGTATCATTATTATTATTCGATCGTGTGACGCACCCCTTAATTTCATTTATTGAAAGCTATTAACGTGATTGGGAAAACAAGGCTCGTAGAATCTTGTAGAGTTTTTACAATTTTACATTTTCTAAACAATCGCAGTCATACCTTTATAAGCTATAAAAGGTATAAAGCTGCGATTGATAAATTGAATTCATATTCCAAAGTTTTTTATTTCAGCTCGCTATTGGTGAAAAAAAAGGAACGCTGTTGTGCAAATTGACTCCAGTTGATTTTTTCAATTACTTACTGCTCTTTTTATTTCCCTATATACCGAAATTCAAGCGGCTCTACTCTTGATTGAGCCGGTATATTGTAAATGCAATCGATCTGCCGCAATGCAAACTACTCAGAGGCTCTTATAAAGCTGTAAATTGGTATGAATGTGTACATTAATCACTTTGAAACAATGGTAGATAATATTGTGTAAAAAGAAATAGTGTACCTCCCCTACATGTAAAGTGGGGATGAATTTTTTTTTCTCTTCAATCTCATAGTAGCTTATAGTGTGGGGTGTCGTTGTAGTTTATTGTAGGTAGTTAATATAATAGTTATCTATTATACTAGTTATTAGTTGTGTGTAAAAGGGAGTACATATAAGTTTATAGCCATAATGGTATGGTATAATAGGGTAATTACGAAACCCTATACTGACGCGTAGCCCGACATGCACTTGGCCGGTTTTTATGATATTTGTCTAATGTGCGTGTTTTGACTTTTTTGGTACTGTTTTGTTTGAGTTAAAAATTGAAGAATCTGAATCAAGAATTTTTTATGTTGTTAACCTTATAAAGCTATAATAAACTCTTTCTCTGAAAACATAGTGACTAACTTATTCATAAAACATTTAAACAATTGTTTAGCTAAGAGTGTGTTCTGTCACTTTCATTTATTACAAATTGAGTTTGAACGTAATAGACAAAAAATATTTTTGCCGACCCAAGTTCACCAACTACTTAACTAGCCGATTAATTTTTAATCATATGTTTTTGACATTATTAGTACCTACTTATACTTTGAATCGTAATTTAAGCACACAACATAAGTTACGTTTAGGGTCTGTTCCACAAGTTCCGGTTAAGTAACAAGTTACTTAATAGACAGATAATATATTCCATTCCAACCTTCGCTCATCAATATCTGATTCCATCGCTAGAAGCTAGTGCTAGCCCTCGGATTTTTTGTAACATCTCGGGCAAAAATGTCTACAAAAAGAAAATATGTATGTTTAAAATCCAATATACCTATCATACCGTATTATTATCACAGAGGTTATTAGACTGTGTTATTATTATTATTAAATATCGACACGACATTGTCATTTAAATGATGATAGAAAAATTTGTTAGTATGTACTTGCTTGCTAGCTTACTTAGGCCCATCGTCACTATTATTCTGTAGCTAAATATCTATGTTTACGTCAAAGTGGTCAACAGCCAGTACGTGACCTTATGCACCGATCTGATACCCTAAAATAATCTCCGGTTCCCACAAGGTCCTTCCGGCAGACCCGCTAGTGTAGTGACGGCGCGGCATTACGAGTGGGCGCCATGTCTATAGTGTCGCTTCCGAATACTTCCGATGGGTTTGGACTGAGGTGAAGAGAATTTAGATTTAAAATGGGAACGTCTGTCTAGTAGACGGAAGACAGTGAGCGATTGGATTAGCGCAAGTTACGTCACAACCCCTGCGATGCGTACAGTATCTAGATTATTATCTACATATATTTCTTGCTATAAAAAATCATGCCGCCTTAAACGAAATTCCACTTGAATTATCTGTAACTTACAACTTAACCGGAACTTATGAAAAAGGTCATTAATTTTGTCTTTTTGTTTGCCTTTTTCAGTGTCGTAATTTAATTATACCGTTCAATGAACAGTACTTGAAGTTTTTAAATAGATATACACTGTGAATCAGTGACCATCTATTGTGCTAAAAACCACTAAATGACAACAGTGTAACAAATGAAAAAGATTTTTCTATGAACGGTCCCTCGAAAAAAGATCGTAGGCCCTTACAAGTACCTACCGATGACTCAGCGGATCGGTCCGTGTGTCGGAGTGGTTCCCGCAAAATGTACGCTTGCGAACGTACGTATTTGTATAAAAAAGACAAAAATTAAGGCAGCGGATTTGCTTTGTCAGGTGGATCCTCGGGGACCAACTCCGTCATTGCACGTGTTAGTATCTGACAACAAATGAATGGGCAAAAGTGACTCTTAAGTATACAGTTGTTATCATGACTAATATTACTCATCTCAACGTTGTAATGGTAGCATTACATAACTAAGAATTTCCCTAGTCAATTTGGTAACAAAATATTTGCTGTCTCAAAGTAATATAAATTATCTTTTATAAAATTACTGGCCAAGCGTGCCCGAAGCGCGAGCGAAGCGTCTTCCTTTCAGCTTGGGTAAAATGCTTTTTTTGCATCTAATAGTATTTTTAGGTTTAAGTCCTAGTACTTAACTAGGTTTCAAATTACTTTAAATACTTAGGCATTTTCTGCTGCTTTTGCATAATTTCCTTACCTTACTGATTTTTTTCACATGAAAATATATAAGTAGCCTCATACCTAGTAGTTTTGCCAATACTAATATATTTTTCAAAATATAGACCTAAAATACTTTGTTACATAGTAGGGTTGGCAACCCTAGGTGATATAATCTGGGGTTGGGAAAGGAATCGACGCAGCGTGACCTTCGTACGCCAAACAAAACGCACACTCCGGAAAATGACCTCTGGCTTAAATGATATTATATGTTAGTAACATCATAACTAGATTATCAATGTACCGCACTGTAGCGTGCCACTTTTTAGATGAATTTAGATGCCTGGAGCAGGCATGCGACAGTAATCAGTTAGTTTGATGGCAGAAGAAACGACGCAAGTGGTTACGTTATTATTATTGTAGGACGTTGCTGCTCTAGTAGACTTGGTTTTAAGTCCAATCACAGTGTCCACACACAAGTCCAAACACAAAAAAGTGCCAACCTTTCAGCCCAGAAGTAGATCACCGCTAGGGCTACTGAGATATTGTGATATTAATTATTAAATAACTAGAACTAATGAATAAAAGTCGCGGAACATAGTACACTTAGGTAGTAAAATCATTAAGAGTCCTCTTTCACAAGTTAAACGAAGCCCTACGACCAACCAAACTGAGAACAAATGGGAATCGACCCCAGGGCCCCTTATTTTTACACAGGTAGGCGAACCACTAAACCACAGCGGCGGTTAAAGAAAGCGAGTAAACTTTATGTATAGTTTATAGACTGCTCGGCCAACAAAAATCCGTAGTAATCTATTCAGGGCCGTTAGGGTATAGTCAAAAACAGATCAATAGGTTAACCCCACGCTATACGCCGTGGTTGATTACTGTTCAAATGACTCACGATATATAACTTGGTCGAGTTGCTATTAAAACTGACGTGGCGATAGAAGTGTTAAGAATCACATTAGCATGGCAAATAATAAACAGGGTTATTTTATTTGAAAAACACCAACAACTTCACAGTACTAGATTATGAACATCACAAACCACAACTTTTGCTCAACGGCCTTTCCGAAAATACAAAAATCTACTTTCCATACAAATGTCCAAACAACTGATCGAGTTTTGTATGAAAAGTTAGTTTATAATGAAATGTGAAGTTATTGTTTATGATGGAATAAACGTTATTGTTTATAATGTTAGCAATATAGCCCTGCAAGGGTGTTGATAGCCCTGTAAACTTATACGGAAAATCATTGCCAGGTTCAAGTTATGCAGTGACTTTTTTTTTTAAATGAGATAAGTAAGTTAAATCATAGTTGAATTTCCGTAAATATCCTACGAGCTAAAAAGCGTACCTGAACTATAATAATGTATGCTTATGCATAATGAGGCTTACAAAATATCAACAATGAAAATGTCAATACCATATAATCAACAATTTAATATTGCAAAGAATAAAAACAAAAACGGTTCAAAATGTCAACAGTTTAGATTATCAACGACTAACATAATCAATGACTAATTTATAATAATATAAAAAGACTTATTTCAGCGACCAAAATAAATAAACAATCAATACCACTTAATGGTAATTAAGTAATACTGCAATTTTTATTTAATAAAAGTCATTGATTATGTGAGCTGCAATTATGAGTGCGACGTCTAAAACGCAAAATGCCTGAGTTGCATAATGCCTAAAATCAATATCTAAAGAGCAATTTGGTCGTTGATAATCTAACTAAACTGTTGACATTTTGAACCGTTTATGTTTTGATTCTTTGAAATATTAAATGATTGATTAAGCGTACTAAGGAGTTGACATTTTCATTGTTGATATTTTGCTTGTTGATATTAAGTAAACCCATCACAATGATATATAGGTATTCAGTTTAAAGGTAGATTATGTCGTTTGTTTGGTTAGTTTGAAAGTAATAAGTTGTAATATAAATATGAGTTTGTCACCTTATCATATCTTATTAGAGCCACTGTTATATGCACAGATTCATTATTTTTCATTAGATTTAATTGGAATACCCTTTTTTTAGTATTGAGGATAGGGCACGAACCACTAAAACCACGCTTTTCCCGTTTAGGAGTATAACTAAAAAACTATTTACAATTGTTTATAAAAAGATGTCACTGAGATTTAGAATTTGGAAGGTAGACCATAGAGAAACCCAAAAAAGGTTGTAACGTTGCTGGTCGGTAACATGTAGCTTCCAATTTTGAATTATCATAGTTCCGTGGAATAATATTATGTTTTCTCACGAAGATATAATTTATAGTGGGTGAATTGTCCCGATTTATGTAGAAAGTGCTCCAATATCCAGTTCACAATATCTGCATTTGTCAGTTGTTGTCAATTGTAGTTGGAACCGGTACCTACTTAATTACTATACTATAATTACGTAATTTTAGATATTATTTAATAAACAAATAAATGCTTGGATGATTTCTCACAGCGCCATCTAGCCCCAAACTAAGCAAAGTATAATAAAGTTGTAATATGGGTGCTAGACAACTGATATACTACCTATATACTTTTTAAATATATACTTACCCCCTTACTAGTAAAGATTGTATAGCAGATGTATAAGTTACACAGTGTTTTGTCCCTTTCTTTTTAATGACAAATTTAAATAGTTTGACAGAGAGTCACTACTGTGTAACTTATATATATGTTATACGTAAGGGGATTATTATACATAGTAACACCCAGACCCGTCAGAGAAATTAAAAAAAACATCATTTCAATTTC
The DNA here is from genome assembly GCA_963556745.1 of Catoptria pinella. NCBI lineage: Eukaryota > Metazoa > Arthropoda > Insecta > Lepidoptera > Crambidae > Catoptria > Catoptria pinella. The sequence goes on along the minus strand of OY750758.1, from coordinate 12,115,692 downwards.
TGCCCGGCCAGGTATCGAACCCGGGACCTCTTGCGTGGCAACCCGGCATGTTGACCACTGCACCATTCAAGTCGTCAATTGATGTTGGTAGTTCATGGTTATATACAGAACCCTCTGGATATAACCATGAACTACAATTTGTAAAACATCAACAACCAAAAAAACTTTCCGTATGCAAAGCTGATTTTCAATGTCCGAACAGCTGCACGAGTTTTGTATGAAAAGTCGTTATTTGTCTGTTTTCGGAAAAGTCGTAGAACAAATGTTGTTGTTTGTGATGTTAGTGATCTACCTACGAGGTTGTTGGTGTTTTACAAATAACCCTGTATAGTTTTCAAATAAAAGACGTCAACGCGCGATTTTGTGTTAGGAAAAAAGTTCTTTGAATAATAAATTGTTCAGAGTAAATAGCACGTTTTACAGATTCATTACCTAATGTTGATCACCGCATGAATATTTAGTGAAACGAGTAATGACAGCTATTGTTCTTTGTTGTTGTTGTAATTTAAGTGGGTTCAATCATTCCCATTTTAAATATTAAACAATGTTTATCATAATGAAGTCCATTTTCTCAAACTAAGGGATTCTGTAAGCCTTAAAGGATTTTACCTTACCGTTTTTTTTTAAGAAAATTACAAAAATTTAATCCTTACGAAAAGGTACTGAAAGCACGGACCTCGAAACAAGTAAAGAAAACCTGAACTGTAAAATTTAAATCTAAAAAGTTTTATTCCATCTAACAGAATCCACTGTGTGTGTGATTAAGTGAAACCATACAGTTAGTAATCTGACACTGGAAAATTAATGAATACGTAAATGTAGGTAAATGAACTACTTTTTCCTGTCACGGAAGATTCACGACCGATCTTGCTTTAGCCACGTAAACAAATTTTTCACTCCGAAGTTAAATATTGAAAAACTGTCAATATGAAATGATGGCCAGCATACTTAGTTACATTATCTAAAGTTATTGAAATCTTCAGTGAAATAGGATAGCGAACCAGAGACAGAAATAATCTATACTTGTAATAAAACTGTAACAGTCCAATTCTGTTCATACGTGGCTGTTTCGAAAATAATCAGTGATAGGAAAAATAATAAATATCTGAAAATAATTGTTTAAGTACAGCTTTTTGTAATATTTCCTTACTTAGGTGCAATTATGCATTCGGATGCACCAGCTTTCAAACATACAAATACACATCTATGGCGGAAGGTCGAAATATGTTCTTAGCGCCTGAATTCAGGCGTACGACGGCCTCATCTACGGTGTTAATTTTTCGGCAAATAAAAAACATTGTTGACAAAAATTTGTTAGTTTCAGCAGCTATGAGAGAAGCTTTTCGCGAGACGTCCATAAGTGCAAAGAAAAGAAGAGCTATCTTTAAAAAAAATATTAAATATACCTCGCTTCGCTTCGGTGTAGTACAATATGGAAATTGACACCATGGGTTACGCGCGCGTAAAATTTTTGTGATGTAAAAGATTATAATAATGTGCATGAAATGCTTAAGGTAACTAACGTAAAGCACAAAGTACATTTAAGTTGATAAGGAATAATACTGTATCCGTCTAAATAGCTTTCCAATTACCGCATTATATGTCACCAATTTTTTTAAAGATATAATGGGTATAGTAAGCTATTCTTAAAAGATAGATATATGCCATCGCGGACTTGTAAATCTACAAAGGAAGAATACCCGTATGCATTGTTTTGTCATATCTCAAAGGAAGGCAGCGAAATTCAATGAAAGGTGGCTTGACTTTTTCCGACACTTCCAACAATTCGTTATATTTCAACCAATTTCCACAAACCCATGGAAAAAATTACATACCTGAACCTTTCTCATGAATTACTTTATCTATTGGTGGAAGTCGCATGAAAATCCGTGCAGTAGTTTTAGAGTTTATCGCGAACAGGCAAACGCGGCGGAGGACTTTGTTTTATAACATGTAGTGATGTGGCTAATAATTTTTTGAACAGCCTTGGGTACAGTGAGGCTACGTTTTATTCCGGGAAAAAGCGAGCGAAGCCGCTGACAAAAGCTAGTGAGGAATAAAATTAATGAGATTTCAATTTAAAAGACATCTATAATTGCATTTTATTTATAGAAAATCATCTGTAAGTAATTTGTGTAATTAAATAAATGTCTCAATTGTATTCAATAATTATGATTTTTAATCGCTTTGTGTACATGTGACTTTTTTACTGTTTTACAATAATAAATATAGTAGGCAGTTAACTGTATTTTACATTATTCTATTGCACAATTTTAATGATATGTTAATAAACTTATCTCTAATATACTAGAAGACGTCATCAAGTATTTTTATTTTCATTACTGAAATAAGAACGTCTTCGAAGGTGTGTCAAGCCAAATTAAATCGTTTGCAAAGTTATTTAAGGTTCACAAATACAGAAGCATTAGTGTATTCGCCCAACCCTCTTCACCGTTCATAAAATTGGCGTTGGCATATACTCGATCAATCTATCTATAATAAGACTTTGAGACTTTTGTACGCGACTACTGATTAAGCTAATAAAGTTTTTTTTAGAAGCAGTATAAAGAAATAACAATAATATATTATACCTACACATTTAAATCACAATCACTTATGTGAGTACCTACCATACACTTTCACTGTAGAAAACGAGAAAAATATGAGCAGGTACATTAGAAAATTACGATAGCTAACAACGTGCAGACAAGACAAAATTAGAAAAAGTAGCAATAAATTTTATTGGGGGTCAATATAGTCGCAGCAGCAGCCGACTTGTTTGAGTTAGGTTTCAAGTTCAAGCACTACTACTATTTGTAATTAAAGTTTATAAAACAGAAACATATATGAAAGACGGAAAACTTATGTAATATTGTTATAAGGAGTCGTTATGTTTGTCATCTCGCTTTGATGACATTAGAAACTTTTCATAAACTGTCTTCGTTAAACTAACCGTAGTGTTAATAAAGCCTTGGCCCGAATCAATATGAAGAGTGATTTTATCGCAAACAGCCCCGAGAAACTTCGTTTCATGCCGGGTCCCAAAATTGAGGATATAAATTAAAATAATAGGTAAAAACAACAGATTTGACAAAGTAAAATAAACAAGATCAAAACTTACCAGATAATCACATTCACAGCAAGCCTAATATTGAAACTCGTGAAAGCATTAAAAAAGTTTGTGGGTTGCACAGAAAGTAATTTAAAATAACTGGTAATTAGGTTGTAAAGTCGAATTTGGTGGAAAGAGTGTTAATTTTTTTAATGAAAAAGTAAATTATGACGAAGTGCTTAGCGTAACCGGTCGGGTAGGCGGAGACGAGGCGTGCGGGGCCTCCCGAGTTCTATCCCTCACTGAGGTAGAGGGTACGTCTCTCCTCAAACTTTATAGGGTTGAATGTCGTTGGACACCTGCGCACTGGGCCGCAACCTATACCACCTAAGTACCTACTGAGTTTTCTCTATCGCGGAAAAATAGCGGCACCCGATCGAGAGTTATAATTATAACTCAAAGTTGGTTGTTTCGAGTAATGCCTCCACACAACTGCTGCTCGACATGCCGTGATTGTATCATTTATGGATCACGAAACTAACACTTGGATTAAACTTAGAACTTGCAAGTTTTAGGTATACTTTTGAATGAAAATTATAACATTTCACCCGAGTTACCTACTCAAATACTTTTTTGTACGAAAGTAAATAGGAAATCTAAAAATTATAAGAATATTAAAAACAGTAATTACAACTTTTTAGAGCATTCGCTCTTCTTAACTCATTGTGCATACATTTGGGTCAACCAGCTTTCGAAATATCAAAAAACGCATCTTGGGGAAGGTTGAAAAATAGCCGTATAACACGGAGCTAAATCGAGACGGTAAGCAGTACGGGACAATAATTGTACCCCTGAAGTTGTCAAAATTCTGTCAGCTGTGCGAGCGGGCGCGTTATCCTGATGAAAAAGAATACCACGACCGTCGCTACTTTGGCGCTCATTACGAGACTCCTTGAAAGCCTAAAAGCTAGTCAAACTTCGCAATACCACTCACTAGTACCTATCCTACGATCTTCTAGAAGAATTATCGACACTAGTCTACTGCTTCCAAAAAAGACCATTATCTTTTTTTTATTTAATAGCGCCCCCCTCCTGTGAACAACTTTTTTAAGTAACTCATCATCTTCAAACACCCATTGGGTGGATTGCCGCTTTCAAAGAGGATCGTTTACTGTGGATCCAAAATTCTCCTATTATTAGGAAGTAGAATACATTATTGTGAATATCCTCCTTTGAACTTTTCCAACATTAATCTACTAATCTACACCAATCAACACGATGGGATTTTTGCTGATTTCTGAGTTCAGTTCAGCCCGAATCTCTTGATATATTATAATTTACTTATGTTACCTTCAAAAGCCACGCTACCCTGATAAAGTTTTTATGAGTTACCGCAGTCCATGGTCATCCGGGTCTAGAAACACCATTAAAGTTCTTTCAACCAAGTTTTAATTAAAAAAAACTGTTGCTAACGAAGGAGAAGACTTGCAAGAAGCAGTATGTAAATTTTCGTAAGATTCCCTAAAGGCTTCGAAAAGCTTCTCGCAAGAAGTACATTGTTTATTGTTGCAAAGAAAAGAAGAGCGACGAACGAACTTTAAAAAATATTTAATTAAACAGGGTAAAGTTGAGCAGTGATTTAACCAATTATATTTTTATTAAAATTACCCGCCATAAAATAATTTCCGAAAAAAAGGTTATATTTACTTTGTGGCTAAAATTTTTGGAACAGCCGAGGTACATTAAGTACTTTTATTTATTGTTTGATCTATCGTAAAGTTAAAAAGAACTAAAGTGTAGAAATATTGTTTATAAGATAGCACTATTCTTGGAAACTATAGTAGGTACCTACTACTTACCTCTAGACAGTATGAGACGTGCCTCTGGTAAGCTCAATCAACGAGCGAGGTTCGTAAAACTGATATTACCTTGCTCCATTCGACTGATAAATCTTTGGTTCATTTCGCTATCTGTTATCCATTTGATGCGATGCGATCGTGTAAAGCTCTTGAAGGGGGGAGAGGGGGTAAACGCTCAGAATGTGTTTATCCCTTACTTCGGGAATCCCTTCAAAGTGATTTGATTATGGTATAGGTACTGATGGAATCGCAAGGGTTTAAAGTGATAAATTGTTTACAACAGGAGCAGTGTAAAATTTAATGGTAAATGAAGAATTCCCTTTACTTCCACTGAGAGTGCACAACCGTGCTAACCCAAATCCAACAAACCATGAATCAACCATAATTATGCTCTGCTTTTTCTTACCAGGATCCGAATCCGGAACAGGATTTTAAATTAGAAACTTTGTGTAGATGTGGTCAGCAGATGATTTACTAATTTATTATTTTGATTTCCTCCGTGTTTTTGAAGCATGATTGGTCGTTGGCTCAGCTATTGGTCATCGGTTTTACTTAGTTCAAATTCCTTCTTGGGAGATAAAGGAATTAGATTCAGAGAGGAGGTATGATAATTTATACTATGTCTACCAATACCTATCTATCATTAGGCAACTTTCCAGTATAGCTAGTAGACAAATCGAACGCTCGTTATCTTTGTCATAATTACATTATAGTCCTGAGTTCCTGACTGATATAAGTCCGATTTTCTGATTTTTCACGCGGACGAAGTCACGAGCGGAAGCTAGATAATCATAAATAATAATTAGTATGCCTTCGTCGACGCACTCAATGCGCATACGTCTCTTATCATGATTTAACTTGGTATTTTAGATGACTAGGGATTTCTATCTGTATGGCGGAGCTATTATTCTTAACAATATAACTATATTGTATTTGTTAAGGGTAAGTAGATTAAAAACAAAAAAAATAGAATTGAAGCATAATGTTATTCCGTTATTAAATAAAATGGATGTTAGGTACAGTCGCGCAATTTTATGGATTGTTTCTTACAGTTTGTTTGTATACGAGCATACCGCGAATAAAACTGGGTTCAAATAATGAACTGTTCTTGTATTGTGAGTTTGCACAGTTACATTTACTATACTCGATAGCTACGACTGTAGTAAGCAATTTTGTATGCAATTTTGCACAGCGCCTCTGGCGGTAACTATAATACTCGTAAACTAAAAGTTGTCATACAAATGTCAACTACAGTCGCTATCGAGTATAGTAAGCGTGACCCGCGTACCGAGTACATAATCAATCATAAACTCATAATACGCCTTCTGTTTAGTTTTTAGTTACGATTGTTGTGGTTGCATGAATTATAAGGTTTACTCTGTGTTTCGTACTGTCTTATTTTGATAAGGCTGGACAAAACATAGAGTAAATCTTTTTCGGGAAGCTTTTCTTTAATAAAAGCTATAGATTAGGAGATCCACGTGAAGCTATTAGCGTGATAGGTCCACGGGAATCTGTTCGTGCGTCACGCGATCTGCACATACACTGCGTCAAGCTTAACTTGGCACGCGGTACGAAAATGAACTATTTTTAACAGTTGTTACGCCTTACATTAAGAGTCAGTTTCCAATAACATATTAATTCAACAAGATAGTGGCGCCACCATTGGGACGCCAACTAATAATTGTCTGTCGCACTATACCGAAATACTCTACGGAGTGAAACGCCGAAATAATTTCTTATTGGCGCTCTATTATTATCAAGAATTTTTGGATCTTTCATAAAATTAATAACCTAATATCTAATCATTCTACTTTACTTTGACAAAAGTTGTTGTACCACAATAGCGTGTACCGAGCTTCCAGTAGCGCCGCAGCGCCGCCAATCAAGAAAACATTTGAGATGTACCGACTAGTCGGGAAAGCCGGCTATGCGGCCACATTTGTAGTCGGCGACTATTCGGCAAAAAGCACTAATTAATCGGCCTATACTTTATTCATATTTTTATGCTATAACATTTAAGGGCCTATTTTACAATGTAAGAGTACTTAAATTGTAAAACAGGTCCTGCATGTAGTAGGGGTGATTAAAGTGAAATCGTTACCGTTATTTATGGTTAATAACTTGGTTTTATTTTAATAAATAACACACAGACGCCGTTCCTGTATGCAAACAATACTAGAAAAAAATAACAATAAATTAAAGCGTCAAAAACTTGTAACGATGGCGACATGACAATCATGATCCGCACGGCGGAAGCGACTACTCGGCTGTAAAGGAAGCGTCGTCGTCAGGGCATTACCGACGTCACCTGAACTCTACTGAAAGCAATCATCGACTTAAAACCGAATAGTTGGCCAACTCGGCTTTTTTGGAACCGACTAGTCGGCCAGTCTACCAAAGTCATAGTCGGCTTCCTTCTAAAAAACGTTAATAGATATACTTAAAGAATACCTAACGTACCAAACAGCACATAGGTAGCTTTTCAAAAGCGGTGTCAACCTCGTGGCGACATCTATTAGGTTAATTTTTAACAACATCCAATTTGAGCGAGGTTTACAGCTCACTGAGTCACTAGTTTTTAGGGATCCGTACCCAAAGGCTTTTTAAAAAAAGAAAATACTATTTCAAAAAACCTGAAAACTAATTTTACATTTATAACAATTTGCATAAATATTTTTAACTTAATGATATGCCTTTATATATATGCGTAGTAATACGTACAATAGGCGGCCAAAAGGCAGTACTTCACCATCAACATAATTTGTCGCAAAATTGTTGCATGTAAAAGTGAGTGGAGAACATGTAAAACTTTTTAATTCGAGTCATATCTCTACATTTTTAATGAAGAAAGATCTTATCTGATGAAACTATTTTATTTATCATTTTTCACATATGTAGTACCTACTTAAATACTAGATAAGTAAGTGTAGAAAAAAATATTTTTATCAATAAAAATATATCTGCTGCGATTGTAACGGTATTAGAAGTAAGGTAAAATAAACAGCCAAATGATTGTCGGCTGATGCATGTAGATGTATCGATATTGATATATGAAATATAATAATACTAAATCAATATGTGTTCACTTCATTGGTTTCAATAATATTGACATAGCAGTGAACAAAAATTAGGAGAAATTACAGATTTATGTCTTGGGTATATTTTTTTTGCTTGTTTTAAATAACATAAAAAAGAAACGCAAGCAACATGCGCTCAGTTAAGATAAAAATTCTATCGATTTAGGAAATCCTTATATCTATTACTCACCTTATATACTATACATGAGTATCTACAAGCTGGTATCCTGGTAAGGGGGCGGTATCGAGTCCTATTACCCAGACACGACACCGACCTCTGGTACAAAAGCCCAGCCCTTGCTGTCATACCATTTTTCCGGTATACTCGACAGGTCTGGTATGAGGTGACATTATGAAATTCTTAAAACTATTGCTTACCTCGGAGTTCTCTGGGATGCCTCGTTTCCTTAAGCTGTTATCTTGGTACCGAGGTGGGGGCATCGGGTCCTCGCCGGACACGGCCCTCTGGTACGAGAGCCGCCGGCCCTTGCTGTCCATACCGTGGTAGTTCTCCGGGATACTCGATAGGTCTTGATAAGAATTAGATTGCATCTGCCTATTCTTTTCGTCTTGAATCACACGGCGCAGGTAGTTTGTTAATCCTTCACTGGCCAGCCATGTGACTCTGAAATGAGCAGACCATTGTTCAAGCTTCTTTGTACCTATGTTCAATTATGATTATGAATGTCAAGAAGCTTCGATATCGGTTCGCTACTGTCGATGGGAGAGTTATTTTATAGGCTGCTAGTAGCTGCTAGTAGTATAATATAACGCTAATTCCACCAAAGTAATCGTTATTCGTAATATAAGGTGTAATGCTGATTCCGAGTAGAGAAACAGAACATCATGAAATAAACCGAGCGTCTGAACAAGCGGTGCATCTATGCATTTTAAATTTTTGTATTCACTCGGGTGAGTGTAAGCAATGTCGGAATGATATTGCTGAACCGAATTTGAAACGAGAGCGGCGGTCAGACGGTTTGGGCAGCTCTCGGAATCAGTTACTAGCCGAATGAACAAATTGAATTCAACAACTGTTACATTAATCCCACTGTGAGCCAGCTCCAGCATCACCAGTAGACAATTTATTCTCCGCAAAAATAACGATGAAGCAATCTTTTTCTGTCGTTTTAGCAGTTGCATCATTGACTTTCAAATTATTAATTCAAATTATAGTAGGTAATTCAATTAGTGTAGGTAATGCCGGTTTGTATGGAAGATGGTACTTTTTTTCGCGCAGCTTTCAACCAACGTTAAAACCTAATCTTGAAAAAATTAGCATCTTTAAAAATATATACTTGGAGGGTTTTTTCTTCCGTACCGGGATATTAACCGAAATAAATTTAAAAATATCGCCTTGGACCAATTTTGGTAGCAATCGATCAAATATTATAATAATTAATTGAAATCGAAGATTTTATTAACTTTTAACTATTCGAAAGTTAATTATACCTGAAATTTATTTATACACGAGCATAATTGTTTCTGCTGTTCAGATTAATCATAAAATACAGTATTTAATAATATTTTGATGTATAATATTAAAAAGAGGATAGGAATATTCATTATTTATGTTAATACAGGGACCGTTTTCCGTATAGGCGAGCTTGAATATAGGAAACCAACTAACTTCCGCTCTAGCGCACTTCGCATCCTGCAGCAAACTCTATTAGCAAACTTTGATCACACTCAATTATTGACTATTACAACGTGTTACAAAAATACGAGTAATGCCGAATAATGGTAGATTGTATACGGACCATCAAACTGAACAACTTTTACTAAGGGACCAAATCTGAAACCGCGAAAAAAAATTAGCTGTTTCCTGCATTTCGATATTTTCGTTATTAATTTTTGTATAAAACAGCTGATTTTTTTTTAGTGTTTTCAGAGTTGGTCCCATAGTAAAAGTTGTTCAGCTTGATGGTCCCTATCTACCATATTCGGCATTAGGGGTACTTTTGTAACACCTAGTATATGAAAGAGAAAATCACTCACTCACTCACTCATCACGAAATCTCAGAAATTACAAGTGCTAGGAGTCTTACATTTTTCACGGGGGCTCCTTTTAGGATTAAGACAGGATTTTGCGAAATTCAACCCTTAAAGGGGTGAAACAGGGTGGCAAAGTTTGTATGGGAGAACGCGATTCCTTGGCCCGATTGACTTGAAATTTGGCATACACATTCCTTCACAAAATTAATTGAACACATGTTTCGTATTTTTTTAATATTTGTCCCCTAACCGGTTCAAAAAGTGGTAGAAAGCTACTTTTGGGGTGATTGACTTCGACGTCGGAATTGAAACTTGTTAGTGCATTTGATTGATTAATTAAGAAAAATAAATATCATTTGTCATCTCAACGTAGTATTATATTCTCTTTGGTCATTTGCCCTGAGAGTAGTTAGAATTCGTTTCATTGAATAGCGAATATTCAATGATACGTACTATGAACATTGGCTATTTTGTATGGGAATCGCCATTTCGGGTTACTTTTGACAGCTAACTTTTGATAAAGAGGTTTTAGTAATGATAAAAGGACCGTAGTGTTGTTTTCGTTTTAGTATTCTTTGCTTTGTTATTAACTTACTAATTAAAAAGATAGCGCTGGTTCTCAAGGTAAAATTGAAAATCATTAAATTTCACAGGGTCCACTAGTCTACCATATTCGGCATAACTCGTATTTTTGTAACACGTTGTATAGCTTTTAACGAAAACTAATAAAATTATGTATGAACTCGATACCTAATGGTTAACAGGACGTTGTTTTTAATGTTGACAATTTTCTTACTTTCCAGAAACTTTTAAAAAGAATTTAAAGCATGGGTGTAGATAAATGAAAAATTTAATATGCTACGAGTAGGTACGGTCAACAACGAAAGATGCTTAACACATTAGTAGCTTGTCATAACAACTTTTTAAATTAATGCTTCAAAATGTGAGACTTTTGTCAAAAAAGCTGCTATGACATAGTACTAAAGTGCTATGCGTCATTAGGAGCTCGATGGCGCAGTGGTTTAGCGCCTGGCCCAGCGATTGCGGAAGTTAAGTAACTTTCGCAAAGTCGGTCACGGAATGAGTGATCAAAAATGTATTATCTCGAGCTCCTCCGTGTATCGGAAGGCACGTTAAGCCATTGGTCCCGGGTGCATTTGCAGTCGTTAACACCCACCAATCCGCATTTGGCCCGCGTGGTGGGTTATGGCCCATCCTCTTTATCCACCCTCCCCAGCAGTGGGGACATTGAAAATGGCTGAAGGTCAAGAGTCATTCATTGGTGACTGTACCTGCCTGAGGACATGGGGGCATCACAGTGAAGATAAATTGGTGGTCATATCCTGATGCACTGGCAAATTCTATTAGCAAACTCGATGAGACGACTCCCGTAGCCATTAATTTATTCATGTTAAATACCTTTTCTGAGTTTCCTTATTATTATAATCAGCCAAAAACGTGTACGATCGATAAGACATATTATTTATTCAATATAATATCATAAGTAGTGATTTTGTACTTTTTGTAATTTAAATCTCTCAATTTCAAAATATAGTAAAAATATGAAATCAGTATAAAAAGGAACAAAATACAATGTAATAATATGTGTATTAGTTATACCGGTTAGATCTCGAAGCCTTTCGCCTTTGGGTTCCATGAGCCGTGTCCAGCCCGGAGCTCATAGATATGGCCCGGGAGTTCAGCATGGTTTCCTGGATGTATGCCTCCGTAAGACCTGCAACAATAACACATCAGTGGCCCTACCATGAGTTGATGCAAACTGCTTACGTTACCGTAAACTATCGTTTTCTCTCTTTCACTCGCATTGACTGTGAGCAGTATATCCGATAGTTTACGGTAGCGTAAACAGTTTGCATCAACTCATGGTAGGGCCACAGTTCACTTTTTAAAACTTTCATGACGTGGATGCAGACGGTAATAATTCACGAGCCCAGTACTATTATTAATTCTATGCCCTTGGTACCGGTGAAAAGTAAATAACATACCTGTTTTCTGTAGCAGAAAAAAGTCAGGTGTTTGTTCCCAGAGCAAATAGCAGTGAGCAGCAGACACTTTTGCATAGCTTTACGTACAGACCGTGGCTCTACGGGAAACGCATTTTTATCAAATAAGTGCGACGCAAATATAGCACAATGGTTTCCTTCATTTATTTAGGGTTTGTGAGAGTTTGTGCTTTTTTGCCAAAAATTAAAATAAAGTTTTTTTTTCACAACGGCTCAGTGCTCGGCTCCGTCTCACCAGATCATAATAAACTTAGGCAGCTCGAATGGAGCTGGCATTTTTTATTAATTTAAGCCTCTACATATTCTAGTTAAATAAACCACTTTACTGCGTTAATGTACTAACTGACTTTATTGATTCTCAAAGAAAATAATAATGTATCATTTCCTAAGTAAAATAACTGATACAATAATAACTCAGCCCAAAGAAAACTGATATGACAATCGGCTTTGAAATTCACCTGAACTTGGTGGCTTACTTATATTCAAATGGTACAGGGAGGGAAAGTTCGACCTATGCTTTTTACTTTCCTCTATGAGTTCGACTTTTACCACAGAATGCATTACTAATAAAACCTTATATGGGAATAACTACACTATCAGTTATCAGTATTATTACTGCTAAACAAGTTTTTTCTATAAAATAAATGACAGTGGGTGGGAGGGCTTCCCCACCTAGTTCTTTCTTAGTGTTAGTGATAAAATATGCAAGGTGTTTTGCTGTCAATATGTTTGCAGGTATTTGGATTTATTTGCCGGTTGTTCTACATATCTTGTAAATACCTACTGTCTATTGTGTGTAAGTTATTGCAAAGTTTTTCTAGCATCCAATATAATTATTAATTATAGGGTAATCCATATAACAAACAAAGTTACTTAATTACTTCATAGAGTAAACAAAAATTTTCTGTTAAGATTTATTAGAGAAAAGCTCTTCGAAATACTCGTATGTTCGTAAAACACGCACCTTGACCACAACGTGTCAGTTCGCACTTCAGCCGGTGCCTTTTTATTCCCCGCGTGTATAAAAGCGCTTTTCATTTGTTCTAAGCTTTTATTCTAGTTGTTTTTTTATTCCTGTGATTACTTACTGTCTATGCTTTCTGAGGACAAATGTGCTAGCGGTTGGCTCGCGCAGAGAGCAGGTTGGCTACTCGCTAGGCAGTCTTGGTCCGCTTGAAGTTGTGGCGCCGGTTCTTCTCGGCTTTGCAGACTGCTGTTGCTGCACCCGACGGTCGAGGACGATTGAAGGCTGCAGTTACTTTGCTGTAACTAATAACATTAACGTTATAAACCAAGTTAATTGACTTAGGGCCAATTTAATGAATGCATTTATTAAAATATAACCACTAGCCCACGACTTCGACCGCGTGGATATATGAAAAATTCCTAGAGAACGTTTAACAAAGATAAAAGTATCCTTTGTTTCAATTCATGTTACAAACTATATGTGTGCCATTTTTCATCCTTTGTTAGGTCATTTTTCAGTACTATTATTGTAAAAAAATCGTTTTTTCTTATCACCTTCTTAGATTTCCGCGCGTAGCTTCTAATCGTTGTAATGAAACACAGCTTACAACGCGATATAAGTATTATTTGAGTTTAAAACAAAACCTGAATTACTTAATTCAGTTGTTGTTTTGGAATTATTTGGTTTAGATTCCGTTTTTTTTAATTTATCGACTTTTCGACACTTTTCAGGGGCCGTAGTCAATTTGGTCACTGGATGACCGGATAGTTTTATAACAATTTTTATTTCTTACCTCTTATTTTAAAATAAATAGCGTTTAAGTAGTTTACTGAATATCATGTCCTGCCCCCCTAGACAAAGTAACATTTTGTTATTGCTTTACTTTCGAGTGATGTATGGGATTGACATTTTTTTTTAAATAGATCAAATACATAGATCTTTTGAAAGCGAAGCGATAACGAAGATTCGCAAATGTCACTTTATCTAGGGGTGCAGAAATATATAAATAATATTAAATATTCCTTCATGCCCCCTAGACATCGTTAGACAGACATCGTTATCAACTATTAATAATTCTCTAACAACTTGATTATTCTAACGAAAAAAAACAACTTGACTTTTAACTTATTTGTCACTACTTAGTTGCTCAAAAATGCGTGCTTTCGACGATAGTACTTACAGCGTAAGGTAAATTGATTTTACCGCACGCCGTGTGTTTTTGTAAACGGTTTTTTTCAGTATAATGATCTCTCGAAAATATATTGAAAAACGTCGTATGGTGCACGCTTATTAAGGTTTTTAAGACTCGTGACGATTATAAACCCTCGCTTGAACTTATTTTAAAAACCTCCTTACCAACCTTGTATCATATAACATAAAATAAACTATTATGTAATACTACTATAAACTTTATAACATAGAAAAGTTGTTTAGTTTTAGATATCCATTATTCCTTGTATTTGGAAAACAATCATATTTCAATTTTCATTAGATTACAAAGTTGTTAGACGTTGATAACAAAATATAGATAATATATTTGCTCACTTTTGTGTAATTTTACTGTAATTAACCTTCAATTAATTTGTTTTATTTATACGATGGGTTTTCAAACTCTGTAACTTTGGCAGATTTAGGTAACTGTTCTATAAAATATGAGATTTAAGTTATTATTATTTTTGATTTAATGATAAATTTCTTTTGGTGGAACTAATTGAATAATAACTTATTGATACTTACTCTTTCACTAGCAGTGGGACTGTTGTTGTCGTTACAAACTTCATTTAACGATTGCAAAGACACGGACAATGAACTTCTACGCTGTAGGTCACTTTTGTTTCCTAAAGATTGCCTTTTGAAAATTTCTGTAGTGTTTTTGAAGAAGTTCTCCATTTTTTTTCTAAAAAAAGATGATTTCCGTTCTAACGGGGACTTTCCCATAGAATGTAGATCTAATTCAGATTGAGAAAAACTTGCACGTCTATTTAGCATCGTCTGGTCTAATGATAATTTTCTTTCTCTATGTATATTATTAAGTTTTTCTTTCAAGGAATTTGGCTCCATAGAAATCGTTCGTTTTAAGTCTTCATGTGGCGTGTTACTGTTGATATTTTCAGTGGGAGCTATAACAGTGTCTGATTGACTATTATTACCTGCTTGACTGCTATTTTCTGGAAGATTTTTATCATCTGGTAGAATTTTATCGTCTAGTAGACCCTCATCGCTTTCAGCCGGTTCATGAACAGTAATTTCAGGAACATTATCATTTGTAGATTCATTACTATTACTTGCATGGGCACTACCTTTAATTTCTTCTACTAAGTCGCTGTTTTGAGGTTCTGTATCACTTTCACATTTATCACTATAATCTTCACTTGCTAATTTCAAAATTTCTATATTTGTGGCACTCGGTGAGATATCTTCGCTATTTGTACTTTCGTCAAAGTCATCATTAAAATCTTTATTTTGCATAATCTTGCTACCTTTCGGTGCTTTCAATCGCATGCTGCTATTCATTTTGACATTTCGCAATATTTCTTTTATTTTTATGTGTTCCTTCATAGACTTTATATCCGTGATGAATGTATTGTTCTTATCCTTACCGACATATTTCAGTGGTTGATCCTTTTTAGGTTTTTGACGAAGTTTATCCATGTTTGTGACATAAAGAGGAATACCACTTGCACTTTGGTTCGGTTGTATAATAATATTCAATTGAACACCATTTATAATGAAAAACGTTATCAGTTTCAATATTCTACGTGACACTTTTCCTAATCAAACATTTATTGTACCTAGGTACCTATGTAGTATTGTCGGAGTAACGATAAAGAATAATAAAATGTCCAAATTTCAATCTTCTAGTGGCAAAGTATCACAATTAATGTCATAGTTTTATCACACCTGTGCACATTACAAAGAAACAACACCGTAGTAGTATCGACACTGTAATACTTATTGTTGTGAGCGTGAAACGATTCGAGTACGACACAAACGCATACGTCACTCGGGTAAAAAGTAAACACGGCGACTCTACTGAACACACCGGTGTGTGATTAGCTTGTGCCAGTTCAAGATAATGCGTGAGTTCCTTCAGCTTTATCACTCTAGAATTATCTCGAGGGCCGAGATAATATTTGATAATTTATCGCAAACTTACTTTTACCTGTTTTATATTATTAGTTAATACTAACCCAATGCCAGCAGTTGTCCTTATTTTCTCGTGAGCCTGCTGATGATTTTGTTGAAATAATATTAGTTACGTACTGTGTATAATAAGTAATGATATATATTTAAAAATATATGAGTACTTAGCGTATATTAGTTGTCTAGCAGCCATATTACCAGTTTTGCTTAGTTTAGGGCTAGATGGCGTTGTGTGAAATTGTCCAAGCATTTATTTATTGTAAAATAAGATGCGATTTTTATCTCTATTCTATGTCTCTAATAGAAAGAAACCATTCTCATTCACAATTATTGGTTTGGTAATCTTATCATGAATTATACTTAGGTTTTAATATAAGTACAGAAATATAAAAGGGTTGGACTTGCGATCAAGTACAGTTGAGTTCATTAATATGTGAGCACTTTTGACTGAAGTCGACTTTTATTACAAGGACATGAGATTGCTGAACTATCAAAGGTGCGTGCATATTATGTATAAATAAATAAATAATAAAATAATTTATATTATTTAACTCGACTGAACCTATTTTATGAAGAGTCATTTTTTAATAAGGCTATGTCAATGGCAGGACGTCAGAAAATTTATCCCGCTTCGTGGCGCTGCTGTAGATGGAAACCTTTTATGCGTGTGCCAAATATTATGTGCTTTTTCCCGTTTATTTTTAAACTATGAAAATTGTTCTTGTACTAGCGATAATTTATAGGCATGAAATACACCTCTCTCCTATTGGAATGGCCGCCATTTTAAATTTGACATTTAATTTAAGATGACTCTGCGAAAAAATGTTCGCGGCAACAAAACGCGCGGGGACTACGGACGATAGGTATCTAAAATATTAATTGCGAAACATGGTTATTATCATTATAATCCGCGTGCGATGAGAATGGGATGGAACCTTGTCAAAGTAAATCTAAAATTGACCAACAGTTCTGAAATCCCAAGGGTGTGGGTTCGTGTCCCGTCTGAGGTGAGGTGTTACGGGCGAGTCGATTTTTTCTAGTATTTATTTATCTTTATATAAAAAAAACAAAATAGCTGGTGAAATAAATATTCCGATAGGTTGAAAAATGTCGAAGTTATTAAAATTTTAATTTTTACATTTCGACAGTCGCGTGGATTCAATTTTCTGTGACGTCAGATGTACGTCCGGCCACAGCACAAAATAGAGAGTCTGTGGCATATCTTCATTTGACTGTTTTTAACTTACCCTAGAATACATAATGCAATTTCATTGATGCATATTATTACTCATCGCCTCGGAGGCAACATTATTATCTACACTAATATTATAAAGAGGAAAGATTTGTTTTTTGAAAACTAACCAACAAAACTACTGATCCGATTTTGAAAATTCTTTCACTTATCTAGCGAAAACTTTCAGGGCATAGTCGACTCATGATTCTGGGTCTATCTGATGTGGAATTTTCCGTCACAAAAATCATGAAAAGATGGTTTTTTTTTTCTATTACACTGAGTTTTTCTTAGTTGCATAGAACCTTACAGAAAAATAATTATAATATCAAAATTTTATAAACCAGCAATGTATGTACAACAACAGCTATTTGCTCGCGGTCGAAGGTCGTGGCTTTGTTGTAAGCGCGCGCGCGCTCATGCTATATTGTCGAGTTGTTACGCGTACATATTGCTGCTCAACGAAAATCAAAATCTCAGTTATGCATTTGTGACAAGTGGTTCCATAGAGAAAGTTGTTTAACTCTAAGTCTAAGAATTGTCCTTTAAAGTTTTCGCTAGGGTGGTACTAACACCCTGTATAGTTTTTCTTTTAAGTTGTCAAGAAATCCCTCTGTTAATACATAAAAAATTGTACTATGTTTATAGTTCCCATTATTACCAACAAAAAAACGGCGAGGCTATTTATAAAACATGTTACAAAAATCAGCTGTTTCATACAAAAATTGAAATCGAAAATATCAAAATGTATGAAACAGCTGGTATTTTTTCCGCGATTTGAGAGTTGGTTGTTCAGTTTGATGGTCCCTATATACCATATTCGGCATTAGGGGTATTTTTGTAACATGTTGTAAATTTTATAGTTTAGTCACAACAACCGCTAATTGTTCAAATTAAATAAAACTAGGGTCACTGTATTAAGAGTGTGCGGGGGTAGAATCGAAGATGCTGACATTCGTACCATGATATTACTTATCCAACTGAATAGCTTCATGATTGATTATTTACATGTCAATTCCCCTTAAAATTATTCTAATCAAGAACTTTCGTTTAGAAGTTACGACGGTATATAAAAATGCTAGAGTATGAAAAACGCGCGGTGCGAGCGAACAGCCACACGAACCAAATCTACTAAGTCTAGGATGCTGGGATTTGGAATTTATGTTTATTTTAATGATGTAATCATTAATGTAAGGTATTAATGGTAGGAACGCATAATCTATAGTTAACACCAAAGCGACGCGAGGGCGGCCGCTACTCTTCAATAAAAAAACCATTCCTTAAATAGAGGTTAAAAAAAAATTTAGGCAAAACTCTAAAAAAATATTTATAAGAAGGTATTTTAACTTGTATTTAGAAATGATAATCGAATAACAGGAAATAATACAGTAGTAGATCGTCATGGATCTTTGTAATCAAGAATGTAAATAAAAAGACGTGTTGGAAGCACAAAATTGTAATCGTCAACAGTGGGGGTCTCACAAGGATTACTTCTTAAAGTCTGGCACGTCGAACTCGCTAACCTGCGCATCCACCAGCTGTTTGCTCCGTAGCTTCACGATCGCATGGCTGGGAACGTTGGGGTCTTCCATCTCGAACTCAATCAGACCTAAGGATAGATAATCATCTGTTCAATATGAATTCTCCTTAATAGCTCGATCAATTAAAGAAAGGTTTTGAAAATGGCGTCGCTCCTATTTGCCCCTCGCTCACATAACATCTAGCTAGACACTCTCTTTAATAAAATGCCATAATTTTCAATCCCTTTCTTTAAATGACCGAGTTGAGTTATATATACATTTATAAGCAGACCACAGTGTAGTCGTGTGGTGTGATCGAACCTGAATACAAGAAGGTATTTAATTTAGGTGCTAATTACACTTAACGAAATTCTACTAATTTAAATTAGAAAGTCGTTCTTTTTTAGGCCCCCCAAGGCCCAGCACGTCAGGTTATACAGTTAAACTGCGAAAACATAGTATATAGTCTGAAGTGCCCTCGTGTGTATGTACATAAAAAATATATTTAAGATTTTATTGTACCACTTTTCCTGTGTAATTAATATCCACATTCATGCCAATAATATACACATTCAATACAGCTTACTAATAACTTCTGAGCTAAGCTGCGGATGGATGGACCAGATGATGTAACACATAACTTGCTAGTATAAGTACTTTGTTGTTGATAATCTGTTGTATTGTATTTGTAAACGATATTATTTAAGTTTGTAAATATCGTTACATATTTCTGTTAAAGTTGACAAATTGTCAGTTAAAAATATCTGGAACGGGTGGTAGGAAAACATAGACGATTCAAAAGCGTTTAATTACAAAGTTTATTTGAATATAGTTATTTTTGACTTTGACTCTGAATTGACTTTTGTTGTGTGTAGATTTGATATGGGTAGTTAGCTCATTTTTTGTGTCACTATCAGTGACGTCACACAAAGATCAGATAAGATATTCTATGACGATGCCTAACAGTTCTGCGAAAGGACTATAATAATACAATACAACCTATTCAAGCCAACATTACTTATACTTGTATTAAATTTCAATTAAAAGGAAATTAGAATTCTACACAAATATTATTATTTTCTATACATTTTCGAGCCCCCTTTTTTGAGTACTCAAATGGAAAATATTCTATGCATATGAATGTATGAGATATTTAATTTTCTCTATTCAAAATAAGCAAGTTCAATTAAAGTACACTTCAATGAATAATTATTAATATTTATTCACAAACTGATTTCTAACATAAAATTAAATGTTGGTTCACGTGGTGATTTGTGTAGCCATTTCCGGTTGTGATCCTGATCAATAAGTAATTTCTAAACTCTAATAAATTACAAACTAATAATGTTTTTAATAATAACTTATTTATTAATAATACTAAATAATAAACTAGAAAAGATACGATCATGTTCTCGGACGGGAATCGAACCCGCGACCTTTGGATATCCGGTCCAATGCTCTGACCGCTGAGCTACCGAGTCACTATAGTGGGAACGTCAAATTTCTTCAAGTATATCAACTCTGGTACGAGTCGTGTTTTTTGTAGTTTATTATTTAGTATTATATAAAAAAAAGCATTGTGAATGCTAAAATCTCAAATTGAAAATTAAAAATTATTTATTAATAGTATATTTACAAATGATTATCGATAAAACATTGGTCTATTGTAACGATTTGCACAAACATTTAAGGTAGTCAGAGGCGGGGCAGAGTGAGATTGTTTACGCCGCGTTGGCGTTTGCTGCAGTGAACACAACACGGCCTCCTGACAGTGTAATCTGGCTCTGAGTACTTATTAATGGATAAAAAGCTAAGTATTTTGCTATTGTTGAAGATAAGATAACTTGCTAAATAATTCGTTTTTGTATGGTTTGATTGAAATATTGATAGTTTAAAAACTAAATATGAATTTAGTATGGTATCTATCAGAATATATTTCATTGTATTTTTTTGATTATGAAGCAAATAACTTGTTCATTTAAAGTGGTTTATATTATTTTATTGTGAGACCATTTCTGACAAACGCTTTCAGACATTTTATTAATCGTCTATTGCTCATATATGGGGTGGGGACGACAATACGACAATAAATAAAAACATTTGTGACACTAGTTCATAGGAGTATTTTAAAACTATCAAATAATTCCTTGAAACAATTTTTTTTTTCAAGCAAACTAAATAGCACGAAAATTAATTGTTCTGAAAATCGTAACCGAAAAATATTTCCTGTGATTAAACAATTGGATATGTTTAATTGTTTTTTATGAGACTGCACGGAAGCGTTCCTAGCTATACGACATTTAATTAATTGTCGCATTGTCGTCTCCAGGTTGTGTAAGCTTAAATAGTAAGCGTAGCGTTCAATCGCATAGAATGTTGGCCATTTGAGTAGGGGGGCGATAATCTTAGAAAAACATGTTATTTAATGGTCTACCAAATACAATAGCTTTTGTTGCGGTCATCCGTTATTATAGAAGTTCTTTGTTTTCCTTTGTAAAAGACACATCAAAGTTAAATAACGACACTCGCTAAAATGAATGGACCAAGTTATACAATGCTTACAATTAGATTAATTTAACAATGTACAACTGAAGTGACTAACTTCAGAGCGCTTGCATTACAAAACGAAGTATTTGAATCTGTAAAATTTACTGTTTGCCATACAATCGATTCGAAACATATGGCTCCGATTCTAAAAGCTAAAGCACTTGTGTTATGGAAATCAGAGACAACAGTGCTATTACTAACACCCAGACCTGAGCCAATATAGAAAAGTTCGTTTTCTAAACTGACCCAACCGGGGATCGAACCCGGGATCTCAGAGATGGAGACACTTTGAAAACTGGTGTACAAAGCCACTCAACTACGGAGGTCGTCAAATATTAATTAAATTAGGGCTAGGACTTACCTCCTTCAGCGACAACTTCGTCTTTGTAATTGTCGCGCATGGACCTCGCGAGGATGTTGTGGTAGAAGGTCTTTGCGTTGGCCTTCACCTCAGGAGTCACCTCCATCTTAGATACGGCTTGAATCAGCACGGTCAACTTTTGCCTCGCAGTCAATATCAACTTGTCAACTGAAATAGATAAATTATTGATGAAATTATACAAAATACTTACGGTACTATAAAGTGTACTATGTTTATGCACTGCGAACTGGCCATCACCGCCGTTGCTGGTTGAAGTTAATTTACCGACTTGAAAAGGTAGGAGGTAGGTACTCAATTCGAACCGTAGTTTTTTTTTACTTTTGTTTTTTTGAATTATTTACTTTAAAAAAACTAAGATTTGTTTTAAAAAGAAAAGAAGACACGCACTGTACAGACATGGACGACGGCTTATATTGATTTTGTGAATTAGCAATAAGTGTTAAAAAGCTAATAATAAATCATTATATCGACACAAAACTTTCTTTTAAATAATCTACGCCTACACACCTTACAGTACACTTCTGGAATCGTGAAAAATTTAACAGGGAGAGTAACAATAAGTAATGAAGTTGGTGAAAATCACACTGAATTAATGATTATGACGACTTTTCGAAACTTTGATGAATTTAAAGATTTTAACTAATTGGTAATTAGAAAAATGTTACCGCCTTATTCATAATATTAGACCTACCTAGATGACAGTAAAATAATATATTAGAGCCCGTGCATCATACGTTTTGTTTTAACTTCAAATCTACCCAATGTTGTCGCCACCACCAGTTCGACTTATAGCTTATAACTCGGAAACGTGATTTTTAGGAGATTTGTCGTATAACAATTTTATTCTTGTTCGTATTGCATATTGGTACTAGCTATCGATTTACACAGGTTCCATGCGTGGCCGCTGTTTAAAAAAAACAAAATGGTGTACAGTAGGTATGCCAAAATTATCTGTTGTTGATAAGGTAAGCCTTAAAAGCATTTTAAATTTTGGGGATTGAATATTTTGGCATATTAACTA
The DNA here is from genome assembly GCA_963556745.1 of Catoptria pinella. Lineage (NCBI taxonomy): Eukaryota > Metazoa > Arthropoda > Insecta > Lepidoptera > Crambidae > Catoptria > Catoptria pinella. The sequence goes on along the minus strand of OY750758.1, from coordinate 12,092,870 downwards.
CTGTACGCCATTTTGTTTTTTTTTCGAAACGTCATACATAACTTTTATTATTCAGTAAATTTTCGCATTGGGCTACTTTAGCGTTATTATGTTGTCGTTCTGACGAATCCATAGACAAAACCGGCAAATAATCTTCTGGTTCTACTAATATCGACATCTTCCGAAAAAAGAAAACAATTTTCTGCCATTAAATGTCAATATGCTGTAAAATAAAGTGAAAGCTGTCACTTCAATCGGTTTATGTCATAGAAATCGTAACGAAATTTTTTTAATCCAATGGATTATGTAGTCGGCCATGTTATTCATTAAAATAAGGATAAAATAGACAGCACCCTTCTATAACTTAATCTTCTATAATTATCAATTAACGGTTTTAAAGCGTTTGTCGCTATAGCGATTATGAATAATGATTTTCAAGAAATTCCTTATAAGTAGCTTAAAGCCTTCCATAACTTTTTATGAATAAGACGGTTAAGATATAAGTTTTTTAACTTTGAAATAGGTCAACACACTGTAGCAATATTACAACTCGATAAACGGCATTCGTTACAATAATAGGCACCCCACGTTATGTAGTTATGTCCACAATAGGATTCGGGTCGCATACGTAAACATTTGGTCAGCAAATGACATGAGATTGATCAATGTTGCGCGGCAGTTCCGTTGGGTTATTGTTAGGCACGTTGACTTGACACTAGTGATGGAACGATTATCACTTAACGATACTGATTACGATTATTGTGCTTAATAATCACGATTACCATTTCGATTATTTCTGGCAGAACTGGCTTCATAATCTAGTCTAGTAAGCGAGAGAGCAAGCCAGGGCAGTGCTGGCTTACTGGGCTACTGATGCTATCTTAGTATGCGTCCACATTGCAAGCCTAGCGCGGTTGCGATGACGGGTGCGAAGTATTAAACATATGCACCTTTGCGTCCATAGTGTAGCGTCTAGCCTAACGCGACGGGGCTAAGCGAGATAGCACGCGTAGTTTTCAAACTTTCCTATCCGCGAGTTGTGGCCGCACTACGGGCTTAGTCAACAAGCGATCTAATCCGCGGGTGGCCGGGACAACAAATCTGGGGGCCTAGACAAGACAGTTGCAAACGCTTGGCTTTTCGATTATTCGAATAGAATAAAAGTGATATTAAGTGTATGATGAAATTTACATTTCAAAACGTCGCGATTGCCTAGGTGAGCGACATCTTACGTCAGTTACATTCAATTTTCTTTTCTATTCGAATTGCCAAGAAAGCCACTTGGCTATAGGGCCAATTCGATCTTTGTCACTTGATGTAATCGCGTCTAGAGTTATGAACAATTTCTCCTCAGGACTAACTTTTGCGAAAGTTTGTCTGTTTTGGTAATTTAGGTGATATTTTATTTAGGATGTAGGCAAATGTTGACACGGCCATTTAAGTGTTATCAAAGAATTTTCTAGGATACAATCTCAATTCAACATATAAATTAAAAATGCACTACTTATTTCTCTATTTTTATTAATTTTGTGCACACCATCTCTAGTGTTCAACATCTCCCATCTCTAGATCAGACTGTCTAGCAAAAATATTAAATCCTCATCCATGGCTTGCGACCGACACTTTATATAGGTACGTCGAACCGCTACAGCAGCTCGCGCTTCACTGTGCCCACTGACTGAGTGACGAGAGGACCACGCTCGTTGCGCCCGCCGGGGACTGTCCCCAGTCATCGCGCATTTACTGTGGACGTATAGCATTCTGGTTTCAAAACTAGCATCATATAATTCGGACAAGTATTCTGCCCTTCTAGCATGCCCACTGAAACACGATAATGATTTAACGATTTATCGCACTTAAACGTCAAAAGACAATAGATTTTCGACAGCCAACAGCACATTTTGACAGCTAAGTGTCGATAAAACACTATAACATGTCGTCTTTTAAAGGATGTTATCTCTTTTATTTTTTTACAAATCGCTCGATACACCCTGTACTGTTTGGTTTGTTTTCTGTAAATATACCACTTCATCAATTGTTTGTTTTGTCCTTGAATAAAGAAGATAAATTAATAATATATTTTTTACAGTTTCCTCGGACATTGTATTGGAAAAGAATTAATGAGGACAACATGTTCCTGTCTTAGCTGGCTTAGAATGAACAGTTGCACACTTTATCAGGATTCAATTGATAGCCGGGTATAAGGCCGCTGCAGGAAATTGAAAACTCGTTGAACCACAGTAGAAAAGTTTTTGAGCCCTGCAAAAAGTATAATTAAAACTGATTCGAAGCCAGTCCGTTAATTAATAAGGTTCTTCGGTATATACCTATAAAGCTGCCCACTTCTATTAAGAGTTAGTTTTTATAAAAGACTGGTGATGACTGTCCGCTTGTTTACCAATAAGAAAATATAATAAAGTTACTATTAGTAACTCGCAGTCTTCGTTCGCGTGGATTCCCTCAAAGACATTTGGATAGTCTGTGTTTTCGTAAATTCGTACACGTTGCCCGTCAAATTGCTAAATGTATACAATAGGCATTAACTTACAGTCTGCCTCCACTTGTGGTATCGGCTGTAGCCTGTCCTCCAGTGCGTACTGTATCGCTGGCGGCACCTGCTCGTACGGTCTCGGTGCATTGGTCGCACCTGCACACAGATAATTCATTTTGGTACCTATTACAAAGACATAACTTTAAATGCTGACGTCATTTTTCAAATTTTGACGACTCTGTATGAAATGTACAGGGAGAAAAAAGCAGCCCTAGACGAGTTTCTTGCCGGTTCTTCTCCTTATAAGGTCTCCCGCTTTGGGTTTGCGAACCGATGGCGTAGCTTCTTTGACATTCACAAATGCTTGTAACAGCCTAGACTGAATAAATGAGTTTTGAATTTTGAATTTTGAAAACTGGAAGGTACCGAATTCCTGTAACAGTTGTTTCAAAATGATTATTATTATATATTTGATGGGCTTAAACGGTCGGATTATCAGGAACGAAGGAATTAAAGGTACCTAATTAATAATATTCTGTGGTAGTCTGAAGACAACACTACCTACCCACCTAATTCGCGCTGACACTGATTAAGTTTCTGACAATATTCTCTAGTCAAAAATTGCATAAATTTGCCCAATCACGACACCAAATTTAGCGAAGATTAATCGTTATTGTTAATTACAATATAAAGAACAGCTAACTTTGATTGATGTACGGTTAATCATGATGCTGACGTTTCTTTTATTTTCAGCCCAACCAGCTGCGACTCAAACAATATAAAGAATTAATTTTATAAGTGACGAAACATGCAAGTTGAATTGAAAGTTGAAGCGAATCGGTGAAGACAAACCAATAGGTAAAGACCTATTATTATTAAGTTCCCTGCCTCCTATTGTTAAAGCAAATATTTAAGCAAGAACCAAAAGACAATACAACTGACCTACACTTGAGAGTAGCTCGTTGATTTGCTGCAGCGACGTCTTCATTTCTATAATGAGCTTGCCTTTCTCGTCCAGTGATTTTTTGAGGTTATTCTCCTCGCGATCTTCAGCTGCTATTTGGGCACGCAACTGTTTCTTATCCTTTACAAACCTAAGAAGAGCAAAGCTTTATCATTTTATGAATAAATGGTAAGCTACAAAGAAAATAGGGGCCATTATATGGTTTTCCATACAAACGAGCTGACTTTGGCAAGGTGTTTTTAATATTAACTCAATCTGATTCTATTCGAATTTGGTATTGTTCGAAAGCTGTAAAGTCAACTTGCGGAATTTATTTTCCCTGTATAATTTCTCCTATTCGCTGAAATTCGAAATTTATCATTTTTTTATTTATCTTACACGACGTATAGGAGAAATTATAGGTACAGTGAATTTGACTATTACAGCTTTTGAACAATATGAAATTCAAATAAAATCAAATTGTATATAAATTAAAAATAAGCCATTCCAAAGTTTATAAATTTTAATGAAAAAAATATTTCAGGTTTGGAGGAAGAAACAGGGGAGGTAGTCCCCTGTTTCGTTAATTTTGTCAACTTTCTATAGGAATTTTCCTATTCTCTCGACCGTGGTGTTTCCTCTTAATATCTTGGGAGTTATCGCAAAATGAAAAAGTATGTCGTGCTTAGAGTCGTCATAGAAGAGATATATAATAACTTGCGAATATATTAACAGCTTTTACTTGCGTTCCACAATGGTAGGGTAAACTATAGAGTCATTGGCACCCTAAGCGAAATCTCTCCTTATTTTGTTGATTATTTTATCAGTAAGATATATAGGCGTAATTTACGACTTTTAAAAAAATCTTTAGGGTTTATTTATTACAATAACAACGAAAAAAATATGAAAAAGAAACGTTTTTTTATGAAAAAAAAATAAAACATCTAAAAACATCGAAAACTATAGTCATTGGCACTCCAAGTACAATCAGTGGCACAAACCTACTAGTGATTGGCACTCATTTTTTAGTATGAGATAGGGTGACGTTATTTCTCCAAAACTTAAGTTTTAAAGTTAGAAAGAAAGAATGAAGGTGAGAGAGGGAGGGACGGACTTAAAGAGGGAGGGAGAGAACTAGGTAGGGAGGGAGGGAGAAAAGACTTAGGGAGGGTGGATTTCAATGAAACTCGGTTCTTGTTACTATTATGACAAGAAAACAGTAACGCAATGTTAAAAATATAAGAAATCCAAGATGGCGGCCAACTTTTTTGTTTGTGGTCCAATTTCGATGAAACTCGGTTTTTGGTACTATTTTGACAAGAAAACAACAATGCAATATTCAAAATATTAAAAAATTCAAGATGGCGGCCAACTTTTTTGATTGTGGGCTGATTTCGATGAAACTCGGCTTTTGGTACTATTTTGACAAGAAAACAACAATGCAATATCAAAAATATTAAAAAATCCAAGATGGCGGCCAACTTTTTTGATTGTGGGCCGATTTCGATGAAACTCGGTTTTTGGTACTATTTTGACAAGAAAACAACAATGTAATATTAAAAATATTAAAAAAACAAAGATGGCGGCCAAATTTTTTGTTTTATGAACCGATTTCAATAAAACTAGGTTTTTAGTACTATTTTGACAAGAAAACAGTAACGCAAAATAGTACCAAAAAACGAGTTTCATCGAAATCGGTACATAAAAAAAATTTGGCCGCCATCTTGGATTTTTCAATATTTTTAACATTGAGTTGCTGTTTTCTTGTCGAAATAGTACCAAAAACCGAGTTATATCGAAATCAGCTCACAATCAAAAAAGTTGGCCGCCATCTTGAATTTTTTAATATTTTTAATATTGCATTGTTGTTTTCTTGTCAAAATAGTACCAAAAACCGAGTTTCATCGAAATCGGCCCACAAACAAAAAAGTTGCCCGCCATATTGGATTTTTCAATATTTTTAATATTGCATTGTTGTTTTCTTGTCAAAATAGAACCAAAAACCGAGTTTTATCGAAATCGACCCACAAACAAAAAAGTTGGCCGCCATCTTGAATTTTTTAATATTGCATTGTTGTTTTCTTGTCAAAATAGTACCAAAAACCGAGTTTCATCGAAATCAGCCTGCAAACAAAAAAGTTGGCCGCCATCTTGGATTTTTCATATTTTTAACATTGCGTTGCTGTTTTCTTGTCAAAATAGTGCCCCAACCGAGTTTCATCGAAATCGACCCACAAACAAAAAAGTTGGCCGCCATCTCGGATTTTTTTAATATTTTTAACATTGTGTTGCTGTTTTCTTATAATGGCAGAGTATGCAGCTGGGGCTCGTGCCACTCGCTTCTCCCCCCTCACGCCCCGCACGATTGGCCTGACTAGATGTCTCCGTCGGCCTACTGTAGGGAAAAATTGTTTATACTGTGATAATGCAAACACGAAAATGTATAAATAGTTCCACCTAAAGTATAGTGCCAATAATTGCAAGTACTGTAGCGCAAATGTTTTTTCAAGTGTATTATGAAAATATTTTAAAATCTAAATAATTTGTGAGTAAAAACATTATTCAAAAAAAATATTTTAAAATCTAGTGATTGGCACGGTTGCTAAGGAACTACACTTTAGTACAAGCTATTTAATCAATGGTTGGCACATTGTAAATTGAAGTTGTGTTAACAAAACTGGAAGAAATATTATTGAAAACTGTAATATAATTTATAATAATAATAATTAAGGTATTTCGCACCTCTAAGAAAGTCAAAATAATAAAAAACAATATTTTTTTCCATAACTCTTCCTTATTGGATCCGTTAAAATTAGCTAGAAAAAACAAGAAGTTTCTCGCGCGTTCTTATTTCTTAATACTGTGTTGCCATTAGAATCCGGAAGAAATATCTATTATAAAAGTTTTGAAGTGTAGTAATGCCAGATTAAAGAAAATAACTGATTAGTACGATTTTACCATTACAATTATTAATATCTGCGTTTAAATGTTAAAGTGCCAATCACTGCGGGTGTGCCAAGATAGGTAAAGCTTACCCTACATAGAAAAAAATAGGAAAATTGCGAATGATAGCGAGTGATTCAAAATAATAGCAATGAACGTTGTATATTCAAAAGGTCCGCTTATATACATCGGTTTGAATTTGGTTTTGACAGCTTCTTCTTCGCCAGCCAATGCCGTTGCCGCAGCCGTCGCTCAATCCGTTTCACGCAGCAGTCGCGACATGCCCCCGGCCTTGGAAGCACCAGGTTGCTTTCAAATTATTGCGCTGCATCTTCGTGAAATAAAGGACATATTTTTGAGAATGCCCGTCTCACGGTGCCTATCGCTCCAATAAAAAGGCTCACTAACTGCCCTACTGCAGCGGGAAGCGAGCGATCGACATCCGGCGCGCGGCGCATCCATCAGTCCATAGCGTTCACGTCAGCTAATCAGTGCGCGTAAACTGATGGTCATTGGCGATTACTCGAACAAATGCAAAAACCTGTCTTAGGCTCTAGACAGACGGACTGCAATTCAACTGCAATCCGACTGCCAAATTGCAGTTCCGATGCAGTTTGATAGTATTTGTAACTATTGCAGTCGTGTCAACTGCATTCAAACTGCACCTGAACTGCAATTTGCGGTTGGATTGCAGTTGAAATGCGGTCCGTCTGTCTAGAGCCTTATAGTCTAATCATGCGCAATCATACTAGGGTTTTTACAAAGATCCGATTTGTACGAATATCGTTCGACATTATGCATAAATTGTTAAGTTTTCTGGGAGGTGATTCTCGGGCGCGTGACACAGTGTCTAATTCGAGATATCTCGAAAAAGTCTTGAAATCGTAGAGATTGCAAAGTCATTCGACTTGCAATGTCGAAGATCGCTTTTTTGGCTACAACAGAGATTTTAAATAGAGATTTATGGTTAGAGTTAGTGTCGAATTCGATATATGTCGCAGTGCGCGAGAATCGCCCCCCTGTCCTCTGATTATGTAACTTTGTTGCAATCAACTCTGACAGAAATCGTAGTTATCGCTGCTGATCATTGCTGCTTTAGTAAGAACCAATGTGACAACTTGCTTAGTTAAAGCTGCAATGTAACTGCGGTTTCAATCGATTTCAATCGAGAATTGTTAGCAACAGAGTTACGTAATCAGCCCCCTGGTACCCCTTCTCAATAAATGTTATCACTCGCAAGCATCCTCATTTCATAGACCAGTTATTATGGTCCCGCCCCGCTCTTTTCAAGATGTTTTCGGCAATGAGTTGGTATACAAATTACTTTGATCTGGAATACAATAGAAAGGACGAAGGTAACTTTTAATTTGTTTCTTTGTCTCTACAAAGATTAGGTCTTGCTATTTTGAAATAAACAGGCCAATCATGGTCATTGTACGAATGTTCCTATTGTGATGTTTGCTGTAGACGTAAATAATTAAAACAAATTTTAAATAATTAAAACTAAGCGGATATACGAGGGCTTTTTGCAATACTTATAACAAATGGTATTGTAAGGACACAATAAATCGGAAGCAAAATAAACCCATGGGAAACCAACCCAAGTCATACGAACTTGCCTTGATTTCATCGTACACACAACGGCACCTCAGACTGTACTGTTATGCCCTACGTAATAAAAGCTGTTTACGCAGTTTAACTGTATAACGTGACGTGCTGTCGTGTGTAGGTACATTCGCGCATCCTATGCATTGTCTTGTATGTGCATATACACGCTGAAATTTTAATCATTTGGTTTCCGCAATGGGGTTGTTCCACATGATTACAAGCAACTTTTACTATGGGGCCAACTCTGATCCCGCGGAAAAAATCAGCTGTTCCATACAAAAGAGCAATTCCTACTCGACCTTAATATATGGAACAGCTGTTTTTTTCGCGATGTCAGTGTTGGCCCCATAGTAAAAGTTGCTTGTAATCATGAGTGGAACAACCCTACTGCGGGAACCAAATGATAAAAATTTCAGCGTGGAAAGATATAATACGCATTTAAATGCACGACAGTCACGTCATTTTCGTTAGGACCGCCAATCTTAAGTCGGTACTTTAAAAATATTTCCGTAGAGTAGAAGGGTACTTAATTTATTTGGTGTAAATTGTTAAATAACAATGTAATGGAAGTTAATTTACAACATATGTCTGACTGTGAAATATCAAATTATTAACCTGAAGAGAAAAAAACCGCTCTTATTCATGTGCCAGACGGTAAAAACAAGAAAATTACTTCACTGGCTCTTCTATCAATATTAAACCAGTGGCTCCGTGAGCTGTAGACCTCGCGTTAAAAAGTAGCTTAAAATATTGTATGTTGTTATAAAACAAATAAATACTTATTATACGAAGTCATAAATTCTGTCACAACTTTATTGGCCAGAAATATTTTAATTCATTTTGAACTATGATCTTTTGAGTCTTCTAAAAATAAATTTTTCAACGCTAACAATTAACAGTTATTTTTGATCATTTTTCAAAACGACTGAAATATGTTTTATTTACATATCTCCGCCATTAAAAAAAAATTGAAAAACTGAATAGACTAAAAAATTATACTAAAATACCCCTAATGCCGAATATGGTATATGGGGACCATCAAACTGAACAACTTTTACTATGGGACCAACTTTGAAATCGCAAGAAACAATTCAGCTGTTGCAATACAAAAAAGATCAAATTAATTACAAAAACATCAAAATGTATGAAACAGCTGTTTTTTCCGCGATTTCAGAGTTGGTCCCATAGTAAAAATTATTGAGTTTGATGGTCCCTATCTACCATATTCGGCATTAGGGGTTATATTGTAACACGTTGTATAATTATCGAAACTGCTTACTAACTTACTTAATTTCACAAGAATTGGTTGAGAAATGCGACCTGAAGAGGAGAACAAACGGACATCCGGACACCGGAAGGACATATGAAAGCATTTTTGCCCAAGCTGACCCAGAGACGCTTCGCTCGCGCTTCGCGGCTCGCGCTCGCTCGGTCAACAATCGACAAAAGACATCAACTGCAAACATCAAATCCCTTAGCTATTTTCAACTGAAATCTGTTGGCGTAATTTGCACACTCATTCTCTAGCGCGCAGAGTATTAAATTGAGCTGTATAGGTACCTAACTTATATACCTCACGATATGACAATATCATACAGTACACCCATTTTATGAGAGAGCAAGTGCAAGAGCAGAGCAAGTGTCAGTTAACCACATTACTGGGTGTTGATGGCAAAGCCCGCGGCACACTGCCTGCTCGATCGAGTGAACTTCACCAAATTTCGGTGTAAATTCATTATGAAATAATTTTTGCCAAACTTCGGTGTAAAAAGGTTATGTATTAATTTTACTAAGTTTCGATCTAAATTATTTCTCCCGCAGTTGAAGCATGATTGTAATACGACGGTAACGGTAATAAAGTTTTTGAAGGAAAATCCGTCCCTCATCTATATTTTCGAATATCTGGCGCAGTTTTCGCCAAATTAATGTAAAGTGAAGGTAAATGATGAATGAAAATCTATGAATTCTCATACTTTCAATAATATTTGATAACAGTAGAACATACATCTTAGTCTGATCGGGAAAAAAAATATATCCAAACGGCTATACAACATGTTACAAAAATACCCCTAATGCCGAACGTGGTATATAGGGACCATCAAACTGAACAACTTTTACTATCGGACCAACTCTCAAATCGTGAAAAAAAATCAGCTGTTTCATACAAAAATTAAAATCGAAAATATCAATATGTTGTATATACGGTACCGGTTCTTTTAGTACGAATAGGGTAGGTATATATTTATCAAGATAATATTATATTAATTGCACACTATTATTTTAAAATGGCAACGGCTCCTATCGATTTCAAGAACCACGTTTCATTTCTCACGATAATCTTTATAAAATTGCCACAAGTAAAATGCATTTGTTTGTCATCATGCTATGCAGGTCAGGGGATAACATGACTTGACATAAAATATTCTAAATAATTATAAGGCTCTGCTCGGCTATGTTGAGGGTGTACATTGAACCTTCAAATAGAACCGAGGGCAGTTAGTGTGTTGGTTGTGTTGGATATTAGAGTGTTATTATAACACTCGAATATCCAAGTTTTATTCCCTTTTAACGTGATTTTTGATTCGTGGTCCCACACATTTTGTCCCACTGTTACTTGTGGTCGCACTAATCTTAACTACTAGGGTTCGTAGTCCCACTACTTAGTGGGACTAATAACGAGACAATTTGTCAATTGTCGTGACAATTTGGTTTACGTTGGTACTCATAGCGGTGTAGCTATGAGTACCTAGTTGTTTCTATTTTCAAAAATTGCCATGACGGGTGACAAGGTAACAAATTATCACGTTTATTAAATAGCGCCCTGGACGTCATTTTTCTAAGATTCCGGCATGTGAGTGCATTCCGGAATCCTTCCCTTTTGACGCTGTTTACAACCAGCTGCAACTTTCACAGCAGCTACCTATACAATGTATTTCAGCAAATAGTTGTTTTAATTGATCGATTCATTCATTATCAGTCAACTAATACTGAGAGTACATCTCTTGAGACTATTCACAGCCGCGCGGTCAACTAGCATCAGCATATCCATACTCACTGCGCAGTAGCAGTACGCTCCTGGCCGACGTTTTTAAGGAAAGCAGTATCAGTTGTTCAATGCTTACTGTCATTGTTGAGCGTGATCCTCGCTGACGTTCTTCGAGAGGTTTTGCGTCATGACCTCCTCTTGATCGTCTTGCAGCTTTTCATAGCCTGCTGCTTCATAAGGTGTTCAATACTTACTTTGTAGTGCGCTCCTGACCGACATTCTCTTCAAGGAATCATACACGCGTGCTTGTAGCCTTCTATGGGCGCGTTCCTTTTGGCGGCATACATAGCCAGCTACATCACATGTCAACCAGCATCAGTTAATTGTTCAATACTTACTGTGCAGTGCGTTCCTGGCCGACATTCTTCAAGGAGTCCAACATCATCAGCGCGTGCTTGCGGTCTTCTATGGGCGCGTTCCTTTTGGGGGCATACTTAGCCAGCTACATCCCATGTCAACCAGCATCAGTTAATTGTTCAATACTTACTGTGCAGTGCGTTCCTGGCCGACATTCTTCAAGGAGTCCAACATCATTAGCGCGTGCTTGCGGTCTTCAATGAGCGCATTCCTTTTGGCACTGTTCACAGCCAACTGCATCATCAGCCGTTCTGTTTGGTATCTCTGCTCTTTCAGTCTGTCGAAGTAAATTTTGTTATCATATTTTGTAGCACAGAGATTCTTAATAGTCAATTTAACTTTATTTCGTGGGAATAAGAAAAATTTAGACCATAGACCCTCATATTGTCATACCTCACATTAATTTGAACATTGTTTTCTCACCTTAGCAATATTTGGTCTATTGAAGATACTAGGGTAGAATTCTGGAGGCGTTTGCAAATACTCATGACTTCTTCCAATTCCCAATGCACAGAGTGGTGGCTGCCAGCTTCAGCGTCTTCATACAAGTCGTCCAAATTTGTCGCCTCCTATATTCATCTCAAATGTTAACCCGTGAGAAGACACGCTATGAGCAATTTGCTTTGGTGATATCGACGCCATAACGTCTAAAGCGCCTAGGTACCTTCATAACTATTCATCCTATTCACCCTAACGCAACTTTCATGTCAGTCAGTTTCATTGCGACCGCGCAGTCTCTCCGTGAAACAGAATGAGGCGCGCCTTCTCCAAGTTGAGTTTATAGCATTAGAACCAAATTAGAATATTACTCGTAGAATGGTTGCAATTTTACAGTCACTGGGAAACGCCATGATTTGTATATATTTCGTAGCCATGGTGAGGTTGAAGGTAAAGTGCAATGCATAATAAACGTATGACAACCTTGAAACATTTCCATGTAATTTTTTCCGGCTTCATGGCCGACGCCATGGTCATGGCAATTGTCTTTTTAATTATTTCTACACAGGCATGTTTAAACATGTAGGTATACATTTTTTATTATCTCTTACCTCTTTCCGAATCAAGTTTGGAAATGAGTCGGTCAGGTAAGCTACTTCACGGCGCACCAGTTTAAGAGTTCTTTCTCTCTCCTTCATGTTTGCCTTTATCTCCTTCTCTAGTTTATTGAATTCGAACTTCCTGTCGTCCAGGTACTCCATAGCTAGTTGGCCCATTTCAGTGGCTCCCATCAAACACTTCCCTTGCGCGCGGCAATCCAATTTCAAGGCCTCCAAAACTACAGTAAAGTACGATGAATCCTGAAAATGAAAATGTAACGTTGTAATCATTCCAGGATTTCACTGCACGTAGTCTTAATATTATAGTGTGAAAAACAATAAATAATAAATACTTGGACAATTTCACACAGCACCCAAACTAAGCAAAGCTTCTAATTTGGATGCTAGACAACTAATATACTACTTTATATACTTTTTAAATTTTAAATATATACTTATAATACATAGTAACACCCAGACCCGTCACAGAAATTAAAATTCATCATTAAAATTTCTGCCCGACCGGGAATCGAAACCGAGACCTCTTGCGTGGTAGACCACTGGGCCACTCAAGTGTGAAATTTATTATTATCAAGTATATTTATTTTACAAAAAATGAAAAGGGGAAGGATCAAAACTGCATAAGCAATGCCAGAATGACACATGTGCCAGTTTTCGTTCAAAAACAGACAGTCCCATTTATAATTCAGTCATATAGAATGATCGCAACGGGGCCTCAGAATATATGCCAACAATCTCCGTTCAAGATTATTTTAGGAAAACAGATTCACTATTGACGGCGGCTTCACAGACTGGCCATTAAATTTTCACGACAAGGTGGATGTGAATTCTAAATTCTCTAAAACGTTGCAGACCAGATAAACTTTTGCTCCTGATATATTTTAACCTTAATGATGAACTTGGGTGATAATGTTTGTTATTACGTATTTGTAACCAACAAATACCAAAATATTGATAAGTCTGATTTTTTCTTTTGATTTACCTCAACTTCCCATTGCAAACCAAGTTAATTTTGCGGTAAAACCCGTACCACAGATAAACCCTGCCGCGCGAAGTCCGAAACTTACTTGGCTGTTTTTTTTACCGATACCTAGTTAGTCGGTATGAACATTTTAAATTAATATTAGTTTTTTTACTGGTCCGTTGAATATTTGACCACTATCACACCCTAGCATGACCACCGATAGGCGACATATATCGTGTTTCGGAGGTCATGCTAGGGGGCCTGGTGTTAAATGATAATGTGGACTAAGATATGGTATACGTAGCTAGAAATAGCCCCTACACTCTAGCCTTGAAAGAACCCAAGTTATAGTTACTGGGAAGCACATCAGCAGGCAACGGGTTCCACTCCTTAGCTGTTCATGGAATGAAGATGGAAAAGCAATACTCCAACGCCAACCTTTTTGAGTATATCCAGTATTTTCTTGTACATGACTTTGATGGCCAGAGCGGCGTTCTTCTTGATGTTGGCGCGCTGTACATAGTTGGCCACTGCTTGCTCCTTCTTTTCAGCCGGCAATTTACCCCCAACTTCAAACAGAAGACGATCTCGAAGCTCCGCCGATTCCAACTACATAAAATATAGGTATGTACATAAATTTGAGATCTTAGCATTCACAATGCTATTTTCATATAATACTAAATAATATACTAGAAAAAATTCGACTCGTCACCAGATAATTTTCTTAGGCGGGAATCAAACCCTTTTGAAGCCGGGTCCAAGAGTGCGCTTCCAACTGAGCTCTTTTTCTTAGTCACTCGGTAGCTAAGTTAGAAAAGTATTAACGTATTTTTATTTAAACAAGGCATGTATTCTTTTTGTATTCTTAGGGCGACTTGCACTATAAATTAAATATTGTGTAAGTGCTACTTAAACACAATTTCGTATACGAAAGTCGAAATTGTGTTTAAGTGGTACTTAAACAATATTTAATTTATGGCGCAAGTCGCCCTTAGAGCGCTAACACATGCCATGGCGAAGTGTTTCTGGCTACGTATCCAAACAATTCGTATTGAAATGTATAACAGTTAACTCACTTGGCTACGGTCTGGCGACGTCGCCAATTTGGAAGCATAGTCACGACCGACCGGCCCTACGTGGAGACTAGATACTCTGGCGACCATGGCCGTGTTCGTGTTTTGTGCGAAAACAATTCAGTTTTGATTCAGAATGAACGAATTCGTTATCCGTTCCCCATAAACTATTGCCTATTGGAATCTACATTGTTACTTTAAGTCAGCTTTATTAAATCAAATATGTAGAATAAACATCACCAACAGTTGTTATTGCTAAACATATACTAGCGTTTCCTCTTGGCCACAAATCTTACTTGATAAATAAAATAAATAATAGCTACCCGCCCTAATGCCGTCTGAGAGCTCGCGCTATAGATAGTATTTTCTGGCTACTTATTTGGCAACCTCATTTGGCTACGGTAGGTAGCCAGAGGTATATATATAGCCATTGCTATGTAGCCTGCAACGTCGCCAAGGCATCCCAGTGTGTTAGCGCCCTTAAACTAGAAGATTGCGAAGTTTGTGCAACAAATTTGCGGGATGAGTGCTAGCCAGCCAGCTCGCCAGCTGAGGGCAATCTCCGTCGCCCCGACAAGGAATCATAAATGTTAAAACTGTGTAATTGAATCACCAACCTCCACCAAGTGAGATACGACCGCCACTGGGCAATCTGTTTAAATATGCGGTCACTTCACTTGGCGTAGCGTATTTGAATACCGGCAATAATATTATTGAATTAAGGCAAGTAGCAAAAATGTGTTTTCTGCCACTTCTTGTCGTCTTTTAATGTATTATTGAAAACCGACATTCATACGAATGGATTGCATGTTTGATATGTTTGCGAATAACACAAATAAATATTTGACCAAATACAAGTGTTACACGACAAAACCACAGGATAAAACAAATTGTGACAGTGACAGAACTTCAGACGTTACATACAAACGAATAAGGTACTAGTTCTAAAATATTAATTGGTACTGCAACTGAGCATTACTTAGGTATACGTTATTATAACTAAAGACTTACTTAAGCAAAAGTAATGATAGCTTCACTACACCTATGTTCGTGATGGTTTTTGCCTCCCTTACCTGAGTGAGACGAAATTTTTCCATTTTCTTCTTTTTCGTGTATCTAATTCTATCCAACTGTTTGCGTTTATTGAAGTTTTCCTGGTGTATGCTCTCAAGGACTCTCTGTAACAATTTATTAAATACAAAATCTTGTATTTTGTTAGTTTGCACAGAAATTGTTTCCCATACAGTATTAGATTGTCTTATATTAACAGTCCGGCGAACAGTGTGCTTCCCATACAAACGTAATACTAAAATTATTTGCAATTGGAGCATAATTAACTCTTCTTGTTCTTGGCTGTGTTTTCTGTATTATTAGTTTCCCTTTGTTTTGTTGACGCAGAATGTTAAAATATAAAGAAATATGCCAATGTCATTATGATATTACTGCATTTTTATTTAAAACTAGCTGCCCGCCTCGGCTCGCACGGGTGGTGTCATCTATTAGTTATATTGCCATTTTATATGACAGAAAAAAGAAAAAAAACTTTTTTACGTCTTTCCGTACAGTTTTTTGAAAATTTTATACAAAACTTGTCCTAATAAAAACAAACACAACAAAAAGAATTATCTAATTTGGTGCCGAAGTTCTGAAGTTATGCGCTTACATTTCGGCGATTCATTTTTATTTATGTAGATAGAAATCGATCGCGGACTGGTTGAGCTTTTTATAAGGAAGTAATTTTTTATCTGTAATTAATCTGAATGTTAGCAAATAAACAGCAGTTGAATTGTTTGGCCAGCAAACTTTGAACTGCAAATTATCTTAGAATAATCAGAAATTCAATAAACAGTTGGAGAGAAAAATATCTAATTGACCAGCAAAGTATCTAATTGGTCAGCAACATTTCAAAATTAGCTGAATTTATTTGTTTGTAAGCAGTTAATCTGATAAGTACGCATGTTTAAAAATGGTAAGCAATATAAATAATTGGATTGCGTTTACGTAATGAAAAACTCGAGCAGCCTAATAGCGTCGGCAGTCTCTATTCGTCGGTGCGCTTACATAGATTTGATTAGATTGCCATTGCCATAACGTAAGGCAACTTTAGTAAAGACCCGATATGAGATGGGTGACCATGTGGGACTAAAATATATAATTTTTAAAGAATTCGGGTTTGGGATGGGTGGCCGTTTGGGACAGCGATAACGAAAGTTTAGCAACTCTAGGAAAGGCCGGGTATGAGAGATTTGGGACACCCATCCCAAACGCGACCTTTTTCAAGTTGCTTAACATTCTTTATCGCAGTACCAAACGGTCACCCATCCTTACCTTCTTCTTGCTCCATTAACAAACCCTGGATACTATCCCCAACGGAGTATTTATTTAGACAAACCAAACTCGATGGGATTGCATGGTTTTATTATAGAGTTCATTTAGCCTTCTTCCTGCTCCATCATCAGACCCTGGACACCATCTCCCATGAGAGTACTTATCAAGACGAATCAAACGAGCCCAAACTCGATGGGGTTGTATGGTTTTATTACAGAGTTTTGTGGCCTTCTTCCTGCTCTATCATCAGACCCTGGACACTATCTCCCAACAAAGTACTTGTCAAGACGAATCAAACGAGCAAAATCTTATGAAACGTGGGTCACTGAATGCAGCTAAAAAAAATTTAGAGCAATCCAGTATTGACATTAATTGCTGATTTATTTAGAAATATTTGTAAGCCAAAAGTAGCTAACCAACTAACCATTTTGGCTGCCCGAATAGATTTTTCTGCTTACCAAAATACCAATATTTTGCTCACCAGATATACCACTCCCTTTATTAAATTACTTATATCTTTTACTCAAAGCTTTATTTTCTATGAAAATGTAGTTAATGTTAAATTATGTTAATTTTAGTGTGGACCGGGCGAGCGCGAAACGCGAGCAAAGTCCGTCTGTTCTCCTCTACAGGTCAAGTCTACAGGTCGTTCAAAATTTCTCAACCACGTCTCGTGAAATTTTGTGCGCAGGTTCTATAATTATATATAATTTGTTTGTCGATTCGTTTTCGAAATTTTTCAAAATGGCGGATATATGGAGAAAATCATATTTCAGCCATTTCGAAAGATGTTCAAAAATCTAAAGAGCCACTACTTAGTATAGGTAATCTTTTAACAACAATTGAATATATTTATGTTTTACTAGTTTGTAAGTACCCAAGTAAGAAAGTACTCATTTTAATCTAAGCACAGCGAAACTACTTCAATCACACTTATTTAAATTTGCAAGTGATGAGCTGAAATTATGAGGACGGTGGAGTGAAAATTGGCTGCATAAATTGCAAGGTCTACTTCCAGCGATTTTATTTGATAAGAATATCGTGCAGCTGAATTAGTTTCAATTCTGAAGGGAAGAAGACCGTAAACCTCGCCGAAATGTATCATTAGTTTTAACGAACTTTATTAAACGACTAGGTTATACATTTTTCTCAACGAAATAAAACACTTTTTACGGATTACAGCCTTATATTATAAATTCCGATTCAAGTGTTATTTTCGAATTATTTAGATCCCGTGACTACGGTGGGCCCCCGAAATTAATAATATACGTGCTGTAATTCGTAAAAACTATTTAGTAAGTATTTCTAATGAACTGTACGCGCGGAAGTATACTATATTACTTATATGGTGGTGGCCAGACAATTAAGCACACCAGTCGATTTTCATACAAACGAGGTAACCTTGAAGCCTTGGTTCTTCGCCAAGGATTGACCTAGCTCTGATCTGATGATGGCCATTCAGGGAGAGATGGAGGAGATTCAGATCGCTTTACACACCCAACATTCTAAGAGATATATTTATTTTTACAATGGTCTTAAAAAATGCTCGGACGATTGCGAAAATCTATGAAAGATTCCAATTATCCGGTACTTTAATAATCGCCCTAGGATTTTTACAAAGATCCGGTTTATTCGATTATCCGGCGGCAAAATATTATTATAATCTCAACTACTTTTAAAAGAAGCAACTTATTATAATAAAAGTTCATTATGCAAGTAACTATCCCAATGATTCGCAAAACTAAACTTAATGCGGAGTGAATCACAAACTCCAAATTTTCAGGAACCGAAAATTACTTTGTCCTCGCGGTGTACGCTGAAAAATTGTGTAAGTTTTGTTTTTCCTAAACTTTTTTAACGACAGTTAACCAAATGGTGGTCTACTCAGCATGAACTGTGTGCAATTATTCGCATTTGATCGGATTCGCAAAAGGTCAGATTCTCATTTATTTAGCATTTCCATTTATTAAATTGTTATTTTTTATTTATTTATTATCTAATATTAATAAAATAGGTAATATTTTAATACAAAAATTAAAGCAAACACAACAAAATGTTTCTCCATAAATCACAAATTCGAATTCTGTAAGTTTTATATTTAATATCCGTGTTGCAACTAAAATGGCTTTATGTGGTCGTAAGCTCGAATGCAATAAAGTCCAAGGACTGATGAATCTCACGATAAGTCCCCTCTTTCCGCAGCTCAAGCCGTTGTACAGGATCTATCCCTTGCTAAAGTATCTTGTATTAATAAAAATCCGTTACACGAGCGGGAAGATGATGAGATACCTATGTACCCTTAGCACGAACAACTGTCA
Source organism: Catoptria pinella (assembly GCA_963556745.1). Lineage (NCBI taxonomy): Eukaryota > Metazoa > Arthropoda > Insecta > Lepidoptera > Crambidae > Catoptria > Catoptria pinella. Next base: position 12,073,762 of record OY750758.1, on the reverse strand, counting down.
AGAAATCAAACGCGCAAAAACAAATATACGCTATCGAATATTTAGCGCGCGTTATTTTCTCGATTGGTTATTCGTGCGACGGGTACTGCTGTATATGGAAGAGGCACTGTTGGAAGTGCTAGTTCAATCATAGATAGGTTCTGCACTTAGAGAACATAGGCAAATAACGCCCACCTAACTTGAAATCACTTCTATTTTGGCTTATATCAAAGAAATGAAACAAACAATGTATGAGACGAATCTTTGATTAATGCTTAATGTGTATAAATAATTTAAAATAATTTATCCTATTTCTAAACAAAAATTCATTTATTGAACTTATTTTTATGGGCGTTATTAAAACTTATGACCCCTAACAACGCTCTATTTTTTAAAATCAGGTCTCGGTCGGGAAAATAAGGCAATAGAGTAAAAAAAAATCGGTAATAAAAATAAACTGTCATCATGCCCTCCTCAAAACATATCAGAAACAAGTTAATTCAAAATTAAATGGAAATAATAATTATCAATTATTATGTAACTTGTCTTTGATAATGGTTTATAAACATATTCAAAAATAGATAGGCTACTTATGTCAAATAGTTAACAACAATAATTTAGGTGTTATTGAAAAAACCTGTTTAGTCAAAATATTAAATGGGCGTTAATAAGCAACTGCTGTTAATGACGCCCTAAAATTACCCTCAATTGTACATAGCTGAACACTTAATATTAAGTGGTCGACCAATATAGTATTGAGATAATCCAAATGTACCTACATTATGAAAAACAAAATATTTTTAAATTATCAGTTTTTTAATTCATTGGCGTTTTTACGACATAACGCCCAAACGGTTTTTTCCGAGCGTTAATAGCCAACATGGCCGTTAATAGAGTTCACTTTTATTTGATGACTAAAAAAATCAAAATATTCATATTTTTTAAGGCACTCATTTTTAAACACGTCGGAAATAAACAGGGAAAGCTGCAACAGAAAGAGCAAATAATTACGATTTGTCTCGGGAGTGAAATTTTACGGACACGGTAGCACGACTAAACAGAACTGCAGAAGGGCGGTGCGAGCGACTCGGCGCAACGTGGACGCGTTATTACTTGACTGTTCTATGCGTGCGTGATGTAACGCATACTTAACATACCATCCTAAGTCTGTTTTCTGTCATCAGAGCGTTATTAGGAGGCGGGCGTTAATATTGCGAACTACCTTATATTTATTGATCCCTCTACGAAAATCCCTGAAGTGCTGAACTCGAATGTTTTAGATTTCTATTAACATTTACACAAGTAACAACTTTTCGTGATTCTGAAGAAGGTATAGAAATCTCGCCCCTATTAAGGTGGTCCCACACCAGGAACATTCGCCTGTAATGTAACTTTTTACAGATTCGAGTAAGGCAAGATGGATTCTATCATTTTACATTGCAACTTTCAACTTTTTCTGGGAAAACATTATAGCAGTGACTTTACTTACATCAGCCTGGCTGTTCATATAGGTGAGTTGCAGTCTCCTGTGCTCTTGGAAGGCATTCCTGAGGAACTGCTTGTCACCATATACTGCCACGCCCAGCTCCCCGCGCTTTGTAGATATCTCCTTGCGAAGAGTTCTGATGTCGCGGGAATACCGCTTCTTCTGTTTTGCCAAATCCCCTTCATGGATCTTTCTGTCGCGTTCTGAAAATAATGACAGAACATTTTGAAGGTGTCTTTAACTGCAATAGTCAGTGAGATTTCAAATTGAAAGTTTTAATGTCACTGTGCCTGGCGTTCCACATAAATGGTCTTCGTTCACTTCTCAGAACCGCCCTAACTAACTGATTTATACTTTTTAGGGTTCGTACCCGAAGGGGCCAAACGTAGTCCTATTGCTGTCACTCACGTGTCTCTCCGTCTGTTCATCCGTAGTCTGTCACAAAGCTCTAGCAGCTAAACCGTTGAAGCTACTACGGTCTTCATTATGTGTCTTGCCAACCCAAAGCTAGTTAAAGAATAAAAAAAAAATGCCTACTTTTTACATGTCCTTCGAATAAAGATAGGTAGGTGGGTGAATCTACGTTGTTTTGTTTCTTACTTCCTGCGTCATTGTCGTTTACTCGAAAATCTTTAAAAATCCAATGCATTACAACGGAATTTGCCATCATTTACGTTAGAGTACGATAATAAATTATATTAATTTGCATACTTTTGACTTATTTATTGCGATGCATTGGATTTTAAAGATTTTCGAGTAAACGACAATGACGCAGGAAGTAAGAAACAAAACAACGTAGATTCGCCCAGGTATGTTAGCATTAAATATATTTCTAACAAAGACCATTGGATAGGTAGGACACGATTTACATAGTATTTTTGTAGATTGAAAATACACTCGATAGTCTTAGTTTGCTGAATTTCTCCACTTTTTTGGGAACCGTTCCGAACACCTGGTATCCTTATGCACGCATACATGGTTCAGTACATAGATAATGTAATCACTACGTTTGTTAAGTAGCGTGACGCGCGCAAGTGTAGCTACGTAGCTATACGCACACCAGCCGGCTCGTTTGATTTAGTAGATATCTTCTAGACATAAAAATAATCAAAGCCTTTGATTTAGCTCACCATACAACTTTATAAGCCCCCTGTATTGATTTATTTTGTCTTTTATCACCCAACTGTCATCTTGCATCCCATGTATACGAACTTTGGCTGCTGATAACATGTTTACCAAATGTTTACTCAAATAATATTCAATAAAACGTGACCCAAACAGTAAACTCAACTAAATAATGTCATTTTGATTTGATTTTACATTTTTAATGTCTTGAATGTCAGACTAACTTGAAAATACTATATATCTATACTTTTTGGTTCAATTCTGAATAGGTTTTATTGTTACGTTTTTTACGGTTAGGCTTCGATCATCGGCTAGGTCAAGAGACAAGAATTTTAGTAGAATATGATTTTAAAGTTCTTGGGGTAAGTCATGGCCCAAAGATAATTTAATCCATGGCTAGGTGAACGATTTACACCGACCGACGCAAGTCGGGCCGCGCCGCCGGAGCGCATTTTACAATCTGCTAAAGGAAAAAGCTTCTTTACATGTAGTGAAGTTTTATAATTAGTTGGAATTAACGCAGCTCGGTCGGCTCCGCCCGCATGCGTCGGCATTCGGCAGCCGGTAGGCTTCGTCCGTAGTAGCCTCCATAGACTTAGAAAAATTTTCGATGGTAGCCTCACTTCGAACTTTTAAGACCCCCTTTCAGTCCCTGTTGCAAAAAAATCTAAATGTTTTTATTTCTCTCTTATTTGTAAATAATTGGGCAAACGTCATCTAAAACTATTCCTTTCAATTTTATAGCATTAGATCCTTTAGGCACGTTAGGTCCTATTACCGGAATGCCTTTAGAACAGACAGACTGATGACTCGCACCCAGACGGTAAAAAGGAACCCTTATGGTTCCTTTTTACCATTTTGATACGGAACCCTAAAAATCATTTCTTTGCGGTCGATAGGTATCGTTTATGTATATTGTAAAGACCAAAATGCAGTCGTGTTCAAAATCATAATTTATTCTAAAACAAAAAATGGTCCTTTTCATTAAAAATATATAATGATCCTCAAAGGCACACATTACATTAAAATATCAGGATCCCCGCTGACGGCGCACAAGCCTCGGTGTGTTCGGTCGCCGCACTGCGTACCATGCGGGCAGTTCGAGCACGTCGGACCAGCCTCGTAAATTGGAAATCCATCGATATTACCAGCTGGCCCATAGTTACAAATCGTAAATGCTACTATCTTTGATTCCCGACGTTGTTTCTCTTTTCTCACACTCTTCAACGTACCGCGATGCAAGGGAGACTCCCTGTGACCGTCGATCGACGTCATACCAAAGTCTTCGAACCGTGGTGAAGTCGCTTCAGTCATGTATTTTGTTCGCCTCAAAAGGTTTTCCTTAATTGTGGTTCTGGTTACTTGGTCCTCGGGCGTCTCGGAAGTTCTATTGGGAAAAACCGTACGTCTTTTACGGTATACAATGCAGGAACGTTTTTTCACGGTGCATAAAGCTTGTGAACACCCCAACCGCCATGTCGAGGCCCAAGCTGCAGCAGAATACCAGTGAGCGTTGCAGCCTCCAGGAGCGCTGCAGTTGCCTTGTCTAAAAGACCAAACATTACCTGGAGGCAACACCCTAGATCCTGAATACCACGCACCGACAGCATCTGCCAAGAGTTGTGCTTCTGTAACTCGCGGAACCACAAGACGGACATCCATGTTTTGTAACACATTAAAACGAATTGTGTTTCTGCATTCGTCGTGTCGTTTCTGGCATTGCCTTGCCCAAACTTCTGCCATCTCTTCCAATTCGTAGTCCCAATACATTTTCCTCATATTTGCGGCCGGTGGTTGGCCAGCTTCCAAGCCCATTGCAATATTGTCTCTGTGGCGATTGTGTAAAAGAAGAATCTGATATCTCATCCAAGTTGTCATACCCGACGCATAAAGTCTCGGGCTTTGTTTATTGGCCGCTACACACAACGTGTGCTGATTTTTTAAAGAACAATCAGGATGGATGCAATATTCTTGGTAGTTTTTTGTCGTGCCGTTGGTCTGTGAGAATACATAATCACAGGTAAAAGTTATCAAAATTGTGTAAAACACCAAAAACATGCACATTTCGAGAACCCGCAAGAAGGCAATACATACATATTTTTTACATTTCTCTATGATGGATGACAAATGGGTGACATTCATTTACTTATCTGTAGTCCCATAGATAGTACAGAGTGGGCCAAGCTCGGGCCAAGTGTAGAGGTACCTAGTGATTACTTGCTTTTGCTCAGTGGCCAAGTGGGCCAATCACAGGCCAGGCCATCGCGCTGAACTAATGTTACAAATAAACATTTTACCCATGTAAAAAATAAATACAATATACTAATTTAACAAAATGAATGGTGCTTTATATTTGTATTTATTTTATTAAACGTCTTCTTGACGGTTACACTGCACATTCCCTAGCTCCCATGTTAGTGAACTTAGCAAAACATTGTCCAGCAGATCAAAAATAAATGTGAGTTCTTTTCGCGTGCAGCTGAGTTCTACAGTTCCTGATAGTTTTTAAAAATAGTTCTGACGTTTTTACCTGAAAAAGTCGATTGACAAAATGCTCTGCTAACTTCCCATAGCAGATCATTTTGCAGCAAATAAAAAAAAGTGAGTTCTTCTCGCATGCGGCTGAGTTCTACAGTTCCTGATACTTTTTAGAAATAGTTCTGGCGTTTAACCTTAAACAAATCAATAAACAAAATGATTCGCCGACCTCCCGTAGCAAATCATTTTGCAGTAGATCAAAAACAAATGTGAGTTCGTCTCACATGCGGCTGAGTTCTACAGTTCCTGATACTTTTCGGGAATAGTTCTGAACTCACGTACAAGTGCAATGCCAACAAATACTCTTTTGTATCCTTACCCTATACATCTTACTAATATTATAAATGTGAATGTTTGAATGTTTAGATGATTGGATGTTTAATGCACAATGACGCAAAAATGGCTGAACGGCTTTGGATGAAATTTGGCATGCAGATAGTTTATAGCCTGGATTAAATTCATTTTTTATTCCGGTTCCTACGGATTTTCTAAATGTCCACGCGGACGAAGTCGCGGGTGGCAGCTAGTTTATAATAAATCAGTAAATTCTAAATGTTTCTGCGTGGATAACGCAAAAACCACTGAACGGGTTTTAATGGGCTTTTCACAGTTGATATATAGCTTGGTAACTTTAAATTCATATTCTATGGTCAAGCTTTTCCACTAAGGAGTAAATTTTGCATATATTTCCACTCTTTGGTATTGTTCCACAGAGTACTAATCTTTGGTACCTACATTGATTTAATAATTTGTGACCTATCCTTATTCTTCTTCTTAATGAGTGGCTTGCTCTGTGGTCTATGCACAATTCCGCCAATGTCACGTAGTTAACTTTTACACGAATGGGACTTTATGGAACTTTTTTTTTTGTTATAAAGTCACCCTAAGCAGATTTACCTAGAATAAAAACAGCACATCCAACAACACAAACATACTGTTAATCTACTGTTATGTCAATTTTTGCCCCTTTGTCACATTTTTACAATCATTTTTGAACAGCAATATGCAGCCATATACAGTTTTTAATCACTCCCCTTTACTGTTTAATTTCATTCTTAATGAACAATACATCAATTTAACAAAAACATACCTTCATAGTTCAAGTCAAGCATATTGTTGTTCTGTCTCTTCTTTCTCAAAGATGCTAGAAGGATGCTAGTTAAGAAGCTGGTGCAAATGGGCTTACGTGGAGTGGTGGTGGTACTGCTAACTTTCGAATTGTTTTACAGCACCGAGAGCACTAATTTAACAAGTTTCGACAATTTCTCTATAATCGGTCTAAATGGAGCACTTGTTGCTATCACTTTTGGACTTCTTCTTGAAGCAGGCCTTAATTTAAAGTCAAATAATTTTGTGGAACGTCTTTTGCTGGGTAACGCGATTCTGGCTAGTTTATTGAGCGCTTCTTTGATTTTTTATCAATTTAATATCCAAACATCATACAAAAGTGAAAATTTAACGAAAGTGGGTTTATCTGTGTTATGTATAATGCTATATACTGTTGATATGATTTTTCTATTTATTAAATAAACTGCAGAGGAAGACACAATACTTTTCGTGTTTCTTACAACAATCTGTTTTCGTATTAGGTAAGTACCCTACCTATTGTTAGTGTAGAAGTCGCAATCGCAATGCAACGAAGTTGTACATGGAACAGGTTCCCAACAGATCATAGTACCTACTTGAAGTGATCGGCATCTGACTGTTCCAAACAGTCCGTCTATGGAATCATTGGTGTTCACTATCCATCCATAGATATGAACTGCTTAATGGAGGGTTGAGGTTATATTCGCCTCACTAAACTCCCTTATGATTTACATAATGAGAAAGTTTGTTTTACCTACTTCCAGGTAGGCGACAAAACTACTTGCTTGATACGATTGTTCCGACTTTGTTCCTCTCTGATATATTAGGTTTCGAGTGTTAATATTTATACATACTAGGCAGGTTTTTATTTACAATGGAGGTCTATCGAGGAAGTTGTGTAAATTTTTAAGTTATTTACAAAAAGACAAATTTATTTAACTAAAGATTAAGAAGAGATAGAAATGATTCAACTACCTGTGGTTTTCTGGCTGCTGGACTTTTATTAACATGGCTTTGGTGTTATCTTAATTTTTAAAACGTTCATCAAATGTGTCTAGTAGTCGGCGTATGAACCCTGATTCGAAGGAAAACTGCAAATCGATGTAGGTACAGGATAGCTGATGGTTCTGTTGCAGAGGACACGAGCATATGGCTAAACTAGATAATATTTTTTGATGTTCAATTTCAATGTAAGTACCTACCCTGATAGTTGCGTGGAGCTTGTAATCTTCTGTGTTTTAAAAAAATATAAGATAAGTACTTGGTTGGATCATCTAATTATTATTACTAGCGTATAGAACAGACATCGCGGTCATTTTTGCGCCATGCGTTGTTGCCGACCGACAACAACTCATTTAGTCACAGTCACTCGCCAACGCTCTTCGCGACCGTATGACCTGCAAAAATGCCGTCTTGCGTGATACAGACGCGTAGAAATCAATCGACTGCGAAGAAAAAAGATAGTGGAGTGACTATTATCATCGGTAAGTTAACAAAATATCAATACAAACCGACCAAAACAAATTTTTATCCATTATTTTCTACGGACCCGACATTTTGTCGTAGCTGCCATTTTTGCGATCGCTGCGACAATTTTTATTCGTGGAGATGTCTGTTCTATACGCTACTAGTAATATTTAAAAGGGTTGGATCGCCTTTTCGTTACACATAAATTAGTTACCAGTGTATGTATGTATGTAGTAACTTGATAGCTTATTGTAACGAATCGATTAAAAAGGTAATTAGAGGGCAAATATTCTAAAACAAATTCATATTTTAGTGCTTGAAGAATCAACAATTTGACTCGGGCACGGTAATAAAACTAAACATCTGTGTTTAGGGTAAACGTAAGTAGGTACGCACCAGTTTTTCTACCCATTTATTATAATTTTTGTCACATCTGCAATTTTTGAAGATACCATAAAATATTTTTATTTTGTTTACCAACATTGAGTTACAATACAACTAGTGTCCGACCAAAGGTTCGGTTTCGGTTCCGCCAGTTTCTGCCCAAAAATCTAGTTTCGGCCAGAGTTTCGGTTTCGGCCAAATATCGGCTGAAACTTTTGCTGATTTTCACCCGTCTTCATATCAGATATATGCGTATGGTTGGCGCTTTGTCACTTTGCAAACAAAATGCTTTGCACGGTTTTCGTCGGTCATTAGCGCAAACAATTTTGGCCTTAAGCGTGACAGATTGAGCGCCGCCCTCCCTAATGTACAATGTAAATGTGGAATTATTAAAAAGAATAGCTAATTTTGCCACCTACCTAGGGTACCTCAGTCTTAGCTTTTTTATTTCATTTAACATGAGTTTACAGTTAAGTTATTTTTAACACAAAACCCGAAAATTATTTGTAGAGTTGATTATTATAATTTTAACTCAGAATATGAAAACTCGATTCTTGAAAAAATTTAAGATAGTTCATACAAATTTGGTAAAACGTATTTAGCAGACAGCAATTTTTTGCGATTTCAGGGTTGTTTAAACTATTTTCATTTATTGTGTTAGAAAAAAGTTTTATGTGTGCTGGTGCTCCCTGGTGCGCAGGGTGCGGGGCAGCACTAACAGCATCCTTAGCATGATTGCGAGCAGACTAGACTGTCGGTACATGACTCATTGCTGCACAACTGCCGGGGTGGTGCGGGGATGAGCCATGTGCGTAGTCTTAGAATTGTAATTATTCAATATAATTAAATTATGGTTACTAACATAGGTTAAATACAATTATTGTTACTAACAAATAATGAGTCAAATATTACTTGAAACAAATATTTTATTATTATTATTATGTGTAAAATTACACCAGATTACAGTATACAATAGTATATTGTGACATGTCTAAATGAGTTTTGGTTTCGGTTCGCTTTCGGCCAAAACTGAGACCAAAGGCGAACATTCGGTCTTAATTTCAGTAAGCATACGACTAGGTTACCAACTTAATATTTCTCGCAAAACCATTGCTACGGGTTGCTTGCAGTGCAAAGTATAACAAATGTGTAGCAAAGTATAAAAGCACACACGATGATTGACGATTTAGCAGATTTTCCAAAGGCAGAGGCAAGAACTTAACTTTTGTTCCCACTTATTCTACTGGGCAGTTCTACTGTAGAGCTAATGAGACTTTATTTTTTTTGGTGAAATAAATTTAATTAAGTACTGTTATTCCCATAATAGTGTCAGGTACCAGGTCTGGGTTGTAAAGTGGATGATTGATTTCTTGGAAACCACACTCCGGAATAGCGACCTTGTAAACGCGCACCGAGTGAATCGAACCCACCGTGCTTAATTTTTGTCAACATTTTGCGTCAGACATTTTGTTGCACTCGAAGCACGAATGTGAAAAAACGAATATTAGTAAACTGACGAAATTTTTTAATTGTCACCCTGGATAATTCCTGGATTCCTCATTACTTGCGAAAACATTGCGATACCGAGAATACTTTAAACTCCCCTCGTATACTTGTAAGTAGGATACAAATTTTTCGACATGTAGTTTTATAGTTTAATGCTTATTCTTATACTTTAGCGAACGAATAGAAAGTTGACCATTTGAATAAGGCAGCTGATGTTACCTGATCGATGATAATATACAGTATAGCGCATCTTCGGTCAGATTTATACAAGCACAAGTTTACACCACTGCGGGCAAACATGATGACGAAGATGTTAAAATGGACACTGTGGAAGAAATTGAACAGATTTAAGTCCGGAAATGGCCCCAACGACACTGAAAAAGAAGAAAAGAGGATTATAATACATAGATAGGTTAGGTATTTATTCAACTAGGTAGCAAGAGTCTAAGTTAAGTTAATATGTGTCAGGGCAGTATTTTTTATTATATTATAATTTCGTTGTTTTCACACCACTACCTACTAAAGTAAGTATACAACTGTATAATAGTAGATTATGCAATAAGGGCTTAAAGTAGTGTATTGTGTCCCGGGCGCTATTATTGAACCCCGAGTACGAGGGATTCTATGGTTAACTCCCGAGCGGAGCGAGGGAGTTAAGGCTAGAATCCTGAGTACGAGGTGTTCAAGATCGCCCATGACAAATACACATTTAAGCCCGCGATGCATACTCTACTTTTTATACTTTCTGCGAGGCAATTGAAACCAATGACTGTTATAAAAAAAGTACTTAAGTAATTATTTAAAGTTAGAATAATAAAATATGAAAAATTAAGAATATTTATTGAAAATTAAAAGTTATGTTAGAAACATTACACCAATCGTGCAACGACACAGTTACATTCTTTGGTACATAGTTGGGTTAGAGTTTATGTTTTTGTCGTCTATTCTGTAGTGGTCCGTTCGACATTCAAATAAATCCTTCTTGGTGCGCGGGTGAAAATGAATTTCGTAAAAAGTTTTCATGATAACATACAGCCTAACTCAGAATAAGATCTCATTGCACCTAAACTTTTTTGAAACCAACATCGATCAAGCACGACTACATGGGTTGCATTCCAAATTCAAATCACATTATTCCCCATGGGAAAAATGACTTACTTTAGGAAAGGTTTGCATGACACATAATATGCCACTGACGAGCAGGTAGTATAAAAAACGTTTAATATAGGTACCAAACTGACCCAACATAGTTGAAATACCTACCTACTTAATATACTTTTTTGAATATTCAACATCTGGGTGATTTACCCTGAAGAGTGTAACTTTAGGTAAGTATGTGATAAATAATACATAAATCAAACTTAGCATACCCATATTTAGTAACAACTTACTGCTTCTCAAAAGCCAGTCGCATTAAGATCTGCTAAATTAAAATATAACCTCGTAAAAAAAATACGGTTTCCAATTCTAACATGAAGGTCCTGTTTGGTTTCCTGTTTATAGTTGCTATGGTTTCGCTCTCTCTTGCTGAAGCGGATAGTGAAGACATTGAAGATTCTGAGGCACTGCGAGGAGCGTTTGGTGCATTATGGAAAAAGTTCAAAGATCAACTTAAAACAGTGGCCATTAATATATTTAAAGAAATGGTGCCAATGTCAGCTAGAAGCAGTAAAGATTGGCAAATGTTTTAACCTGAGGTTTTCGACTTTTTACATTAAGATTTTAAATACCTACGATTTAAATATTGACGAGACAAACAAAACAGAATATTATACACTGGCCTTCAAACTTAGTACCACATTTTTAAAATTGTAATAACTTTTATAAAATCCACACAAGATATATTTTCGAAATAAAAAGGACTAAAAAATTATAACTTCACAATCGATAACCTTTTTGAAAAAAAAACCTTTTTTTATTTCAAAACTCTAACTTCTATTCTTTAAGAGAAATTGCATTTTAAAATTGCAATTTCTGCAACTATTGCAAAGTCTAAATGAGTTTTTTTATATAAAAACTCTTCTATTGTTTAAGAGAAATTGCAATGTTAAAAATGTGGTACTAAAGTTATGAAGGCCAGTGTACCTACCTATATTAAAATTTCTTTTTTTCTTTACCTCCAACATAGGTATTGTATTTCACCTATCGTATTTCACTTTTATTTCAATGCAAATCTTGTCATAATTTCCGATTACTTTAAAAACAATCTGAAAGGGGGCTAGTATTTTTTAGGGTTCAGTACCTCAAAAGGAAAAAACGGAACCCTTATAGGATTACTTTGTTGTCCATCTGTCTGTCCGTCTGTCTGTCAAGACTCTTATCTCGGGAACGCGTGGAGGTATGGAGTTAAAATTAAAAAGATATACTCAAGTCTACGGTTTCTTGAAGCTGTGAAAAAATCAAATTTCTAAGTTAACGTAAAAAAAGATACGGCCATTGATGCCGCAAAAAACGCATATATCGACACCCTCAAGGGTATCAAAATTCATAATTATGGTACTTTCCGTTGACTTAGAAAGTAGAACTATTGCAATATATCGTCTTATACTACAAGTACAGGGAAAAATCTGTAAACTATACATTTGCAATTCATAAAAAATATATAGTTAGTCATTAAAGTACGTAGTCAATCATCGAGGTTAAACGACGGTATGCGCGGTCATAATTTAACTTCTAATTATTGACCTATAAACTAGAAATTTAGTGATAGTGTATATTGTTACGTGTATTTTACCAACCAATACCAATATATTGATAATTCTGTTTTTTTTTTCTTTTAAATTCCCTCATTTTCCTATTACAAACCAGCTTAATTTTGCGGTCAAACGAGTAGCACAGATAAGCCCCGCCCGCCTATTTTTATAATTTTGTAATGTAATAATTAAACACAATCCTAAATAGGTAACTACCTACTTAAGTGTCTTGTACCTAGTAGTATTATACAAACATAAAAATAATAAGTAAAACACACATTCAGTGGCGGGCCCGCCTAGAGAATGAAGCCTCAATAAAGTAAGCTATTTTTTCACCGGCTCAATACAAGCAAAAAACAATGCATCGATCGTTACTATTATTAATTTAAGTCTTTTTTCACACGATGTTTACTAAAATATCGATACGACACCGCGCAGCGCCATCTAGACTAATCTAAGTAACAGATAACTCGTAAAAAAGCACAACCCTTGCTTACTTAAATCATTTTTAAATTAGTTCGACACAAATGCTAGATGGCGCAGCGTTGTACTTACTGCCTGTATAGGCTAGTGCAGTGGTTCTCAAACTTTCTTAATGACGGAACCCTTTTGGGAAGCAAAATACTTGATAGAACCCTACAATAAAACAATTGTTTTTATAAGTGTATTCTTTATTAATCAGCATAATAAAAGTACAATGTAACAGTTACTAATTATTATTTACTTCACCACTTGGCAAGGACAATAATAGAAAACATTAAAAAAGAAAAAATCTAACTAGTGGGAGGTATGAAACTGTTTTTTATTTTTCATCAATTGGTTGATATCAGGTTTGATGGAAGAAAGTTGGAGTCTCATATCAGCTTCGGCATCCAGTCTATTGCGATATTTTGTTTTCGTGGCTGCGTAGGTAGAGAATCCTGTTTCGCACAAATATGTAGTTGGGAACGGGAGAAGAATATCCAGAGCCATTTGGCCAAGCATTGCATATTCATCTTGGATTCTGCACCAAAAATCACTTCACTTTAATTTTTGTATTGTGTTATTCGGGAAAATACTTTTCAAAAGATGCGCGCATCGAACTGAGATATTGGACCAATTCTTCAAACACATCATCTTCAAACATTTCTGAGTCGTTTTCGCTAACAAACTCACTGAGTAACGTAAAGCTTTCTATTTCTTTCTTAACAATGCAAATGATCCAAAAATCTAATTTTCTTTTAAAAGCAGTTATTTTATTATAGGCCTGAAACACTGTTGTCTGTTTGCCTTGCAACGATAAATTCAATTCGTTAAGTTTTTGAAAGATATCCGCCATAAAAGACAATCGGAACAACCAAGTTTTATCATACAAACGGACCTTCAAATTAAAAGAAGTATCTGCTGAAAGAAACATTTGTAACTCGGCTCTAAGTTCAAATAGCCTTGTTAAACCCCGAGACAGCCATCGCACTTCTGTATGGAGCAGCAGTGTTTTATATTTGCTGCCATAATCTTCACACAATAATGAACAACTATGACACATTATAAGTTTTGTTGTCACGTGGGGGAGGGTACGCGCATTCCACAGACCGGCAAACTTAGAGCGAACGGGTTGTACAAGTATAAAATTGTTGATACCAAACTTATGAGATATTGTAATAGCTATTGTAACACATGTTTATACAAATACAAATAAATAAATAAATAACGTTCATAGCGTTTTGTCTCCGCGCGGCCGCGGAGTCCGCGCAGCCGCGGAGCGACCAGAGAGTGGTGTTTTGATTTTTTTTTCTAAATTCTTGCGTAACCCCGACAGAGGTATCATGGAACCCTAGGGTTTCGCGGAACAAACTTAGAGTATAGCTGGGCTAGTGTATTGATGGATTTCAGTATTTTATTGACATCTGAATTCCAATTCCACAGTTTCTAATGTTGCCAGTAGTCGTTTCTCAAAAAGTACGTCCAGAGTGGTACGAAAGTGGCAAAAAGATCAAACAAAAAATCAAGTCTGTACTACCGAAGCTACTCATGGCCCTGCTTGTAGGCCCTGCCACGGAGCAGGGCATTCAGGGGGGTCTAGCCAAAGTAACATTTACAAATTTTCTCTATCGCTTCGCTTTGAAAAATATATGGATTTGACGTTTTGAATTTCGATTGATAACGAAACCTTATGTTGATCCCATACATGTTTCAAAAGCGAAGCGATAACGAAGATTTGCAAATGTTACTTTGGTTAGACCCCCCAGGGCCAATAGTATACATTAAAATTAAGAAAAGATCTGTGATATTAAATTTTTCAGCGGCGGTATCCGCTAAAACATTGAAGTTCATGTTAACTGTGTTTTGACAGATGTATGTGATACATTGCTATTTTTATTTGGTAAGTTTTTATTTGTGCCAAGACGAAGAAGCAATGTATCACATACATCTGTCAAAACACAGTTAACATGAACTTCAATGTTTTTAGCCGATAGAGCCCTAGGGGCCCTACCGGCTAACGCATCGAACTTTGGAAAATCTCCTGGGCTTCAAATTAAAACAGATAAATCGAGCCCCAATCGGGCTAAAATGGAGAACTCCAATTCAAGATGTCACACGAACTTGGATATCTTCTAAATAACTTCAGCGAATAGTACAATACGAAGCTACTTACTTCGATTTATTTGTTTTAAGTTGAAGCTCGGCAGACCCGCCGAAATTTGAAAAGTTAGCCGGTAGGGCCCCTGTCAGTGAGTGAGAGTGAGTGCATCTGTGCATTTGACAAACTAAAACTAATAATATTCATCTGTTATTTTTCTGAGTATTCATCTGTGATTTGACATGACATTCATGACAATGACAAACATCATGACATAAAAGTTGAAGTTGATGTTGATGACCGACCACGACCAGTGAAAGTGAATCAGTATTTTACTAGAAACTATTAAATTATTTTATATCTCTCTAAGTGTGTACTTACCTGTATTAAGTGATATTGGATACGGAAACCTTAAGTTTTCTGTCTTGCAGGCAGCTTGCAAGTACCTGGTTCTTCATTGCTTTCTACTGGACATTAAATCAACCAACATTGTTATATCCACATATCCTAGGTACCTTCGATTAATTATTATAAGGCATTGTAATAATTCAAGATGAGTTTACACAAAGCAAGGTCAGTAACTAGCGTGTCTTATCTTACTATTTTGTTTAACATTGTATAACTTAACATGGAAATCAGGAATTTTACAAATGTAAACAAAAAGGTGTTTTGTCAATTTATCCTGAATTACAGTGATTTAGTACTTACCTACCTGTATCACAACACAAAAGCACTTCTTTTTTTTATGCATGCAATGGTTGGTTTACATTAGTTGTTAGTAGAGTGATTTAAGAGTGTATTAGTAGAAATGTGTAAACTAAACGGTCATATTAATGACCAAAGAGAGTAACGTTCTAGTTGCCTTTCAACTTGAATGAAAATGATTTTTGTTTCAAGTAGCACCCCCTGTATGCCCGCTAATGCCACATGTGACACTTCTCGCTATTGGAAGCCTTTTTTTCTCCTTTCTCTATTTGCAATCAGCCTCTAGGCCATAATCAAATTGGTTGCAATCAGGAATTTTAGGACTTCACATCCAACAACATGATGACTCCACTCAAATGGTAGCCAGTGGTGTTCTCTTCAGTCGCTTTATGTTTTGACTGGTGTCAAGTAGGGCTGTAGCTAGTTGGTTCTTATGACTCTCACATGATTTGCTTATTTCGTCTTTGATGTATGGTATCTCTAGGTATTCGTGCAATTCTACATTTTTTATGAACCAAGGTGCATTGCATAGAATTTTAAGGGCTGCATTTTGATATCATTGAAGTATTTCTATGTTGGAGTGACTTGCAGAGCCCCAGGGTTGCATTCCGTATGTCCATGTAGGTTTGATTATGGCTTTGTAAATAAGAACCTTTTTCTCTAAGCTAAGAGCTGATTGTCTTCCGATAAGCCAATGCATTTCTTTCAGTTTTCTGTTTGCTCAATCTCTTTTTGCCTTTATGTGATCTGATGTGATGTGATCTCTCCATGTTAATCTTCTGTCCAGATGCATTCCCAAGTACTTAACTGTTGTTTGGTGAGGTAAGATAGTACCATCAAGTTTAACTGAGGGGCAGTCTTGTTTCTTTGAAGTGAATGTTATATGGGTAGACTTAGTAGCACTAGCTTTAATTCTCCATTTTTTGAACCAGGTATCTATGGTGTTTAGGTGCTCCTGGAAACCCGTAAATCGACATTTTAGTAGCATAAAGTAGAGTGCATTAGTTAAATGACACTAATGGAAGAAGCGTAAACGCTCACTGGAAAGGCACCAAAACAACTAATGCATTTGCATTTGAGTATGACTCACTCTCTACTAAAGTACTCTAATAACAACTAAGATAATGTAAGCTGGCCCTAACATTCATCATATTTGTATAGGCATCGGCATGAATCTTGAGCAGTGAAATTTAATGTGCAGAGGCATAGCCATCTCTATTACAGTATAAATAGAGACAGCTATGCTTCTTTGCATCAAATTTCAGCGCTCAAGATCCGTGCGGAAGCCTGTACCAAAAGCTTTTTTTATTATTATTATGTAATTCTATATTGATCAAATTCTAGCATAGATAAGGTTGACTAGGCGCCACAGTAATTGTCTGTCAGACAAGCTATAATAGTGTACCAGAAAAACCACCCCCAGTTATTCATTCTCTGAGCAGTAAAACATTCTATTGTTAAAATTGTCTATTGTGCAGTCTGTACAGTCACAAAAAGGTCACAAGCAATAAAATAGAACTGCACTATATTACATTATAAATAAATAAATATTTTGACAACATCACATACATTGCTCGTGTATACATTGTACTTGTGTTATGGTAATCAGAGACAACTGTGGTATCACAAACATCCAGACCTGAGCCAATATAGAAAAGTTTGCTTATTTAGTTACATCTCTAAAACTGTCCGTTTGTTGTATTTTAATATATATCTGTTAGAAGTAGTTCTGCAATCAATGAATGCATTGCCCTTGACTGATGGTAGCTCTTTTTTCATGTGTTGGAATAGGTATACAAACTTACTTAATATGACTCATGAATTTCCACTTATAAACAAATATCAAAAATATTATTTTTATGCAGGATTAAAGCTTTTGAAGACATTTTGTCAAAAGATATTATGGACATTGATCAGCTACGCAGACTAGCATTTAATGGTAAGTTATGTTCTCTGAGCTTAAATCAAAATGTAATGGAATGAAAGCCCCAATATTTTGTAATAAAATAGGCATTTCATGGCGATCATGAATCAATCTTTATATTTAACATGGTAGGTACTCATATTATATTGCTCAAAATTAAAAGTCAATGTGAAATACGATTATATCACTTATTTACAATTTTAGGAATCCCCGATGAAAAAGGACTCCGTTCAGTTGTGTGGAAAATCCTGTTACATTACATACCTCACGAGAAAGATGCGCGGGAGTCTACATTGCAAAAGAAACGTCAGCTTTATTTACAGTTTATAGGTAACTAACTGCAGGTGAAGGAGAACCTTCGGGCCTGTTAGGACTATTTCTACAATTGCACAGTCTACAGCACTCTAGCTAGACTAGACATGACCTTGGCCCCTAGCCAAAGTAACATTTGCAAATATTTGTTATCGCTTCGCTTTCGAAACATGTATGAGATTGGCATAAGGTTTCATTAACAATGGAATTTTAAAACGTCAAATCCATACATGTTTCGAAGCGA
This sequence comes from Catoptria pinella, assembly GCA_963556745.1. Taxonomy (NCBI): domain Eukaryota; kingdom Metazoa; phylum Arthropoda; class Insecta; order Lepidoptera; family Crambidae; genus Catoptria; species Catoptria pinella. The sequence continues at coordinate 12,055,753 of OY750758.1, read as the reverse complement.
AGGGATAACTAAAATTTGTTGATGTGACATTGGCTACGTCCTCTGATGACTGTTTTATGCCATACGTAATAAAAGCTGTTTTTGTAGTTCAACTGCTTATCTTAACGTGCAGTCGTGTGTACTGCAGTGCAACATCCTATTAAACAAACCTCTAAATAACCTTTTCCCAAATCATGGATCGTAAAAAAAATTGCTTATGTAAGTAGTGAAGTTTTGCTTAGATATTTAAATTAAAAAAGCTTTTAAATTGCTGAGTAGGTAGTAACTACCTTGATTTAAACTTATTTTTTTGTATTCGCTAACAATAATCATAAAATAATCCACATTGTATTTATTCATAGATGAAATTATCGTCACACCGGGAGGTGACACCGACCATCCCTTGAATATAAGTCCTGACAGCTCCTGGAGCACATACTTCAAAGATAATGAAGTTCTTTTACAAATAGACAAAGATGTAAGAAGGTTGTGTCCAGAAATCTCATTCTTCCAGTCTGCTACAGAGTTTCCTTGTGAAAAGGTATTTTTTTAAATTATTGCATTGTATTGTATTAGGTAAACTATCCAATTATTGGCTCCTTGAGCAATCAGCTCCAAAAAAGCTCCTCAAATGTTTAATATTTCCTACATTTATTCTTAATTTATCAGTCTAGGTAAATGTACCTAAATGTAAAAATATTGTAATACTCACAATATAATACAACAAATATCGATGTAAGTAATTATTGTTTTGAAAAATCAGAAAAAAGAACGATTTACAAATAAAAAAACAGTTATGTACCTATGAAATACCCTTTTAACGTGTACAAATCTGGATTAACAACTTTACGCGAATGAAGATAAAAGAGATTTTCATCGGGTCCGTAACTTAGGTTCGACAGTCATATTATGTTGTTGTTGTTGATTAACGGAAAGTCGACTTTCAAAGGAGACGCCTTTGATGCTAAAGTTGTATACTTTTTTAATCTGATTTATAATCTGCTGTACCTACTTTTTCACTTATTAATCTTTTCATTTTCTTAATTTCGAAAAACGGAAAAGTTTTTCGATTTCATACACGTTTTTACATTTCATAGTGACTTTTCTGCCCTTTGAAAATTGAATATGGATAAAGGAACGTTTTTAACGACTCGTTGTTTCCGTAGTGCTTCCATATAGAAAAACATTCTTAATAAATAACTTTTTTTCAACATGCGCTAAAAATAAGGCAAACCTTGATCAATGTAGCAAATATGATTGCCTTTATTTTATGACCAAAATCAATCATATACAAGTTTAGCTATAGCGAGTGCTGCATCTTCAATCTTCGAAGCGGTGTTACTTTGGCGATCGAGTTCGCAACTCCCTCTAAATACAAAACGATAGGTACTTATATCTATTCTGAGACGATAGACTATAGTGAACACGTTAGGGCGAGTTACCCCTTTATAATTTTCTTTCAATAAGTTGTCATTTCTAGTAAATGAGGCAAAATAATAATTAAATTTTTTTTTTTTCTCAAGTATATTATAGGTACCTGAATATGTAATGTAACAATTCCAAAAGTCATAAACGCCTATAATTTTAATGTACGATTTGTTCTCACTTGTTCTACCGTAGAACTAATGAGACTTTTTCTCATTAGTCCTACCACAAAATACAAAATCGTGGCACTAATGAGAAAAAATAAATATCATTAGTTCTACGGTAGAACTGCCCAGTAGAACAAGTGGGAACAAAACCTACCTTATCAAAAATAGCATTTCCACACAATGATACATGCTATCATGTATCTGATTTCATCACGACGTGTGCTTGCAGGTAGTTAATAGCAATGGAATGAAACGACTTCACAAGCGTGTTGAGCAATCTGTGTTGAAATACGCAACTCTGGAGAGGAGAGGTCTGGGCGTTGCTAAGGTACGGTTGACGCTTATAATAGTGGTATGATAAAAACTAATTATAAATGGTTTTGTTTTTACTCGACACGGCGAAGCAAAAAGGGGGGTTATTGCTATGCGTGCGTAATGTAATAAATCCCATCAGATGGTTGAATAAAATTAAAGCTTGGGCTTCTAAAAACTCATTGTTATGGTTATTTTATTTTCCTATTATGTATTTATTTTAGTACACTTTAAATTTTATAAAGCACATACTCGTTATCTTGTAATTGTTGACATACACACGACAGCACGTCTGGTTATACAGTTAAACTGCGAAAACAGCTTTTATTACGTAGGGCATAGAGGCGGTCTCAAGGTCAACCTGTATAGTCTGATGTGCCGTCGTGTGTACCTACAGTCAAGCATTCAAAAAACACATCTAAGACTTAAAACTACATGTCATGAATAATTATTGGATTAAGTTAGATTTTTTTTATAGTAATAATTTTTTTCATCACCCTGTAGAACAGTAACAGCTTACTCTAAAAAACTATATACTTTAAAAAACATTACTCTAAAAAAAATTCCTTGTTGACTACGGAACCCTAAAAAGGTACCTTTTGCGAAAGGTACGTTTTTTTACGAGGGATGCATTCTGTGTAAAGGTACCACGTCATATCTACTGCGACTGAACAAGCCAATCAGCGCGCCTAAAGTGATGGTCATTCGCGATTTACCTAAAAGGGACGATCATTCAGATTAATACAGGGCTGCCAATTGTACTATTTATTCTGAGAAATTCTAAGAATTAATCGTACAAACGGCAGCCCTGTATCAGTTTAAATGATCGTGTAATCAATCCCTTTCTTAGATACGCTACATTTCTGTATTAGTTCTAAACATTATCCGGATTATTGCAAAAATCTATCATTGATTCTAATTATCCGGTCATTTACAATCATACTAGGATTATTATAAAGATCAGATTTTTTGGACGACATACACTTCATTGCTCGTGACCTGCAAATAGCATGAACCGGTAAAGTGCCTGCAAATAGCGTGAACCGGTAAAAAATGAAAAACAATGCTTGATACAGCTTAGCAGCGAAATCCGTCGGTCCGACAGCGTGACCAGTGGCGACTACGTTCCTCTAAACGAGGGTTGCGAAGCTCACTGGGAGGTGGTGGAGCGGATGCTGTTCCTCTATGCAAAGCTCAACCCCGGGCAAGGCTACGTGCAGGGCATGAACGAAATCATCGGTCCTATTTACCACACATTCGCTAACGACGCTGACAAACATAGTAGAGGTAAGATTATATCCCATCTCGCGAGACTTAGTGTAAAAGCGCTTATTACGATTTGTGAACTCAGTGACCTATTGCAAACCAAATGAAAGACGTGATTCATAAAACGTTTATGTAATGACTTTTACTTATATTGTACTTATCTATATTAACCCTTTGGCTGCTCAAAACTCACGTCGTGAGTCGAAAAATTGCGATAGGTGCGCGTCGACTCTCCTCCGTCGACTCTCAGTGTGCCAGTTACATCCACATGCCAACTAGCATTCACGCTACTGTTCCGTTTTACAGGCATGTCTATTTCCGCCCTACCAGTGTGGCCTGCGCTTTAGCGAATAATGACGAGATCGTTTAACAGAGTACGCGGAAGCAGACTGTTTCTTCTGCTTCACGAACCTGATGTCGGAGATCCGCGACTTCTTCATCCGAACGCTGGACGAGACGGAGAGCGGCATCAACTACATGATGGGCCGGCTGTGCGGCTGCCTGCGCGTGCACGACCCCGCCGTCTGGGACCGCCTCCAGGCGCAGGAACTACGCCCGCAGTACTACAGCTTTAGGTAACCAAGTTGGTGTTCTTGACATACAAAACACTTACAACTACAGCTTGAGGGTTGAGGGTAGAGAATACACATTTGAGAGATTTTATCAAGTCAGCAAGAATATGTATGAGATTTATTTTCGATTAGGCATCTTCTTTTCTGGATATAGAAAATGTACTTAATTCAGTTAATTCATGGAACTTGACAAATCTGTCAGATGTGCATTCTCTCAGTGGCCGCACTTAAGGCTAGTTAAGGTATCACTTTCATTTATGATGGACGGCCGGGCAACTGCCACCGCGCACGTGAGACCGCCTTAAGATTTAAATAGTTATGTATGACCTTTGTAGTACAGCTTTAGATAAGTATGTTCTATATTACGAATACTGTTGTGCTATGAATGGTGTTAGGCGTGGATATGCACATTATTTTAGTGCACAATACGAGAGCGGGCAGACGCACACTAAAACAATGTGCATGTGGCATGTGCACGCCTAACACATTCATAGCAAAATGGTCTTCGTGAGATAGAAGAACTATAGTTATAGTTTGTATCTAGCTTTAGACATTCAGCTACAAGATGGGTTGGCCAGACAGGTGTCTGCGTGTGCGCGATCATGCCTTCTGAATTGCCGTATTAGGAATACTTCCTGCACCCTGAGCAAGACAAACTTTCGTATTATTCGATTCATACTCGATAGTTTTTCGTGTTAAGTGTGCAGTTCTCAAACGTAACGTGTTTTCAGATGGTTGACGTTGCTGCTCTCTCAAGAATTCTCTCTTCCTGACGTCGAAAGAATCTGGGATTCATTGTTTGCTGACGACAATAGATTCAACTTCCTCATTTATATCTGCTGTGCCATGATTTTGTGAGTGTTTTTAATATTATTATTTAATACATCCATATTCCATATTAAAGGTCAACCTGATATTATCATTGTACATACTAATAAACACAAATATCACCTGGGTAGATTTATTCATTAAGAAGACAACTTTTTACGGGAACAACATTATTATTGGAAGGACGAGAGCCGCGCGCGCTGTCAGACGCCGTAGTAACGTTCCACTCGCGCCCGACAACTAGTGTTGTCTCACGAAGATCAATTTTCTTCATCTAACACTACCTAATTTCTATTGTATTTAGAAAGCAAGCAAGTACTTAGAAAGTGTAGTAATAAATCTTAAATGGTACGGTTTTTGTTGAAATTCAGGCCCTCACCGTAGCATAACCACCGGAACACTATACCTAATATGTTAAAGCGATATTATTATGAAAAGATACGTAATAAAATATTATGAAACTATTATATTATCATGTTTCGGTGGTCATGCTACGGGGGCAAGACTATGTAATAATAAAATATATTGTACAGTTTTTATTGAACATGACAGATTATATACAATGTCTATGGTCTTGTACTAGCGATAATCGAAAGGCAGGAAATACGCCTAATTTTTATCGACAAAAACACCCACATGTTAGGTTCCATCCCCTCTCCTGTTGGAATGACCGCCATTTTAAATTGACTTTTTATTTTAGATGGCCATGCCGAAAAATATTAATTTCTCCGGATGTAGAAGTCCTATAATAATATCTAAGCGCAATCGAAAAGTCAATTTAAAATAGCGGTCATTCCAATAGGAGAGGGGGTAGACCAAAGACATTGTATATTATAATTTTTCAGATTAGTGAGAGATAATTTGCTCAGCGGGGACTTTGCGTCCAATGTGAAACTCCTACAGAACTTCCCACCGATGGATGTTTCTCTGATCCTGAACAAGGCCGCAGAGATAGCCAACGCGTAACACACGTGGTACACCGATTTTTGTACAAAGTTTATTTGGTTATTTTCTTATTTGTTTTTATGTTCCCTTTATTGTATAATTATGATCAATGGGCATTTAATATTTAGACTTTAATAGCAGTCGAATATCTTTAGTTACATTCCAATTTCATATTGGCCAAACTTGCGAGGATTGTTTATATATTTTTTATGAGTTACCAGATATTATTAGAAGCTAAGAAAATTATGAATTAATTACGAAAACTAAAACTTTTGAAATTAGTTTGGTAAGTCGTTGTTTTTACATGATCGTGTTGATTGTTCTCTCTGGGACAACCCAAAGAGGACCTATATGGCCCCAAAGTATTTAGTTAACTAACCAGTTTGTTAAACCTCTTTATGGCATTACCGTAGGATATTACAATCTAAATAGGAAACATTTCATCTAATCAAAAACACCAAGTTAATAAAACAAACCTGACACGCGACCTCGTAGACGAGATCGGGTTCCATGTGTTAGAATCAATGTAGGTATCAATATCAATACGTGTGTATTGATAAGCTTGTACTTGTACTGAAGTACATCGAATTAGGAAGCAATAAAAACAATATTCAAGGCTTCAAGCCCATTCGTTCTAATGTAGGTCCCGTTTAACAACATCACTATGATCTATGAATACGAATAATATGATGTTTCACTATTGAAAATACATATTATTAAGTAAATATTACTTACGTTTCACTATTGAAATGTATATTATACAACGTGTTACAAAATAACCCCTAATGCCGAATATGGTAGACAAGGACCATCAAACTGAATAACTTTTGCTATGGGACCAACTCTGAAAACGCGAAAAAAAAATCAGCTGTTTCATACATTTTGATATTTTCGTAATTAATTTTTATATGAAACAGCTGTTTTTTTTTCTCGATTTCAAAGTTGGTCCCATAGTAAAAGTTGTTCAGTTTGATGGTCCCTATCTACCATATTCGGCATTAGGGGTATTTTTGTAACACGTTGTATATTTTCATATTAGATCTGAAATAATTCACCCGAATAAAGCTTTTCTAAGATTAAGTTTTGAAATAAATTGAAGGAAACACCTACCTACTTTATGCTATGTAATACTTGTTTTAACCAAAGTACAATCGAAATATTTATTGATCTTTTCGCCATGCCATAAACAAAAATACGATGACTTTATTAAGAATTTTGTGACCTAGTTTAGACATTTTATAAAAATATATCGCCTTTATCAAATTGGGGATATAAATGGTCGATTGTCCAATAAAACGATGCAAGATTTTTTATTATTCAGCATTGCTAATTTACACAATTGACTGAAGACAATTTTGATAGCTAAGTATACTAATTGTATAAAAAAGTTCAATAGTTAATAAGAGTTTTGTACTAGAAACTTTCTTCTTGACAATAATAAACATATCTTTATCAAATAACTTTTTCTAAAGATTATAATTTTTTTGTATCAAGGTTAGTCCTTATTCTTTTCTTGTTAATAATAAACTATTTTTTCCGAATTTTTCACGTTTCTCCTATTATCGACGACCTCCGTGGTCGAGTGGTTAGCACCTGTTTTCATGGTGTGGCTATCTCTGAAGTCCCGGGTTCGATCCCCGGCTGGGTCAATTTTTTAAACTAACTCTTCCAGATCGTCTCGGGAGTGTGTGTGTTACCCCCCTTACCGACCCGTTGTCTTTGATTTCCATAATAAAAGTGCTTTAGGTACACACGACGGCACCTCAGACTATACATGTTGACCTTGAGACCGCCTTTATGCCCTACGTAATAAAAGCTGTTTTCGCAGTTTAACTGTATAACCTGACGTGCTGCTGTGCGTACTTTGGAATCAGAAATGTATGTGATGTGTCGTCCAATATTTATTTATTATTAGGTACTTACTTACACAGTACCTATAGGTTTTTACCTACATTATGGAAACTATATTTTACTATTGTTTGTAAAAATAGTTATCTTTTGTTGGATAAAAATATATATCAATTTAATTGAACGCAATAAGCATAATTTAACTCTTTTCTAATCTAAAGATTGTTTATTAATATGATATCACACCTACCTAACACGAGGTATCGACGAAGACTGTATTTTTATATTAGGTAGGTACATAACTTACGAATTTTGTAGATGTTAAGATTGTATAATAGTTTTTATTTTACTATGTTTTTTTTATTTTACGTACCTCTAATTTGTTATATTACCGTGTACCTATTTTATTCCTCCTTGTAATAAAAAAAAGTCTATAAAACATGTTTTTATCCAAACCTACTGCGGATGCGTTCGCGTAGAAGTGTTGTATTTTATGGAACTTAGAAGTAAAACTGACACTACTAAGGATTCAAAATAAGGTCCTGTCGTTTACTAACTTCACTGAGTACCTAATTACAGTGTCTGTACAATAAAACGGTTTCTGTAATTAGGTAAACTCAAACTTGACATATTAAATACGTCGAGTAGTGGCTATCTAGTATAGTAAGGCTGGGCCCAGACCTACCGGTTTCATTTCTTTGCTTTGCTGTTCTACTAGAACATGGGGCCGTACCGGCTAACGCATCAGTTTTCGGAAAATCTGCCGGGCTTCAACTTAGATAAATCGAAGTAAGATTTATCTGTTTTAAGTTGAAGCTTGGCAAACCCGCCGAAGTTCGAAAAGTTAGCCGGTACCGGCTAACTTTCTAAAAAAGGTAAATCGAAGTAAGGAGTTTCGTATTGTACTATTCGCCGAAGTTATTTAGAAGATATCGATTCGTGTGACATCATAAATTAGGGTTCGCTATTCGGTCTTGATTTATCTGTTTTAATTTGAAGCCCGGCAGACTTTCCGAAGTTCGATGCGTTAGCCGGTAGCCCCTGTTCAACAAGAACAGCAAAGTAAAGAAGTGAAACCGATAGGTCTGGGGCCAGCCTAAGGCCTACTGTCCCCGTGGACAATACCGTCTGACGACGAAGACGTTATTTTTGGCTTATTACTAAATTCGAAGTTGCCGAAGAACATAGGGCGCCATTCATATATAGAAAAAATATTAACTGTAGATTGTACATACGTAGCGGCAAGAAAATTATTAGTAGATGATAATGTAGGTATTTCACTCATTTTATAGAATTAGAAACTGCTTAACAGATTTTCTAAACAAATTTTGTCGTTTTTGCCGCCATTTTTACGAAAATAAGCATCAACTCATTATACATCTACTGTTCGCTATAAAATTACAATAAAATATGTAAGTTTTCTTAAAATATTTAGGTAAATAAATAAATTAACGGACAGCTTTGTAGAACTTGAAGTGCCGTTGGCTGTTACTCAAATCATAGGAAAAAATCTGCGCTGTTAAAATTAAAATAAATAAAAATACAGTAGCAAATATTTGCAAAACTTTGCAAAGCTTTCTGGCAGTGTTGGGACAAGAATAAAGAACCTGCAAATATGACATCAACGTATTGATGACTACCACTATTATCTTCTTCGGTGGACTGGCTTTGAAGGGTCCGATGAATAAAGTATAATATATTATTAATTTAGATTTTTCACATTTACAATGCTATTTTTATTTTAAGATTATTAATATTAGAAAAAAATCGTTTTTTTCTAGTATTTTTTCAAATAGCATTGTGAATTCGAAATGGAAATAGAGATGGCGCTGGCTTGCAGCGTAAGAGTTGATACAGACAAGTTCGTGCGCGACCCTCCTGCGGGGCGACAAACGTTGGAAGGAGGGTCGCGCACAAACTTGTCTGACTATAGAAGAAATTCGACGTCCCCAATAGTGACTCGGTAGCTCAGCGGTCAGAGCATTGGAGCGGATATCCAAAGGTCGCGGGTTCGATACCCGTCCGAGAACATGATCTGGTCGTATTTTTTCTAGAATATTATTTAGTATTAATAATCTTAAACTAAAAATAGCATTGTGAATGTGAAAAATATAAATTTAATAATTATACCCCTAATGCCGAATATGGTATATAGGGACCATCAAACTGAACCACTTTTACTATGGGACCAACTCTGAAATCGCGAAATAAAAATAGCTATTTCGTACAAAAAATAAAATCGAAAATATCAAAATGTATGAAACAGCTGACTTTTTTCGCGATTTCAGAGTTGGTCCCATAGTAAAAGTTATTCAGTTTGATGGTCGCTATATACCATATTCGGCATTAGGGGTATTTTTGTAAAATGTTGTATAGCTGTTTCATCTTTATCGATTATCAAAACATCTGGAAATATATTTCTTTCGAATGTGGGGGTATTTCCTCACATTAGTGCATTGGGCCGGAATCCCAAGGGTGCGGGTTCGTGTCCCGTCTGAGGTACTACGGGTGAGTCGTTTTTTTCTAGTATTTTTTCTAATATTAATAATCTTAAGTATAATATATTTATGCAAATAAACGAATTGAATTGAATAACTCCTGAGACGCCTTAAAAGATTTAATATAAATAATTACAATGTAATTGATTTGTACATATTCATTGATTGACAATAATAGAAAGTAAATATTTTATACAAATATAATGTCATTTTAATTTTTATTACACATACAGCTAATACATTGTAAAATATTAGAAATTGAACATATTACACATTAATTAAAGGTAATCTACCTTTACCTATGACGGGTAATGAGTAAGTATTTTTTTTTCTATTTTTATTTTCAACATCGAAGCACATTGTGCATCAAAGCAAATAGCTACCATTCAAAATATAATACCTTAATGCCAGCATTTTACTAAGAAATAAAAAACATTATTAAGGAACATACTTTAACTCCAGTTTTATAGGTAGTGTATTGTAGTGTGTTTACAGTACATTTTTCATTAACATATATTTATAATTATTGTATATATTACATAATTACATAGATACAATAATATATGATGATGAGAGCCATAACAATGTGTCCTAAGGATAATCCGAAGGAGAAATGTTTGTACAATTAAGTTATTTTTATTTCAAAGTTATTCGAACAATGTTATAACGAAGATAACGTAATTCTTGCAGTAGCACCAGATTTTAATTTGTGATTGACTAAATTCCACATTGTGATGGTCCTCATTATTGCAATATTATAACCAAGACTTTGTGCCCAAAATAAACGCACTTAAAATATGTTGGTGACATAAATAATAATAAAAAACGATTACTATTAACAAGCACCTATAGTAAGATCTAGAAATACGTAAGAATGTAAAATGAGATTGTAATGTAAAAGCTTTATCAAAAGCGTCGTCCGAGTTGACATCATGAAAACTGTGAAAACTGTAACTATGTTATGCTTATAGTAATATGGTGTGGCTTATTTTAACGAATGGACGCTTGCAGATGCTAAATGCACTAAGTCCTACTACACTTAGCACACATGGATTTTCATTTGAGTTTAAGAGTTTCTGCTAAAGCAATCGGGTGGAATTGAATAAATCTAAATGAAGCCTCCCTAGATGGAACTACACCACTATTTCGTATAGCGTTCACGTCTATTATTTACTGAGGCATTATAAATTCTACAAACGTCAGCAAATCTTCTAGAGCAGTAATATTGCTCCTTTGAAGATCAGGGTTGGTGCATTACAGCGTTCGTTCTAAGTAATATAAAACCTAAGCAATAGAATAAAAAATAATTTCTTTTTCCAAACAATTTATAAGTCAGATACCCTAACTATCATCTGCCTAATTTCCTATCTACCTTATCGATGCGTAACCTTGCGGATCGCACGCCTAATCTCCTAACAATCTTTACACGGGACAATGGGTCCGATTTTTTTACACAAAAATTAAACTTTCTCAATATCCCGAAATATATTATCTTTTCAATGGATTTTTAAGGAAAATAGCCCATTAATACTTAAATATATTTTATTTTCATCTTTCAATATTCTATGGTTACTTAGTCATGCACATAAAATGGCTTGCATCAAATTTCCCATCAGCAAATATGAGCACTCCTCTGTTTGTGACACAATCATTGTAAAGACTGTTATCACTAATCAGTTGCACAAGAGTACCTACAATCTTATATTTTATCAAATGAAAATACGAAATACAGTCTTAATAATTATATTTTAATCCAAGTCGCGTCTACATAGCGTTTACTGTGTAAATGCGATGCAAAATACAGGCTACTGAATTTAATCATGTCAAAACCATAGTCTCTGTTTTGAAATAAAAACTATTTACAGATACAAAATATGCGTTATTTATAAATAGTTCTTTAACAAATATCGCGAGTTTTATTTCAAGTTACAATACGCGCGGCACTCTGGACTTTCTTTTGCATCGTGAACGCGGACTCGTGTTTTCTCAACTGATTAGTAACAAATGCGATCAGAATGTGTCACAACACAACTTCGATTGTACAGTAACACACTGTTGGACGCAAGCGTGAATCCTAGAGGCGATACTAGATACAAACTAACAACAGTAGGGAGTAACAGTTCATATTATGTAATACAATTTTCTCTCTGTGGAACTACTGCTATAATAATAGACGGACAATGAACAAACACAATTAAAATCCTTAAAGTTTAGGTACACACACAATGATAATTATAGTGAATTTAAAAAATACCGTTCTCACACTTTATCAAGAGCCGAAGGTTCCAAAATATAATTTGGCCACTTTGCAGTGTTCAACTGAACATTATTTAATTCAACACAAATTTGCTTTACGACGTTCGTGGACTAGTTCGTTATTTCGTTTGGAATTACTGGTTGTGGTGGACACTGTAAGTGTCGGCCTAGGTAGTTCTTAATGCGTCTAAGAGGAACTAACATTCGTAATCCAGTTTTACATGATCAAGTGTAGTTCCACAGACTTATAAAACATCTGATATTTCCAATATTTCAAAACATTCGGTAATGTATTAATAATACTTTTTGTCATAAATAAGGATATAAAAATATACATTTAAATTATGTCAATAAACATTATTCAACTCAGATTTAACTTTAAAATAACATATTTTATTAAAATTATTATATGAATCATCGATTTGAAATGAGCAGAACGGCATAATAGTTTGGTAGTTACAATAGATTATTTGTTTTATACATATAATATAAAAGCTCTTAATTTGTTGCAGTGCAACTTTGTCGAGATTCTCTTATGTGAAAAACAAGATATTCCTATATAAACATCACATGCACCTCAGCGCGCTCGTCGTCGCTATGCAAAATACTTTCGTCTGAAATATAACTTTCAAAACTTCAGACTAGCTAAACAAAATAAATACTTTTAAGTTTGTACCCTAAAGTTTAATAAAACTTAGTTTATCATAAAAACAATCTTAACAGAGGAGAAAACGAAACCTCAAAAATTGTAATAACAAAGGGGGATAATAAACAGTGTAGCGTACGAGCCAACCTAGTGAGCGAGTAGTAGGTAGATGGATGAACACAGATTGTTTAATGAGTAGCTCGTGTGGGTGATGGAGGGGATAGCGGGGGTTGCTTACTGGACGACGCAGCACTTGCACTTGGGCTTCTTCTTGATGGTGACGTGTTCCGGCTGCTGCGGCTCGGCGGGCGGCGAGCGCTGCACCTCCACGGGCCCGGGGCCGACGGCGCCATTTTTAGTGCCGTTCATCGCCTTTGGCGTGCTCTGCTGAGCGGGGCTGGACACTTTCGTCTGCGGCGAAGGTGGGTTAGCCTATAGGACGATAAAGTTTTGTTAGTAATGTTGATAATGGCTAGAAAATTACAGAGAGCGTCCCATACAAACATAATACCAAAATGATTTGCAATTTGAGCATAATTAACTCTTTTTGTGATGTTATTCGGATTAAGACAGTATTTGTCTAGGTTTCTATTAAATAAAAATTCCAAAATACTAACCATACTTTTTTTATTATTTCATAAGGATGGATGGGGCATAACATAACCCATGCACCACACCGACCCAATTGCAAATGCAGATGGTACCAAACGATACGAAGTACGGAGGAGCTCGAGATCATACATTTTTGTCCCCACTGCCTGGTCACACACTTTTATTATCAACCTGCGATTGTAAATTAACCCCCGTGCGATCGTGTCAATCGATGGAGGAGCGATTTATTCGACGCGCACCCTTTTCGTTGCCTAGCCCTGCTGTAGCCAAGTTCACATTTTCAAATCTTCGTTGTCGCTTCTCTATAGAATGGTTAATGGCTTGATTAACATCGTGCGTTTCCACTGCATTGACATGTTAACTGACTTGTTAAGCCAACTTGTAAATTATAAACATTTTGACAAAAGTTGGGTTCTAATCTATCATTCATAATCATAAGACTCTGTTTGCAAAAATGTTTAAAAGATTGTTATTTGACTAGTGGAAACGCGGGGAGCGGATTCTAAGTCTATGGATTTCGCTAACCAACGATTTTAAAACGTCAGGTTCAGATATATTTCAACAGTGATGTGATGATTTGCAAGAGTGACTTTGTCTAGCGGGACTGGTCGTGAAGCTGCGCATCCACCTCATCGGAATCGGAGCGTACCGCGCGGACGGATTTGTTGCTTTGTATGGATTTCTATGGCACGGAAATACCGATGCAGTGCACGCGCAGTTTAAAGAGGATCATTACCCTGCAATACTCACGTTGACATTATTCGCGTGTGCCGGCTCCTCCTTCTCCTCACAGATGGGCAACTGCGGCGCAGCCGCCGGCGTCGGCGTGATGGGCTTGCCACACTTGATCAGGGAGACGATTTCGTCCGCTTCCCGGCTGAGGTCGCCATCCGGCCGGAACGGGTTATCCCAACCCCTTTCCGAGCTGAAAATAACCAAGTAAAGATAAAAGTTAATCTTTAGAGTGGTCACTTTACAAGAACTTATTAATTTTCTGTAACTTTTTTCAACAATGTTTGAATGATAGTGTGTACATTGTAAGGCTTTTGGAACCATTATGGTCTGTCTTTACCGAGTCGCTTCAGTTTTTAATTCAACTTGCGCCAAACGCAAGTAATATTGCCTACAAACCGTGCGCTTTCCCATTTGTCTTTCTGCCTTATAAAGACGTTTTTATTAGAAGATGCAAGCAGGGCATGCCACAGTAACGTTTTATGTATATTATTACCTATATGACTAAGTAAGGGCATGCGCTATTGAATCAATGAGGCATGACTCGTGTATTATCTATGCATGACTGTTGAACGCAGAATAATATTGAAAGCGCAAGAAAGCGACTGTGTCAAGATACAAATTTAGATTATCGCATATTCTGTGTCTTTACTGCAATACCAAGAATTTTAAAAGTTCTTGCCTAATACATAATTGCTTTGTACAAAATTTACAGTTCTTGCTCATACATCACATGCTTTGTATTAAATAAAAGTGGTAATAGCGCTGGCCCTTCCGGTAGTATTACCGCTTACTACCGACCGTGTACTAGAAATATATCATCCTATTGACTACAACAGCTTTGGTCGAAAAGTCGCAGTTACAAAGACATTGCATTATTTTTTTTTAAACCGAATTCATAAACAAACCTGTTGTTCTGCATCGACTAATAATAAAACGGATAACATTTCTGTTATATAAGGAAAAGGTTGCAAGGATTGTATCTTTAAGAAACTTGTTTTGATGAAGAAAACACGACGAGTCATAATTAGCATAATATTCATATGAGTGCGCGTGTACCAACAAGAAGTGGCAAACACTTCAATAAGATTGTTTACAGATAACTTTTGTGTACGCGAACAAATCATCTACGTAAATTGAAGAGAAGGTAGAACAACCAGGGGCCCTACCGGCTAACGCATTAAACTTCGGAAAGTCTGCCGGGCTTCAAATTAAAACAGATAAATCGAACCCAATCGGGTCAAAATGGCGAACCCCAATTTATGATGTCACACGAACATCGATATCTTCGGCGAACTTCGGCGAATAGTAAAATACGAAATTCCTTACTTCGATTTATCTGTTTTAAGTTGAAGCTCGGCAGACCCGCCGAAGTTCGAAAAGTTTTAAAAAAGATAAATCTAAGTAAGGAGTTTCGTATTGTACTATTCGCCGAAGTTATTTAGAAGATATCGATGTTCGTGTGACATCATGAATTGGGGTTCGCCATTTTGGCTCGATTGGAGCTCGATTTATCTGTTTTAAATTGAAGCCCGGCAGACTTGCCGAATTTCGATGCGTTAGCCGGTACGGCCCCAGATATAAGTATGTATATGATACGAGCGACGTCAAACCTTAAAATAGTTCATAATCAACATTAAGCACTCCCATGTTAACGTTTTATTGAATACATTGTATGGGCGGTGCAATCTAGTGACCCAATCAAGGTTCCATATTATGTGTTTAGACGCTTTGATGGTGGATAATAATAAAGCGTCTGTCGATGGCGTCATTGCGTTTAATGCCTTTACTTGGACGCGGCGGCTCCCAGTCACCTCACACTACCACTACTATACGATGCAATCAAACGCACTAGTTTGTTTAATCAAAGTTTGTGTTCGTAGCAGAAATCTCGTGTCTTTGTAATTAAGTAGCTGGCATAATTATTAGTTATAATAACTGATGAATTAAATATATCTGGATATAAAATACACTAAGAGTATTGACTGTATTTGATAAAAATTTGCTTTGATTGCTTAATATTTGTAAGTATAAAATACGGAAATTGACTGAAGTGCTGCCAACTAGCGCGACACCATCATACGAGGGGAGGTCAATAAGTTCGCGGAATGGAGGGGTTGGTGGGGACAAATTTACTCGTCCAGGTAGGCACCAGTTAAGCACCTCATTAAGAGTATATATACCAAGTTTGAACCTAATCGGGTCATTAACTTTTGAGTTATCGACCTGCAAACAACTAAATCGGGAAGAAGTCAGCCAGTATGGAGAAAATTGAACACCGTGCCGTTATTAAGTTCCTTACCAAGCAAGGAAAATCCGCTCAGACGATTTTTCAAGAGCTGTTAGCGGTTTACGCCGACTCTGCCCCTGGTAAAACCATGGTTTACAAGTGGCATGGTCTTTTCAAACAAGGAAGGGAGTCCATTGAAGACGACCCCCGCTCCGGACGGCCAATTGAGGCCACCACACCGGAAATCGTCGAAAAAGTAGAAAAACTTGTATTGGAAGATGCCCGACTGAAGAAGAAGCAACTTGCAGCAATGGTTGGAGTATCCGAATCAAGTATTTTAAATATCCTACATCATCATCTTGGGATGACTAAAGTCAGTGCAAGATGGGTTCCGAGAATGCTCACGCCACTTCAAAAACGCGAGCGTGTCGAGTGCTCTCACCAGTTTCTGGAGCTCTGTGGAGAGAGAAAGGAAGAAGTTATGGCCCGGATTGTTACTGGAGATGAAACCTGGGTTCACCACTATGAACCTGAGTCGAAGCAAGAGTCGATGCAGTGGCATAAAAAAGGCACACCTCCTCCAAAGAAGTTCAAAGTGTCACAATCGGCCGGAAAGATCATGGCGACTATCTTTTGGGATACAGAAGGTATTTTACTGATCGATTATAAAGAACGTGGTACGACTATAACGGGACAGTACTACGCTTCTTTACTGGAAAGATTGAAAGAAGCCATTAAGGAAAAAAGAAGAGGAAAACTGTCAAAAGGTGTGCTCCTTTTGCACGACAATGCACCCGTCCACACGTGCCATGTTGCGACGGCTGCTATTCACCGATGCGGCTTTGAACAATTAAACCACCCACCATACAGTCCAGACTTGGCCCCCAGTGACTATTATTTATTTCCAAAAATGAAGAAAGAGCTGCGTGGAAAGAAATTTGACGACGATGAAGAAGTCAAGTCGGCAATTTCGGCCTATTTTGACACCAAAGACAAATCATTTTTTTTCGATGGTATAAACAAGCTATTTGAGAGATCCGAAAAATGTATTAGGGTTAAAGGAGAATATATTGAAAAGGAAAAATAATTTGGTGTTTAATTTCAACCTCCTTCTCTCTCATTCCGCGAACTTATTGACCTCCCCTCGTAGATCATGTTGTCGAATCAGCCGATCAAGAGAGCACTTTCAGATAAGCAAATAGAAAGATTGTTGAATAATACCTTATTCACATTTTCCACTAATGTCGTAGCGAGCGTGTTGTATCAAGCCTAAAGGCTTAGATCGGTGTACCTAATGCGTAGACGGACTAAGGGCCGATTTCACCGTTCACAATAGAAACCGAGTTTAATATAACTTAGTTCTACTTAACCGAGATCAGAAATTCGTTTGGATCGCGGTTTACGTCGCACCGGTTTCACCGGCTTCATTTTGATAAACGTAGTTCAGCTTTGTCAAAGAATGAATAGTTGCATTCAAAGTATTGCGATTAACCTTTTGGGCGCTACGCCATAAACGCATTCCTGTGTCCTGCACGCCAGAGCATAAAATAAACAAAAATATCTACGAAAAATATAGTGCTGCCAAGAGTCGATAAATTATTATTATTATAATTTTTGTACTATAGATGTCGTTGGCGCACCGGGCTCGCACGTGCTGGTCAAGTATAGACGACTTTGGCGCTCAAAAGGTTAAAGAAATTGCCCCTTCATAAATCGGAAAAAAAATACAGATCACGATATTCTTCAATCAAATGGTCAGAATGTAAAGTAGTCATAATCGACTACATATTGGCATGTAATGACATTCAGGGGTCGGGGGTCCCAGGCGTATGTAAAACCTCAGTAATAATCTCGAGTTGCTTTCAGGAAGCTGACCTCCTAGGGTCAGGACAGGTAAGTACATTTCACATATATGCTCTTGTGAATTTTGTTCCTTATTCGATCGATATGAAAACACAAAAAAATAGTTCAGGTAATGATGGCTCCTACGACCCTGTTCACATTTATGTTCAGTATGCTATCAATATGCGATCGATTTATTTTTGCGATCGGAGGTCATGTTCAAAATTCCACTATTTCTTTCTATAAAATAAACAAACCGTCGAAAATCGGCCGTTCAGAAACTAAGTTCAACTTGATCGACGTTCAGTAACTCAGTTTAAGCGCGTAATCTGAGGTTAACTCTGATATAAAAAAAACACGTTGAATATCCGCATAAGGCTGTGGCCACATGACTATGGCTCACTTCTTCTGTACTCGTGGTCGTGGTCAATCAAGTCAGCAGTAGCTGTGCTGAGGCTTTTGGAAATGGTCAACCTAGCTATCTACACATCCAATAATATACTTACTAATGACTAGAGACCGGCCTTTCTATTGTCTAATTTCAAAATCTTTCGCAATCGCTTTCACGATGAAACACATTGATGCTTCTTTTTGGCAAAAATAAAAACTTACCAAAGAAATGCAGCAATGTGTCGGATCCAACTGTCAAATGAAAGCGATTGCGATAGATTTTTAAATTAGACAATTAGCCCCCGGATTATATGCAAATGCATATTGCATATTTAATCCCTAATAACCGTGTCTTACATGATGTGGCGGCTGAAACAGCGATACATCTGTGCTGTTCTGTCGGTTGTATGCGGCTGTCATGTCAGCGTTGATTGGGACTGAGAACTGAGCCGAATAGAGCGCGTGCGACTTTTGTACGGGCGGTGGTGACACGCACGGTGGCCGCGCCCCTTGGTAAAACAATATGCGGAGTTTTTCTGAACTATTAAGACTATGGCTCACCTGTTCTGTCTGTTGTACGCGTCAGTCATGTCGGAGTTGGCTACGACTGAGAGCAGAGCCACGTAGAGTGCGTGCGACTCTTGTGCGGGCGGAGGTGACACGCACTGTGGCCGCGCCCCTTGGAAGAACGATACGCGGACTTTCTCCGAACTGTAACCAGTACATTTTTTAATGTTATTATTGAATTGATAAGTTTAAGCAAGGCTCTTTACAATAACAACAATAGTGAAAATTCGCAAGGCTATTAATTCATGAAATATTTTACTGCACAGAGCTTTCTGAATCACAGCAAAAAATTTATTAAAAAAACAATTCAGTATACACAGTTTAAGTAGCTCTAGCTTTAATGATAAATAGCAAAAAAAAACATTTATATGTACTATTATTACCTACCTATAAAAATAAAAGCTATTAAGTTTAACGCTGAGGAGTTTAGAAACGCTAGCCAATCGCAAAGTACGAGTAATTGACGAAGTTTCAAAGCGATGCCAAACTAATTTCAATACGTAGTAGGTACAACTGCAAACATACGAGATGTATGTATAATGTGGTAATTTCGCCTTTGCAATACACGCTGATGTCGGTTGGAGACGCAGGCACGGTAGCAGCACATGCATTAATTCTGAAGGTGATTCACTGATGGCTCTTCTTTTAATAGTGGCTGACTATGTTCAACACCCACGCCTTCTTTAACGCCGATGCTGAATAACTCGCTAGCATTTGGAATACTTGATTTGGTTAGGTAATGTTACTAAATAGCTCCGGAACTGGACGTTATGTAAATTATTTTCATTTAAAATCCTAGCTCGCAAGCAACTAGTACATATCTAAAAACTAGACTAGAGCAACACCTACATGTCTGTTTAGCATTCCTTCAGTCAGTCACAATCAAGAGTAGGTAATAAAATAAAAATTCTGACGTCACCACCGCATGTGCTCCTTTAACGGTAGATGATTCAACAACTGGGCAAAAATAGAGAAATATCGCACAGCTTAATTGACATAGACTCAAGGCCGCATACATTGGATTCGCGTTACAAACTGAATAAGATTAAATGGAATACCAAACATCATTATGTTATGATTCATCAATTCCATGGCATTTTTGTAAATATCTCTAACCTTGTCTTTATAAATATTGTAGAAGTTGTATGTTTGGACACAAGGGCAGCGGATGAAACTGTTCATAATGAATTAATAGATAAACATACAGAATAGTGCTGCTCCAATTGTTAAAAGAAATTAAAGGACAAAATTAGAATATTTACAAATGTACAAAATGCAGTTAATTGTGGCGAATTCGATTTGTTTGTCTTTCCAGGAAAACACAAAGGATATTGTGATCTGCTTGGGATCGGCTGATGTTCTTTTTAGCCCCTCAGGAAACATATTTATTGCACTATTAAGCAACATTGTCTACCACAAGTTATATGTACTATCTACTAGAACGGAGAGCAAAGAATCATTTTTGAAATATAGTGGCCATGTAGTAGGTATAGTGGTCCTGTAGTAGGTATAGTGGTCCTGTAGTAGGTATAGTGGTCCTATAGTAGGTATAGTGGTCCTGTAGTAGGTATAGTGGTCCTGTAGTAGGTATAGTGGTCCTGTAGTAGGTATAGTGGTCCTGTAGTAGGTATAGTGGTCCTGTAGTAGGTATAGTGGTCCTGTAGTAGGTATAGTGGTCCTGTAGTAGGTATAGTGGTCCTGTAGTAAGTATAGTAGTCCTGTAGTAGGTTTAGTGGTCCTGTGTAGGTTAAATGGTCCTGTAGTAGTAGTCCTGTAGTAGCTAATGCATGAATTGTGGTTCATGATAAGTTAGCAAAAAAATTCTCCACAGTGTGTGCTCTAGTATAATTACGGTCTGTTTATCCTTACTTTTCTTAATTTGGTAAACAATTTTCACCCAAAAAATCATTTATTATAAAATACAACAAATGGTTCTTTCCACATAGATTACAAAGGAAATTACTTATCTTTAAAGACAATTTGATTTTATTAAACAACAATTTTAAATAATGATTTAATTTTAAAAGATATGTCTTTCAAAACCTGTTCTAAATTGGACAAGTAAGGATAAACAGACTATACAGCTTGTCCAAAATAACTTGACACAAATCATAGACGATGAAGCTTGCGCAGTAGCAATTTTCTGTACAAAAATTATAGAGCACAACGCAAGTTACCTGGTACTAAAATATGGGTCAAGTTATTTTGTGCGAGTTGTACGTACCTATAATCTCAGTGTTAATTTGTTTACTGCAGAAATTGGTCAATATTATATTATTAAATCAACAACAACAAAAAAGAGCAAAAATACTACATAGATATAACAAATTTGAAGTTTTCTTGGAAGTTCAGGATTTAAAGAACTAGTAAGTCTTTAGTATGTTTGCATGTGGGTGGGCGGTTGAAGATCACTCAGTTCAAATAATTATTACAATAGATGTCAATTGCTCTAATAATAGGTTTCAATTCTGATCGGCAAATGGCTACATTATCACCTAATTGATAGAAACCACTAAGGTTTTATGTCTCTAGCTAGAAACTGGGTCACAGCAAATGCACTTTACTACATAGTGTCATGATTGATGATGTAATGGGTAGGTACCTACCAACAAACCTAGCTTTGACCTATATTTTCAAAGAGATCTGAAAATGTTTATAAATTACAAATTGATTGTCAAATATAAGTAACTTAAATGAAAGTTAAAGGCAACAATATAAATATTTGAATTTAACAATGAATTATATCTCTTTCAGATATTCGCAAGCATGAAAATTATAAGTGTTTGCTATACAGCTTAGATAATATTGGCGAGGTTATTAAAAAGACAAATGATCTGCTGATACAATTTAGTTAAATCTAATTTATCTAATCAATGTACCTATTTATAAACATGAACAAAAGTAATTAAATTAAACAAAAAAACAAATGACATCTAAACACCAAAATCAATTAAAAATGTTGACCAACTGGATGAAAGATAAGTATATTACCTTTAACAAGTTCAAAATAATGTACATAACCCTAGTTAAGCACTTTAAGTAGCTAGAAAGTACTTTTAATAAAGTTTTAAAGAGTGATCACAAAAATTTCTGGAATTATTTTACATGTTTTTGGGTAAGGAAGTTTGGTATTACTGAAAGCAGTAATAAAATATAAGTTGCATTGAGATTGAGATATCTGAAATGAGAAATGTGCTCTGCTTAATGGAAATAATCAAACAAATACTTAAATGCAGCGGGGTTATGGGTCAGTCTTTGCTCATTGAGTACGTAAGTACTTCGTTAGCTTGAATTAACTCCACAGCCGGGTAGCGCGGACCCGCCCTAAGCTGTGCCGCGCTGTTCCCGCTGACCATTGATAGTGCAAATTATAAATAGAGCATTAGAGGTTTTAAAACGTTTGCCAATTTATGTTTACTACATAAATGGCGCGTAATGACCTTGTGCTCCCGACCGCTGCTGGATGGATCCGAAACTTTATGTTTTTAGATCACTCCTCGTGACGTCATGTTGACCGAATTCCCACAAGAAAATCGCAAAGGAAAGGATGTTCTTTACAACGCAATTATGTGATATAGAAACACTTTCCATGCTAAAACATTACTTTATTATAAAACACCAAATCACTCAATCTGTAAATAATCGGCAAGTGAACACACAATTCGCAACACAACGTGACAACAAGTATGACGTGATTACTGTAAATAACATACCTTTCTAATATTCACTGATTACTGTTATCATATAGGTACTACTACACTACACACTGAGATAATAGTAAATTGTTCCCGTTTTAATCACTAGTAATTAATAACATCAGCGCAGTTTCGCGTTGGGTTTGGTTCTTTTTCGACGCTTCTTTATACAGCAGTGTTTCCCTCTACAATACAAAGAACTACTACATCGATCTCTCTCGCTCGGAATCGGAATGAATGGTGGTGGTCGCGCACGGCCGGTCGTGGCGAATGGAGCTTATTCTTGTTCGTGTTCGCCTAGCTAGTCTGTGGCCTAGTGATGTAACGAACGAACGAGCGATGCTATTCGTTATCGTTCCTGCCTCACCACAGTCATTGCGTGATTTATTGTTAATGTCAAGGGGTTTAACGGTTACAAACATAATAATAATATGTTTCCATAGGCTTTACTATTGATGAATTTTTGTAGTGAAATAAAAAATAAACAACAAGTGCGAGACAAACTTGCACCGTGTGGGTTGTCTAAACCATGATGATTTTCAAAATTTTTCTTTGTTTGTTTTTAGTTCAACGGGAAATACCTACCACATAGATTTTATTTTATTCTGAAATCAATTAAGCGACTCGGGCATAATATACATAGTCTAGGTTTGTGATTGAGTTGACCTATTTTTTATTTTTTTTAAAGATTTATAATGCGTAGGCACTAGGCAGACCCTAGTTTAGTTTAGTTTATAGTAATCGTCTTCCTGAGAAAAAGGGTATTTACAAAATTATTAGGTAGGTATTTATTATTTTTACTTTGAGGGCTCCCCTTTTTTCTTTTGAGTAGGTAAGTAACGTGTGGGGGCGTAGATTAATTAGAAGAATGTTTTAAATCTATATAATTATTTACTATTAGCTTTTTTACTCTTATTTCCAATTTTTCAATTCAAAAAATCAATATCGGCTGCCGTCCATGTCTGCGCACCGTGGCTGTTCTTTTTTCTTTTCAAAACGAATCAAAGTCGGAGACTTGGGGTGGTGATGTGGCCATCACCTCGCAGCTCGCAGTGTAGAAACATTAGACGAACTCTAAAGTACCTACCTTTATTTATTTTTATCTTCCGGTAAATACCTACTTTACGTGTACCCTGCCGCTAGGTGAGCGGACGGGTTATGTGGGTCTCTCCCTCCCATCTCACCCGAATGGGGGGCATAGGTGTGTAAAACCGGAGTGTTTGCTCGCTCTGACCGCCAGTTGATCGTGTGGCTATGGTTGCCAGGATGTTTGGGATTCGTCTGGATTCTCCCGACATTTCAAGTGATCTCCCGACCCGACTCCCGACAAATCTAAAAATCACCCGACTAACAGCTTATCCGAAAATTCTCTAGAAAACAATAATTAAAATTGGCGCGTGCTTTCACTGTCAAACGGAACGGTGGAGTCGAGGCGGGGCCCGTGTGCCGTGGGCGAGTGGCGGCGCCTCGTGGCTCACTTTGGCACTTTGGCAGTAGCATGCGCGATCACCTGTTACCATGGCATTCATGACGGACGGGAGGGTTTCTGCCCAATAGGTTCTGCCTTTAAGACACGGCGCTGTTGGGTCCAAGCTGGACACTACCAACGTGGCTATATCTTCAACGGCACCGCACTAATAACCTACCTTTTTGTATCCACTCCACAGCTCGAAACTGTTAACCTACTTATGTTGGTAGGTAGGTACCTACTTACTTTTCAATTAGGGATATCGAATTTTAGGTCAATTCAATATTTGTAAGGTTTCTTTACTTTGTGATTTTATCATTTTTATAACCTTCGTTCAACATTGTTTCGAAGGATTCAATTATTTCAAAGTTAAAAAATTCATAGATTTGCTAGTAACTTGCATTGTATTGATCGATCATTGTCATCTTTAATGACATCGATTCATTTATTATTTGTCTACTTACCTATCCCTTGCAATATTATAAGCCGTTCAAAAGAAAATAGGGCCACTATAATTGTGATTTTCCATACAAAAGAGCTACAGCTACCTAAATAATTCTGAAAGGTATTTTTCTGATAAATTGTGAAAAAAATTTGCGGATTTATAGGAAACCGACCGAAAAATTCTTGGCGAATAGGCGAAATTATACGGAAAATTCGACAGTAAAGATGGCGAGTTGACTATTACAGCTAATTCAAATAAAAAATCTAATAGAACTTATGTATCAGATACCTTTCAGAACTTAGCTCTTTTGTATGGAAAATCATTGGTGGTCCCTATTTTCTTTTGAGCAGTTAATTATGTAGTTAGGATTATACATGTTGTCGTCGTAAAAAGCTATAATTATCTGGGTTTACCTATTTATTAAAAAGGTAACTGCAAGAGAAAATAATGAACTCTCTTTATTATTGAACAAGTTTATAGGAAAATAATTATCCTACCTACTATGTACCTACACCAAAAAAATATTAATTTCCAGTTTCATGCCGAATGCTGTTGGAAAAACAAAAAATAATACCACCAACACCATCATCTAGGTCTTAGAGCATTAATTAATTAATTAACGCTCTAAGATCTAGGTAGGTAGTTAGTAAACTTAAACTCCCAGTTAGGCATAATATACGCGACAGTTTAATTGGGTTCTAACTATTTTTAATTTCTTTAACTGTGCGCTGTTGAGCTGAGAAATGAAGCTCGACTCGACGCAGAAAAAAAACAGAAAATAAGATTCAGATTAAAATAAAAACAGATTAGGAATGGGGATGGGGGCGTACTATAAGGATTTTATATTCCTATACATTGATTCCCTTCATGATAGAGAGTACTTCTGCCAAATATTTATTTTACTAACACAATACTTCGCAAATGCTGATGCTCTATCTAGCTAGACTGTAGAATATACTTACTCAGAGAGGGGAGATGCACTCAATGCTATTATTGATTGCGGGAGGGGGTCTCACCTCACCTACTCACTACACATATACTTAGTAGGTACTGCTTATTTATTAAAGTACTTAATACCTAGCTTTCCGCCTGCAATTTCGCCCGCGTGGACAACAGATTATCGATTCTATCGGGCGGAGACCCGTGCTAGCTTTGTAACAACAGTATGTATGGTAAGTGCATAACATTTTTTTATTTGCCTGTTTAGCGCAGCGATCTAGGCGTGAAAACGTAACAGACAGACAGACAGACAGACAAAGTTACTTTCGCATTTATAATATTATTATTATTATCTAATATATACTATAAATATATTATACAAGGTGTTACAAAAATACCCCTAATGACGAATATGGTATATAGGGACCATCAAACTGATTTAAACTGAACAACTTTTACTATGGGACCAACTCTGAAATCGCGAAAAAAAAATCAGCTGTTACATACATTTTGATATTTTCGATTTTAATTTTTGTATGAAACAGTTGTTTTTTTTTCGCGATTTCAGAGTTGGTCCCGTATTAAAAGTTGATCAGTTTGATGGTCCCTTTTTACCATATTCAGCATTAGGGGTATTTTTGTAACATGCTGTATAGTATGGATTCAATGTGTTATCCTACATTCATATACAGAGTGAAATCGAAGTCATTGGCAATCTTGTGAACTAAAGAATCTAACCACGATATTAATAATAACTTTAGGCCAAAAATTCTGAAATCAAAGTGACCAAAATTGAAGGTGCAATAAACAAAAAAAAATACAAAAAGTCATATCATAAGTAAAAAATTACCGATGTTAAAAAAAATATGGAAGTAACGTTAATTTATTTTTCTGGGTGTTCATTTTGTTTCATGTTTTGTTCAATTTTATGTATTTTAGCATAATTAGGTAATCTTTAACATTATTGTGATTTTTTAATGTTTATTTCACCTAGAATTTTTGGTCACTTTCATTTAAGAATATTTGGCCTAAAGTTATTAATATCGCGGTTATATTAAAAGAATGACTTCAATTTCATCCTGTATAGTGATCTGTGGTGTTACATAGCTAGTCATTTCCATGAAAGAATTACGTAACAACTGTATTACTCACGAGACGCCTATACTTCTTACGACTGAAATCTGACGAAAATTTTAATATAACCGGCCAAGTGCGAGTGGGACTCGTGCACGAAGGGTTCCGTACCATTATCTATAAAAACGGCAAAAAAAAAATCATGTCTGTTGTATGGGATCCCCCTTTAAATATTTGTTTTATTTTAATTTAACTATTTATACTAAATAGTCTGTGAATATTTCAAGCGTTTAATTACCTGTTGCCGTTATCAATATCGAGCAAAAACGAGTAAAAAAATTCACATTTGTTGTATGGGAGCCCCCTCAAATATTATCTATTTTATATTAATATTTGTTGTTATAGCGGTAACAGAAATGCATCATCTGTGAAAATTTCAACTGTCTAACTATCACGGTTCATGAGATACAGCCTGGTGACCGACAGCGGAGTGTTAGTAATAGGATCCCGTTTTACCCTTTGTACGGAACCCTAAAAACTAAAGAGCCTTCTTTATTCATACGGTAGGTCTAGGTAGTGATTCGCATACCATACTTGATTTACGTCGAGCATTTAGGTTGAACCGTGTCCATTCGAGTTATGGAAGTTTATTGTTCAACTTTTGTCAGAAGCAATATTCCCAGGTTTCAAGTAGCAATCACATCCTTGCTCCCTTGAGTATTTTGATATTGTTACATGCGTAAATAAAAAATATCCAAATAAAAAAATATTCTTTGAAAACAGCTAGTACACCCAATCAAATAAATAATAGAAAGTCATTAATAAGTACGGTACGGCTAGGAAATGCAATACCGGGATACCGGGATCCATACTGGAATCCCGCATGCTCATTGTTTGAATGATCTTGGTCGTAAATTGAACGGGATCCTGCGCGGGAATGCGGGATTGAACAGAAGCGAATGCCGTATGTGTTACTCCAGCACGCGGCCGTATGTGTACCTTGAAATCGGCTATAAAGCCTAAATAACGGTCGTAAACGTAAAAGAAGAACGAGCGTTTTGCACTGCTCTGGTCATAACAGTATGTAAAGCCAAGAGCCGTTCAGCAGATGAAATAATATTTTTTTTGAGAAGATACTATCAAAATAGTGTTTAATTGTCTACTTTCGAATACTTTTATTTAGGTGAGCATAAGCATAATCTATTTATAATTGTCTTTCTAAGCATTAGCCATCAAAA
Source organism: Catoptria pinella (assembly GCA_963556745.1). NCBI lineage: Eukaryota > Metazoa > Arthropoda > Insecta > Lepidoptera > Crambidae > Catoptria > Catoptria pinella. The sequence goes on along the minus strand of OY750758.1, from coordinate 12,027,779 downwards.
GTTACGTTTTTTCTTAAATTATTTACTTCAATTAAGTATTTCCGAAGGTTGAACTTGTTCATAATTAATTAGTAACTTCTTCTATACCTGCGGGATCCCGCGTATACCCGGATACCGCGGAATTGAAAATTCCTTGCGGGATTGCATTCCCTAGGTACGACCTTTTTCGCTTATAAACATAGCTGCTGTTGTGGGCCACTTTTTTAGTAAATTCGGTCTAGAGATTTAAGTTATTAAAAAAATGACGCACTATCTAACACATTCGCATTCATTTCTTATTTTGAGTTAAAACCCAGATCAGCAAATTACCGTACTTTTAAAGCTGTATTAGTAACTAGTTTTTAGGTACCTAATTATTTCGTAGAACATACATTTTATAAATCTTAGCATTTAGGTAAGTAATAAATGAAATGAGGAAAGGTTTAAATTTTTATTCCATAGTGTTAGTATTGACGGAAAAAAGGAGAAATATTGCAATAACTGTTTCTAGTAAACGCTGCTATGCTAGATCTAAGGCCCGTCATTTACAGTCGGAATTTCATACGGAATTCTGAAACAGAATATCGATAGTTAATGTATCAAAATTTCGAACAGCAGCGTGTAAAGGACGTGGTAGGTCCATCACAGATTTGTATGGAATTGCTGCGTTCGGAATGATTCCGAATCAAAATTCCGTCTATATGTGGCGGGTCAAAACTTGACTGATATTCTGAAATGAGATTAAGCTCAACTCTAGATAACAGGAAAAAATATGCAATCGTTCTGATGAGCTCTACGTACCTACCGATTGCATAGATAAAAGTAAGTAAGTACCTAACTATTCCATATAGTACACATGAAAAGAGGTTACAAACATTTAATATTTTGGCTAACATCGAATTTGGAATTGCAAAACAATGCTGAATCGTTGAACTGAAATCTTTCAACAATACCGTTGAAGCGCGCTACTCAAAGCCCTACTGCAGGGCTTTGGGTAGCGCGCTTGACTCCTTTGTTATAATGATTTCGCTTTGACAACGATCGCAAAGCACCTCTAATGAAAATCAACATACTCATGAAATGAATACAACGTACTCGTCTTCGACGGGCGTGTAGGGGAAGGCTGTCTCCTGCACTTTAGGGAGGGGGCTGCTCTCCGGCTCCTCCTGCAGCGGGCTCTCGTAAATCAGGGTCTCCACCATGGACCCCTTGGAGCTCCCGAAGGACACCCTGCAGACAAAATTGAAGTCTTAGCACTTTTAAATATACCATTAAGTTCTAAGGGCTGATTAAGTAACTCTGTTACTAACAATTCTCGATTGAAATTGATTGAAACCGCAGTTACATTGCTGCTTTAAGTAAGATAATTGTCACATTGGTTCTTAATAAAGCAGCAATGTGACTGCGATTTCTGTCAGAGTTGATTGCAACAAAATTGGGGCTGGTAAAGTTAAAAAATTAGGGGGGATAGTGGCTTGCCGCGGACACACAGTTTGTCCTAATAGATAAGTTGGTATTAGTATGAGTTTATCGGCTCAAAATTCACTAACACAATAATACGTCTAAGATTGTTCGTTTTCCAGAAGTAGACAAACGAAACTAACTAAAGAAAGAAAAATAAAATATTAGGCAAGCTAATCTGGAGCCAACGAGTAGACCGATTCAATGTGTCAACAAACCCGTGTATTATGATCCTAAAAGTTAAATAAGTACTTAGCTGTGTCTAGTTAGGTTTTAGGAACATGTCTGCAATCAGTTTCGATTCGTCTTAATCCTAATAGTACCTGTACATAGTACCAACTAAGCCACTTTTACCTGTAAGCTCAATTTAGGAAGTGTTTATTCTCATAATTTTTATGACATTTTCAATATCTGCGATTTTCGCAGGGTGGCGTGGCGTGACCCGGTCATTTGTAACGAGGTAATAACAAAATGATGCAGTTCCTACGCGGTTGATGACGTAATATTCCTAGATGGCCTCGAGAGCTTCCCCGTGACCTAGAAAGCTGGCTAGCGCATTCGCAATAGAGTTAGGTCATTCAGGGCTGATCTGATAACCACAAGCAAATAAGTAGATTTCATTTCTCAGAATTGGCTCTTGAGAAATCTGCACTATACTTAATTAAAATGGTCAACTTTCTATCCGTTTGAGCGCTATCGCTAGTTTAAAGTAAGCAATGGAAAATTGAACACATGTCGCAATCGCAACTAATTATATAAAAACGTAATTTTATAGATTACTGATTATTTTTATTACCTGTCATATTTAAATGGAGGGCTCTGTTTAAAAACAATAATAAAATTGTATATTAATTTCTTAGAATTGGTTTTTGAGAAATTATGGTAGTTAGTAGGTTAGCTTACTCATAAGACTAAAGTTATCAGAAAATGCTACAGGCTGTGCTCGTTTTCGGAGACGCGGGGCGTCGGATGTCGCGTGCGGACGTATGGCGCGCAACGGAAGGGCGTCGGATTTTTTTGACTAGTAGTACTATATAGTCGTACGCAAAAAAACGCAAATTTATGTACAGGGTAGCAAAACTTATTTTTGAGCCGCAGTTCTTAAAAAAATCTCCCTCAGGAGAGGAGTTAAGGTGTCATGTTTTATTGTAGGTACAGGAAAATATTTTTATTGGTCTTAAATCTATCGTGTGTACTGAATGAAGGGGCTTTTTGGGTTCTAAAAGTATATCACATGATTACATTTCAGCCACTTGTTTTAAATTAACAAAAAAACATTTTCAAAACAAACCATTTTTGGACCGTAAAATATACCTCAAAGGACATGTAATATTCTCATATGTAAGAAAGCAATTTTCAAAATAATTACATATAGTATTTGGTTTCATTGTAACAAAGCTTTTACAAAAATGATTAACTACGTATGATAAAAAAGTTACTACTGAAACCTATCGTGTTTATCTGGACACTATTTCCCGACAGAGTACTCGTCAAGACGTACCAAACGAGCCCAAACTCGAGTTTGCATAGTTTCAATACAGAGTTCCTGTGGCCTTTTTCCGGGTTCATCATCAGATGAGCTCAATGGCATCATAGTATTACATTGTCTTCTAGTTCTGACCTATATTCAAAGTTTCAAGTCTAGCTCATCGGAAAGTTAGTATAATATCGTTTGCTAAATTTGAGGACAAACAAATAAACGAGAAAGCAACCTAATAAAAATGTGTTAAAAATGATATCTGCATACCCTCGAAATACTCATCTACGACAACATGGACTTCATCGTTTGAGGAAAATCTCTGGCCACCTAACCATTTCTTCACGTTTGGGGACAAGTGGAAGGCACACGGGGCTAGATCTGGGGAATAGAGTATTCATGGAGTTTGACGACTGCAACCATTGATGAGTGAACAGGGGGGAACAAAAATTTTTCACGACAGAGAAAGTTGTAGATCCTCTATTCATAGAAATATAGGTAAAGTTCGATTCAAAGAGCATTTAGGGCCACTTTTACGAAACACTTAACATGTTTAGTAAATATGTTTAAGCTATGTTAAATACATTTAAGGAATCAGAGTCTTTCACCACTTACTAAACGTGTTCACCGAACTGTCAAAGTTAAATGCCCAATTTTGGTTGTTTAATCTGCTAAATACATTTAAGAGCTTGTCATGAGAAAGAGAGGTTATGTGATTTCTTAGTTTATTTTAACTTGATTTATGAGACTTTTTGTGGGATGATGATGACGAAGAGATAATAGACTATTTAAATAGGCCGAGAGCATTGCGATATATCGGAGGCAGAACAAATTTTATTGAAACTATGTCAGACAAAAATATGTCACATCCCTAAACGTATTTAGCTAAACAATGGTATTTCAGATGTGGTGAAAGACATACTTAAATATGATTAAGTTAATTTTGTTTAACGAGTTAAACAAAATTAGTTAAGCGTGTTTAGGAGATATTTAAATAAGATTTGGTAAAAGTCGCCCTTAGTCACTATAAGTTTGATTAAATATGGCGTTCTAAGTTCAAAAATATGTCAGAACATGGGTAATGGCACTGGTGGTGTAATATAGTACGTATTTTAAGGTTGGTAATGTGGCGCATCTTTTTTAAAGTTTGTTTGTCACTTTGGATTGTATCATGCATCATTCATCATTACGCGTGTAAAATCACTTCTCCGCAAACGCTCTCATACAACTTTTCTGTAAACAAGTACTTTAGGGTGCGTTTCCACTTGAGCTAAGACGCAAAAGATAAAATAAAGCTAACCTTTCTATGTAAATATGACACATCTTTAGCAACGTAGCGTAGTTTACTCAAGTCAAACCACATCCTTATTATTTTGTGCTACAAAGCAAAAAGTATATGAAACTAGAACTGTTTTGGTACTTAAAAATCTCATGATCGAAGATGTCAAGCCATAGAGGAAAGTAAAAAAATCAAGCAGTCATTGATTCGACACGTCAACTTGACGTCAACACAAAAACGTGACAAAAACTGTAATGTGCATCTTTAGCTACGATCAGAAATATTTTATAGTAATTTTATGAAGAGATATTGTTCATCGAGAAACCAAGTAAACATTATTTAAAAATATAATAATCAAGTTCCGATCTCTCTGAAATGTAAGTGCCATTTAACATTACCTACCATGATCAAAGCTCCAGTTTCTCTTATGGATGTATCGTATCTGTTACTTATAGCTACATTCCTGACATTATAATTTCAACCGATGTGCACCGACAGCAGCATTCCGGATCAGCTTGAGTGCTCGTCTCTTTTTCACAAGCTATCAACTGACCTGAGCGGGTTTGGTCACGGTGTCTGACCTCCCCCAACCGTTCAACGCGCCAGGCGACATCACTTTATCACAGAGCCACAGAGTTTTCAAAAACCGGCCAAGTGCGAGTCGAACTCGCGCACGAAGGGTTCCGTAGCATTATCTATAAAAACGGCAAAAAAAAAAAACATGTCTGTTGTATGGGATCCCCCCATAAATATTTGTTTTATTTTAATTTAATTATTTATTTTAACGTGAATATATTATAACTAAGTATTCTGTGAATATTTCAAGCGTCTACCTTTTGCCGTTATCAATATCGACCAAAAACGAGGAAAAGAATCACGTTTGTTGCATGGGAGCCCCCTCAAATATTTATTTTATTCTGTTTTTTAGTATTTGTTGTTATAGCGGCAACAGAAATACATCATCTGTGAAAATTGCAACTGTCCAACTATTACGATTCTGGTGACAGACGGACGGACAGCAGAGTCTTAGTAATAAGGGTCCCGTTTTACTCTTTGGGTACGGAACACTAAAAAACAGGCATGATTGTTTAAAAAGGCATGATTGTAGATGAAACATATAGAAATAAAACATTTAGATACTAAGTAACTAAAATTCTTTTGATAGCCCCATTAACTTAGTATGAAATATCTACAAAAGACTTGGGAAATTACCTATTATTATAAATAATAATTATTAATTATTTAACTAAGTAAAACGTTCATTGGCCACAAAGTTATCTAGTTAACATAAAGTACAACATCAATATTAAAAAATAAACAAAAACAAACAGAATAAACAAAACAAGTCACAAAAACAAAATGTGCGGCCAACTAGGCCTCGGCTTCAGATGGTACTACGACACAAGGCCGTCGCAGCACTGGTATTCTGGTACCTACTTAAGCATATATTACCTACGTAACGTATTAACAATAGGTAAATGTAACACAACAATCTTGCCTTTTTAAAACCTCAGGGCCCGCAAAACAACAGTTCTTGATTTGCGCCAGCAATTAAGCAATTCGTGTTAATTTAACCATTAATTCAATTGATTGGAAATGTCTTCATCCTGCACTTCCGTCTGTCCGTCCGTACCTATTAATAGAAATTAAACATTTTTTAATTCTTTCCGTAACCTCAGCCCAGGAAAAGTAGCTCATTCGATAATTATAACAAAATTTAAACCCAAAGCTTTAAAAAATACTCATGCTTATATCCTAGTCCTAAATTTGATTGGATTGAAAATTGATTTCGACTCTCATGGGTTTTTACTTTGGAAAATAAGAAAAATACTCAGGAATATATTTAAACATTTATCAATTAGATATACTCTTCAATAACGTGTAACCCGAAGATGACCAGACTGAAGATATCAGAGGAAGTATGAAAGACAATACAATCGCCGAATCCGAAAGAAAACACTATAGTCGGAAAAAAGCCACAAGAAAAAATTTAGGTACCAACACAGATAAGACTAAAAAAGCAGAAAGTGATCATTTACTAACAAAAAAAACTGGAAAAAACACGTTTTTAAAACGAACTAAAAAGTATAAATTTTTGCTATTAGTTCGTTTTTTATAGGTACCTACTTTTTATGTTTTTAGTCCGATTTTTTCACTTTTTAGTTCGTTAAAAACGTGTTCTTTTTAAGTTTATGCTTAATACGATTAGTAATACCTACGAGTGTGTTAGGTACGTAGATTTAGGGATGTGATATAGAAAAAAAATGTACTAACAGCATGTAGCTGTTTAGCTGTCCTCGTGAAAAGTCCCTACTACCTACTTATAAAAAAGGTATAATGTTTATATATTTTCATAATGTATTATTGATGTTGATAACGATGAATGATCACTCGAGACCTTTTTTTCCCTGTAGTTGAAAGGAAACTGTCATTTATCATGACTCGTCAATGGTGACTCTGTAAAATTATTTCCTTTGCTTATTTCTGCCTGAGGTGAGGAGCTTATTAGAAGTATAGTTGTCCCCATTAAAAATAAAACTGGTGATGAGTCTGATAAGTGCGATTATCGCCCTATTTTACTAGCAACTATCTAGCCAAAAGCGCTCGACAGCCTGCCGGATTCAGTCTTAGAAAAGTATCTCAATTTACATGATGCACTTTTCGGATTTCGGTTCGAACTTTTAACTGATAGTGCGATCTTCAGTCTAAAGCATACCGTCCATATATCTATTCCTTTCTTATACCAAAAACTAATACCAAATGGTATTTGTTCATTATCGTTATAAAAACTCAATGCCCAACAAATACCAAATTTCAAAATTTTTAATATAATTTCTAATAAATTTGGTATGTATTCGTTAGGATTATAAATTTTATAACGGCAATAAACAAATACTTTCGGTATTGGTTTTTGGTATTCGAAAGGAATAGATGTCCAATATTACACCGAGAGACAAACTCCTGTGTTTGCTAGTTTTTAGATCTCTCTGCGTTTGATCTCGTATCGTACGATATGCTTTAGATTAAAATGAGGGAGAGACGGATTCCAGCAGAGTAACTGAGTATTTTTCAATACTGGTACCTTAATCAGACCAACAGTGTCAGATAGGCGAATAAATTCTCAGCAGCGTATAGCTTGGAGTGTGGGGTGAGGCAAGGGGGATATACCCTCACCCAAGCTCTTTAACTTGTACGTTAATGAACTTATCTTTGGGCCCAGTAGCAAGAGAATTGGATGTCGTGTTGATGATGTTAGTATTAGTATTATTAGCTTTGCCGACGATATGGTGCTGCTGAGCCCGACGGTGAGTGCCCTCCGAGAGATGCTCAATACCTGTGAGGAGTATGCGCGATTACATGGCTTGGTTTATAAAGTCAAGAAGGGCGAATAATGGTTTCCAAGGCCGTGGGTGCCAAGTGCCCGGATAAAGTCCCCGCGCAATTAAAGCGAGTGCATGATTTAAAGTATCTTCGGCACATTGTAACCAACGACCTTAAAGACCTAGCTGATGTTGAAAGACAACGTAGGGCACTGGTGGTTAGATGGAACATGTTGATCTGCAGGTTTGCGCGCTCTAGTAGACAAGTGAAAATTACACTTTTCAAAGCATATAATAATTATATTGTCGGGTATTTTATACGTACAATATATTATCGATACAAGCAGACAGAAACAGACCCATTCCCACTGGCAGCATCCGTTCACGAGCATGACGCATGAACCAGCCATCGTTTCGCTTAACCATATTAGAGGGAACCTAACGACCTTCGCCTCACCGTAGGGGAAATTATACAGTAAATTCGACAGTTAATTCGGCAAGTTGACTATTAGAGCTTTCGAACAATATCAAATTCAAATAAAATCAGATTGAAATATGGTGGCCCCCTATTTTCTTTTAAACTGTATATAAGATTAGGGATCTACTCAATCTAGAAAGTGACTCCTTTTTTAGAAGCAAAAATGATTTCTTTGTTCTGTGTAATTAAGCAGCATTAGCCGAGATCTCGTTTTTTTGCTGAACACACGTCGCATTTACTAGCTTGTAAGTTCCGTTACAATAGCGTTCGTGGTTGTATGGAAAAAAATATGAAAATTTTAGTATGGAAAATGCAACTTGTTACAAATTCTCGGAAATTTCATAAAACACCAAATTTCCCGGTCAACCTTTACGACTTGGGATGATAACCAAACCACAAAATTCTCTGTCTTATTGTGACAAAACACTATGCAAAACTAATTATCAATTCATTTTGTACCTTATTCTTTCAAGAACAAAGGTCGACGTGTTTAAAGGCTCATAAGGTCGGTTCTCGTTCGGCGGTACAGTCGGCTCCGAATTATTCCATTATCCTTTCTTTCACTGTGCCGATGCCGGGCTGTTATTAGCTGCTAGATAGTGGCCAATTGACCTACTTTCTGGTGCTCTTTTGTTTTAAAGATGAGTACACAAAGGGTGCTGCTGTTGATGTATAATTAAATTAATATAAAAGCGAGGTACAGAACCATGAATAGTTTTCAATAAAAAAACTTTTTTTATGTTGGCATTTGGCATCAATAAATTACCTACAATACTTTGAACTTGTATGATAGAATGTACTATTTATTGACCGAGCGAGCACGATACGCCAACGCATCGAACTTCGGAACGTCTGCCGAGCTTCAAATTAAAACAGATAAATCGAGCCCCAATCGGTTCAAAATGGCGAACCCCAATTCATGATGTCATACGAACATCGATATCTTCTAAATAACTTCGGCGAATAGTACAATACGAAACTCCTTACTTCGATTTATCTGTTTTTGAGTTGAAGCTCGGCAGACCCGCCGAAGTTCGAAAAGTTAGCCGGTAGAGCCCCTTTCATATGTAGGTAATCCGTCTGTTCTGCTCTATAGGTCACATTTCTCAATTAAATCGATTCTCATGAAATGAGAGAAGGTTTGATAATTGACCTAGCAAGCGCGAGCTTAGCGTCTCTGTTCCAGCTTGGGCCTGATAATAAAAACAAATCAGCTTCAAAATTATATACCTCTTAAAAGCAAGAATTAATATTCAAATCTTTAGATACCAATATGCCAATTTTAATAAAACACGTCAATTAAAAATAGGGTAGGGTTGGAGGATAACTTCGTTTTTTTTTTAATTCTAAAAGGCAAACATTCATTAGAGGTGTTTTATTATTAAAATTAAATTTAAAAAGTCCCAATCACAGAGCCACTAGTTTATACTGTGCTATTACTACAGAAAAGTGAGCCACACTTGGTCGTTTCATAATATTATTTTGTTATTCCTCTTGGTCTCAATTTAATTAGCATGTCAGTAACTTTTCCTGCCATGCCAAAAGTCAGCTGCTGTCTATTAATATCTTTCATAATTTATATTCCATCCAAAGTTGACTTACAAAACCGCACGAATAAATCAATTTCATAGTTTACAAGTTTTACAACAAAATACGTTGATATGTAATAGCCTTTATAGTAATTAATTACTTATTAGTTAATTATCTGCTCACATTTAGGGCACGAACCCTTTACTTTAAAGGTAGCTCAATTTTAGGCTCTATCTTCACTCATCACTCAAAAATATTGCGTAAAATTTTATGAAGTTTTTGATCTAGATAACACCATATCGATTTGGTTTGGAAATGTATTTTACTAGTATGTACCCAGCTTTATAGTTAAAGTTAGTGTTGTTCCATATCCTCAGCGGCACCTGCTTAGCATTCCATCCGCGAGTGGCCCACATAAGCATAACTCATAAACGTTTTCTACGATTGTTATTACCTGCTACCTGCTGCCAGTATGTGTATTGTGCAATAAAATTTCCTTGACAAACAAATCACAAATAGTTTTACGAACAAATATTTGGAATTAGTTAGCTATGAAGGTTAGCTTATACATGCGTTATTGTCAATGTTCATTGACCGAGCGCGCGCTAAGCGTGAGCGAAGCGTCTCCGTTTCAGCTTGAGCAAATATGCTTTCGTATGTCTGTACGGCTGTTTTCATCTACGGTCGCATTTCTCAACTGATTCTGATATTTTATAAGCAGGTTCGGTTTTTAAAAATAACAAAAAATATCGTATTCCAGCCATTTTGAAAAATGTTCAAAAATGACATAAACGCGAAGTCTGCAGATCACAGATCCACTAGTTTTAGATAGATCAACAGTTACTATTATCAAAATGTTTTTAGTAGATAATGTAATAGCACTAATTAATTAAGTTGTACTTCACTGATAGAAATAAAATCTGCAAAACATAAGTTGCAATGAGTGTTAGGTATACCTATGAAATTACCGACATTTTTTCACAAACAGAAAATTCTCATTCCTCATTCTGTTAGCAGAAAATGACCACTTTATTTGTTGGCTAAGCCAAAATTAATTTTCGCTTAACCTAAGGAGAAAGTTTGCTTAGTGTTTAAACATTTATACATAAACGTTTTGTAACATTAGCGTTAACAGTTGATAAACAAATTAGAAAATGCTATTATGAATAATTGAAAAATTCTCCATACAAATCGTAATTTTTTAGTAAAGACCCCCCTTACTACGATTGTATAGCAGATGTATAGTTACACAATGGTTACATACTCTCTGTCAAACTATTTAAGTTTGATATTAAAAATAAAGGGACCAAACACTGTGTAACTATACATCTGCCATACAATATTTATTCGTAAAAGCAATTAAAGCCCGACTGCGATTAGGATAATACATTTCATAATATCAATAAATCATTTGGATTAACTACAGAATTCTGCACAAACTTGGGAAATAAAAAAACACCACAGAAAAAATCTGCATTTTCGCAACTTCAAAGGATTTAAAAATTCCTCGTAATTTTATCAGTGGTAATCGTATAATGTATATCAAATTATATACGTATAGCGCTTAATAAAAACATTTAAGAGTCCGGCGAACAGTGAGCTTCCCATAAATAATACATAATACCAAAATGATTTGCAATTTGAACATAATTAACTCTTCTGTCTTATTATTAATCCTGTCGTATTAACTTATCAAAATTCTCAGCCTTTATTTTAACTATTATGTAAAACAAAGTAGTTATGTAGAATAAAAAACATAAACTAATTACCAAATATATTTGCATAAAGAAAAAAATCGGGCAAGAGCGAGTCGGACTCGCACACCGAGGGTTCCGTACCATCATCATTCTGAAAAAGTTTACTATTTAGAGACATCGTTTTATTTTTCCTGTAATCTTTACATAAACTTCTATCACATTAAATGCTCTTAGCATTAAGTCCGCCTTTGTACCATACTCTGTGTATTGTTGTGCAATAAAGATTAATAAATAAATAAAATAATTTCAGAGGGCGGTATTTTTTTACATTTTTCATCAAAAGTCGAAAACTATACGACCTAATAAATAAAAAAAATTTGAGAATTTGCAAGCAGCGCTCTTTCGTGTACCCGCAATTTTATTAAGCAGATCCTTTAGAAACGGCATTATTCTATGTTTTTTTTTATTTAAACGATGTCTGTTGAAAATCTGAATATAAAAAATTTTAACATAAAGAGGTACCTACATTGAAGATAAACATTATTGATTTCAAAGCACATCCCTTTAGGACTCAAATTTTACTTCGTCTGAAACACCCCTTGTGTGTTGTAAAAGTGTTTGTGTATCTACTTCTTTGTAAGACTCTATAAGTAAGTAGCTATGTGCACTAATATCTTGGACGCTTTGCACCCATGTTGATTCAGCGATATAATGTTTACACGGAGCGAGGTAAGGACAACGACCCGGATAAGTGTACCGTTTCAGTAAAGACTTCAGTTGAAGAAAATTCAATTTCTTGAAATTAAATAGGTACTGTGATCAGCCTTTTATATTGATGTCTCAATCAATTAAACTTTTCAACAAATTATTTTCTGTTATAGGTAGGTATGTGGATTTTAAACGATAGGCAAATAACAAATAATAATACTTATGTATATACAAGGTGTTACAAAAATACCCCTAATGCCGAATATGGTATATAGGGACCATCAAACTGAACAACTTTTACTATGGGGCCAACCCTGAAATCGCGAAAAAAAAATCAGCTGTTTCATACATTTTGATATTTTCGATTTTAATTTTTGTATGAAACAGCTGATTTCTTTTTAGCGATTTCAGAGTTGGTCCCATAGTAAAAGTTGTTCAGTTTGATGGTCCCTATATACCATATTCGGCATTAGGGGTATTTTTGTAACACCTTGTATTATAGCAAATACCCAATTCCATAATATTTAATATTATAAATACGAAATAAACTATATCTGTCTGTTACGTTTTCACGCCTAGACTGCTCGGCCGATTATGACCAAATTTGGTACGGATATACGTGCGAAGAAGCTGCGTTAAACACCGTAATAAATTGCTTAAACAATTAAGGCAATCGTAGGGTATACAGCTTCTGTGGGAAATCATCATTCTAATATTATAGGTACGTACCTACCAACAGCTCTTGAGTTTGCGCTCAAAACAAATCACAATGACAATATGTCCAACACAACAAATACAAAATTCTCGACTGGCTCGACGTTGTTAACATATTCGGTTAAGTCCCACTCCTCAACTGGCGCAAACCATTCGGTTCTGTTGCCTACCAATACGTGACGTGACCCCTTAATCAGCTTATATTGGTTAATAAATTATAATTTTGGCTGTGGGACTTGTTACGTTGAAATGACACAATGCAGTGGTTGGAAGTAGGTACAATTAACACATTAAGGTTTAATATCATTGGAATTTAATGTTTTGGATACAACCTTGGGCTGCTATTACATCATCTCCGGTGCTCCGGAGTGATACATGCTTCGCAACAGTACCACCAGCCAAATTGTGAAAATGGCTAAGCTGAGCAAAATGACATTTATTATTCTTTTTTGAGCGCAATAGCAAAACATCCCAGGTTACTCATACCTCGGTTTAGTCCTACATAGATTCGGTTCACAAAATTGTACATAAACAAAGAAAAGATTTTTTTTTCCGAAGGACACACTTTGAAAAGTTAAGTTATAAGCCGTAACCAAAGTTCGAAAGTTTTGTAGGTTTTCGAAGCACTACGCAGTTAGTACGGGTCTTTCTGAACTTCGAACTTGGTTTTACCACAAGCAACACCTAATCCACCCTGCGTGAAACTCCTTTAAAGACCTGAAAATAATAACAAAAACAGCTTAAAAATTAAATACCTCTAAAAAAGCCAAAAAAGCAAGAAATAATATTCAAATCATTTAATAAGACACACTTCTTTTGAAGTCGGGTGGGGCTAAAGGACAACTTCTTTTTTTAATTCGAAACCCGACTTCATTAAATGTGTTTAATTAAAAATGATTTTAATATTATTTCTTACTTATAGGTATTTAATTTTGAAACTATTTTTGTTTTTATTTTCAGGTTTTCGAAGGAGGTTTTTACACTAACTTTTTTGTGGTAGATATGTAAGGGTCTAACTATTTTTTAATTTTATATAATTTTTTCAATGACACATTGCCCATAACTCAATTTCCTACGCTGATGTTCGTTTTCAAGGAATTCCGTTGTATCTTTGTAGTCGTTGGATTGTCATAAACGTACCAATATCTCAATCACATAGTGATATATATATAAATATCCTGTTAGACTTTGAGGAGTTCTCTTGTGTATCTTCAAAGTCCAAGGTCCAATATCAATGACATTGCCACTCTTGAAAAAAAATTATCTAAATCGATTCATAAACAAAAAAGTTACTGTTATACTTGTAAATCCGTAAAAACTCGTATGATGGTAAGCTAAGTAATTGATATGTTTCAGGATTATGAAAAAAACTACCTGTAAATTTTACAGGACTACGCCTGAACTTCTTTCAGATAAAAAAATAATTATTCAAATCAGTTAACAACAGCTGGTGAAGTTATGGTAAAACATCATATAAAAAAACCGTCGACTTGAGAACTTTCTCCCTTTTTTGAACTCGGTTAAAAAACAGAACAAATGCAATTTTAGCGACCTTACGCGACTTTTGTGTCTACGGTGACAAGTTATTTTCCAGTTTTCTGGGTGAGAAAAATTAGGAATCCAATATTTTATTTATGATTTTTCCACTAACTGTAAACCATTTTAGTAGGCGTGATATTGAATGTGTTTGCTGTGCAATTAAAGCACTGTTTGCGTGTTTGGTATCGCTGGCTCTGTTTGTAATTTTTCAATTTGTAAGCCTTTTTAGGGTAGTTGGTGTAAATGACGATCAAATGTATTTATTAAATAATTGCATGCATGCGGGCTGCAAGCACCTGTCGGGTTTCGATTAAAATCGATTCTTATTATTACACGTCACGTAAACAAGCTGACATTTGCAAACTTTTGTTATGAAAAGCTTTAGGCGTTGTCTCCACAGGCGAGAGAATCACGACGAGTAAGCGCTTCTTTTATCGTCGCATCGCCGCGATAACATCGCCGTGTGGAGACGCATTCATAGAGCGTATATAGAAATACGTGGCACGACGTTAATATCGCCACGATTCTCTCGCTCGTCGAGATGGCGCCTTAGGCCACGAACACACTGAAAGGCGGCTCGCTCAGCGCCTAGACCTTAGCGAGTCACCTAGCGTGTAGCGACGTGAAAGGAATTTTCTATAATGTTCGCAACCGGCCTCGAAGGCGCCAAGCGCACAGTGTGGCTGGCTGTGAACATTATAGAACGTTCCTTCACTTCGCTGCACGCTAGGTGATCAAGACTAGGCAGTAAGCAAGCCGCCTGTCAGTGCGTACGTGGCCTTACAGTACCTACTCCATTCAACTTGTCACTTTATTTTGCTCATCACAAAACTTTGTGGCAAAGCTCGGTGGATGCTTTGTGGGGTAAGAGTCACTTGACAAGCAATTACTATTGTACATGCACCCTTAGGGGACCGAGGGCTCGGTAACATTTCATAAAATAATATAATATTCGATTTATTTATAAATAATAAATAAATCTGAGATTTCCATCGAATAAATAAGATTAATTGTATGTAAAAGTACAGAAAATAGGTAAGGCTTTGAAAGGGCGTGTGGTGTAAATAAACATTACAATGTAATTACCTACATTTATGTTGTATTTAAAATATTCCAAACAAGTCACACCAATTATTTTAGTCCAAAACTAATCAAAGCTTTTTCTGTCTGAACAACAGATAGAAATATATTAAAATAAAAATTAAAACATCCATAACTCGGAAACCAATATAGGCTCTTTGTATTTCTAAGATAATATTGTAAACCTTTGGATAAAGAGGCAGAATTACTGCCGTAGCGCCAAGCGACCGATAACCTCTATACAAGTTGTTACAAAAATACCCCTAATGCTGAATATGGTAATATAGGGACCATCAAACTGATCAACTTTAACTATGTGGCCAACTCTGGAATCGCGAAAAAAAAATCAGTTGTTTCATACATTTTAATATCTTCGATTTGAATTTTTGTATGAAACAGCTGATTTTCTTTTCGCGATTTCAGAGTTGGTCCCATAGTAAAAGTTGTTTAGTTTGATGGTCCCTATATGCCATATTCGGCATTAGGGGTATTTTTGTAACACCTTGAATAGTGAAATTCACAAATTATTCTGTACAGACTTGGAGAAAATGGCGAAGGAGTACAACCCGAAATTCGACCCGAACACAGAGGCGTTTCAAATGCGAGCGCAGTGGAAAAAGACGGACAATTGTAGGAAACAGTGGTTCGACAGGTGGAGCTGGCTGCTCGAAGAAAGAAAGTAAGGATATATTTTAACTATCAGACAAGGAGACGCCGAAAATACACTTAAATAAATATAAATATTTGACAACATCACGTACATTGCTCCGATTCCAAAGTAAGTAGCTAAAGCACTTGTGTTATGAAAATCAGAGACAACGGTGGTATCACAAACACCCAGACCTGACCCAATATAGATAAGCTCGTTTTCTTAATTGTCCCAACCGGGGATCGAACCCGGGACATCAGAGATGGCGACACCTTGAAAAAGCCGGTGTACAAAGCCACTCGACCATGGAGGTCGTCACTTAAATAATATTGGCCCTTCAAATAATCGCTAATGTTCATAGCCGATCTATTCGTCTCTAGACTAATACAGAACTATAGACGAGTGCGATTAATTTATCAATGCACAACTGAAGTGGCTAACTTAACTTCAGTCAGAGAGTGCTTGCGTTTTAATCTATAAAATTTACTCTTCGCCGTACATTCTCGAGTGAAGTTGCAGGCGGATCACTGTTTATTGTCAATTTAGTCGCTTTGTATGCTTGCACACAATTTATCATCACAATTCGTCTATGGGCAAATGTGTAGAATGCCATATTGATAAAGAATTGTTATATCTTAGAGCTATAAGAAATTAATGAGTATAATAAAGATGTGCTTTGGATAAAACAAAAACAAACATCACTATCCCATTCGTAAGATAATAACAACAATGCATAAGTATTAATTGCCCATTGTAATACTACTAAAAGTGTAGCCAGATTTATGCAACTCGTTCTATGATTAATTAATTCAATGAATTATCGGCTTTTAATATGCAGTGATATTTCATACCAGATTTTCCAAACTTAATTGATTGATTGACACTACTCGCTACAACTGAATACCATAATGTGAAAGAATATCTCCTGGAGATACTGTTTGTGTTATGCGAAGACATCTGATGAGAAAATGTCTTCATTTTCCCACTTTCCACCTAGATACGTCAATCAACCTATAAATAGAGTGTTAAGGTTAGAGTAGCCGATGGCCGATGGTCACGTCACGCCCACATGTCCACATAAAAATAATATTATTTATTGATTGGCAAAGAGTCCATAAAGCAAAGTGGGTTCACTCCAGTCTTAGGGACAAACCTACTTAGTTCCGACATAACATATTTTCTATTCATTTGCGGAGAAGTTAAGTGAATTAGGCTGGCCCCAGACCTACCGGTTTCATTTCTTTCCTTTGCTTTTTTAGTTAAACAGGGGCTACCAGCTAACGCATCATACTTTGGAAGGTCTGCCGGGCTTCAAATTAAAACAGATAAATCGAGCCCCAATCGGGCCAAAATAGCGAACCCTAATTTATGATGTCACACGAACATCGATATCTTCTAAATAACTACAATACGAAACTTCTTATTTCGATTTATCTGTTTTATGTTGAAGCCCGGCAGACTTTCCAAAGTTCCATGCGTTAGCCGGTACGGCCCCCTGTTCTATTAAAACAGCAAAGCAAAGAAATGAAACCGATAGGTCTGGGGCCAGCCTAAAACAAAGTGGGTTAAACTCCAGAGTTTTAGGGACACACCTACTTATTTCCGACATAAATCTCAATTACATACTTTCTATTCATTTGCTGAGAAGTTAAGTGAATTATGACTCGTGGCGAAATGGAAAAATAATATGCCAACTTTTTATCATTTACTAAAAACACACAATATGATCAACTCTATCAAGAGTTTCTAGCGCAATAAATTGAAATCCTGTTATAAATGATGTTTTGTAATATGCATGACTTTATAATCACAATAACTGCTTAATGAAAACTGAATAAGGCCCTAAACGTACAGAACCTTATCGTTTAATTAAAATTAATAACAAAATACAATACATTACTATATGGAATTCTGGATACATTTTCATCAAAGAATCTCTGATATAACTAGAACACAACACTATTGTGAGTTTGTCTGTAGTGCCATTGTCGTAGTTACCCATGGGACTACATAGACTTGACAAGGTCAACCGATACGATCTTGAAACCATGTGATGTATACGAGTTCTATTTAAGAGTTCGAAAATTTTTCCTTCGCAAGTATGTTACACATAAAACAGACGTGTTTATTGCTAGAAAAGAGATAAGCATACTTATATTTTTCATAGATTAGATATGTCGAAATAACACTAAATTTTACACAATTTGAAGTTATTCTTTCGTAGAGGACGTCACTATTAATAATTATACTGTGACTAAACATAAAATTATGAACCCTTGTTTGCACAGTTGCTCTTTTAAGCTGTTAAGATAGAAGATACCTGCTTCACAAATTTTTGTATATCTATACTTTTAATAATGTTTTTTTCTCGATACAAGAGCATCGGGCGGAAGTCAATTAAACGTCAGAAACTAACTTAAGTATTTAAGTAGTGTTTCCCTATAAATCTATAAATTAGCATTTAGTTCCGACAACTGCACACAACACAACTTTAGCCCAGTGGCCAGTTATGTTTTACTAGATCTAAGTATCTATGATCTAAGATCTGCTCACATGCTTGGGGGCTATGGTTGGGTTCAAGTTGTACAAAGATTAGTACTTGTTTTATTATTTGTTTTAAAGTTAAGATATACGCCTCCGTGATAGTTATTCCATGGCAAACAATCCTACCTCGTTTGGAGACATTTTATTGTAAAAATATTTCAGCTGCTTATCATAGTAAAGAACTTAATAACGCCGTCATTTATTATTATTATATTGTTTATTGATACTCAATGAAGAATATACTCGATCTGTAGCATTTCTATCAAACAAATCCAGTTGCCAGATGCGATACGACCATATCCCATTTCATTGAAACAGATCTGCACCGGAGCATGTAGGTATAAACCCACTATCAGAAATTGCCTTTAAATAATATTAGTGGTAGCCATATTCATGAACCAATGGCCGCGATAAACTTATCTTCCTTTCTTTAATTCGCTTGAGATAAAGCAATTGCCAAGCTAAGCTACCGCAATAACATCAATATAAATTGAACATCGTCATTGGCTCTTATTCATTGGCTCTTATTTATAACAATCTTCTTTAAAAAATTCTTCACTAAACCGGAACAAATAATATATATTGCTGATACTGGATCACTGTTGGTATTTTCCTTTTTAAAATAACTACATATTTTTTTCTATTGACAGTATCAATAAAATATTATATTGATCCTCGATTGTTGCCTAAGCCCTCTTACGCACTGGTGGTATTGACCGCGCGGGCGGCTGACCGCGCGGCTAGCCACTTTTTCCATTTTAATATGCAATCGCTTGTAATCGTACGCGCTTAACCGCCACGAAATTTTATATTAAAAGAGAGCTTTATCGTTGAATTTGTACGGCGGAACTTCAAAGTTTTCAGAATGTACTTACCTATGCTGTTCGTTCAATACTGCTGTCTCCAAATTATCAAAGCTACTTACTCCGGTAAGGTAAAGCGTGTACTATTGCTTATTCTGCGGTTATACCGCTATCCATGGCACGGCAGCTTACGCAGGGTTGTCATTTATGGTACCAACCTAGGTTACGAACACAAAGCTCGAACTTCAAATTATAATAATTATAAACAATGCGTTCACAAAAAAAAAAAATTTGTTTCGCTATTTATTAGACACTTAAGATTTTTAAGGGTTGTGTGGTATTATTATAGAGTTCCTGAGGCCTTTTCCCAGCTCCATCATCAGACACTGAATACTATTTCCCAACAGAGTACTCGTCAAGACGAATCTAACGAACCCAACTCTATGGGGTTGCATGGTTTTATTACAGAGTTCCTGTGGCCTTCTTCTGGCTCCATAATCAGATCTTAGACACTATTTCGCAACAAAGTACTGGTCAAGACAATTCAAACGAGCCCAAACTCCATGGGGTAGCATGGTTTTATTATAGATTTCTTGTGGCCTTCTTCCGGCTCCATCATCAGACCCTGGAAACTATTTCCCAATAAAGTACTTGTCAAGACGAAGCGAACGAGCCCAATCGATGGGGTGGCATGGTTTTATTACAGAGTTCCTGTGGCCTTCTTCCGGCTCCAACATCAGACCCTGGACATTATTTCCCAATAGAGCACTAGTTAAGACGAATCAAACGAGCCCAAACACGATGGGGTTGCATGGTTTTAATAGGTATTGAGTTCCTGTGGCCTTCTTTAGGCTTCATTATCAGACTCTGGACCTTATCTCCCGTCAGAGTACTTGTCAAGACGACTCTAACGAGCTCAAACTCGATTGGGTTGTATGGGTTTATTAAAGAGTTCTTGTGGCTTTCTTCCGGCTCCATCATCAAATCAGCTCAATGACTCCTATTGCATTGCCTTCCAGTTCTGACCTATGTTTAAAGTTTCAAGTCTTTAGCTCATCAGAAAGCTTGTATAAAGTCGTTTGCTAAATTTGTGGACAAAGAAACAAATAAGAAATCACCCTAATAAAAACGTGAAACAAGACCTTTCGCCATTAAGATTAGCAAAATGTGGCTGTTAAAGCAAATCTCGAAGTGAATTTGAATATCCGAATAGTAGCAGAGCAGCATAACCCTAGATGCATCAAAGTGCTCGCATTCGTCACGGAAATGAAATTTGTCATGCGGAGCCAATGTCAAACACGATCGGCATCGGCCCTCGTTCACGAACGACGTCTTTGACCGCTCGGTCGCCATAAAGTATAGTGCACAAACACTAAATACCCAGATATTTTTGGAACTTTAATCTTCTCTATTTTCTGTGACAAGATCTGCAAAGATCCTATCAATAATTGAATTAGGTTACCATTCATCATGAGGTTTAACCAACGAATGAGTTTAGATGAAAGAGAAAATACGTAATATTGGTACCGTTTCCTCGAAAAAATGGCAATTTTTCAGGTGCCATGTCGGCTGGACAATCATTATTGTATTCGTTGTTGCTTATGTATTCTGTGGTTGCGTGTCAATTCCGTCGAAATTGTGGCAAAATTACTTGACAATTAAACACTTTATAGAAAGCCAGAGGGAAACAAATTAACGGGACCTAACCCAAATCACAAGTATCACAACAGCTGGAAGCACATTTTAAGAAAGAAAATATTATAGGAAAGGAAACGCATATTATATTAAGAGAAAGCAGTCATTATGTGAAAAGCACATTTTGGGAAACAGACTTTGTAGGTTTCTTACGGTCTGTTTTTATAAATAATAATTTTACTAATTATTGGTACTTTATAACAATTTTAAGTTATAAATAACTTTAAATTGTTATAAATAACTTTAGTCAAAGTTTTTATTTTTACTAATTTTTCTATATTTTTTTTGTACAAAAGTTACGGTAATGTACAACATGTTACAAAAATACCCCTAATGCCGAATATGGTATAGGGACCATCAAACTGAACAACTTTTACTATGGGACCAACTCTGAAATCGCGAAAAAAAATCAGCTGTTTCATACAAAAAATAATTACGATAATATCAAAATGTATGAAACAGCTGATATTTTTTTTCGCGATTTCAGTGTTGGTCACATTGTAAAAGTTGTTCAGTTTGATGGCCCCTATCTACCATATTCGGCATTAGGGGTACTTTTGTAACACGTTGTATACTTTAATTTAATCGTTTGTCCATTTGTAGACAAATGATAGATTTTAATACATTCCAAATTTTGTATGTATTTTAATGTAGGCACATAGGAAATGTAAGTATATTTCGAATGAAACTTTTATTTACGGACGATAACTGTAGGTACAAGGAAAATATTAAAAGCATATTTTATTACTTTCTAGGTATGTTCTTATCATCTAACATAATTAGACAGTCTAGTAAAGAAAACATGTAAAATAAATAAAAATATTAGCATGCCTTTTTGCGCCAATGAAACTCACTTTGACATGAAAGTGAAAACAGAATACCTGTGCGTCAATGGCGCGCTGCGCAGTGAGCAAAGGAACTAAGGCCCTTTTCACATTTGTTTATCGGCGCAGCATCGGTACTACTTCAGCATGCTCGGTATACGCGGTACCGAAAGCATACAGGGGCCCTACCGTCTAACTTTTCGAACTTCGGCGGGTCTGCCGAGCTTTAACTTAAAACAGATAAAGTAAGGAGTTTCATATTGTACTATTCGCCGAAGTTATTTAGAAGATATCGATGTTCGTGTGACATCATGAATTAGGGTTCGCCATTTTGGCCCGATTGGGGCTCGATTTATCTGTTTTAGTTTGAAGCTCGGCAGACTTTCCGAAGTTCGATGCGTTAGCCGGTACGGCCCCAGGAAGCTTACTGGATATTTGAACAGAGCGTTCCTGATTTTTCGGCGCAGCAGCGGCGCGACATTAGCACGGCACGGTACAGATTCCGTACCGTATCTGTGTCGTACCGATGCTGTGTCGACAAATTTAATGAGAAAAGGCTTTAATTTTGTCAGTCGCCTTACCCAATTTCATTTTTTTCATATTTTTCCTAGATTGACCGAGGATGAGGCGAACAAGGTTCGCGCCGAGGTAGCAGATGCTTTTCTTCGAGAGGTTCCTAAACCAGACCTTACTAAATCTTTGAAGCCCGTGCCGGTTACCTCGACCGGCTTCATAGGGTGGCTCGGATCTAAGTTAGTTACATTTATAATTTTATCGCTACCTACATATTTTTTGGCTGACTATAGCTGTACAAACAATAGACAAGAACTTTTTTGTATTCTTTTTCGTTCTTAAGCCGCTAAGCACCGTCAATCCAAATAGATCAGCCCGTGGTAAAATAAAATCGAATGTAACTCTACTGCCTTTTAGTTCAAATCAATGCGCGTTCCAATGCGGCGGTTACGTTGAAACTAACCGCCAAATTCTCGTTATTTAAATGCTTTTATTAGTTTTCCTAAAAAACAGAATCCCTGTGTTATTTTTTAAGATCATAGGTAGTAACATTTTTATATTTGCTTTCATTAAATCTGTTTCACTAAGTTTATTGTAAATATTTTTCCATTGTGATAGCTTCACGTAGTATTTCAATAATTTGAATTTAATTTTGCTTAACGCCTTAAGAACTTTATGATTATCTTCTATTTGTAAGGAGCATACAAAATGGAGCAAACATTTCTACGCGTCACGCTCCGTTCTTGGCTACAGATTTTAAAAAGATTTGTTCGGGTTCGTCATGTGCCTGCCTCGTCGTATTCCAAATTCGTCGTACTGATTCGCCGTAATACAGTCGACGCCAATTTTTTATTATTAATCGATATGAAGCATGTTCGTAATAAAATGAAAAACCAAAAAAGGCACTTCCTTTGATGAATAAATTAAAGTAATGGAACAAAAATCTATCCTCGGTAAAACCAAAAACAGTTTGTCACCTAAAATGAAAGAATAAAAAAAAAGATTCCCGACAGACTCCATTCCAATTTTTTTTTAAATTACTGTTTTCAATTCACAAAGCCAAATAAGTAATTTGTAAAGCTTTGCTGCCATTTTTGTAGGGTTGGTGAATTAAGCAGGGGATTACGTACGTGTTACGACGAATCTGGAATAGGTACGACGAATCTGGAATACGACGAGTCGGGAAACGACAAATCCGGAACAAATCGTCTCGAATAGTACAGTGCGGTGCGAGGCAGTGTGAGATTCGTTTTACATCATTAACAGTTTTAATTTTAGTAAAGACATGTCATTTATTGTCTAATCACGAGTTTCTTACACTCACAATATATATAAGTTCTGAGTAGCTAACTTGACAGATGATTAGACATATTTTTCATGAAATTTCTGAATTTCAGTTATGTAATTTTATGGTGATTCTCTAGCTAAGCTTATACGAGTCGTAAATGCCACGGTGCAATCTCTTTATTACAGTTTTCTATTTATATTCATTCACCCTCCCCAAACAATTGAATAATTGGTTTGAGGTTGTCACTTGTTTGTTAGATACATGATGTGATAGACAATACGATGGAAATGTGGTTATTCTACAACCGGTACGTTTAACACGTTAAGTGCGAAGCGAGGCCTAAATCACCCCTGATGCAACTTCCCTGTGGTGCGGCAAGGAAAAACGTGAGTTTCTCTGTCGTGCGAATGGCATAGCTTTGGTTTGGTCCAGTGTAGGAAAGAGATAAATATATATTTGAGATGCGCTAATGGTTCCGTACTCGGTGGTGTACCTACCTTGGTACCGGATGTCTTAGGCCTCGTGCCGCACTGAATTAATATAATTTTAATGCAGTGCGGAACGAGGCTAAAACGTCCCATATCCCCCCTGACCTCGTACCGCACCCAACGCGAGCTTCCCGCGACCAGTGTTGTGCATCACGTTGATTGGAGAGCACGTCCTTTTACAGCGCCGAACATGTCTAAACGATGTCGGAAGAAGTTAATTTTAAAAAACTCAGAAACAGATTTTAAAAAACTCAGAAACAGATCATATACAAATAGATAGATAAACCTTATGCATAAACCGTGATCCATTATTTTCCAATAATAAGTCTGTAATAGGTGCCTCTTAATGGTATAGAATGGAACGCTTCGTGCGCGAGTCCGACTCGCACTTGGCCGGTTTTTTTTTCTTTATGGCGCCTTCAAGCACAATTTAGATTATTAAAAAAAAATGTATCCTTTGATAGCTTTGTGTTGTTTTGCCAGGTTTTGCCCTTAAAACGATCTAATGAGATATAATTGATCAAAATCGGTCAAGTCGTTGCGTAGTTAAGACAGTTTAAAAACGTCGATATTATTTTTCCCATCACTAATCTCAGCGAAAATTTGCCCTATTTCAGTGCGTTACGAGGTGTATAAGATCCCATATTTTGTTTTGCTAATAATTCCTAAACTAGCCATCAGATCCCGGGGCGACGGTGGATTAGGGTTCATCAATTCACTGTCTATATCAATAAGGACCAAAATTCTCATTTATCTTTGATTTCGCGCCAGAAAATGGATTTTAGTCTGTAAAAGGAGGTGGGGTCTAATAGACCGCGTGTCGCCCTAACGTCTGGTCACGGTACGGGCCGATTATACCTCGTGCCGCAGGAACGGAAAGTATGCAAAAATTGGTGCCGCAGCTAACGTGTTAAAGAGGATGTCAACGTGTGGCGCCTTTCGGTCGCAGGCGGAAACATGGAAAACACAGCATGGAAACCGTTTTAATTTCTCTTTATCGCGCAATAGCATGGTGCTGACACGGAAAAGTGGACGCGTGTATTTCCTACTTGCGACCTTCGCCTCGTCCTTGCAACAACGTTTGCATCCCCCCACGCTTATTTTATAACGGTTGCATTGATCACTAGCACTGAAAACTAGCATCGTTAAATTAAAAGTAACCGGAAAAGTTCGTTCTTAGATGCTCGTCAGTTATACGTAGACATCTCTGTTGCTTACATAAGTAATATTTCCGAAAGTACTTAAATAAAGTAGGTGGAAACGTGGCCATGGCAAATGGTCGCTGGCCAGGACGTTAAGTAAACCTTCGTCATTTAAAAAAGAAAAAGTCTGCAAAGCTCCGGGGCTTCAATCTTCAATGTGAGCATTTCTGAGAGACCCTTTTTAACGCGAATGTAGGCTTCGTCCGTCCGTCTCTCAAAACATGACCTATATAACAGAATAAGGACATTGCGCTTAATAGCTTGCAAGATGAGATGGTGAAAATGAGAACAACTTGAAATTATCGGAAGAAACTACCTACAATACGAAATTAAAAAATACATTACGAACTATATTAATATAATTATTAAAATCATGTACATCGAATAACGGACATCGTCCGATAAATGCGATGCTTTTTTGTAATAGGCCCTCTGGATTTGGAATACCAGATTTTTTTTAAACCTTACAATGGTACCGGTTTTTAGGCTTTATAATTGTTTTCTGGGATTGTATGTTTGTTACGTAGGTAAGTACGTACCCTACCTACCTTAGGTAGTACCTACCTTCCTATATATTACAGGTACACAAACAATATTAAACGAGAACAAAGCAATAACAGTTATATAGCTTCCTTCCTCTTGGTAATTTACAATCAAAAGCCATTTCAAAATCGCGACGAAATTTCTTCGAATTCTTAAATGGAACTTGGGAAATAAAGCCTTCAATGATGATGAAGTTAGTATATTTTATTAGGCTTCGTTTGTTTTTCATAATTTTATGCTTGTTATCTTGTTTACTTTCAGGCCAGACTGTCAATTAGAAATTTATGCCTCGTGGTTGTCAAAAATACCAGTGAGATTACCAGACGCATGGGATCATGAAGATTATTTGGGACCCCAAAAAAACTAGCACAGTGACCAGTATTATTGTTTTAAATTACGTGGTTACGTATTTTCTTAAGTTGTATCTCTTCCGTACATCTTTGCTAACAAAACATTTGAAATGTTTAAATTAAAAAGTCTAATAAAAGTATGTTGCTAAAAATAAAACATTTTCAGAATTGCCCGATTTGTATTTTTTATTTCACAGTAAAATCTTTTGACGAGTTTCATGGATTCAGTTGAACCTGTAAGTAATTAGTAACGAATGCCTCAGTGCTTACCACTAGTCCTAATGTTAAAGTGCTTCAATTACCGCGTGCATGTTCTATTATAATTCCTGAGGGTAAAAATGTATACCACTTAACCGTGACATTAAGTTAAAAGTTAAACAATCTATCGAACACGCAGATTGACTGTTTCTACAAATAGATCATTTGTTTTAGCGCAGACGAAAGAGCTAAGATGATTATTTTACGTGCCACAAAAGTACGTAAAATAATCAGTCAATTTTTTCAGTCCATTCAATACAGTAAGTACGGTAAAATGTTTGTTATGCCATCGGGTTTTTTTCTTTATTTGTGATACATTGTCATATTCTTTTATCTACGCAATGAGCTAACCGTTCTGATTATTCGATATAAAAACGTAGATTACTCAGTCTTATTACTAAATATCTTGGCTACAATTAAATGGAAATATTTATTACCTATAGAAATAGATAGCTTTATGCAACTCTTGATTACTACAAAAACACGATCAGGCAAATGTAAATAACATCTAGAAATATATTCGTCACTAATCGCATTATCATCTCCACATGGAGCCATATTTATATCTACTGTAATTAAATACATATTAAGTAGCATATTTTAAAGTCAACGGGGTCAACCACTATAGTGAAATATTGGTTCCCTTATTCACATAACTAGTCTAACACGTAATATGAGATATGAAGTATATTTTATATTTTAGCATTTTACTTGGACCTGATTTTTTTAGTTTAACGATAACTGTTTCAACTAAACTTTACACTTTATTAGTTATTTCATAATTATTATTTGGCAATGAAAATAAAAGCTTTGAGTATCGAATCCCTGATCTGAAAGATATCTACACTTATTCAAAAAATTGAATTGAATTATATTCACATTTTGTTAATCGGTTGTCGTAAATAAAATGTAATTTAATTATAACTGCATAGAAAAAACCTATCAAACATTTTTATTATCTATAATCAATCTTTTATTTCTTGGTTTATAATGGTTAAGAATATTTTAACTTATACGACAATCAAATCGATAATCTTAAATATATTTTTTAAAATATAACAAACCTTTTTCCATACGTAGATACGTAAGTAATTTTTTATATTTATTATAGTATTTTTATTTTATAATTAGCACAGTACACAGTATACCTTATAAATTTTAGTGATTAATTATTTACAGAAAGATTTAACATGAAATAATGACATAGGTGTACGTAGTGTAGCGAGCACTGTCAAAACTTGAGTAGTTATTGTAAATAGTTTACTGTGTTGTTACTGTTAAAGTCCATTTTCTTAAAACGGACTTAGCCACAGAATACTTAATGGTACTAAACGTCTCTATTAGCAGTTCAATGTTGCCAGTCATCAGAATCTTGAGGATATGAAATACTTCACCAAGCTAAAAATGACTCACCTTTTCAAAGTGGTGTGCTTCGTCCCGTTGCTCAGCAGCTTGTGTTTGGGCTTGTCTATGGCACCCGTGGGCGTGGAGGAGGAGATAGTGAGGTCGCTTGCGAACGAGCTGGTAGACGACTCCTTGGAGATGTTCGTGCGCGCTCGGCGAACGCTCGCCTCCGGGCTGCCAGGGCTGGCCACCAGCTCGAGGGCCAGCCGCCCCTTCCCGGGCACCGGCGGCGGCTTCTCCTCGACTGGCACCATATACGACAGCATCCCGCTCAGCCGACCCACATCCAGCCACTCACAGCCCCCTACTGCCGCTCACCAGTATTATCTCGATCACCAACACGTCATCCATTTTTATTATTGATTCAATCTAGGCTTCGATTACTCAGTCTTCACTTCGTGCGCCCTATCAGAGACCTGAAAGATAATACCGATAAATATTATCGACGATCTTAATGATCTTATCATAATTATTAAAGACTCAAGATAGTGTATGTTGGGAACAGTTTGTAAAATTATATTTTTGTTGATAAATGATATGAGGCTCACGTGGCGTTCCAATAGTGCAAGTACGCGTCGATGCATCCTTAATTGAGTAACCAATTATAAAACAATGAGAGCTACTTTATATTGGAGGTATTGTATTTAGATTATAACTCTTGATAGACATTCAAGGCTATGTAGGTTATTATTTTAGTATGCTAACTCGTCCATCACATTTTCGATTTGATAGTCATCTTTATGAAATTTGGCAAATAATGTAGTCTTATACTACAAGTACAGGAAAAATATCTGAATATATTTTACTATTTTACATTTGTAATTAAATCATAAATGAAAAATTTTGTCTTTATTATAGCCGATCTTTTTATGGTTCCGTAGTCAACTCAACAAGGAACCGTCTGTCCGTCCGTCCGTCCGGGGCTTAACTCAGATGCCCTTACTGCAACTGCTAGAAAGCTGTAATTTGGCATGAATGTGTACATAAAGTGTGTGTGTGTGTGTGACCCCACCTTCTACCGAGAAAACGGTTGAACTTTTGAATACGTGACAAAAATTCAGGAAAGTAGAATAAACACTTACTCAAAGCTATTACACATGTTGACATAATGCTCTAAATCTTGGAAGTCAAAGTCAAACATAACTTTATTCAAATAAACTTAGTAATTAAGCACTTTTGAATCTTCTATATTTTCCTACCCGTTCCAGACTTTTTTTGAAAAGAAAACAACACAACACACACAAACACAATTCTTTGCTACGTGACATTAAAATAACTAATTATAATGAATTTTTAAATATTGAGATTTTAGCATTCACAATGCTAATTATATAATACTAAATAATATACTAGAAAAATACGACTCGCTGTCATGTTCCCGTCCGAGAACATGATCTGGTGCGAGTCGTATTTTTTCTAGTACCTATATTATTTAGTATTAGTTATAATGAAGTTAAAAGTAAAACTATCACTGCTAGGAAGGCTTTACAAGTTATTTCGTCTAATCTTACTTAGTTGTTTCTAATTTCTAATGAAACGCCAAAGATTTTAATTCGGCAGTGTTTCAATTCGCGTTTTAAGAGCATTGATTTACAAGAGACCTAATAAAAATGCTGTGTTCGCGTACAACGATAAACTGTTTTTATGAGCGAGTGTCAAATATTATTTAATTGTAATAGTTAAACGGTTTTGAGTTATGGAAACTGCCCAACTGAAACTTTGAGGTGGAGCTATTTTTAACATCAGTATCGAATAAATCAGTTGAACTGTATCGGTAACATATTTTCTGCATCGTGACATGAGAAATGAAAACAAAATATTATTATTTAATATAATTAGCTTTGAACCTAAAAGCAAAACTCAAGAATTTTATAATAAATAAAGAAATATATTTAAATATCAACTTGTTAATAAATAAACATTTTTAATATTTTAAATACCTTCTATGCAAAAATAAAATAGTTAAACCAAAAGAGATTTCAAAGGAATACTTCAGTTATTTATAATAATATACAATAACTGCCATGGCAGTGAATATAAATAATAAAAGGAAATTATATGTTACCTTCAATATCATTGGTTGCCTGCATGATTTATGTTGCCTTTAATATTTGATTTTGTTTCCATCTTTTCAGTTGACTTGTCTTTTGACGCAGGCAGGTTTTTTTAGTTTTTTAATTGTTATACAAGGTGTTACAAAAATACCCCTGCCGAATAAAAATGCCGAATATGGTATATAGGGACCATCCAACTGATCAACTTTTAATATGGGACCAACTCCGAAATCGCGAAAAAAAAATTAGCTGTTTCATACAAAAATTAAATCGAACATATCAAAATGTATGAAACAGCTAATTATTTTTCGCGATTTCAGAGTTGGTCCCATAGTAAAAGTTGATTAGTTGGATGGTCCCTATGTACCATATTCGGCATTAGGGGTATTTTTGTAAC
This sequence comes from Catoptria pinella, assembly GCA_963556745.1. Taxonomy (NCBI): domain Eukaryota; kingdom Metazoa; phylum Arthropoda; class Insecta; order Lepidoptera; family Crambidae; genus Catoptria; species Catoptria pinella. The sequence continues at coordinate 11,997,505 of OY750758.1, read as the reverse complement.
ACCTTGTATACTTAGTTCGAGTCTATAGTTCATAAGAGCTGCAAATAATATCTATCTATTTCGCTATTTTTTAGATAGTAGGAATGAGAACGTTACACGCGTTATAAATCTGAGGTTGCGTGCGCGTGACCTTGACCAAATTAAATTATACCTTCACCTTATAATTATTTACGGAATTTCGCGCGATTCTACTTGTGTCCGATTGATTTTGTAGTGACATTGTCATAACAATATTTCCACCAAACCTTTTTTTTATAATCAATTGAAACACTACAAGTATGCAGTGAATCTAATAAACAAACTAAATTCAAAACAAAAGGCCTGGTGAAAATTTCTACCCTCTTTCTTTAATTTTCCGTTTTTATGTGTTTGATTTTCACAAAACATTAAGCTCGTAAAAAGCTCTAAAGTGAACGTGAATGTACTTACTTACTCAAAAATTGTATGTAGACATGTATCCACTTAATTTGCTGATAATGCAATCAGTTTCTTGCATCTATTGCCGATTACTCCGTTGAACACCTGAACTGTGCCACTGGTGGCAAAACGGGTATATTTTGCATGATCCTTAGCGTTCCTGCCCCCCTACTCAAATAGCCAACATTCTATACGTTTGAACGCTACGCTTACTATTAAAGCATAAATATGAGCAATAGGCGATTAAATCACATGTCGCACACTTATAAATCTCAAACTTTGATGTATTGTATGGAATTGACAAGCTAACGGCACGTATTTTATATAATTTATTGCTTATTTAAAGCTTTAATAGTTAGCTTAGCGTTCAAACGCATAGAATTTTGGCCATTTAAGTAGGCTATAGTGGTTAGGTAGGTATCGATGGTTCCATTTAACCACTGCTAAGGTTGGATGGAACACATGAAGATCATGTTATTTTCAAATACTTACCGAATAATTCTGATATTAGTCGCTAATATCAATAATATAAGTTTAATTTTTAGTTTGAAACGAAAACGTTTTGATTATTTATTTAAAATGAAAGGGAAAAATACACCTGTTCTTGATATTGTATCAATCTTTTAATTAATTTTAGTCCGGTGTGCCCAAGACTTAAAAGGAGCACGGCAGGTAGATCAAATGTTTCTACCTAACCACTAAAAAGAGGCACAACCGAGCATTCGAATTTTTCTGTCGTGCCCCTGGGGGCACGGTCCTAGTGTTTAGTGGAGCAGTCGCCACCCGTTCTTTTCGTTAGCTAAAAAGTCATGAATGGGTGCTAGGAAAATATTGACGATACGCGCTTAATTAAGCTTCTCATATAAAGATTGTTTTACTTTTGACTCCATCGAAATTATTGAAAACAGATTCACTTTATTATGGTGTGTATCATTATCCTCGTTATTTCGTTTGTAAAATATTTAAGTTTGTGTTGTGATACTTGTGATAGACGTGTGCGTTCGTGGCAGATTGGTGTTTAAAGTTAAGTAATAAGGAATTAACTCTAAAATTAGATAATTTATCTTTTACTTAAATACCCTTTCCCCTTAATCAGAGGAAATAAAAAAATAAAAAAGACTTATTTATTCAAATATTTCACTGCACTAATTTAAACAGTTTTTTTGTAACTATCCCTAAATAAAAAATCTTAACTGTTTTTCATAGCTTTCAGTAAATAGATGAAACGCTTATTATTAGTTATAAGTATTATTATATGCACATTGTGATTTACTGTGAGCAATGAATCCTTGATTCAATCACTAGGATGATCTTGTATTCACTCTGTTCTATTAATCAACAAAACATGTGACGGACATGCACTATTGGTCTCTCAGTCAAGATTGTTCCACATCTTGACCATTGGCAAGGTCAAAGAACAAATTGCTCATTATGTAGGTACCTATTAATGTACCGCTGGTATAACGTACCTACAGTTTTGTCTCCACACGTGGTCAGGTCACGATCTTTTCTCTCAGAACAAAGCTTCCTCAGAAGAGATCTGTAACAAAATAAAACGACGCGAAACGTGAGTATTTCGCGGTAACAAATATGATAAAAATTGCAATTAATGGTATGGCAGTTTACGTTTTTGCAGTGAGAGGTCACCGCAAAAAATAACTGCCATTCCATTAGGAATGTTTTTTAGGATTCCCTATTGAACCTTTTCCCATGCAGAGTTTCATAACAAAATATTGTTTTATGATTCGCGGCAAAATTTTTAATTACTAGCAACTGACCTTTAAGCAAGAGTCACACACAATTTATGCTAATTCAACAAGGTCGCCAACAAAATTAAACTTCCCAAAAACTAGGCACTGAAGGATTCGTATGTGTACCTATGAGCACAGCAGTTATTAGATACCTAATTCATTTTTTTATTATTTTACGTAAGTAGGTAACCTGTTTTAGTTTTCGTCTGTTATCACGGCCATGACCCTGCGCTGGCGAGGGCGGCATGAATTTGGCACGTCAAAAATCCGTGCGGCTCTGAGGCGAGCAATAACAAAATAAACTAAAAATAACCTCCTCCATATAAACAGTAGATACAGTATTCATTCATAAGATCACAGTGAAATGTTCGACGCACCTACCTATCTACCTATCTAGTTTTCATTGCGCGCGCGGCGTCCGTTCTACACAGAATACAATTTCTTTGGCAATGAACTGCCTATTTGAATTAATAAAAGACAACTGTCCTCTCCACTAGTGTTTTTTTCTTTTCATTAACACTGTTATGTACCTCGAAAATAACACTTTTTATAAAGTCAGTGGACTTTCCGCCAGTCATCGGCACCAATCATCTTGTAAAATGAGCCACGGTAACTTTTAAACATCCGTGAACTGAATTTCTTGGGAAATTGCTATACAAAACAGCCGCTTGCTCCGAATCTATTTAGCTTATACTGTTAAAGTGCAATTACCTAACTCATAATAAGGTTTGAGTACAGCGTTCGGTGCCTCCAACAATAATTAATATCATCAAAATTTTTGAATCATCGAATTCTATAAATAAAACCAAACCTCATAGAGCAGGTTAGAAATGAGAATAGAATATTTTTTCTACAGAACCACTTGATTTCACGACATTCTCGACAAGTTGATTGGTGAAGCAGGTCGTGTGGGAATGACAATATAATAGCATTCCTCGACGAGGGAAAGGTCAGTTGCCTGTGAACGGAGAGTCCGCCCCTGCCGATAGCAATCAGTTCTAATTAGATATATGAACGCAGAACGCTAACTAACTATGCCTAGCGTTCAGATTAACCATCAAAACATTTCATGTTCATCAACGCCATCATTTTGTACACACGCTAAAGTCTTTAATTTGTCTTTTCTCACTTTTTACTAACGCTTTTGTTATGCCCAGTCTATGGTTATGCCTTACAATTTTTGAAGTTTTAGTCTGCTCTTTTTTATTTCTAAATAGATAGTTAGCTATCTGTTTAGAAATAAAACAAATTGCTAACCGTTATCCTGGACCAAATTACAATAACCAAGTTTGTGATCAAATTGTACATTAATTTACTAAATATGTATTGTCTATTTTCCCGATTTTTATTCTAATCTCTTCATGGAGTCGAGCAAAACATAAGAACCATAGTTTGAATCGAGATTTTTAGTCTTGAGTATGAACAAAAGTCCCATAGAAAAAATATAATTATATTTATAGCTATGCAAACCTTTTAATTGTTTGTTTCCATAAAACACCTGATTCCGACCCGGACTATTAAGTTCTCAAGCGATGTTGGTGAGCTAACGAACATAATTATTTTTTTTATTATTATTGTACAAGTTTTAAATGTTTTAGCATCCGAAATCGATTGATAAAACCTTAAGGCTCCTATATACCTCAAGTGGCACCCTCATTTTAATTAAATTTATTGCTTGCTAAGTACATAATGTATCGAAAAAGTGGCCACTTTTAGCACTTTTGCGAACTACTACTACAACGAACAAAATTTTACTGAGGTTATTGTTTGTAAATAAACTATAGAACCTTAGCTTCAATCTGTACATGTGAATTTTCGATACATTATTTACTTAGCGAGCAATAAATTTAATTAGAAAGAGGGCGCCACTTGAGGTATATAAGGGCCTTAAGAGCGCGTTCACACTAGTGTGACTTCTACGAGATTTTTCAGCAATTCCCTGTTTCTGTGGAGGAAGTGACACCGAGACGCGGTTAAATCGCGCAGGAATCGCGCTCTTAGAAAGATCTCTACGCTTTTTACGTAGAGTGAAAAACAAGTGTCGGGTTCTCGTTCGGCGCATGACGTACTATGCCAGCCAGCACGTGCACTCCAACAAACAAACAAATCGATAAAGTCGCACGTTGCGTTCTGTCTTTGTGCGCCCGCGCACTAAACTAAACAACCTAATACTAAATAATATTCTAGAAAAAATACGACTCGCACCAGATCATGTTCTCGGACGGAAATCGAACCCGCGACCTTTGGATAGTCACTAAGTGACTCGGTAGCTCAGCGGTCAGAGCATTGGACCGGATATCCAAAGGTCGCGGGTTCGATTCCCGTCCGAGAACATGATCTGGTGCGAGTCATATTTTTTCTAGTACATTATTTAGTATTATACAAGGCGTTACAAAAATATTCCTAATGCCGAATATGGTATATAGGGACCACCAAACCGAACAACTTTTACTATGGGACCAACTCTGAAATCACGAAAAAAAAATCAGCTGTTTCATACAAAAACTAAAATCGAAAATATCAGAATGTATGAAACAGCTGATTTTTTTTCGCGATTTCAGAGTTGGTCCCATAGTAAAAGTTGATCAGTTTGATGGTCCCTATATACCATATTCGGCATTAGGGGTATTTTTGTAACACCTTGTATAAAAATAGCATTGTGAATGCTAAAATCTCAAAAATTTATAAACAACCTGACTTAGTAAGTCGCGTCTACGCATAATAAGTCACAGAAAATACTATTGCCGAACCTTGGCATAATACAACGGAGCTCTAAGCATCGCTAAACTGTTTCTTTTCTGTGCAGATCTAAAATATATTTTATACAAATAATTATTTGTGTAGAAAGTTATTTGCTATCTCTCGGTAACAATTATTTTTTCGGGATGAAAGGTACTCTATGTCCTTCAAGACGTAACAAACAAACAAACAAACGGACTTTCGCATTTGTAATAGTAGGGATACCTATTTACTTAGCAACAATCATTCAGTGGTGGTACGGCGAGGAATGAAAATTCCTGTTCGTGCTACCAGGGGAAATAGTTGGTGGCACGTTGAGAAATAAGAGCTATTTGTCAGTACCTATAAACCTTTTCAGTCCTATGGGAATCAATTTTTTTGCCTTCTCTACTAATACCACTAAACATAGTTATTATTTTTGTTACAGTGGGTTTTGAAGTTAAGTTTAAATATTCAATTTAGGTATAATTACTGTAGAAATCATTATCAATTGATTAAGAAACCAACTAACCGATACCATTTAGTGGTCCTACTTAGAATGGTGGACTTTAGTACCTGTTCTGTGAGCTCAGCTGTTTTTATTAAATGACTGTAGTATACCTACATAAATAATGATCTCATTTCTTATATTAAGAGTTATTATTTTTAAAACGTATGTGTCTTAAAATGCAGAGGTATAGGTGATGCAAATTGTTTGCAGTAATTGAATGCATTGAGTTAGCACCTATTTTACAGAAATCGAGCATACATAAAATATCCAGGAAGATATGCTCAGCTTTCATGGGCCGACTCATTTTTTTGTAGGTCTGTAAAACTCTAGTGCGCCATAATTGCTTTAGAAATAAACAGGTGAAACAACTTCAGTGTATGCAACAGCTGTTCAGTACTTTAGCCTTCATTTCAAATAGTAGAATAATAAGACTAAAGACAAACATTTTGTAGTCAGAAAAAAATATTATTTTCGATAAATATTGAAAACAAATTGCAAAAAACTATAAAGCTTACGAAAAACCCTTGTAAATCCTCTACACTCTTTTAGCGCAGTCTATAATTGTCTAAAAAAAACATATTACAGAAGTAGCTTCAATAATTAATTGTTACGTGAATTCATCAGAAACCATTCGTTTTATTTATTCACACCAAAACCCAGCTTTTATGTAATTATCACCCGATTAACAATCTAATATATCGAATTCAAATTCCATTCGAAATCGACTGTCAAAATGTGTTCTTATAGTATGAATGAGGAAATTGCATTAAGTCAACGTTTCTTAACCAGAAAAATAACAAGACCGATCGCACATATAAAAAGTTTCCTCGATGACCGATTATATTACTTTGTTTCCGGTCATGTCGAACTGTTTGTATTTCTTCAGCTTCCGCAGTGATATCAACAAACTGGACGGTGTGTACCGAACGAATAACCCTCTGTTACTCTGCTTAAAACACACAGAATATTAATAAATCGATCACAAACTCGTTATTTGAACAAGATCTGAAGCACAAAAATCTAAAATCTTGATCGAATAACTTTTGCCAGGTTTGATAAGGTCTACTTGTTATTTTTCATCTTTTCATTGACAGTAGTGTACCTACTACTCTGAGTAACGGCGTGTCTTCCCCGAAGTAATACTATATTACCTTAATTTTGTATTTACGGAATAAACCTAAATTCCATCATGTTTTATTATTCAAATTAAGTAAAATAATTATTTCGCTGCAACCTATTTATCTTGCTTATTTTCTTTCAAGACAACCCCTAGCCCCGTTGCGAATAAGTTAATCATATCGCTTGTTTTTCATTACTTATTTTTTTAGGAAATCTTACTTGTTTTAGTTACCTATGATTTTTTATAAAGTTTTACAGTTCGTCAGTACCGTCGTTCTTAAAAAGTCCAATGTTGGATGTAGGACTCTCCAATATGGCCACAAGTTTACATCATTCTAAACTGTTGACAATAACTTAAATGACTTGAACACCATAGAATCACATAGAATGTCACATTTACATTAGCAGAATCGGGGCCCGTTTGGCGCGCCCGGTGACGTGTCCGCACCATTGTGGTCCGGCCACTGTTTGTGTTGTCCGATCACATGACATCATATCACAAGGCCACTGCAACTATTCAAGAGCGTCTAATTAAAGCGCGGTGATGATGACCGAGCAGAATTCAACATCTAACTTGTCATACTAATTGTGTAAACGCGATCGTTTGGCACACAGACAGATCATGAGCAAAAACAATGGATAGGATTATAAGTAGATATCGAGCAGATTCTTTATTTCTTACACGAAGTGAAATAAAAATGATTACTTATTAGTCTTTTTATAAATATACCTTTTTAATGTAATATTTTTTATAGTAGAGCTAATCTTAAAATAAAGAACTTCAATTTTTTAATAAGTACATAATCTTACCTTTTTTAACCTATGTAGAGAAGTATGATAATATTGCATTAGAATTGGTTTGTAAAATAATTTCAAAGATTTTCATCTTGTTAGTTTGCTCCTTTTTCCACTGGATAGCCTGACTACGATTACCGCACTACGAGGTCTTCGAGGTTTCACCTACGAAGTTTGGTAGTGTGCCGGGTTGTTCCCCGCACGCACTGCACCGTTTTGTTCGTCTGGGGATGCCCAATTGCCCAAGTGCGCTCGTGCTTGACCCCATTCTGTCAGAAACCGGTTGAGAGCCCGCAGTATGGTTTTAAAGGGTATACCGCCAACCTTTTTCATCAGGTGGATAAAAACTTAAAAGAGTTTAAAGTCCAAAGACGTAATATTTCTTTTCGACGTAAAATAATGGATCAAGGTAAAAACTAAATCATTGGAATCCTTTTAAGGGAATTTACTACCAATGAAATGAAAGGTTTCCCCACAGTGGTCGATTGAAGATTAAAATACTTATCTAGTATATTATGATACAAGTGAGATATGTTGCTCATTGCACATGAGGCTGTGGGTTGCAGCCCAAGCCGTAGGCGAGGGCGTAATTCAGCCGAGCAGAGCTCACGAGTTTCATTCGACGTTTTTCAACACATTTGCGAGGAAAAAACAAAATAATTTACCAAAGTGACAAATACGATAAGAACAAAATATATAAATTATGGGAAAAGGTGCACAAGTGTTTTTTTCACGCCAATAATGCAAGAAAATATTGTGAACAAAGGGATGAGTGAATGTACACCTACTTCAAAAGTTTGTTTGGACTTAATTAAGGATGTCACTGACCTGAATTTTTTTTTTTTTTTATGGAGGTTAGTGAAGGATGCACACATTTATTTATTTCTAAAATGTTTATGGATTTTTAGCGGCATAAAATCTCTTTGTTGTTACTAAAAAAAATAACTGTATTACCCGGTTAAATGAAATGCTCAGTTTACTCGCATATAACATGCAGTAAGGTACTAATTTAACTTCGTAGGGATAATTCTATTATCCACTAAGGTCCGTATTATAGGACGAGACTCAAGCACTGCTTGAACTCTAATCACCTGATCTCTACTTAATTACTGAATCTAGTCTCAAGCACCCTATTGATTCCAAAACAAAGCTTGAGTATTACTCAGCTGTTCTCTACTTAAATCTCAGAATAATAAGACTTAACTAGAGACTTGCGTCCAGAGTCTGTTTCCTATTACAAAACTTATTTTATGCAGAATAAGTTTAATTTTACGCATAATTAGACACAAAATTGGGCAAAGTAAATGTTATTTCGCCATGTGATGTATATTTCTTATGAGTTGCATTGACCGTTACACGTTATTTTTAATAAATAAGGTATTTGTGCTTAGATTTATAGGAATATTGATAAGATTAAAAAATGGGTGATTTTTTCAATGCAGTAATTTTTTCTTGAAACAGAATGTGGTGAACTCAATCTTGTCAATTCAACAAACTAAACACAAACTCAGATCATGTTTATTTTCAAACGGTGCTCAAGTAATTTAAGAACTAAAATCTCTGCTCAGTACGGATTTGATCTCAGTTTACGTAAGTATGTTCGAGACCACGCTCAACTATTGATTTGGTCTTATTACATTATACATACATACATTAGTAAGTGTCGAATTTAAAGAAGTGGATAGTTGGGGAGAATTCCCAACAGCTCTCTATGCAGAAAGCAATTCGATTTTTTAAAATTAATTTTGAATTTTGAATAAACCTATCCTCAAATGTATGAAAAAAGTTATTTAAGGGCGACGAGGGACGGGAAAAGAGGAGAGTGGAGAGGGGGACTCACCATTCCCCCCTTAAGTTTGTCATGTGATATGATAGGTCCGAAATATAAATTCTGTGTTTTTTTAACACACATATCTTTCTTAATACCCTTTAAATCTTTTGAAGAGGGGATGGGTGAGTCACCCATTTCTACTCTCCTTTTTTCCCCTCGCCCGCCCCCCTTTGATGACTTTTTTCATACAATTTGAGGTTAGGTGTGGTAAAATTTCAAAAAATAATTAAATAAATAATTGAAAAAAAGCTATGCATTTCCGCACAAAATTTGGTGGGGCATGGGGAGGTTCCCCCTCTCTCCCTCCCTTCTTCCCTTGCTATCAAATTCAACCCTATTTAACGAAATTTAGAACCCTGGCAACAGTAGTCAAAATATAAGACACGCAGTCAAGCATCGTTCTAAAATTAGCTTTAACCTGAGTCGAGTACTCGAGCATCGTTTTAAAATTAGCGTAATCTGAGTTTGAGTTTAGTTTACTGAAGCTCTGCTCAAGCATCGTTCTAAAATTAATACCTGACTTAAAACTAGTTTTAAGTAAAGATCAGGGCTTAAGCAACGTTCTATAATACGGACCTAAGTGTGTAATGTTATTACGCACGTGTGTGTTATAGCTCGGTTTATGTCCCTGAAAGCGATGTAATAAGGCTAGGCTCACTTTACGATCAATGTGTTGAAAAATCTATTATACATTCGCGAGCTTTTGTTGTTTCTCGACACAGTTGTGTTTTGGAAATATTATTTGTCAGTTTATTGAAAATTCCCTAATCTTTATCTTTAATACCTATTTTGTGTATGTTTATTTTGATCGTTTGTGTTAATATTGGTCACTCTTTGGCTTTGATGCTCTGTAATGTCTTCTGCAAGACTGGGGTAATCATAATGTCTGCTAATGTGATATGTATTTTAGGACAGCTTTGAGAACAGGAGTGTTCAGATAATGAACTTAGAATTCCGTTCAAAATGACTTTCAGAAATATTTGGAGTAGGTAATACTGTAAGGACTACTTAATATTTGTTACTGTCAATAACGTTGTATAATGTTATTATACAACGTTAATAACGTTAACGTTGTACGTGTTATAATTCTTTCGAATTGGAAAATTCTTATTACTCTTAAATGAATGACGGAATAATTTTATATTCTTCGTCCTACTTCTTTGCTTTCGCGTTCGACCATATTGAACATAATGCCATGCCACACTATAATTTTGACGTTGATCCGTTTCATTCATACCTTCACTGCATTGCATCGGTCAAAGAGACGGCGCAGTCGTGCCGTGCCATTTCTAAATTTTAATCACGACCGGACTCTTATTAGATTCCGTGATGTTGATTATATTCTTTTACAATTTAGACACCAATGACAGGCTCCAGCTGTTGAAATTAACTTGATTTATTTTAGCGGAAAGAAGGTACTTCAAGCATAAATAAAACTTGGCAATTATGAAGATGCTATTAAACGTAAAGGAGTTTGCATTGCCCACTTGCGTTTATTTAGATAAGTACACTCAAATAAAGCTAAACGATAAATATGGGTGATAATTTTCACACTGCGTTACTATTTATTGTGTGGCTCTACTATTTCATTCATAGGCAGAACAAGAGTTCTGTGTTGCAAGAGCAAATAACTTTTTGACAAATCGAAAACGTATTAAAGTGTCCTCCAAAAATATGAAGTTTGAAAAATTTAATCGCATCTTTTGTTCCACTTCTATTTGTCCTACTTGTACTTGATTGGTTTCCGGCATGATTTGCAAGCAGCCAGGACATCAACCATTTAGGCAGCTGTAAACACACATACTAAAGAAATGTAAGCTTCCTGCCACCACGCACACCTAGAAACGCCTGATGGGACATGACATGACCTCACCTAATGTCCTAATGGAGCAGTCAAAACTAGGTCGCACTTAGCGCAGAATCAAAATAACCTAGATTAGTATATTGTTCTAGCGGTGAGATTGTGTCAGATTATTATTAATAACCTTTGACCTTACGGCACGCTCGTAAATGAAGCTACCTAATTTTATACTTATCGATATTCCACGTCCACTCTACGAACTCTAACTAAAACAAACAATACACCGTTTTCCTTGCTGGTCTCTGAAAGAATCGTGTAAATTTTTCCGCCATGAAATCGTTTATATCCGCTCGTGATTCGATGTGTCCGATGTTGAAACCTCGGGTTATTATTTCCGTGATTTACTCAGAAGTTATTCCCAATAGTAAGTACCTAACCTACCTAGATATTTTGAACCTAGATATGTTGAACCTTAGAATAATAACAACCTGGAACGATAGTTACCCACAAAGCGCTCTGTCAAAAGTGAGGCATAAAATACTGACTAAAAATGGCTTAGTTTTCAGATTTTTATTCTTCATACGTAACCTAATGGTTCCTATAAGAACGAAATAGTTTCATTTTCTTTAAGAGATTAGTAACTATTTTATTGGATTTTAGTTACGATTAGGTATTGTATGAAGGATATAAATTTGAAAACTAAGCCATTTTAGCTCGGTATTTTTTGCCTCACTTTACATACAAGAACTCGGCTTCTAGGTGTTATTTTTCTTAGTGTTGAACGATAAAAAAATAATATAAAAGCTAGAAACGTTCCTTCTTTTACGGAGCGTTGTTTTTTAATTTGATTTATTTAGTCCACATTTTTCAACAAAAGCGATAAATTCGTGTCAGTAAAAAAATCAATGACCAAATACAAAAAACATTCATTATGTACTTACGACAACACTTCAGAGGGTCGAGAAGATAATAAAAAATCATCATTATTTACAAAGGAGTAAGTAAGTACCTAGTTGACAATCTAATCATTATTATCACGCACTTTTATCATAGTCGTTCTTAAATTTTCACAAGCACCCGGTAACAGGTTGGTTTCTGTTGCGCAACGTACACGCAGATATGCATTGCACAGTGCACTAGCGTATTCGCTTATCTAGTAAAGGTGAGCACCTATGCAATGATTAAAAATTAAGAGACGGCTGCAATTTTCGAATCGATAAAAATACACATACATGAAGTTAAATTAGGTGTGTACAATCAGTGACAACATTTGTATGTTTACAAGTTTAGTGACATTCGAATATATCTTATTTATAGCCTGCCACGACGTAGACGTAGATACGTGAACTTGGTTTTGTCGGTAGAAATAACGATGTGTAGCGTAGACATAAAGCAATCGATGTAAACAAATGCATACATACAAGTTGTTAGAGTTCCTGGTGCGAGCGGTGCATCAGGATTAGCCGTCCGATCGTTCGCTGCCAGACAAACGTATCAAAAACAAGAGAGACCGAGTAGATGCAGCCAACTGTTTATAAACATTGAAACAGGGGCGGACAGTATGGGATGTGATGCGATGCGATCAATACCGCGGCGAGCGCAAGTAACGGCCGCCGGGGCACATTGGATCCCGAGTGGGCTCACCTGCCGAAGCCGCGCGAAACGTGCGGCGGATAGACGGGAGTGCACTGGACCGCGCGACGAGTGCAGCGAGATGCGAGCGTACGACGACGACACGGACGTACTGAACGACCGGCTGGCGAATGCCGTGTGTGCGCCGCCCTAGCGCAGTTACGTCAGGCGCTTTGACAGCCGGCGCATGGGGGCCGAGTGCGGGCGGCGACCCAGCCGGCCGCGCCGCGGCGCCACCGGCGCCGGCCGCACTGCTTTCGATCAATAACGCTGCGCGGCAGCAGTGCGATTCTCAACTCTATTTGCAGCGTCTATCGCCAAACGCCGCCCGCACGGCAAAATAACCACAAAAAGCAACAACACAAAATTATCAACATATTTTTATAACAGTTTATTTTTATTTTATTTTAAAGGAACATTAAAAGACAATACAAAATATACTATTATAAGTACTATTCAAATTAGAAGTTTTGTTCGAGTTTATACAATGTTTAAATAAATGACTGAAGTACTTATCACATGGTTTTCTATAAAAAAATCGATATTTTTAAATTATGCATTTTAATCGTTCTTAACAGCTCTAGTACAGTGGGTCGAACGGTAAAAACAATTCACCCGTGGACCCACCGGTGGGTAATGCCAGGCTCAGTGGGGCCACGCACGGGTCCCAAAAAAACTATAATGTCTGTTTTGCAGAGTTAATAAACTAAAAAATATAACATTCTTATAAAATTTTATTATTAACGAAAATTATAAAGTTTCTACTTACATAATTTATAAAAAATTAAGTAAACAACCAACATAACTAGATAAAATAAATAAATAAATATAAATAACCTTTCACAAACTTTGTCATAATGAACACATTTCAATGAAATTTAAAAACGTCATCATCCAACAAAGATCGTTCAAAAAGCGTGCGCTACATTAGGACGCCATGGTGACGTCGCTGGCTACGTAGCCTTGGCTACCTCTGGCTACCTACCGTAGCCAAATGAGGTTGCCAAATGGCTACCGACTCTAGCGCGGGCTCTCAGACGGCATCAGGATATGTGACCATTATTTTATTTTATCAAGAGTATCGTCTCCACGTAGGGGCCGGTCGGTCGTGGCTACGTTTCCAAATTGGCGACGTCGCCAGACCGTAGCCAAGTGAGTCAACTACATTTCAATACGAACTGTTTGGGTACGTAGCTGGCGACACGTCACCATGGCGTCCCAATGTGCTAGCGCACTAAACGCATCTTTTTCATTTGAAAAAAGCTTATCCTCTAACCAACGCGCAATAATTTCATCATATGAAATCAAAATGATAAATTTCCTGAAAAAGTCACGTTACTATTAAACCTGCCTGGAGTCTCTCAGACTCCACAAAAAAGTTTTTAACTCACCAAAAAAATTGTAAACAAAAATAACCTTCATGGAGTCTGAGAGACTCCAACACCATGTACCATGGGTATAGAGTTTATTAGTATACACACTAATTTAAATAAGGTGTTTTTAGGTACACGATATTTATTATTTTAAAAGCTTTTCGCATTTCAGAGAACAAAGACCGCGCATGGTAAATTGGCGTGAATGAAAATTATGTACATTTATTGTTGATGCGTCTGAAAGTTAAATCACATAATATTCCTTGCAAATTAGAAAAAAGTACTAAATAAGTCTCCTCCGAAAAAGGTACTAAATATTACAAAACGAATGGTAATAAATGTTCCAAATGAATGGTACATGGTACTGGTACCAAATGAATGATTCTAATGGTTAGGAATGAATGGTACTTAACTAGTACAAAATGAATAATAATAAATAGTACCAAATGAATGGTACTAAATAGTACCGAATGAAAATGGTAATGAAAGGTAGTAAATGGTACTATTTTTTGTATGTATGTGTATTTCTTTAAGGTACATTTTTGATGGAATTACATTTTATATGAATGGTCCAATAGTCAATAGGGCGGGTGTACCTTCGATATCGACATCAGCTATTTTTAATGTCCCCAATGCTGGGACACAGGCGTTCTTTATGGATGGATAAGAAGGATGGACCATAACCCACCACGCAGGCCCAATACGGATCGGTGGGTATTAACGACTGCAAAACCAGCCGGGACCAACGGCTTAACGTGCCTTCCCAACGAAGCACGGAGGAACTTTAAGTTATAAATTTTTGGTCAACCTTCCCATGGGCCATGCATGACCGATCCTTGCGAAAGTTGCTTATATCGCAGAGCCAGGCGCTAAACCATTGCGCCACCGAGCTTCTTTTTTATATTTAGAAATAATTTCGTTCTAATAGAGGGTGGCAAACTAATAAAGGTAATTAGCTTGTTACCCACCCTCCAGTGCCTGGTAGGAAAATACGAGCATAAGTGCCCATGTTCTAAATTGCATCAACCAGGCACTGGTGGGTGGCTTTTTCTTTCATGATCGATATCTTTATTTCCGTGATAGTACGGGATTTTGGTTTAGAGAATTTTGAGGAAAAGCAAATTTTGGACTATGTACACGGGTCGGGAGTGGTAATTGTTGTAATTGCAAGCAGAACGTACACTACTAAGGTCGAAGAGGACATGTATATCCTCGTGGTCATACTGCTATGACAAACTAGTATGACCACGAGAAACGGGGCGGATCGGTGACCATCCATCCTGATATCAGAATGAGCGGAACATGCGTGAACAAAGGCACTTTTGCTTGTATTTTTCTACCAGGCACTGGTAGGTGGGGTGAGCGTTACCTACCCCAGCCAAATGTCGAATTTCATCCTTTGAGTGAATTAAGATAATTAGCTTGCCAGCTTCTGTAATTGCTTGCATATTTTTAAATTTGCTTATTTGATAGTTTTTTTAGTTATTTGACAAAAACAGGTCACGTTGGAGTAGCGTTAAACAGTCAGAAGTTTAATGTGTATATTGAAATAGATTTTAGCTACATAGCTGCCTAGACTATATAATGGAACAAAATTTTCATTTCTATCTTTATGGTTGCGAAGATATTCAAAATCCTGCTGGGGTAACTTGCTGGATCTATGAAACGGCTAAGCGCATTTTTACAATTTTCCCAAACGAATTATTAATTAGCTTTATTTTTGCCTATAAACAAAAATAATCCACCAAAAATATCATTTAATAGATCCTACCTTTATTTTTTCTGCGTCAATAAAAAAATCAAAAATACACACTTCACAAAAATAAAAAAATTCAAAAATAGATTCGATATCACAAATTCAGGAACACCTAATTACCCGTTTCATTCGTGGTCCCACGATTTTGTCCCATTACCATTAATGGGACTAAATAGATGGACCACGAGAAATAGTTATTCCTCGTGGTCTCGTGACCACGAGGAATAACTTTCTCGTGGTCCATCTAATATAAACCCTTGAAAACTTATCCCTACTGGTAGCGAAAAATAAAGAAAAAACCAAAAATCCCTACCCAGTGCGGATCCCTGATCAGTAGGGATATATGTAGATGGGTAAAAAGGAATTCCCTGCGTGTACCCACTGGTGGAAGGACCCGGTGGGTGCACGGGTCGCGAGGGGGATGTTCCATATATCCCAACCGGTAGTAGGTGGGGATATGATTGGAAAAAGTATCCAGCGGGAATATGTCAGTAGAGATATATGGAACGAGAGATCATCAAAAGTATCCACGGCACAACCAGTTGAGCATAGTTGTGCCCTGGGTCCGGAAGAGCACCACCTAACCACTACAAGAGCGCTACGGATCATACAAAATTTATGCCCGTTTTGCCACCTAGTGGCACAGTTCAGGCGTTCAGCGGAGCAGTTGTCACCGAGTCGTCGGCACGACCAACTCGTGCCACCAGTGGTACACGAAAAGGAAAATTGTCATTCCTCGTCACTAAATTAAAAAATGCATATAGAAAGGAAAAATAAAACCAAGACTTGACATTATCAATTGGTTTATTTATATTTCGTAAACTTACTTGAATTTTTTACAAAGAAACAATTTGGACAAGTCCATACAAGGTCGGGTCAAAGCATGCAAAATACTGCCAAGCCATTATCACACTCCTTTTGGTGCTCGTTACGAATCAAATCATTACTTTTAAAATAGGTTACAAAATGCTTGAAATTGTACTGAACTTTAATGGAAACAGGCAAGTGATACTTTACGCGTCTTATCCATAGTAAAAACACAGCACAGCACAGTCTATTAAGGTAGTAGGACGGTTCCCTATATTCTAACCTGCCTCACTATGTTTCACTTCAGTTTGACTCAAAAACAGGATGCAAACTATTACTATGAGAACTGAGAATAGCAAACTTTACAGCTCAGTTCATAGGAACAGCAAAAGGTGAAAATGATCGGTACCACTATTTCAAACAATTGCACTAATTAATGATAATTCACATAGGACTACTAGGACAAACAGCATGTTATTTCAAAGAGCTTATTCAATGTGCTGTTGCAATGCTTATATTTTTAACAATCCTCAAGAACACCAATATTATTTAAACGACACTAGGCAACTTCTTTTTACAGTGTAAAGTTTAGTACGGAATTGTCGAATCGAATTAGTTAACCTAACACAGCACATCGAATAAAAACGATAAGTACAAAAAATAACCATTACAATGTAAAAATAAAAATAAAAACAGCCAACGACTAAACACTGCTCTTTCTATTAGACTATTGCGGAGCGATGAAACCATAAAAACTTACAAAATAAATAGTATCGTAGTATGTAGTCACATCGGGTATGCACATCGCGGTCTTTGATGATCTAACACACTTAATTATGAAACTGTAATCTTAATTACCTACTATGACTCAGTCGGGTAGTTAGTTCACGGCACACAAAAAGAAGGCAGGCAGTTTTGCAGAAAAATGCGATTAGAAATAAATAAATAATCAAAAAGTCTGGAAAAGCTTTACACACTGGCTGTGATCGGGGTTTAAATCAAACTCGGGTGACCTCTATGAGCGACTTGTCCACGTGTTCCTAATCTAAAATGAATAAGGAAATAGAAGAAAGAACGGCACTGTCTGGGAAACTAGTTCTGTACAACAGGGTGTCGGGTGCGGCGTCAGTACACCTTGAGCTGGTTCTTGTCGTCGAAGCCGGCCGAGTGTCCGGCGTTGCGAACTATGAACGAGTTGCCGTCAAAATGCATCCGCCGCTCACCGCGCCTGCAACAACGTCTCACATTATTTACTATTTACTCTGGGTGGATGAAAATTACAGTCTACGTAAGAGTGATCAAGAATATCATCAACAAAAGTTCCTATTTTTTTTAAAGTTTAGAACACTGTTGCTCCGTTATGTTAATCACTTTAAATTAGGTAGGATATATGTCTACCTAATTCAAAGTGTTTGATTTTTTTTAAACTGAAACATATTGGAGTATTATTTTACGTAGTCCGTAGCTGCTACGAAAAATACATTACGAATTCCAGATACTTTTTTAGTCATCAGTTGATTTTTATGTGATCAGCAATCTATTTATTACATTTGCATTATATTATAGTGAACCTTCCACACCGTACATTATGATATAGGTGCGGAAAGTTGAAAATTACAACGGCGAGGGCTACAATAAAGCAGAAGCTTTAATTATCAAAGCGCACGTATGTTATACGACGTTTTATAACATGTTTGCGAGGAAATAAATAAAACGAATAAATTTTTAATCACTTGTTAAAGCAGTTATAAAAATTTGAACAATTTGTAAAATTGATTATTACTTTGCCAGTTGTCATTTTTAATGTTGTAAAGTTATTATTATTAGTTACAATTTCACCAGTCTCTCTCTCACTCTCTTGAGCGGCGACAGCGACGATGGTGGAATGTACGCGTGTGTGCTCGTAAATGGTCGAGAGTCAACACTTGACTCCAAATTTATTCATAAAATGTTGACCTTTTTTCTGGCATAAAAACTCTTTGCTAAGATTTTAAAAAAGTACCGTTCGTTTTAGATGGAGCATCTTGATAAACCGTGCGTTTTACATTACAATAACGCGCAAGTACGTAATGAGATACAATACGATATAGAAATTGGTGTAATAAGAGACCCTTTACGAGCAAATATGTTATAAAATGATTCGACTATTACTGATGGTCAAAATACTTTATAAAAAGGGATATATTTTTTCGTAGCAGCTACGGACTACGAAAAACGCAACCGTCTTATTGCAGGACCGATTATCGGATCGGAGACTCTCTCTATGTATTTAAAGCACCGATTTTTCGTAGAACGTGTGTTGGTATTACAAATTCAGAATAATAATGTTCAATTCTACGATCCTTCCGTTCATCTGTCCTACAAAGTGAGTGTGTGTACACGCTTAATCTGTTGTTTTATCTAAATAATAAATATTTAACAATTGTTCATCTTCAATGTAATAAGCGAACCGTAGTTCAGTTAGATGGACAACATTGAGAAACCTATTTCAAACAGGTAACGTTCAATATCAATCTAGGTATTTCAGTATTCACAATGTTTCACAATTGACATTATTCAACAATAAGCTCAAAACTTCTAACCGTGAAACTAAATTGAATAGGCTATTATTGAGCCAAATGAATACCGCGAGCGTGAGCAAATTTGTACTACCAAACCAGTCAAATTGCAAGCAAACCAAGAATGAATTTTGAAAACATAAACTTACAATAAGTATAATATACACTGGCCTTTAAAACTTAGTACCATACTTTTTAAACTGCAAATTCTCTTAATCAATAGAAGTTAGTTTTGAAATAGAGAAATATTTTTTTTCAACAAGGTTCGATTGTAAAGTTATTATTAAAAAAAAATTTTTTTTCTTTTTATTTGGAAAATATATTAAGATAGATAATATTAGAATATATGTTGTATATATGTTGTGTATTTTAAAAATTATTACAATTTTAAAAGTGTAGTACATAGTTTTGAAGGCCAGTGTAATATACATATATGGTTATTGCACTTCATGTTATTATCTGATGCACTACATAAATTTATTGATCAAACGAATGTGCCTGGATGAGAAGTAGCATCCGTCAATACCTATAGCAATTCAGTATTTGTCTCGTCTCGTTTGACTTTTTTTATTGTTGTAATTCGTCTGTCCGTCCTTCGCACAGTGAATCGTCCGAACAAGCCAGCTAGACAACTAATGTCTAATGTCTAATTAATGTCAACACTTGCTATTTTTATTGTTACCTCCTCATTAAGAAAGGTGGGTAGAACTAGAAACAAAAACAGCTATTAGCCAACTTAAAGCGGTTCCATAGGTATGAAGGTAGGTATGAAGTCCGAACTGTTTTGCAAATAAGCCTTATATTGTAGTACATTTTTATATGCCATTTGACGTACTTACTTAATTGTTTTGTTGGTTACAATAAATATTTAAAAGAAATATATGGATGTGTTGAACGAAGGTGTATACCTACTCAGTTTAAAGTGTTTCAGTTATTTTATTAGTATTCTTTTTGACAATAAAATGCTATAATTATTAGAAGCTATGAAATTATTTCATTTGTATAAATATTCTGAAAACTTTGATCGACTATCTAATCTACCATGTATTCCGCAAAATGCCGCTGTTGAGACATAAGTTTCTTGTTTTAAAAACAATAGTTGCGTGTCGCGTATTTTGTGTTACTCATGAAATGCATTTTATAGACCCTTTGTTCCACCCATATAACCAAGTTAAATAACTAGTTGTCCAGGGCGAACAATAATTCTTCCGTGGAGAAAACCAGTTATAGGGTGGAACTCGGATTCCATATTCTTAACCGAGTTTGATAATTAGTTATCCAGGGGGAATGTATCTTCCGCTTAGAAAACTGGTTAATAATGTGGAGAAAGTATTCTACAAAACCAACAACTGAAGTGTTAGCGTTATCTTTTAAAATAGTTTATAAAGGGTCTGTAGTCCCACACAAGTAGTGAAGGGGGACT
Source organism: Catoptria pinella (assembly GCA_963556745.1). NCBI lineage: Eukaryota > Metazoa > Arthropoda > Insecta > Lepidoptera > Crambidae > Catoptria > Catoptria pinella. Next base: position 11,977,013 of record OY750758.1, on the reverse strand, counting down.
TGGAACCTGTTTGGTGATAATGTTTATTATTACGTATATTTTACCAACAAATAGCAATATCAAATTGATAAATCTGACATTTCTATTAAATTCTTCATTACAAACCAACTTAATTTTGCGGTCAAACGCGTATCACAGATAAGCCCCTCCCCTTAGCCCTATTTGCTACGGAACCCCTAAAAGTGTGAAGTTTGATATGCACTTGGGCGGTTTTTCATCGAATTCCGACTAATTGTTCGTTACGAATGATGCGTGTCAGTACAGTAACCAGTTCCAGTATAACACCGATTTTCATTTTTTTTTTTCTAAAGATCCTTATTTAGTTGTAAATACTGCTTTAATAGACAATGGTGTCTGGTCGAGCGAGGCAGCGTAATACAAGAAGGGGCTCGCGATGAAGACTAAGCTAAAAGCTTACCTCACGAACAGATGCTGCGTCTGGCCGAGTGAGGCAGTGCAATGCAAGAAAGGGCTCGTGATGGAGGCCGACCCGTTGCTGGGGCTCGTGCGCAACTGGTACTTATGACTGCACCGATGGATCCTGAAAAACGATTAGCATTAAAACATTATAATGAAGGACCCTGGGATACCCGCATTCCTGAATCACAGAACAATAACTGAACAAATATAAATAACTGCAACAGCTATTCAGCGACATTCGTTTCGATTTCAAATAAGCTAAAAAATTCAGAAGATCAACCATGCAACTAATACTTTAACCAATAATGAACTGATGTCTGGGGTGATCCTTCAGTTGAGGTTGAGGTGATCACTTCCTAAATTTTATTCTAATTTTTCCATTAAAATCATACAATAAAAATGAGAATTTTATACGCGTGTTCTCTGCTACGGGGGTTAAGTTGTCGAAAAAACTATATCCGACGACTCTGACGAGTCCATCAGCAGTCCGACTGACTGCTGATCCAGTTGGCGATGCCGTCGCCGGTCAACCAATATACTTTGTCGCCTGGAATAACGACAGGGCCTCGTGGAAGCATAGGTACCTGACGAGTCCATCAGCAGTCTGACTGACGCGCACGTTGTTGATGATCCAGTTGTCGATGCCGTCGTCAGTCAGCCAGTACTGAGCCGCCTGGAGTAAAGATAGGGCCTCGTTCACGAACGACGGGCCGTGGCGCGACTCGCTGTGACAAGTGGAAAACTCGTGAAAAAATTGTTGATGCGGCGCTGTCATTAAGAAATAAGAATTTTTAAAACGCTGAATCCTGTCAGCAATTTAGACCACCATGCAGGCCGTAATGTACAATTCAAACCGATCGGCGCGAGTCGGGCCGCGCCAGGGCGCATTTTACAATCTGCTGAAGGAAATTTAAGTTGCTATACTGGTAAGTTAAGTTCTACATTTGGTTAGAATTTATGCAGCTTGAAACCTGACCGGCTCTGCCCGCAGCGTCCGAATCCGTCCGCATCCGTCCGCGTGCGTTGGCAGCCGGTCGGTTCTGTCCGCTTACGTCAGAAACCGACCGGCTCTGCATGCATGCCGCGGCAGCCGATCGGTTTGTACTGTCGTCTATACTTCGGGCGTATTCACGTAGGAAACTGGCAATGGCTACAAGTGTTTATCGGCACTTATAAGCGCTTGTAGTAGTGCTACATCTAAGAAGAAATAACAGAAAGTACTCATCTTAGACTGATGGTGTATTTTCTTGGTGAGATCTTCATTTCAGATGACAGCTGTCAAATTTAAAACGACAATATCAATGATCTCACCAAGACTTTTCATTTATTTAAAGACACCACTAGGATGAGTACTTTCCGAGATGATGCCGTTTTAAGTTAGACAGCTGAAATGAAGATCTTACTAAGACCTGAATTTGGTTATCGGATTCCTTGGTCAGCATCCCTCATTACGTTTTAATTTTAATATTTTGTCTCAATAAGTAACAAATACAAAACATCCTGACCAGTCGCATTTAGAAATTGCCAGCCCTAATGTTTGCTCTTTAGACTCACTTGTAAAAGACGTTGAGGGTGAAGTCCTGGCTCATGTCGAGGAAGGTGTCTGTTGTGGTGCGCGTGCCCGCCGCATCCACGAGGTACACCAGCGCGCACTGTTCCGCGGTAAACGACACGCCTTTGTACCACATTTTAGCATACCTGCATATAGAAACTCATTAATTAAACTTCCTAGTGTCCTACTCAAAAGCTCTTAAATCTACTTCTTCGTCAATTTACTCTATTCATTGACTATATTAACAAAGTTGACCAGAATAAAAAATATCAAAAAGAAGAATCTCGTAAACTTTTCACAATCCTGAATCCAACGGGATATTTAGACACAAAAGACCGCGCAGTAGTTGCCGAAACGCAAGACCAAGCACGAGCGCACGGTTCGAGCGGTAAAATCTAGGTACCACGCCATTTTCTGTAATCTACCTACTATGTGTCCAAATCTTTACTTGAGAAAATAATTTAAAGTAGTCATTCATTACTTGTTGTTGCCTTGTTGGTGGCGCGCTTGGATTTCAACCCTGGAGCCGTAGTGGTAAATACGGCCGTTGGGGTGAATGAGAGCAGCAGCAGCGCCAGAGCGAGACAGCGCTAAAATTATGTTGTTCTTGACGTTGGTCACTCGCACTGCGCCGTCGATTGTCATGTCCACCCTTATTCGAACAATGATGAATGTTGATCCCAACAATAATTATATAACATAACAAAGAAAACGGATAGGTACTCCACTGACATGCTTATACATCATTATGCATGTTTAACACATGACAGGTTCCTAGCACGGTCATAGTATGGTACGGTGTAGTGGGCAGAGACAAGAGTAAACAAATGAGTAGAAGGGTTCAAATAAACTATTTGAAAATGCTTATAATATGAGCTACATTGAATTAGATACAGCAAGATTCAGTTTAAGTTTTTAGTTAGAGTCTAGCCAGCGAGTCATATCATCGAAATGGTGGCGCCACTTTCCCTCCTAAATTAATATGTTATTGGAAACTGACCCCTAAAATAAGGAGAAAAATTTGTTCCTTTACCAACCACGGAATTTCCGTTTGTCATAAAAGTTACTTTACTTACACCAACTCTCACAGAAAATAATAATTTAATGTGACTCACTTGACCCTATCTCTGAGTCGGAGACAGACGGTGCCATGCGGTGTCACGGAAGCGTTGTAGCCTGCACCTCCCACCACGTCGGTGACCTAGATTAAAGTTTCCGATAATGTCTAGATTATCCATTTGGTGGGTGGCCAGTGAAAACGGTCCGAGTGGGTTTATCTGACACTCCATTCTATTTTTTCGCCATTGGGTTGGTCTCATAGTAAAAGTTATTCAGTTTGATGGTCCGAGAAAACGGTTTCCCCATTTTAGGGTAATTCATTAAAACCCTGTGTAAATCAGCGCATACAAAGAAAATGATGACAGAAAAAAGTTCTAAGGTCAGTGGTAGCTTGCCTATTGGCTTTCAAAATATTCTAACTTCCCAAAATAACCGAGTTATCTATAGTAAATCCGTGACCAAACGTTGCTACAAGTAAAGATGCCGTCGTGAAAACTAAAATTCAAAATACAAAACCAAATCAAAAAATCTATGATAATGCGCACATGTATGTGGAAATATAACGTAAAACTGTTTCTAAACATAATTGAAAAGCAGCAACTTTACCTCGAGTTCCCTCCACGTATCGGCGTGGTAGATGTCGTCGCCGGGGTAGAAGGGCGCCTTGCGCTGCAAGGGCGCGCGCCACGGCGGCTGCCAGCCCGCCGCGCCCACCAGCTCCGCCTGCCCCAGCCCGCCCTCCAAGAACTTGCTGTAGTCATTGAACGCAGATAGGTTCGATTCCTCCTGTGGAAAAACGAAGTAAAAAATATAAAATAATGCTTATATTTATTTATAATCCCCCTTACTAACAAAGATTGTATAGCAGATGCATAGTTACACAGTGTTTTGTCCCCTAAGTCAAACTTAAACAGTTTGACATAGAGTAACCATTGTGTAACTATACCTACATCTGCTATACAATCTTTATTAGTAAGGGGGATAGTATAGTGCACAATGTATTATGCACTACCTACCTACAACAAAACAAAAGAAAACTATGGTAGACTATATGCATTGCATCGGTTCGAACTCACCCATATGCAGAATTTGTAAATTCTAGAAAACTAGACGTAATAGTTTTCTAGAATGAATGTTATATCATAAACATATGAAATCGTTCGAGCCTCATCCTATAGGAACATCTCTTACCTATACCCTTAGAATATGTCAAGTGACCTGAAAATCTCTTGGATTCGTTCAATTCAAGAGAGTGTGTAACAAAGTGTGGCCTCCAAATTACACTGCAGTATTCCAGAATACTACGCACAAGTGAATAATTATAATTCACTTATATACAGAATTTTTGCACCTTCTTTACGAAATATCTTTGCATTCCGTAAAACAAATTGTTAACATTCCTGACGCCTTCTTAGTGATGTGGTCTATGTGGTATGTGCTGTAGTCAAATATTTTTCGGACTGTAATTACGACAGCTAAGCAACGGTCATGAGATGGGTGACCAGACCAACATTTTATTATCTTGAGCTCCTCCGAGCTTCGGTATGAGTTTTAAGTTTTTTATACCACATCGCACGCCCAACGAAACTATTTATAGCGATCTATCAGATCTATGATAAAGACACGGTGTTCTGACACGCCAAAATATTACTTTATGGGTCACATCCAGGTCACATCTACAATCATCATTAGGTTTTTCTTGGTAAAAAAATACGTACCTATCCTTTTAGTTAGGTCAGTTCCTACGGCGGCGCGCGGCATGGCATTCTAGACTGATACAAAGCGCTCAAATTCGACCTAGTAGCCTTAAAGCCTTAAAGTTAACTCATTCTTATGAGTTCTGAATACTTTAATAATGTCTAATCGACTATGCCTATTTTAAATACACATACAGTGAGATAAGAAGAATATCATGCAAAAATAAGTCAAAAATCACCTGATTATAAGAATGAGCAGTATATACGCTCCTAGGGCGGACTGGTATATTGACATCCTTGCGAAAATCTGGGCTAGCCATTTTAACACTTCTTCTACTTAAAACTGATAATGGTTAAATCACTATTTTTAAAAATACTTGAACAGCAGCGACTACATAATATAGCATACTTCACGGTCGAAACGGAATGTGACGGAATGTAAAAGAAAAGTCATTTGTCATTTATTTTATTCCATATTCGAATTATTTTTACTTCTCTACTGCGACGTAGGTAGTTCAAAAAATTAAACCTCATTTTATTTATTTATTTTTTTAAATTTAGATTTTTCGAATTCACAATGCTATTTTTATATTAAGATAATAATATTAGAAAAAATACTAGAAAAAATCGACTCACCCGTCCCGTCTGAGGTGCTACGGGTGAGTCGAATTTTTCTAGTATTTTTTCTAATATTATTTATTTTTGCTTACTGGGGCCTATTTCATAAACATTACCGTAGTAAATTATAATGGCGTTTGGTGTCCATTGCGTCGCCAATTTGAAACTAGAAAATAAACTACTCACAGACACCACAATGTACGCGAATCACCGTAATAAATTACAAAACTGTAAAGTTTATGAAATTAGGCCATTGAGGGCACCGTATCCAAAAAAAAGTTCAGTTCAGTGCACCGTATGTATCATAAACTTATTATACTAACGCTAGAATAAAAAAGTCTATGGTATGTATTGTATACTGGGCTGGCTCATTTTCGCTATATACCACATTCGGCATTAGGGGTATTTTACCTTGTATAGGGACCCTCAAACAGAACTCTAAAATCTCGAAAAAAAACCAGCTGTTTCATACAAAAATTAAAATCGATAATATCAAAATGTATGAAACAGCTGATTTTTTTTAATTTTTTTTGTAACATGTTGTATAGGGACCATCAAAAAGAACAACTTAATTTTACTATAGGACCAACTAGCAAATCGCGAAAAAATTTCAGCTGTTTCATACATTTTGATATTTTCGATTTTAATTTTTGTATGAAACAGCAATTTTTTTTACAGGCTATGGGTGCCAGTACTGATTACACAGCGCTGTTCAGCCACATGTAGCTGCGTGGGATTTAATGAATTGATTCTTGTCTTTTTATTTAAAAATAACTCTCGACGTTGTGTATCAGGATTCATTGTGTAAAAGTTATTTATAGATGTGTACAATCAAAACTATTTTTATAATATGAATTGTTAAAAATAGTTTTTTACATTCCCTCGTAGTTATTCTTAGAATTTAGATGGGAAAAATTTCAAAAACTGCCACTTTTAGCAGTTTTGCTTAGTATCTACTTCTAACAATAGCTACGGGCAAACCACCTTAATGCTTGTCATTGTTCGTGGCGGCAATCTAGGCGGTTACGACATGTCGCCGAAGGAAGCAGAGGCGGGCTACAAAGAGTTCACTCGAGGCGAGAAATGCATCTTCACGCACCTAGTGGTGTCGTTTGTGCTCATCTTAGTGATCGTGCTTGTGTACTTTTTTCACCTGTGCGTGGTGCGGCACGGGGCGGGCGAAGCGTTCCGGTTCACCCGACGCTCGACCGGTGATGGTGAGCTGTTATCACGTTTGATCACGTAATCATTTCGTGTATTTCATTACGTTTACTCTATAAACTGAATTATCCTAGTTCTGCTAGTACAGACAGATGTGACAATAATGTTTTTTAATGAGTGTTACAGATGGGGTTTTGCGGTGCGAATCTTATTTGCGAAGAGAACAGCATGTATGTATATTATTACGCACTATGTAGGGTGGTTTGCCGTACAGGAGCGGAGGGGGCGTCGCAGCATACGGGCGCAGTGGTGTTGCGGCTAGCGGGTGACGATGACGAGTCGGTTGCAGAGCGCATCGTATGCGGGTGTGTGGCGCTGCGTGCCCGCTGGTCGGCCGCACCCGCGCTCTGCGCTGCCGCACGCACCGACCCCGGTTTAGCTGCCCACCTGCCCGCCTGGGCGGTGCGGTACCGCTCCGATAAAAGAGATGTGCAAGGTCAGCTAAAGACCGCAAAAATATGACATATTGAGTAAGAAACAGTATAAAAGCAGTTAGTGATGAAATTGCCTAGTGGAAAAATAGATGAAAAGACTCGATACCTATGCCTACTAAAAATAAATTAGGATGCTTTAACTGCTTAAATATAGCTTGAAATCAAAATCATTATGGTGTTGCCATATCGTCTTCTTTTTGGTCGTACCTTCCATTATGAAATATTTAGTTAAACAAATAACTAAAACATGGCAGGGTTTGGATGCTCCTAACCAAAAACAGATTGCTAAATACTATAATACTTAACTAACTGTCCCCAGAGGCTGGAATCGCTCGCAGCGTCGTCCACTCGCACTTCAATAGAGATAACGCACAGAATAACATCGGGCTACTAGAGCACTCGCGCGCACTTCACGTGGCCGACTACCGCTGTGAGTACAGCCCCCATACAACAAAATATGATCAACATTCAATACGTTTGAACGCTACGCTTATTTTTAAAGCTTTAATATGAGCAATAGACGATTAAATAACATGTTGCAAACTTATGTAAATCACAGACTTTGTTGTATTGCAAGAATTTTAGATTATTTTAACGTTCTTGATGTGTTGTATTGATGTATTGCCCCTCCTGTTTACGGTATCTATGTAATTTTGACGACCTCCGTGGTCGCTTTGTATACCGGTTTTCAATGTGTCGCCATGTCTAAAGTCCCGGGTTCGATCCCCGGTTGGGTCAATTTAGAAAACGAACTTTTCTATATTGGCTCAGGTCTGGGTGTGTGTGATACCACCGTTGTCTCTGATTTCCATAACACAAGTGCTTTAGCTACTTGCTTTGGAATTGGAGCAATGTATGTGATGTTGTCAAATATTTATTTATTTTTATAGTTTAGTGCTTAAGAACTTTAAATTCATATTTTATGTAGCGTTCAAATGCATAGAATGTTGGTCATTTGAGTAGGGGGCAATACAGCTAACGAAGTAGGTAACTATTTAGATCGCTCTTGAACCCACTAACCCAAAACTAGAGGAAAAACCTAAACCAGAGAGCACGAAACCACCAAAGAGCCTCCTATATTAGGTAGTTGTTATTTTTGCTGTGTACCTTTCTATTTTTAGTCAACGAGAGAAGCGTGGACGATAGGTTTCTTTACGAGCAAGCACCCATACTGGCAGTAGCGGGATGGGGGGCAGGTGCGCCGGGTGACTCTGAAGGACCGGGTTTGTTATTTTTCCTGTTCGATTTTATGTAGACTGAGTAAAAGATTCTTTTAACTAAGTGATTTGCTGAAGAAGAAGGTAAAGTAGGATCTTAGTGTACAGAAATCTAATAGTGGTTTTCCTAAGGGGGTTTTCGGTGATATTCGGTCCGAAACGCGCGCGTAATGCCGACGCGTCGCGGCAAGTGCGGCAAACACTGCGCGCAGTCTCGATGTCGGCCTTTCAGCTCGTCATCGCGACCGCGTAATGCAATGCATTTCCCTCTACGCGAAGTAACGTTAAGGGGCAACCAGCAGGCAACGTGGGCAGGGGGGCGTTAAACGCGCGTCCCTCGTACTCCCCACGAACCAACGATAGACTGTCGCGACCGCACTATTAGGCTAGCCACAGACCTATCGGTTTCATTTCTTTGCTTTCCTGTTCTAGTAGAACAGGGGGCCGTATACCGGCTAACGCGTCGAACTTCGGAAAGTCTGCCGGGCTTCAACTTAAAACAGATAAATCGAAGTAAGAAATTTCGTATTGTAGTTATTTAGAAATGAAATGAAATGAAATGAAATGAAATATTCTTTATTCAAATAAACTTAGATATTAAGTGCTTTTGAATGGTCTATATTTTCCTACCACCCATTCGAGACTTTTTTAGCTGACAAGAAGAATGGGCGCAAGAAACTTATCAGCTTTGTCAGAAATCAGAGTAACGATATTTACAAAAAATTATATCGTTACCTAATACCTTCATTTAAAACAACATAATTAAAAAACAATAAAGTTATTAAAAACTGAAAATCAGATAGTTACTTATAATGTTACATCCATGCATTGCTGTCTTTTAAATAATCTTCTACTTTGTAATAACCTTTGCTCATGAGCGTCTTTTTAACATGTATTTTGAATTCATGCAAAGGCAGTTCAATTACATTTTGTGGAACCTTATTCAAAAGGGCAATTCCTTTCCCCATAAATGAGCCCCTAGTTTTTGCTAGTCTAAAACTTGGAACGGCAAGTTTGTCTTTATTTCTTGTATTAAAACGGTGTACATCACTATTTTTAGCAAGTGAGCAATAATGTTTCCTTACATTAACTAAATTATCATAGATGTATTGGCCTGCCACTGTTAAAATATTAATTTCTTTAAACAATTCTCTTAAAGAATCTCGCGGCCGAAGGTTGTATATGGCGCGAACAGCTCTTTTTTGGAGCACAAAAATATTTCCAATATTAGCTGCTGAGCCCCACAACAACATTCCGTAGGACATTACACTATGAAAATAACTAAAATAGACCAGCCTTGCCGTTTCAATGTCAGTTAAGAGCCTTATTTGTTTAACTGCGAATGCCGCAGAACTGAGTCTACTCGACAAGGCATCAATATGTGGATCCCATTGTAGTCGTGAATCTACTGTAATACCTAGAAATTTTGTGCTCTCAACACACTCGACTACTTCTGCATTCAAATTAATATGCACGTCTACCTGCCTTACATTAGGTAAAGTGAATTTTACACATTTTGTTTTCTTCGGGTTTAATGCTAAATTATTAATGTTAAACCAATTCAAAACTTTAGAGAGAGCACTATTTACATCGTCAGAACAATTATTACCTCTATCGACTTTGAAGACTAAGGAGGTATCATCTGCAAATAGCACTGTCTCACATAAATTCTCCGCGTAGTAAGGTAGGTCATTAATATAGATTAAGAACAGTAAAGGTCCCAATATCGATCCTTGGGGCACGCCCATGCTAATGGGGGCTCCAGTAGATGCCGCTTTATTAATAATTACTTGTTGTGTTCTACCACATAGATAAGATTGCATAAGGCTAACTGATTTATTAGAGATACCATAATGTTCTAACTTCTTTAAGAGAGTTATGTGATCAACACAATCGAACGCTTTAGAAAGGTCACAAAAAATGCCAATTACATCTTGCTTAGCCTCCCAAGCGTCAAAGATATGCTTCAAAAGTGCAATTCCAGCATCAGTAGTGCTTTTGCCTTTCGAAAAACCAAACTGATTCTTATGTAGTATATTATTCTTTGTAAAATATTCTAATAATTGAAGATATATAATTTTTTCAAATAGTTTACTTAGTGCAGGTAAAATAGATATTGGTCTAAAATTTGTTGGATCACTTTTATCTCCTGCTTTAAACAGAGGAATTAATTTACTGTATTTCATTAAGTCAGGAAAGATACCTTCGTCAATGCATTTGTTAAAAATAAACGCTAAATAAGGAGCTATTACATCAATAATTGATTTAATAATATTGGTAGAAATGCCCCATAGATCCTCTGTTTTTTTAACATTAATTATTTTAAAAGCTTTTATGATATCATCACTGTTAATATATTTAAAATTGAAAACTTCATTACACTTATCAACACTTGACTCAAGGAGGGCGATAGCAATGCTAGGGCAGGAATTTAGATTACCAGTAGTTTCCAGGGGAATCCGAGTGAAAAAATCCTCAAAAACACCCGCAACTTCAATATCGGAATCTACAGTCTTATTTCCAAGTTTAAGAGAGAAAGAATTTATTTTATCTTTTGGTTTCCCTGTTTCTTGATTAATAATATTCCATGTAGCCTTTATTTTATTCGCCGATGATTTAATTTTATTTGAGATAGACATGGACTTTGCAAGAATACATACATTTCTAAATGTTTTGGAATACTTCCTGACATATTCAATGAAATTAGGGTCACAGGAAGTAGCTTTTAAAGCATACAGTTCATATAATTTATTTCTACTCTGATAAATACCTGGTGTGGCCCAATCACTAAATTCCTTTTTATTGCTACATTTGATTACTCTTTGTTTAAAATTTTTATTAAATTCAATTTGGACCACACTAAATAAATGATTGTAAAGGAGATTGGGTTCCATAGAAGGTACTGGTAAATTTTCAAGTTTATCCATAATGTTATTCCTAAATTTATCTACACAATGTTTATTTATTGACCTACAAACTTTTTCGCGTTTAGGACAAACATGATGGTGCTCTATAGAGGCAAATTGTCCGCTATGGTCGGATCTAATACAATTTAATAAATATTTTTTAAGGATATTACAATTTGAAAAAATGTTATCCAAACAAGTAGCTGATGTGGGCGTTATTCGAGTCGGCTCTTCAAAAGTGTGAAACAAATTAAAAGATTTAAATAAGTTAATGAACCTACTCGAGAGGTGGTTAGATTCTAGAATATCAACATTAAAATCCCCACATACCACCACTTTTTTATTGCTTCTACATGTTTTTATTAAAACTTCCTCCATAGCGGACTCAAACGCTGGGTAGTTCCCAGATGGGGGTCTATATACACAAATTATAATCATTTGTTCCAGTTCCACACAAGAGAGCTCAATAATTTGTTCAATTGTATGAGATATTACATCTTTGCGCTCTTTATACTGTATTGAATTATGCAATAATATAAGCGTTCCACCTCTTATAGCGAAATTCCTACTAAACGAACTTGCATTACTATAATTATCTATATTTATAATCAGTTCATAATATTTTAACCAATGCTCAGTAACACATAGCACATCAATATTCTCAGAATTTAAAAACAAACTAACTTCTAAATCTTTGCCAGAAAAGCCTTGCATGTTTTGATGAACTATATTTAAGCATTTTGACTTTTCTTTTGTCATCACTGAGCTAGAGGGCACCTCTATTGTCTCAAGTTGCAATTTAAATTAATTAAATTATCATTAATAGAAACATTATTATTGCTTGGAACAAATTCCAAAGATAGATTAATCATGTCAGAGTTTACCTGCTCAATAAAAGCAGAAGGTTTACTAGCCAAATTATTGGCTAAATGTTCAAAATAAAAAGATAGCGATAATGCTAACTGTCTTTTGTAAAATTTTGAAAGATAGTATTTATCTTTTGTCAGGTAAAAATTGTCAATTAATTTATTAATGTCAATTATATGAAACTGCTGGCTATTATGAAATGCCATAGTATTTAAACATTGATTTAATTTAAATCTAAAGTTGTTTTCCGCCTGTGGCAAACTTTTACTATAGGGAAATGTAAACATAACAATTTTCCTAACATTTAAAGAACACAAGGTATTGAAATAGGAGATCAGTTGGTTTTTGCTTACATTACCCCTATTTCCAATTAAAATTATCAAATCTGTGTCATCAGTAAACTTTTGTTTCACAATGGTTTTCATTATTTCATTTATACTTGAACCCGGCATGCAATGGTTAATAATGCTATCCCTTGAGTGTTTTTGGACAAGTTGGCTTAAATTCTTTCCAATCTCATCACTGAACATAATTGAATTACTACAGCTGTTTTGTGGAAAGGAATTATTTTCATTTGTGCATTCTATACTATTACAGTGATTAGAGATTGAGGGCTCACAGACTGGTTGGATAGATGAACTCTCCGGGGCAGTCCGGCCTGATGCCCCGGATGGAGAAAGACAATTATTGATGTGTGACTTATTTATATTAGGAGAATTTGATAAGTGTTTAAGTGCCAGTATGTATTCCCCTATCTCTTTTTTAGATGATTCATAATTTTGAGTCATCTTAGTCAGTAAGTCATGTAAATTAACAATTTTGTGATTCAATGACTTAGGTAATATTGTTTTCATAAATAATTCTATTTTCTTCTATTATGGAGGTGCAAACATTAAGTTTTTCAATTAATTGTAAACGGTCTTTTGCACTTTTTGCATATTTTAAACAAGCTTTATTTTTATTAATTAATTTTTTTGTTTTTGAGATATATCTATTAATTTTAATATATTTTTTCAATTTGTTTTTGCTACATTTAATATTTATTTTAGGACTCTTACAACATACTGAATCATCACTTGTTAAATCTATCACAGTATGATTATTACTGTAAGAAGCAGAAACCATTTCAGGCGCGCTACCAACTAGTTCATCAAACAAACTTCGATCTTCTTCATCAAAGAAGATTTCGATGTTCGTATGACATCATAAATTAGGGTTCGCCATTTTGGCCCGATTGGGGCTCGATTTATATGTTTTAATTTGAAGCCCGGCAGACTTTCCGAAGTCCGATGCGTTAGCTGGTAGCCTGTTAAACTATGGTAGGATGATGCATGGTTGGTGTGGCAACTCTATCGATGCTGAATGTTTTCAGTGGTTTGGAGGTATCCGGCGTTGCCGGTGGTATGGGAGAAGTGCCGGCACCTCATGACGCCGGTAACGGAATTGCGCAGCTACGAGGTGTGCGCGATGATCGATGTGAAAACTTCCGCCGTCCTGCCACGTCAGTACCTAATATTTACCGGCGCCGTACGTGGTCATTGTGCCGGTGGCTTGTTCATCACTAACTTACAGAATTATTTGGGGAATTTGAATCTCCGATCGAGGGTGTCACCCGGTGTCTACCACACACATATTTGGCCGAGCGAGCGCGAAGTGCAAGCAAAGTGTCTCTGCTTCAGCTTGGGCAAAAATCTTTCGTATGTCCTTCCGAGTTCCGGCTGTCCGATGTCCGTTTGTTCTTCTCTACAGGTCGCATTTCTTAAGCGATTCTCGTGAAATTTTGTGAGCAGGTTCGATAATTATTTAGAACTGATTTTTTCGATAAATTCGATTATAGAAAGTCTAATCGCGCATCGCTTGTCGGGGGACCGCGTTCTATGGAACATTTTAATCAAAGTGTTTTCTATATGTTTTTAATTATATATATTATTTTATTCATTTTAGTTACAAATTTTATAGTTTTGGAATGTGCTCATAAGGGCCTTTCATTTGATACCCATATTGTAATAATTAATTAAATATAAGTAATAATTGTGACTCGGGATGATGTAATAAGGATTCTAACGATACCTAACACATCCAAACCTGTTCAGACATTTAGTATTATGGTGGAATAAAGAAACTCACGTATAATAATATACATACAAAATGAACCCTGAACACAATACACTTTTCTTTTTTGGGCAGTCGTGTCAAAAAATGGAAAAAATGGAAGATAGTTTCACATAAATTACCTTTTTTATAGTAACTATAATCAACATTAATTAATTATTTAATTTCAGCGCCTGGCTCTGCTCTGGTGGCGGGCGCCGATGTGCTGGGGTTCTTCTCCTGGGGTGACAGGCACGGCAGCCTACCGCTTGTCATATTGAAGCTGGCAAACTACAAAGAATGGATTGAAGGAATTGTAAGCGAATGAGATAATAAAAACGTTTTACAGAAAACTGTGTTTATTTGTTTCCTCTCATATCACAGAAAGTCGGTGATAATGTATGGCACATTTTGCTGTTCAAAGTTTTCATGAAAACTATTTCACTTGCTGGGGCCCAATTGCGCTAATAGGGTATTTTACACCATGTAAGAAACAATATAAAAATGCATGTTTATGATAGATTTCATAAAAAGTGAATGAGAAACGTCGATATTTATTCATAAAAATGCAATATACATTTTATAATTCAATTTAAAAAATCGACTTTTTTAATCTATTCTTCAAATGTTCAAAACGCCATTCGCCATATTGGATTCCGACGTGACGTCAGCCCGACAGTAAGCAAACAGGATCTCGTACTCGTCGTAACTCGTACTGTGTTATTTTATAATTTTATGTGATTATCACGCCTGTGGACTTTTATGCTTTATTTTACTAAAATCGCATCATGGAAGACGGTTTTGTGAAAGCACAAAGTACTAATCTACCAACAATATACAAGGTGTTACAAAAGTACCCCTAATGCCGAATATGGTAGCTAGAGACCATCAAACTGAACAACTTTTACTATGGGACCAACTCTGAAATCGTGAAAAAAAAATCAGCTGTTTCATACATTTTAATATTTTCGTAATTATTTTTTTGTATGAAACAGCTGATTTTTTTTTCGCGATTTCAAAGTTGGTCCCATAGTAAAAGTTGTTCAGTTTGATGGTCCCTATCTACCATATTCGGCATTAGAGGTACTTTTGTAACACGTTGTATAAATAAATACGATATGGTGGCGAAATTTTTTGCGTCCAATCCCGATTTCTGTTCTGCAGAGTGGAGAAATGTTAAAACCGCAATGTAAGTACCTATCATATCAAGTTTTTTCCAACATTAAGTACTACACAACACGATAATACCCTGTGTTTGTTTACTATTACAATCCAACATAACCTATTTTTTTTATTTTGTTATCAGGTCCGGAAGGGAATCTGACGACGCAATAGGCTATGTGCAGCTCAAACGGGTTCAAAACACGTGCGTTGTAGTGTACGGTATGCCTGGAACATAAAGTGCGTTCCAAGCCCTATGTACTGATTGACACATAATGTGAATGAATAGGAAGAGACTGTGAGTAGTGTTAAGTGCTACGATTGTCCCTCGTCAGAAGGTGGCTGCAAGCATGGTGTTACGATGTACACCGCCGAACCGAAGCCCTGTCGTCGTGTACTTCGGTTGAGTTTTAATGGAAGAAATCGAATCTGGCTAAGGTTGGCTCATCGATAAACATTTTGTGTGCAAAAGAAATTTCTAAAAGAAAATTTAAGGAGATGGTTGCAGACAGCAGTGTGCGATGCAAAAGGTTAATTTATGGGGAAACGCATAACCTTGATTAGTATAGTTCCACAACAACTGATTGATCTACCTTTGCATGTATTTAAAAATCATGTTAAAAAGACGCTCATGGGTAATGGTTATTATAAAGTAGACAATTATCTGAAAGACCAAAATGCATGGAAAAAATGTAACACATAGCTTGCAAATATAACTACCTACTTTGTTGTTTATAATCTGTTGTATTGTATTTGGTAACTGTTGTAAAGTAATAAAGATATATTTCAATTAAGTGTTTATTTCTGTTATTCATATAATCAAATTTCCAATTTAAGTTAGAGACAGGACATAACCGAGTGACCATAAACTTGACTGATGACAGCCAGATTAACAATAGCAGATCATGATATAATATTTAAGTTTGTAAATATTGTTACTTATTTCTGTTAAAGCTGATAAGTTTCTTGCACCTGTTCTTCTTGTCAGTTATAAAACTCTGGAATGGGTGGAAAATATAGATGATTCAGAAGCGCTTAATTACTAAGTTTATTTGAATAGTTTTTTGTACTTTGACTTTGACTATTCTCCTACCCTACCCTATGTATAGTGCATATGTATTCACATATTTTCCACATGCACATGACATTGAAATGAACATTATTATATCCTTAACATTTTTATGGTGGCCAAGTTGACCCATTCTTCAAATCAACTCGGCTGTGATGGACCAACATCATCTTTATACAGTGAGTGCACCATGGAAATAAAAAAAACTATACTTATTATTTGATATATTTATTTATTATAATATAATAATACCTTTTATATAAACTCAAAGTTGCCTGTGTAAGTATTAATCCTTCAAAACACATGATTGATTTTGAATCAAAAAATGCAAGTGTTAGGTAGCCTTAATGCTCTAAGTAGGTAGCAAACTATCTAAAAATTTGCTGTGTTCAATTATGTTCACATCGCTTATCCTTCTTGCATATCCAGTAGACACAAAATTCACGAGACCATCAGGTGAACAGGATATTTTTTTGTTTGTTTTTTGGATTTCTTTGGATCTCTTCTTACCAGTTTTAACCAAGTTTTTCTCATTTTGATGTCACTTGGCACTTGAACCCACTATTTTAGTGGAGATTTTACACTTGTTTTACTGCAATCAGGCACAAGACACCAATGATAAAACATTACAACTCATTATTTTAAAAACTCTCGTTACTTTTGTAAAAAGACATTGTAACCACTCTTGATTGTTTCCTGACGCCTGACGGTGTGACGTCACGGGCCTAAACAGCATGGCGGCTTGCGTTTCTGCGCAATAATTCAAAATCATAAATAAAAAATCATTTTTAAGGTATTTCTTGGTTTTATAAAATTGAAATAAAAATTGTGCTGGTTTATTACGACCTCAGGAATAATATAAACATGTTTTCAAAAAAAGGTGTAATTCCCTATTCTGAACGATAAAACCAAAACCATAGGTACTTTGTCATTTAGGTTATATAAAATTATTAAAATCTTTGGTTTATAAAGGAATTCCTATTTAAATTGTCCAAGATTCACATCGTAGGCTCCTTAAGCAAAGCTTTTAACAATTATAAGAAAACTACAGCGAGTATTTTTCTGTAAATAAAAACGATTTTGTTTTGGTTTTACCCGTGTTAAACACTCTACTTTTCATTTCGAATATAAGGAAAGTAAAAAAATCGTAGGTTTTCCAAAAAATTTTTTAATAAAAACATGTAGTAACTACATAGATAGACCATATTTATTTATTTCTTATTTCAAATTTGGAACAGAGCGCGTCGCCGCTTCGCCTAATGTTTTTAATTTTGCACTGGGTGTTATACCAGCTCTATGGTCGACTATGTAACCAAATTCAGTTCTATTTTTAAAATTCTTTTACACCCTAGGGTGGAACGCAGAGTTTTTAACCCGCTGCTCAGTTTATATTATTATATACATCACTTTCCGAATATGAGAAATGAACATCTCTTTTTTTTCCTACGGTCGGCGTAGCTTTTAAAAGACATAAACGCGTGTAAACTTTTTCTATAAATTGCGAATTTTTTTGAGGGGCAAAGATTAGTCATAGCACTTATAGTCCGAACCACAATGAATGTTTTGTTGGTTAGTCCTTATAAATAATTATATAAATAGGTAGTAGTTGTCTCGTAACCTCCTTTTTACCACGTTTTTAGTAGGTCACTTTTCTTGTTTAATTATTTGTTTCTTTGTTTGAACATAGGACAGAACTAGAAAACAATGCAATATTATGGTGTCATTGAGCTGATCTGATGGTGGAGCCGGAAGAAGGCCACAGAAACTCTGTAATAAAACCATACAACCCCATCGATTCGTCTTGACAAGTACTCTGATGGAAGACAGTGTCCAGGGTCTGGTGATAAAATCCCTTCGCGTTTGGGCTCGTTTGATTCGTTGTGACTAGTACTCTGTTGGGCGATAGAGTCCAAGGTCTGATGATGGAGCCGGAAGAAGGCCACAGAACCATAAAACCCCATCGAGGTTTGGCTCATCCGATTCACCTTGACATGTAGGTACTCTGATGGGAGATGGGTCCAGGGTCTGATAATGGAGCCGGAAGAAGGCCACAGGAACTCTGTAATAAAACCATGCAACCCTATCGAGTTTGATTCGGCTCAACAGTACTCTGTTGGAAAATAGTGTCCAGGGTCTGTTGATGGAGCCGGAAGAAGGCCCAAGATGGAAGGCACGTGGGGCGCATGCAAAAGACAATTGTTACAAAATGCGCCTTACGTTTTTAGGTTTGAATCTTCTGTATATGGTTATAAATCTTTACAGAAAAAATATTTTATATTGTGAGTCCCTTATTTCTAGTCCATTTTTTACGTTTTTAGTCCGATTTTTTTTATCTTTTAGTTAGACTAAACCTGGAAATGGGAAATTAATATCTATCTCTGCCTTCCGCTAGTTAGAGCAAAATGCTTTAACTTTAATTAATATGCGGAACCCACTAAAAATACAACCAGGAGTAAAAAAGGAGGTGTCAAAATCCGATTTTAAAGATTAAACAACTACAGAAAATTACCCGTAAAATTATCTCAGCCCCCCAAGCATGACCGACAAAACACAATATGTAGCGTGATATAGCGTTTTATCGACACACAACTGTCAAAATCCATTGTCTTTTGACAGTTAAACGTGATATTTCACTGTCAAAAGACAATGCGGCCGCAATTTCTTCATCGGGTTCCGTTTCAGCTGCAAGCAATGACCTGAAAAAATTTTTTGAACATTATGGAAGTCAGTGGCTGCAAGTGATATTAGTGATGGTTGGTACAGACTACAGAGATTGAACTCATAGACATAGCACAGATGCTTATCTCTTCATAGATTGACAAGTAGAATTCACTCACTCACCACAGATTTAATTTGAAACGTTGGCCGCGATCAATATTGAACGTGTTCGTCGAACGCTTAATGCTCTAAGGTCGAACGGAACGAATAAAAGCCGCGACGCGTTCAGTTATCGCAAAATACTGTACTTTTTGTAAATATTACTTCCTGGGGCCTGTTGGGCCTCGAAAGTTACAAGCCTTGAAACACAAGTGTGTAACCATAGAAACAGTTTGAAAGAGTTTTGAGTAACGCGATAGGCCTACCGGTAAACGTTCAAACACATTTATCAAATAGGTATTTGTAGTGTTCCTTGACCATAGGAAGGGTAGGTAGGGTAGGCCTGCATTTTTCCCTAAATTTTTACCCAACTGCGCACTGCGAGGATAAACAAAAACAAATGATGGACAGTATTCGTGAAAATAAATTTTTGCTGCAATATTTCACTACCTCAGATTTACCGCAATTATGAAAAATTCAATCCAGTATTGATCATTGATCAAGCAAGCAAACCTTGTATTTACCTAACTACGTTTAAAAAATAAAGAAAATTTATTTTTGCGATGGTCGGTTTAGTCGAGAATTGACTTGAATCAATCCCGTAAACGATGAAAGAATGAAAAAAGTAGGTTATCTTTTTTTATCTGCGGAGTGCATTTTTTTAATGTGGAAACACTAGCGGCCCGCCACGTTTCGCCCGTCTTGTTAGTTGTCCACTCGTCAGTACCTAATTTTTAACTCCATATCCGTTTGACACGCTAATAGAGTAATATACTGTAAAAATGAGTGCTCCAGCACCGACGCCTGCCTACAAAATCGGAATAGTAAAGCAGGTAATAAACCAATCCTTTATTATTTTGATTCGTAAACACTAGTGACTCTACCTACCTCGTGCCGATTTCTTGATTTGCCCTGTTGGCACCACACTGTGCTACAAGTAGACCGTAAGAATGTTCACTTTGACCCTCTACTAATTTAATTAATTTGTATTAAACGTATAATGGCAATCAATCAGCATTTTTATGTCATGCAGCTGGAAAGAATGTCGGTTTGGATTTATAGGTCGCACTTTTCGTCGAATGTCAATGAATGGGCTATCTCTTCACAACCAACCCTGTCTGTAAATACTATAAGTTCTATATATATAAGTTCGAGCTAAACAGTTGTATGTTTGATAGGTGTTATCTGGAGATACAGTAGTGATCAGGAGACAGCCTCAGGGAGGACCTCCACCAGAGAAAGTAATAGCTTTATCTGGCATCACCGCGCCTAAGCTTGCTCGTCAAAGGACAGCTAACAAGTAAGAAAAAAATCTTTATAATAATTAAATTGATATTATACTTTCCTGGTCCTACTTTTTCCCATCCAAAAATTATGATAAGTATCATGTGTGTAAATAATAACCTTACATTTTTAAGTGCATTTTGAAAAATTCATGATTTTCATGTAAATAAATAAATAGTCATAAACACGCTTTACTGAGAGAAGGCCCAGTGTTAATTGCACTTTTTACTGTCACAAGTGTAAGTTTGTTAATAAAATATGTTACTTTGAAAGTGAAAGTGCAATGTGGCTGTTGTACACTCTCAATCTACTAAGTAATCTGTTACTCAATCAGCTACTGCGAATTTACATCTAGTGTTGTATCTACGCTTATTCATATGTTTCATTAACCTTTAAGTAGGTACATTTAAATTATTATTGATAAAATTAAACCACCAAGGTGTATTGGGTGCTTGGTAACCTTATCAGTAACTTATCTAACATTACATTATCAGCATTTTAACTAAAATAAACTTTAACTCTATTTTAACTTTTTTTATGAATATCCTCCGTATTACACTTTACTTAAATCCCCATTCCTTCTTAAAGCCTATTTGAAAAGGTGGTATTATTTGATAAGAAATTTACTAATACAGATGTGAGAATCGAATTAATTTCATTAATACAATATGTACATAACACGTAGTGCATCTGCACTTGACTTATGTAATAAAGGTTAATGAGCAAAGTTTATAGGTTAAATAAAACTTGTAAATGGTCTGTTATTTCATAAAAAACACAGTAAATATTTATATTTATTTATTGATCTAGCCCAGAATAATATTGTTCTAAATATTTTTACTACAAAAGAAAAATATTCATTCATTTTCAAGTTAGTACAGACTTACTTGATAACTATTATATTTATAATAAAAAATTTCATTATGTAATTATTAAAATTATTTAATGCATTTTTAGGGAAAAGCATTTTAAGATTGTTGTTAATTGTGACTCATTTTGTTTATTGATCTATTTATTAAAAACTATACTTAATAACTGCAAAGCGACCTGACATTGAATCTTATGAAATGCCATTATGCGAATTAAATATAAAACTTTCTAGATATTAACAAATAACATATTATTCAGAGAGGCATTGTTGTAATTGTAAAATCAGCATTTACCAAAAGTACCAATTCATGTTATTAGCTAATGTTTACCAAATCAATTTATGGAAAAGCCTTGACTGTACATAAATAATTGAGGACATGCCAAGAGTACATTTTATTATGATGATACCTGAAATTGTGTTTTCTTGATAATAAATTAACTATAATAATAATTATAGTGATGTGGAGTCGAGAGACGAACCCTACGCATGGGAGGCACGTGAATTCCTCAGGAAGAAACTTGTTGGGAAGGAAGTAATTTTCACAGCAGAAAAGCCACCAAACTCTGCAACCAGAGAGTATGGCTCTGTGTGGGCCGGGAAGGACCCCACCAAGGATGAGAATTTGACTGAAAGCCTGCTCGCTGAAGGGTTAGTGAAAGTAAGAGAAGGTGGCAGAAATATACCACAGCTGAAAAGATTGGTGGAGTTAGAAGATGTTGCTAAGTCACAAGGAAAAGGCATTTGGGGTCCAGATCTGCAGGTACTTGACTCATTCTATTACTTCTATACTTCTATTCTGTTTTAATTAGATTAGTTGAGCTTTTTCTAATTTAAAAATGTTTTTTATGTAAACAGGAGCATGTGCGAGACATTAAATGGAGTATTGAGAATCCGAAGCAATTTGTGAACAAGTTCAATGGTCAGCCTGTAAAAGCTATTATTGAGTATGTACGTGACGGCTCTACTGTGAGATTGTGTCTGTTACCTGATTTTTGCCAGGTCACACTGATGCTTTCAGGAATAAGAGTAAGAACACTTCATTAATTTACTTAACTTATTCAATTTTGATACCATTTAAATGCAAGTCCTAATAAAAATAACATAAATTTGTTTATCCAGTGTCCTGCAGTGAAACAAGATGGTGAATCGGAGCCGTTCGCCGAAGAAGCTAGATTCTTCCTTGAATCAAAACTACTACAGAAAGACGTGGAAGTTATCCTTGAGTCAGTAAACAACAACAACTTTGTCGGAACTATCCTCCATCCTCAAGGAAACATTGCAGAGGCCCTCGTCAGACAAGGTTTTGCAAGATGCGTTGATTGGTCTATTGCTGTCATGAAATCAGGTTAGTTATTATGACGTAAACTGTTTGACTAAAACTTATACAAATTATTTCTTGTTGATTTGAACTACAGATGAAAAAGAGATTTTTTTCTTTCTTTTTTACCATAAGAAAATCAGGGTTCAGATATATACATTCTCATTTGTTGTAATTTAGGTGCGTCAACACTCAGAGCAGCGGAACGTGCGGCCAAGGACGCGAAACTTCGCATATGGGCCAACTACACGAGCAACGCGCCCCTGATTGCCGCCAAAGACAAAGAATTCACTGCCACCGTCCTTGAAGTCGTCAATGGCGACGCGCTCGTTGTCAAAATGCCCAACGGCACGCAGAAAAAGATATTCCTAGCCAGCATTCGCCCGCCGCGTGAAAAGTAAGTTCAGGATGTCAAAGTCCCGAAAAATGGACTATTCAATCCAGCCATCTTACGGAAATAATGTTTGTAAATTAAACTTTGCGTATTTTTCGTAATTATTCCACAAATACTAATGTATTCCAGTGTTATTCCAATGTTATCCGGCCGCCTGCGTCCGCTCGGGCGTTGATGAATTAAGTTACAGTGAATTAACACCATAATACAACTTGGACAAAATAGGTACGCTATCAATGATATTCATATATTTATAAAACATGTAATAAAAAAACGGTCAAGAGCGAATCGAACTCGCGCACTGAGGGTTCCGTACCTTCATTCATATTCTGAAAAAGTTTACAATTTAGAGACATCGTTATATTTTATTTGTAATCTTTACATAAACTTCTATCACATAAAATAATTTCAGATTTTGGGGAATGGTATTTTTTTAAATTTTTCATCAAAAGTCGAAAACGTAAAAAAAATACTCATATGATACCCCATATGACCTAGTAGTCTCACTTCGAATTTTTAAGACCACCTTTCGGTCCCAGTTACACAAAAAAATTCTCTTTTAATTGCAAAATAGTTGGGCAAACATCATCTAACCAAATTTCAAGTTGATAGCATCTGTAGTTCTCGAGAATCGAGATATGCAGCTGTGACAGACAGACTGAGTCGCACCATAAGGGGTCCTATTTACCATTTTCGTACGGAACAGTAAAAAGTACTTTTGAGGGTTAAGTATGTATGTTAACATTGTTTCCGTAAATTGGCTGGAGTATAGATGCTTTGAAGGGAATTATAAGATGTTTTGAAGGGAATTATAACTCGGTAATTATAGGTAAAAAAATATTATCTTAAATTAATGTGCAGATCCAAATTCTATACAACTAAATTTGACCACTTTTTTAATTTTAGGAACAGCCCTGACGAAGAAGGCAAGCTGTCTCCCAGGCCCAAAGGATTCAAGCCACTGTATGATATTCCCTGGATGTTTGAAGCACGTGAATTCCTCAGAAAAAAACTCATTGGAAAGAAAATAAATGTCATTGTTGACTATATCCAACCGGCCAAGGACAACTTCCCAGAGAAGACATGCTGCACTGTGGTTGCCAGTGGCGTGTAAGATACCTAATCATTTGTGACAATGCATTGTTAGACCAAAGTCCAAACCACAATTTGCCCGAGCAAATAAATCATTTCTCAGGCAAAATAAAATTATTTTCATCCGTTTTCGCTATATCCTATCTTAAAATCATATGCTTTTATTTGTTTCCAGAAATATAGCAGAAGCAGTAGTTGGCAAAGGATTCGCCACAGTAGTAAGGTACAGGAACGACAACGACCAAAGAAGTTCGCATTACGACAAACTCTTAGAAGCCGAACTTAAAGCTCAAAAAGCTGGCATTGGTGTTCACGCCAAGAAAGACATTCCTGCTCATCGCATTCAGGACACAAGCGGTGATTCAGCCAAGGCAAAGAAGTTCTTCCCATTCTTAAAGAGAGCTCAAAAGACCGAAGCTACTGTGGAATTCGTTGCAAGCGGCTCACGTATGCGACTGTACATTCCCAAAGAGTCCGTCCTGGTTACGTTCTTACTGGCTGGCATCAACTGCCCCAGGGGTGCTCGGCCAGCCATCGGCGGCGGCGGTGGTATGCAAGATGCCGAGCCTTTCGGCGAAGACGCTCTGCACTTCACTAAAGAAAAATGTCTACAGCACGATGTGATTGTCACAATCGAAGAGATGGACAAAGCTGGCAACTTCATCGGCTGGCTCTGGATTGAGAACGAAAATCTGTCAGTGTCCTTAGTCGAACACGGCCTCGCTTCCATGCACCACACGGCCGAGACGTCAGAGTTTGCTCGCACCATCAAGAGTGCCGAGGAGAACGCTATCAAGAAACGCCTAGGAATCTGGAGAGACTACGTCGAAATAGAGAAAGAGTCTGAAAAGGAAAAGAATGCCCCCATTCAGAAGCGCATTTTGAAATACTGCAATGTTGTTGTAACGGAGATTACACCAGAAGGCAACTTTTACGCTCAGAACGTGGAATTGGGTACTAAGTTGGAAAGTCTAATGCAGAAGATCCACCAGGAGTTAAAGGTGAACGCGCCGCTGCCCGGCTCGTACGTGCCCCGGCGCGGCAACATCTGCGCCGCCCGCTTCACGATGGACGACCAGTGGTACAGAGCTAAAGTAGAGAAACTCACCGAAGACAAGAAAGCTCATATCTTTTACATTGATTATGGAAACCGTGAGGTAAGTCTGATGTCTAATAATTATGTTGAATAATTACAATTACATTACTTTAAGCCTCGTTCTTATGTCTGTTAGCAAACAAGAATCTCATTTTGGGCTTGATGGTGTATACGAGGGACGAAAATATTTCAGAATACATAACTGACTTTTTGTAGGACTGATTATCAGTTTGCAGCCTGCCTTTATGCTTTGTAGAATCCCGAGCAAAATGCGATTTCGTCGCACGATGACACATTTCTACATATAGAAATATGCGCGATGACTTGCAAGCTTCAATTAGGACACTAACTAAAGAAATGTGTGTTTTATTTCGTCGTGCGACTAAAACGCATCGTTTGCTCGTGCGATCGTTAGCCAATTAGAACGAAGCCTAAGTGTGGTGGTGTTTGTTTGGTTGCATCTGTACTCTATTTTACGTTTCGATAATAATCGGACCTAAACTGTCGTGTGCAGGCTTAAGGCTTGATTACATAAGTCAATCTAGTGTCCAATTTAGGAATTCAATTTAGGGTTACCAACCGCACTTGACACTTAAATATTGTATAAGTTCGATTTTAACAGTGAATTTACACTAGTAACGTAAAGGTAAACATTGTTTATGATTTCTTATTTTCGTTTCTCATTTCTAATCATAACTCATAACTCAACTTACTTATTGATTGTGAAACAGGCCCTTAATAAAATAAAAGCAATGGTTTGATTGCCAGGTGGTAAGCACGACCAGGCTAGCGCCCCTCCCGGCCGGCACCGAGACGGAGTCCGGCTACGCGACCGAGTACTCGCTGGTGTGCGTCAAGTTCCCGGCGGACCCGGACGATCGCGCGGAGGCGCTGGCCGCCTTCAGCGCCGACACGCTCAACAAGGAGGTCCAGCTCAACGTGGAGACTCGCGGCACCCCGCCCGCAGTCACACTCTACGAGATCGCTACTGACATCGATCTCGGAAAGGTATGTCCAACAATCAATAACTAGTACATTTATAAGTGCAAATATGAATATTAGTTATTAATTTATATACTCTATAGCAAAAACGTATAATATCTTGCTAGCAATTCTTATTCTACTGTATCAAATTTGCTTTTCGCTGGACCATATTCTCGTCTAAAACTTTGTCTGTGTTATTAGAAAAGATTTTTAAATACTGTTTTTACTTGGACGCCTGTTTAAATGTGATGCTGTCACTTTATTGACAATATTGTTTGAAAGAGAGCAGCATATTTATTTTATACTAAGTTAAACAGTGTTTAAAAATCTTTTGTAATAAAATAACATGGTGTGAGTCTGTATAAAAGATATTAAAATCATTATAGTTGTTATTAAAACAGTTAGACACACTATCAATACAATGGTGTGTAGACTTAAAAATACTAAAGCCTATATTTTTTATAAAATAAGACGTGAGTGACGTCGCAATAAAGTTCCGGTCTCAGGGCTCTACCGCCTAACTCTAAGCTATTAGCGACAGCGATACCAATGCACTGTCCGTCCTTGTCATATTATAACACAATAACGAGAACGGACAGTGTATTCTTGTGTGTCTTAAACTATACTATAGCAATATGAAAGCAATGGGCGATTTTCTGACAGCTTAAGTAAAAATAAAAAATAGCTCAAATAGTTTCGATAGATAGCGATTTATGAAAGCCGAGCCGTAAAGTTAAACCACCTTCACACTAAGCAATTTATCGCATGCAATTTAGTGAAAATTTTGTTAACAAATGCCCATACCTTCTACCCATCCGCCTTGGAGAGTAATAAACGAGGCGGGGGAGTTAAAACGGCGATAGATATACTATCAACTTTATGACAGCTCGGCTTTCATAAACCGCCATCTATCACGATTTTTTGAACTAATTTATTTTCCTTCTTTAGTCCCTGAAAATCGCCCATTGAGTTAGGCGGTAGGGCGGCTGGTCTAATACAGACATGTTGTTGTAGTACTATATAAAGGAGGGTCTGGTGCTATTGGAGCCGGTGCGCGACCCCCGGCTGACGGCACTCGTGGCGGAGTACCGCGCGGCGCAGGAGCACGCCAAGAGCTCGCGCCTCAACCTGTGGCGGCACGGCGACATCACCGACGACGACGCCGCCGAGTTCGGCGCGCGCCGCTAGCGCCACCTCCCGTGGTACGACGCCACCGCATTGCCATCGCATACGCTCAACTGTGCCACCTGTACAGCACCTCACATGGAAACTATCATATATGCAATCATCTATGACTTTCTGTGAAGGCAACAAAGACACTACCCCCTATCCCCCGCAACAGAAGTGAAATTAGATATTAACACTCCGCTTCATAGTGCTATTGCATTATTATTATTTTTATACATTTCATTGTATAAAAATAATACAACGTGTGAATATTGAATCTACATTTAATATATTATACTCTTCTTCTGTATTTGTATAAAAGCTATGTAACAGGGTTTAGACATAAACCGTGTCAATGGTTACATTTCTGGACAGATACATCTTTGATATGATTGCCTTCCGTAAGTGTAACTTTCTCAGAACAATCTTAAATTATTCCAATTTAATGACACTATTGTTGTGAATGTTAGTACTCGTTTTACAGACGTAACATTTTAATTATATAAATAAAGATAAAATAATTGTCATAATAACTGTAGTTGATATGCAAAAAAATATTTTAATATAAGGTAAAATCGAATGATTTTTGGCCTGATGCAGCTGGTCAAATTTTGGTTCAACAGTACTTTTACATACAGCAGTATGCGACACTATTATGAAGTTTATAATCAAAATAAATGTGGATCCTCAAGTTCTCACTGATTTAAAAAATAATAAAATAATGCATAAATTAACTGATTATTGAACATAATAATATTTAAATAAATATACATTAAATATATTATTTTTCGTTACTAATGTATTGAACTAATAATATATTTATATTAGGGTGAGTTGTTAAAAGTAATATTTTTTTACAGTTTTGTATATCAGCAGAAGATTTATATGTTATTGTTAGTTTCACTATTTATTTACAAAGACACGTTTATTAGCTAAATATATCATGAAATTGTGTTGACTATATTGTAGCAATTCTCCTATTAATTAGCTTGTCTTGTTGCTTGCTTCATAGATTGTATATTTTGTACCAACAACGCACTGATTATTACTGATTTCCGATAAGGCTATCATGGACCTCCCTATTATTTGATTATGTAGTTTTAGAATCTTTATATTTTAAAACCTTAGTAGAAAGCTCACTGTTTTTTGATTATTAAAAAAGTAAACTCAACGAGATCATAGGTACAATTAAAGCAATTCATGAAATTGTGTTGACTATATTTTAGCAGTTTTCCTATTAATTAGCTTGTCTTGTTGCTTGCTTCATAGATTGTATATTTTGTACCAACAACGCACTGATTATTACTGATTTAGCGTAGCATTACCAATAAGGCTATCATGGACCTCCCTATTATTTGATTATGTAGTTTTAGATTCTTTATATTTATAACGCCTTAGTAGAAAGCTCACTGATTTTTTGATTATTAAGAAAGTAAAGTCAACGAGATCATAGGTACAATATAAGCAATATGAAATGTTAATAAGTATTATGTACATTCTTATATATATACAAGGTGTTACAAAAGTACCCCTAATGCCGAATATGATAGATAGGGACCATCAAACTGAACAACTTTTACTATGGGACCAACTTTGAAATCGCGAAAAAAAAATCAGCTGTTTCATACAAAAATTAATAACGAAAATATCAAAATGTATGAAACAGCTGATTTTTTTTTCGCGATTTCAGAGTTGGTCCCATAGTAAAAGTTGTTCAGTTTGATGGTCCCTATCTACCATATTCGGCATTAGGGGTACTTTTGTAACACGTTGTATATATTACCATATTTTAGCTCTATTAATATCGTAGTCACTTAACAATTTGTTAACCAAATTTTTGCAGTGTACATAGTAGCCGAATCCAAATGACTTGTTCTGAAATAGTTTATATAAGTATGTTAACTAGTATAAATAACAAAAATTGTAGAATCAACGCTTATTTATTTACAGCAGCTATCATCGCCTATAAATGCCTTTCTTCGTTATTCAAAACCAAGATATAGTTCTCGTTGACTGTACATTTCAGTACCTACTTACAAAAATTATTGAATAAATAACCTACCTCTCATCAGAGATGTTTATAAAGTTTATGCACTCACAGACATTTAAGTACCATACGGTGGATTGTTAAAAAACTTGGTATATTAAAATAAATAATTTAGGAAATAATTGTGTTTTCTTTCGTGCATCAATAATAAAACCATACGAATAGTACAAAAATAGTTTTTAATCCATAAAGGAAACAATATTATACAGCGCATTAATTGCAATTAAAATAAGCATTAGCAAATTAAATGTCATGAAAATAAAATTTTCCAATCAAACAAACTGACTCGTTTCACTTGATAAGTTTGGCACAAATCTATTGATGATAGTGCTGTTGTTTAGTTATTTAAAAAAGTGGTGTGATGGTAATATTAAACTATACACTATTATCATTTATCTATCACAAATACGTGAAGAGGATTTAAAACATTGTTCTAATTTCGGATTGCAGTTTTGTAAGAATAGCCATGAGTATAGAAAGGTCCCCAAAGATCGTAAATTAATGTGTCACTCGTTGTGCTGTAACATATAAGGCTTTACGATAGATAACATCGGCGAAAGGACCATACTGTAATCGCCACGTAGCGCGGTTGGCGGCTTACTCTGCACACTAGCGCTGCCGCATTTAGGTAGGTATGTACCTACTTACTCTCTGTTGTACACTATTTACGACCTAAGCTTTAATGCATTGCGTTGCTGTTTTCTTGTCGAAATAGTACCTACCAAAAACCGAGTTTCGTCAAAATCGGCCCACAAACAAAAAAGTTGGCCGTCATCATGGATTTTTTTAAATTTTGAACATTACGTTGCTTTTTTCTTGTCAAAATAGTAACAAAAACGCAGTTTTATCGAAATCGGCCCGCAAACAAAAAGTTTGGCCGCCATCTTGGATTTATATACTTTTAACATTACATCGCTGTTTTCTTGTCAAAATAGTACCAATAACAGAGTTTCATCGAAATCGACCCGCAAACAAAAAATTTGCGGCCAACTTGGATTTTTCAATATTTTAACATTGCGTTGCTGTTTTCATGTCAAAATAGTGCCCCAAACCGAGTTTCATTGAAATCGGCCCACAAACAAAAAAAGTTGGCCGCCATCTTGGATTTCTTATATTTTTAACATTGCGTTGTAAGTTTGCCATTAAGTAACCTAGCAGGCATGCTCTTGAAGTTTACTCAGTTTAATGTAAGCTAGGATTAGAATGATTGGAATAGTTTAAAATTTAAATTATCTAACAAAAGCTCATGGACGCTATTTTGTGAAATGATTTATTTATTATGTATTATGTTCCTATCAGTGACACAATATTTTTAGTAGGTATAAAGCTACGCTATCTAGCATTTGTGTCGAACTAATTTAAACATAATTTAAGTAAGCAAGGGTTGGTTGTGCTTATTTAAGTTATCTGTTAATCAGATTCAGTCTAGATGGCGCTGCGCGGTGTCGTATCGATATTTTTGAGAAACATCGCGAGCACGCCACTGAATGTGACCTCTATTTGTCTTTTTATCACTTATCGCAAAAAATCTCCATTTAACTAAACGACAGGATATAAAATACTGTTTAAGCGATAAAAAGAACCACAAAGCTTCTACGAAGTGCACTACAGAGAGATAATTCACAATTTTGTCTTTATTTAAGCACTACGATTTTTTTCCAATGACGGCGCTAGTGTGCAGACTACGCGCCCTCTTAACTGTCTGTCTGTTTGTCAAGACCCTTATCTCAAGAACGCGTGGAGGTATCGAGTTGAAATTAAAACCATATACTTAGGTCTACGGTCTCTTGCAGCTGTGAAAAAATCAAACTTCTAAGTTAACGTAAAAAAAGATACTGCCATTTATGCCGTAAAAAACGCATATTTCGACACCCTCAAGGGAATCAAAATTCATAGGGTACCTACACTTCCCATTGACTGAAACTATAACTGAAATTTAGCAAGTAATATCGTTTTATACTAAAGTAAAGGGAAAATCTGAAAACTATACATTTGTAATTATATCATAAAAAATATAGTAATTAAAGTACGTACTCAATCATCGAGGTTAAACGATCATAATTTAATTTCTAATTGACCTATAAACTTGAAATTTGGTAATAATGTTTATTATTACGTATATTTTACCAATAAATACCAATAGATTGATAATTCTGTTTTTTTTAAATTCCCTCATTTTCCTATTACAAACCGGGTTAATTTTGCGGTAAAACGAGTAGCACAGATAAGCCCCGTTCGTCCCCAGTGGTGGCGAAACTGGTGGTGGCGACCGGGAATGACCGGTCCTTTAGCCTTATTTTTATAATTTTGTAATGTAACTAAACACAATCCTAAATAGGTACCTACCTACTTAAGTGTCTTGTACTTAGTAGTATTATGCAAACATAAAAATAATAAATAAATAAAAAACATACAGTCGACTTGATAACCTCCTCCTTTTTTTGAAGTCGGTTAAAAACACGTGCCCGTCTAGAGAATGAAACCTCAACAAAGCAAGCTATTTTTTCACCAGCTCAATACAAGCGACAATTTTTTTTCACCAGTTCAATACAATCAAAAAACAATGTATCACTCGTTATTATTAATTTTTAATTTGACTCTTTATTCACACGATGTTTACCAAAATTTCGTTACGACACCGCGCAGCGCCATCTAGACTTCTAAATAAGAGATAACTCGTAAAAAAGCACAACCCTTGCTTACTTAAATAGTTTTTAAATTAGTTCAACAATTAGCTTTGTACCTACTAAAAATTTTTACCTATTGTCACACAATAAATAAATCATTTCACAAAAGACTTGATTTCTGAACTATTTATAATGTAGGTAGGTACGGGACCCTCGGTGGGCGAGCCCGACTCGCACTTGTCCGGTTTTTTTTTCTATTGGCGGCGCTAGTGGGCAGACTATGCGTTGATAGTTGCTCATTCGTTGAAAAAAAATCCGTTGAAAATAGTTTGCAAATGTTACGGCGGTTATGAGGTTATGGCTGCCGTAGAGGTATTTTTCAAGAGTCAAGAAACATTTTTTATTTTTCGCAAGGAATAAGAAATTTAGAAACGCGTTTTTCTAAATGCCTTGCATTAGTAAAACGGAAATTATGAAAAATAAATGTTTGTTGTTTTTTTTTATTTAATATTGATTGGTTCCAAGAATTTTTTAATTCATCCTCGAATCTATTTTACACAATTTTTTATCGTTATGTCATCGTTATGATTCTTGAATAGTTTCAAGGCAACAGGTTAAGAGCACAAATCTACTAATACACCTAGGTAATTTAGGACATCCCGAAATCTTTACTCCCAAGTGTATCTCATTTACAAGCGTGATAATTTAAGGGAAAAACCATTGTTTTATTGTTAGGTGTAATGCTAGTTTACCACCCCACAGCGAGTCGACGAATTTATTAAACACTGAAATAAACAACAGCAATATACTTATAAATACACCAAGTTCTTACGTCTTGTTGCCAAATAAATATTTTTGTCACACATTGTAGTGCTGTATTGTATTATATCAATTTACTACTATAATTAATATACCTAATTGCAATTATTTATTACATCACAAGCTGTTGTTCGTCCATACAGTATTTTTAAAATTTTGTACTAAAATAATTTAGATAGTCATTTCATAACGTAAAAAATACATTAGTAAAGTATAATCTTTATAGTACAAAAAAGTTTAGTGTTAGGGGACAATATTATTACAAGTAGGCAGTGCTAATATCTTTTAATAAACGACAACTCGGAAACGAATCGCAAACTGTAACAAATTTAAAGAACTGTGTTCCAAAATTGTTTAATATTCAATTAATTTGTAGTTAAAGATATATTGTGGAATATTTAATGTAATGTTAATACTAAACCTTACTATTATCCTACTCTACTAATTAACTTTTATTTTATTTGTACTTTCAATGCACATATTTTTATTGGTCATTGAAAGAATAAAGCACATTACACAGTATGTACTAAAGTATTTCTATTGGTGGAGTCCTTGGAGACATCGTCAAAAAAATTAATAATGTCTTCAGGAATCGGTGGGACGTTTATGAGAAACTGCTGTATGGAACTATAATAATCTCTGCAAGTCCAAGTGTCATCGTGCCCTCCTCCGGGCAGCACCACTAATTTCTTGCAAATAGCCCCACACCTCATGTAAAGTTCTTGAGCCATCGCTGGTGGCACTAAGGCATCATTTGAGCCACAAATCACTAACGTGGGTGTCAATATGGCGCCAATCTTATTTAGAGACATGTACTGTAACAAAGGTGTAGAGAAAATAATTAATGTAATTCATCAAATAAATGAATTGATAGTAGTACACAAAAATGAGAGTGAAATACTTTATCTTACAATGCTATTTTCTGCGCTTTGCTAATATCTTAACCTGTATAATGATTATTAATTGTGTGTATGAGTAAGTACCTTATTTTTATGGCAAAACTGGGGAAGCCACAATAAGCACCTCCACTTCAATATGATCTGAGCCATATCTGGTATACTTGTAAATGTGTTTTCCACTATGAGTGCCCATATTTTGTTCCTGTACTCCAATCTCGAAACTAAGTCAATAGCTACTGCTCCACCTGCAACATAAAATATTTTTGGTAAATATTAAAAGAAGAAGACATCAGTGCTTGATCTAAATAATTTGTGAACAACGAAGCAAAGGTGTCCAGAGATATCAACAAATAGCTATTACAAACCTAGAGAACGTCCAAACACTAAAATTTTTGAGCGGTCAATGTCAGTTCTCTGCATAATGTAATCCAAAGCCGACTGCGCATCTGTATACAGGCCACTTTCTGAGGGTGCTCCTTCGGAAAGTCCATATCCTCGATATTCTACCATAAGAATGTTGATATTCAGCTTGTTAAATAAACCTGACACATTTGAGAGTCTAAAAGAAAAATAATAAATGTATATGTCGTAGGATATTCGTACAGATCGGATCTTTACAAAAATTATATTCTAAAAACCGGATAATTATAATCTGAGATAGATTTTTGCAATCGTCCAAGTAATATTTAAGATTTTTACAAAAATCCAGCGTATCCGAGTTCTTTAAAAAGTGTCATGTTCTGACCAATCAGACTAAATCGACTCTTAGATTATCCAAAAATATGTATTCAGGTTTCCAATAAGTCCGAAACAATTGGGATTTGATTTTCACAAATATCCTAAACATTGCTTGGATGATTGCAAAAATTCAAATTATCCAGTCCTTTACAATCAACCTAGGATTTTGCAAAGATCCAGTTTATATGATTATCCTATGACATACTATATCACATCAAATAAAGGCATTAAAATATTTTCATCAGAGCTAAAAATAACTGTGCAGGCTGTGAAACAATATTAAAACTGTGGTTCTCATTTATACAGGGTGTCCCAGGATATTTGTACAAGGGGCTGTCTGGTGTTAGAAGTCACAAATATCCATCTATTTCACCCCCATGTATGTTTCGGGAAATCGGATAGTTTTTGACGGATAATTTTTGTTGGAGCGTGATTTGCTCTGATATCGACTTGATTCAGAAAAGCACCTGTATCTTCTAACATATTAGTGCTAGACTCCCAGTTTTTCTACTAAAACGTCGTGCATTAATAGGCCTCTCAAACTAAAATACAATTTAAGCCTTCATGTAAGCCAGCTTGAAAATAAACGATTGCATTAAGTCATCTTAACACTTTTGAAAAGAAATCTGTTACCTTAAAGTCTTCTAGGAACAAAAAAGGATCCTGTATTTTTTGGTGATCCTTTTAAAAACTTGCTTTTTTAGTTGGCTAACAGCCCTGTAAAAGCCATCGGTCATTTATGTATGAAGACTGGCATACCTACCTGTCCGCCATTTTGAAAAAAGTCGGTTTTGGAGGCCTGTGCTAAAAGTGATGTCAATCGATAGAATAAGTAATTACAAACAAGTAAACAAGTAACAAGTAAGTAAAAAAATCTCGTAAGTGATATACTTACTCAGATATTTGAGTTTAAAGTTGAAAAACAAAATCTGACATTTTCTGGATTAATCAATAGAATAAGTCATTACAAACAAAAAAGTAATAAGAAAAAAATCTCGCAAGTGATATACTTACTGAGATATTCAAGTTTGAATTTGATAAACAAAGTCATAATATATCGTTGCAGATTGTTGTTAAGCTATTTTATGTATGTAGGAAGCGTCCATGGCTCAGCTGACGAAGTGTGCTCCAGTTATTCTATGTATTGGTATTGGTATAGGTGATGGGCACTTTTCTCCGC
Organism: Catoptria pinella; assembly: GCA_963556745.1. Classification (NCBI taxonomy): domain Eukaryota; kingdom Metazoa; phylum Arthropoda; class Insecta; order Lepidoptera; family Crambidae; genus Catoptria; species Catoptria pinella. The sequence continues at coordinate 11,941,368 of OY750758.1, read as the reverse complement.
ATTTAGACCAATTTGGTCCGTTATGCGTGAAACCTCATAGCATCGGTATGGCTAATCGAGCCATCCCAGCTCCTTCCAGAAGCGCGGAAGCCTCCTGGGGCGTTCACAGGCTTCTAGGAGCGACCTCATACCTCTGTGAGGATTTCTGCCCGTTGTGTGGCCAGCCCCACGCACTCCAGGATCACGTGGGCGGCTGTTTCTTCTGCTTCCCGGCATCCCTTGCATAGAGGACGGTCTGTCGCATTCGTGATGAATAGTTGTCGGTTTAAAGCTAAGTGACCTGTAAGTGTACCTACAACTATCCGGAGGTCTGGGCGATTGAGGCTGAGCAGTCTGCGGGTCACACGCGGCGAAACTGCAGTCATCGCGATCTTAGACTGTCTACAGCTTGTTAGATCTACCCAACGAGTATTGTGTGCAGCACGAGTTCGTTGTCCTACCCATGAGCGTAGTTGGCTGAACGGGAGTGGCAGAATGGGTATGGGTCCTGCCACTGTTGTGGAAGATCCCATTCTTGCCAGCTCATCGGCGGCATCGTTCCCGTGTGATCCACTATGCCCTTTAATTCATTGTAGGATTACTCCGTTGTTGGATGCCAAACGATCCAAAACTTGGTGACATTCGTAGACGATACTGGAGTTGATCGTGTTGGCTTCCAGTGCTGTTAGGACGGCCACGCTATCAGTCAGTATGCGGATGTTTAGTCCCTTAATACCTCTAGAAAGGGCCGTAGGGCGTTTATTATTGCAACACATTCGCATTGAAATATCGAACTGTGTTGGCCTAGTGCTAGTGATATCTTGATATTTAGGTCTTGTGAGAATATTCCAGCTCCAGTTCCAGTCCCCATTTTGGAACCGTCCGTATAAATTCGGACTTCATGTATGCCAGAGTAAACTCGGTCGCTTTCAAATAACTGTATTAGGTATTTCTTTTGGAAAATATTAAATATTGCTTGGGGATCCTGTCGCATGGGGCAGTGATTAGTGATTCATGTTTCACTAAGTTATTCCACAATATGGAGTGAGGACCCTCTCGGTTGTACCACAGACCCAGGTGTTTTAGCCTTATAGCAGCCATGGAGACTTCTTGTTGTATAAACAGTCCAAGGGTGTTAGATCCAGAGCTACTTCTAGGGGGTAGTTCGCATGCAGCCGGTTATAGCAGAGCATGCCAATCTTTGGAATTGCTGCAGCTTGTTGATGACGGTGCTTTGCTCTGTTTTGGACCACCAGGCAACGGCTTCGTATGTGATTATGGGACGTATAACAATTTTATACAGCCACATCGTTATTTTAGGTGATAGTCCCCACCTTTTGCCGAGTAGTCTTTTACATTGGCAGAAGATGATGGTGGCTTTGTTTAGTTTTCCTTCGAGATGTCTGTTCCAGAGAAGCTTGATGCTTGCTGTCCAGTATCACACCTAGATACTTGACTTCCTTGATAAGGGATAGACTGGTATTGAAAAGTTTAGGGAGTTTAAGATTTCCTAGACTTCGTTTGTTTGTGAACATGATTAGTTCCGTCTTTGCTGGGTTCACTGTTAGATTGTGTTTAGTGCACCACTGTTCGACGACCTTCAATGCAGACCTGAATCCAGTTATTCTATCAATTGATCTAAAAAAAAATACTCATTTTGTTTTTCAACTTCAAACTCAAATATCTCAGTAAGTATATCACTAACGAGATTTTTTTGCTTATTAGTTTTTGTTTGTAATGACTTATTCTATCGATTGATTTAGAAAATGACTATTTTTTTTTTCAACTTTAAACTTAAATATCTCGATAAATATATCACTTACGAGATTTTTTTACTTATTACTTTTTGTTTGTAATGACTTATTCTATCGATTGGCACCACTTTTATCACAGGCCGCCAAAACCGACTTTTTTCAAAATGGCGGACAGGTAGGTATGCCAAAAGCACATGATGCTCTTTCATTTGTCTGTATCAAAACATCAATTACCAAGAACATTATCAAGATCAGAACAATTAAAGAAAGCATTGAAGATGGATGAAAAGAAATAACTATAGACAGTCTAAGACCTTCATCAAATCAGTTGTCAAGAAGAAAACGATAGCTGCTGAAACGAAGTAGGAGAAATATAAGAACCTTCGTAGGAGTACTGACAGGGCACATCCACTGAACAGATACCTATATCACTATCAATAATCAAACAAATAAATCCCATCTGTCCGCAATGTAAAGAAAGAGAAGAAACAAGCTACCACTTCATGAAAGAAAGCTCTTTGGAGCGGACAAGCTAAAGGAAGAGAATCTAAAGCAGTTAACGATAAGTCAACTCAGCAGGTACTGTAAGCGCACAGGTAGTTTCGAGGGTCCTACGCCGGTGGGGTGAATGATAACCTGCCTCCCCCTGCTTTCAGGGAATTTGGGGAACCCGTCCGGCTTTGCTGGTGTCCCTCCCTCCAAATAATAATAATAATACTTCAGCCTGACTAAAGTTCAAATCTCTTTTGACTACCTCACGCAATTTCACGGAACATACATGGGAAACCCTGTAGACAGCTGGTAAGTTTAAGAAATTAATAAATATAAAAATTTCTATTGGGTCACTAGTTGCAACAGTGTTACAGAATATTTGTCTTAAATAAAACACTCAAAAATAATAGTTAATTCAGCTTTATGCCAAGCTTTGGCAGTGATCAGTTGCAATAATTAATCAGAGTAAATAAAAATCTGACCTCTGGCCCATGTTTCCTGCATTGCCATGGAAGAATATTAAAGTAGGCCTATGATTACTATTCATAGGCTGTTTTATAAGAAACATGTGAATCTTAAACCCATCCTTGCTACTAATCTTGATGCTTTCATATGGGAGTTTGTAGTTGCTGGGTTGTAAGACAAATACTCTAGAATCGGGCGGGTCATTTGGATAGTATAGCAACAGGTCTTGGGCACTGTATAATATACCTGAAAAGAATATATTTCATCAATAATTTTACTAGGAGACTTTTTATACAATTTGTGTGGTTAGTTAAATACAATGCAATTAAATTGACAATGCATACCTAAAGTGACTAACTTCAGAGCACTTGTGGTACAAAACAACTTATTTTAGTCTGTAAAATTTTCTCTTTTCCATACATTCTAGAGTGGAATTGCAGCAGATCACTGTCAATTGTTAATTTAATGGCATCGGCAATGTAGATAAATAATAATGGTTTGTCTAACTCTAATGCCTGTTTGCACTAAACTTAAGAATCACCTAAGTCTTTTCCTAACTACAACTTGATCAAAATTAAAACGGTGTCATTAACTTAGCTGTCATGCAGCTTTCATTGCGCCTATTTATCTTGGTCGAGTTTTAGTTAGGAAAAGACTCGGGGATTTTTAAGTTTAGTGCAAATGGGTGTAAGTGATAATATACACTGAGTTGATTAAAGATTATAATAACTAGAACTTGGACCATTCGTTTTTAGAAAAGTATGGAATAGCTAGTCGTTATGCTAGTTTGAGGAAGAAGTTTATATGTTCTTACCTGATATTCCTACGACAAAAACGGCGAACGCTGTCAGAAAGCCGTAAAACCAAAAAACAATAACACTCGAAAATAAAGTTAGTGTAGACACAACCCATAGCTTGTATAGTATAATTCTAAGTATATGATACATGCCTTTAGTGTTATCTTATTTTATGTTCCAACATTATCTAAATAAAAGCATAATTATCTGTGATAAAAGAATATTCATATAAAATAATCTAAGGATATACCACTAAAACTTAAATTGGTTATCATCGATTGAATGTATGAATACAATAACAATAACTTCTTCAAATTCTTCAAGTAATCTTTGGGAACTCAGGAGATCAACATTTTAAAATAGTAATCTCCTTTAATGCTACTTTGGTTTGGGTGAAATTCATTAAATTTTTTTTTTTTTTTAATGAAAACTAAAATCCTCTACTTGACTTGCTGCCACCACACCACAGAACAGAACCAAACAAAAGTACTCTTTTTTCATTGCACAGAGGCACAGCACCTCTACACGGCACAGACAGAACAAGAGAATGTAATCACTACCACAGAACCTTTTTTTTGTTGGTTTGTACGATTTAGGCTGAGTTGCATCATCTTAATTTAACCTTAACTTTGACAGACACCAACTTATCTGACTCGCTGACAGCGTCGTTGTCGTCTATAGCGTAACCTAGGTAAGAATATGTAATAACACTTGGTTCCAGTTTTGGCCACCGGCTCAGATAAGTTTGTGTTATGTACTGTTAAAGTTAAATAAAGATGATGCAACCGAGCCTTATACATTTCACTGACCTCCATATATTTTTTTCAGGTCAGTGGTATGTACAAGTGTCTACGGAACTGAACAATATGTGGGATAATTGAAATAGGCGCGATCTTGGTTGTGTGAAGCTGAGACTTTTATTGAAGTGGTTTCTTCCTCGGCAGATATAACCGAGTAAACTGTCTTGATATACTTGGTGCCAAATGCTCTAAGCAGCATTGGAATGCGATGCACCTGCATTCTAATTAAAAATTAAACAATATCTACCACTGAACTATTTAACACTTGACACTGGCAAAAATTACTTCCAAGAGGAAAGTAGATTGCCATAACAAAAAAAAGAAGAAGAATGTTTTTAGCCGACACCGCCGCAGGCTTAGAGCATGCTCTAAGGCCGCAGGTTACACCGTTACAGTTAATGGCAGCACAACACTTCTTGGTAGTGCAAGCCGGTGGTGCAATTGAGCCCAAAAGGAACTCAACTCAACGTTTCTGTTTCGTTGGTTACTCCATCGTTTCTGTATGAAACCGTAAGCACGGTTCTCACGCAGCGATTTTGATCGATGGCGACTTACGACTTTTGTGTCTTCAAACATCGATTTATCATGTATTCATTTCGATTTACTTTACTTTTAACCATCCATAATGAAGGTAAATCCCGGTATAATTTAATATATTCAGTCACGAACGACCAAGAATATTTACGTAGATCCGCCATTTTAAAATCGCCGCGTGGCGTACACGTCCACCCACCGATTTTGACATCGCCGCCGTGTGGACCGGCATCTCAAACAAACCTAACGAAGGGCGAATTTCACTGCGGCGGGGAATGAATGGGCGGGGCCTTTAAATGATTTTCACCAAGGGAGCTTTAGTTATTCTTCTGAGGGAAGCACGGCCATCAGAAGACGGGCAGCTGCGTCTCCTTACAACTTGGTTCCTGCGATCACCAGCCTAGCCAAGAGTGGTTGCGGAGACCGAAAGAGGTAAGAGGAAAACAGCAAAATGATAAAATAATATTTATTTACAATAGCCTGATGATTAATAGCAGATAACACGAAATAATTCAAAAAAGGATTATTATTAAAAAATATTAATATTATTATTAACATTCATTAAATGATTTAAAGTAGTATAAGATCCTTAATGGGTAAGAGATGATCATTATTGTCAGTCTTTGAATAGGGAAGATGACATAGTTTATATAAAATTTAAAAAGGTATATTCATGTTGGTTTATTTCATAACAAATTATAGCGGACACCGACCGCTCACGCTAATGCTACGCTTCAAAACGCATAAACGCACGCATCTATTTTAGTATGTATGCATATATTATGTCACTAACGTAAATGCATACTAAGACCGTACTTAATGCACGTGCGCATGTGGACTTGTGGACCCATTACACTGTGTTTACAGTTGTTAATAATTTAATAATAAAGAGTTTCGGAAAGTCAAAGTCACTTAATGAATACAAACTGGTTTGATTTTTATTATTGGTTGCAGTTAAGGAAATTGAACAACTTCAATTACCTTAACAAGATGATAAAAGCTAGCTTCAAATAATAAGTTTCATTTTATAACTATTTCATATAGGTCCAAGCCAAGATTGGGTTCCTACTTGAATTTTTTCCCCCCATAAATTGAATTAGTGCATAGTAAAGGAAACATCAGTAAATTTTTTTCTGCGATCATTATTTATTGAGATATGATGCTTTGAATGTTGACATCATGACGGTCGCGTGAAAACGCTCCATACAAAAAGTATCAGAATAGCGACGTCCCATTTCACACCACGCGGCCCATTCATTATGTAAGGCGCGCAAAAGAAATTTGTGATTATCTAAGCAAAAAATGTTATTACAATGTTTCTATAACATTTTTTTTGTATATACGTATGGATTCTAATAAACAACACTATTTTGTCACTGGAGCATTTTGATTTTTTATAATTTTTTACCAACTTTGGAGTCTTAGAAATCATAGTAAAATTCGTCAAATCGAGCCAAATTTCGCGTAGGGGTTTATTTTGCTTCCCTTTTTGCTCTTTTATTCCTTTAAAGTACAAGTTACTTACAAGTCAAATACCCAATTCTACTTTAGCATACTTTGGCAATTCAATGGAATAACACGTTAGTGTGTCTGTAACGTCAGAGGGATTTTCAGATGTGGTCATCATCCCTATCACACAAAATTATAATTCAGAACGATCCACTGGATATCATATTGATGGTATTCAGTGTACAAATTATTAATCCCTTAAGGTGAACTTTTAATTTAGTACTTAAGTAATGTAAATTATAGACAGATTTGAGTCATATGTTACAAAAAAAATACAAAAATATTTTTGCTAATCTCTGTACTTACTCATTACGGATCTGTTTTAAATAAATAAAGTTACCCTTAAACCAAATATAAGATGATAATTTTACTAAAATCGCTAGTAAAATGCATTGAAAAGCAATAGAGAAATAACATAGTATTATGAGAATTATACTTTGTCTTATTGGAATTAAATTAAAGTAGGACACTGTACACTGCAGCTTTTATGTGTGGACGGGTAAAGGAGGTAGCTACCTGACTTATTAAAATTTAAAGTTTTTAGTTTTAGGACGCAAACAATCGCAAGCAATATTAATGTAAAAAAATTAAGCAAGTTTTCGTGCGCACTTTTCTTTGAAATTTACTCAATTCAAATGTTGTGTTAATAAAACTCAGAGCACCTATGTGTTAAAGAAAATGTATGGTACCTATATATGTTTATAAATAGGTAATTATTAAATAATTTAAATATCGAGTAGAAATGGAAAAAATAAATAACTACAAATATTAGGTGGTAGATGATTAGCTTTTTTTAAATTATTTTGCAGTAGAGAATTGAAGGAGTGAGTGGACAAAGCTGTTAACTAAAAAAAGTTCAAAAGGAGCTATGAGTGTTTGCGAATGTTAAAGCCTGAAATGTATGCATGTTTGTCAGTTAACACCTTTGTTAGGGTCTGTATTTGTCAGAATTTGCGTTTTGTGCTCATCATCATCACTTAAATCACACGCAATAAAAGTAGATTTCATTTTTGTCAGATAACACCTTTGTCCACTCACCCCTTCAAATTGTGCGCGCGAAAATATCAATGGGAGTACTTACGTCCTTCACATAAAAAGTTAACTTTATATGCATGCATGATGAAACATTTTATACTTACCATTATGTTTGATTTTAGAATGCCGAATTATGATTCTTTAGAACACATGCATAATATCTTTTGATAACACACAATACCTAATTTATTTGTATATTAGCATCGTAAGAGAATACTCTGAGTCATCGCTTAGCCTACGAAACCAGTGTCAATATTTATAAAATACATATTACAACAACAACAAAATTGATTAATATTTGCTAAATCTAAAACAACGGAAATCGCAAGACTTATAAACTAATTATTTGCTATTTTTGACAACTTTTGAGTTTCTTGTATTCATTGAAGAGGTCCTGTACGTCTTTCAGGGAGCGTTCAATTTGCTTTACGAAGTTGGAAGAACTCTGAAATAGGTATAAAATATTGGTAAATTTCATATTGGTCATCATTTAATACAGTATTGTTATGCATGGATGTAGAACAATTACAAAATAAATACATAAAGTTAGTTTATCGTAAACTTTGTGATAACACACTTAACTTACGTCTACATCCTTTGCAAGCTAAAAACATCTTTGTATTTTAATATAACGTAAATATAACAAAAAATAATAAGTTGCGTTTTAGGGCGTGGTGGTTACGATTATGTACACTGCAGTGTTACACTAAAAAAGTTTAAAAACTAAAACTCAACTGCGGAAAAATCGCGCAAAAAAATAAGAAACAAACAAACAAAGCGCAGAAAATATTGAAGTCCAAAATTCAATAAAAAAAATAACCGTAGTCGCATGCCACTTCCAGCCTATAGTCGTTCGTGTCTAGGACAATGTGGCATGCGACTACGTTCCACAATTGCGAGTGGCATGCGACTACGCTCCACAATTGCGAGTGGCATGCGACTACGCTCCACAATTGCGAGTGGCATGCGACTAAGCTCCACAATTGCGAGTGGCATGCAACTACGATTTATTATTGAATCAATGAAAGAGCAGAAGTGGAAATGGGCGGGTGACATTGCAAGGATGGACCGATGGACCAGGAAAACGGTAAGGTTTGAGGACCATGGTCAAACAACCCGGGTAATAGTTAGTATTCTTAGCCGGGAGAGACCACTATGGAAGGATATGAGGAGGAGTTTAAAGGCTGCGATCTTAGATCAATACAACTACTAGATAACTCCTCACGAACTAAAACAGAACGCAAATATGGCACCGCGACAACAATACTAGTAAACAAAACAAAAATGACCTAGTTTTTTAATTTATGTCTAACTAGATACTCGCCCCGGCTTCGCACGGGTGGCGCCATCTATTAGTTATATTGAGATTTAAAATGACGTGAACGGGAAAAAAATATTTTACGTCTTTCCGTACAATTTTTCGATCATTTTCTTTTATACAAACGTTTCCTGATAATAACAAATACAACAAAAAAAATATTGTCTGCTTAACTTTTAAAGTGCAGTTTTGTTTGTGTTAAATAAGACCCCAGTTTGAAGTGAGGCGTTATATTCTGTGCCGTTTTTCGATTCTGATCGGACATCAAGTGTATTGTAACGCAGGAGGTCTATGTCCGAAAGCGGATAGTTTAAAGGGTGCGATGGATGGATAATTTCAATGTTGAATTAGTGTTTACCGTGATAGGGCAGCTTTTCTTGCTGGACACGTGGAAGAAGAGAGTGTCCTCTCCGACGATGATGTAGGACACGCCGTAGCCGTCGTCGGCGACCGGCCCGAAGCCGCCACCCGCGCTGATGCAGTTCGGATACTTCTTCAAATCGATCAGGTTCGTTTGACCTTTGGATACGACACAGATATTTTTTAGCTAGTATAGTTTTACCGCCTAAAGGTGTCTGCACGTTCCTAGCACGCTCATGGTATGATACGGTGTAGTGGGCAGACAGCTTTATTCATAAAAAACCTTAAAATAGAGTTATAGTTAATTTTAGTTAAAATGCTAATAAGGTTTATTGAACGTCATATAACTTACACATTCGCGGTTTTCCGTGCACGCAAACATTCTCAGGCATACAGACAATCTCAGGCTAAACCTTTTGCAAGAAGGGGAACTCCAGCTTCAGATACTTAGAGACGACGACACAACAGGTGGCGATCGATGCCTCAGTCGAGTATAGGAACAATTCATGTGGTATAATATTTAAAGAGTATTCATGGTAATAGTTACCGTGCGGCGTCTGACTGGTGGATAGTCTCCAGGGCTCGTTGAACACCTCTTGCAGGAAGGGGGATTCCAGTTCCAGGTACTTGGAGACGACGTAAAGACAGAACAGGTGGCGATCGATGCCTCGGCCGGACATCGCGTCCTGGTAGCCGAGCTGGTGCCGTTGGCTGGCCTTCACGAAGAGGCGCATGCGTTCTTCAACCTGATAAATGTTTTTTTGTTATTTACTGCAAATTAATCTCACGCTGCATTTTAACGGTGTAAAGTAGAATTAAGAACAAGCAATTACCTTATGTAATTATAGGTTTTACACATTGTTATTTAAAAAGTTTTTATTTTAAATTAATTTAAATACAACTGTTAATAATACTATGTTATATATTTAAGTTATTACTTTCTTTCTATACTCACAACCTTGATAAATAATTATTTAGAAATACTAATAATTGTGTTGATATATGATTTACCAAATGAGTAGGCCACACACACGTTAGGTGGAATAGTGATTGTGAGTGAGGCAGGAGGGCTGTTATGTAGTAGAGTAGTGCATAGTTACCGAGGCGGCGGGGTCGGCCATGGCCTTCACCCAGGCGGAGCTCTCGATGGTGCACGGGCGGACGGTCTCGGTGCGGCCCTCGCGGAACATGCGCGTCATGGAGGCCTCGTACGTGAGGCAGAATCGGCCCGCGTCGCGGTAGTACGACAGCTGCAGGATCAGTTGGATGTACGCATCCGGGGACACGCGGCAGCTCTTCATGAAACCTACCAACAATTTACCCGGATGTAGATATGAGGCGCTATTGGTGTTATTTGAATCTGTGGTTTATACAACATGTTACAAAAATACCCCTAATGCCGAATATGGTATATAGGGACCATCAAAATGAACAACTTTTACTATGGGACCAACTCTCAAATCGCGTGAAAATAAATCAGCTGTTTCATACATTTTGATATTTTCGATTTTAATATTTTGTATGATAAAGCTGATTTTATTTCGCGATTTCAGAGTTGGTCCCATTCCCATAGTAAAAGTTGATCTGTTTGATGGTCCTTATATACAATATTCGGCATTAGGGGTATTTTTGTAACATGTTGTATACTTTTAGATTGTATTATTTGAATTTAGTAAGTATGTAGTTCGAAATAATCAGTGAGGTTTTCTAAATACTTACCTTTTCCATACTTGGTGTACATGAGGATCCTGAGGTCGACGTCGTTGAGCAGTTTCTGTGCGACGTTGTAGGAGACGTCGATGGCGCTTAAGATTTCCTCATTGTTTAGCTCCCATTGCAGCCGGATCGGGGCCGGCGGCGGCGTCTCCACTGTACCTTTCGAGTTGCCGTTCTCGTCGTATCTTTACAAGCAATCATAATTACAAACATCATAATAACTATTTTAATTCATTTGATGCCCGAGCGGCCGAAGGCGGCCGGACAATAATGGAATATCTATTGTGTCTTATTTTCCTGGCTATTGCACATACTGATTTATCTACATCGCACCGACCAGCACCACATTTCTTTATAGCTCTATGTCTTTTCGTCACACAGAAGCATAGTTAAGTTCAGCACAGACCGACGGAGTTATAGTAATTTAAAAATGCGCAATGTGAGAAATAACACTAGGTGGAGTTGTTCTATCTCACGTTCGCCGTCGACGCTCTTATATCTTAGCAATAAATTTGAAACTCGTTTAATTCATTGGTGTTCGTGAGATAAAACAACTATACTTTGCTATTTTTATCTTAAGATAAATAATATAATTAGAAAAACACTAAAAAAAATCGACTCACCCGTAGCACCATTTTTCTTATACATCATTATCTTAATACAAAAATTGCATTGTAAATGCGAAAAATCACAATTTATTTATTAAATATAAGTAAAGTTCATTTTACAAATTTTTACCGGTTTCTTTGTAATACGTACCCAATTTCTAGCTCTGACCAAATGACGTATTCCCAAAGGTGGCCCATAACCGGCGCGTCAGCCCTGAAATACAAATACCTCGTGAGAACACCAGACATTATGTAAACATAGATAATACTACATATACTATAGTGATTACTATCATTGTTACTTATCAGTTACTCGACTACCAGACAAAACAATATTTGAATGAGCTTCTTTATCATGTAAGAATTACTGATTAATTGTGACATTATGTTTGTTATCATGTTTTAATAGGTAGCAGTGGCGAGGGGTATAATTATGGCGAAGGTAAGCCTTTCTACAAAAATGTTATGATCTGCATAGTGGATCGGTGAGGTGGGATTAGTAAAAGGTAAGCCGATGGGAATTGGCTTATATGGCTCCTTCGCCACTGATAGGTAGTGACAACTTTTATTTGCAGGCCGAATATACACTGTATACACGTAGTACAGAAAATTGCAATTTCTTTTAAATAATAGAATAGTTAAGAGGTTTAAATTAAAAAAGTTTTTTTTTCGTGAAAATTAACGATTGTAAAATTATAATAAAACAAAAACATTTTTAGTCCTCTTTAATCTTGTGTTAGTATTATAAAAGTTACTACAATTTTAAAAGTATGGTACTAAGTTTTGAAGGCCAGTGTAGTTATAGTTACGGTTAATTTATTCCTTTTTATTTCATTAACCTCATTTTACAATATTCTAAGACTCTATAATTATCTTTTATCAAAATAAATAAGATATCAAATATCTGCAATCTAATTAGCCATAACAATTGTATACTTTCAAGTTCCTTACCATGTATGTTCAGCATTAAAGCCCACCTGAGAAAGAAAATAATCAAATTACGATGGAATCTAATTATTATATGAAAGCAAGAAATTTCATCTTTTTCTGCCGGTGTCAAAGGTAGACAACCTATGTTATGTTTCGCCAGTAATTTGCAACATTATTCGATTCGAATGCTTTCAGGCTGGCTTCCGGGAGTGTCTTTGCGTGCAAGTAGTAGGGTGCAGGGTCTAGCTAGGCTGTCTAATCCTCTCAACGCAATGCTAGTTCCTACTCTTACTACTTCTTATGTATAATAATATTACAAATGCGATAAGGATGTTTGTATCTCATTTACGCAAAAACGACTATACAGATTTGGACGAAATTTATTAATTTTTAGACCACGAAGGCTATCGGCATCGAGGTAGCAAATAAATCTTTACTTACGAAGCCATTGGTGCTGAAGCAGAGGTTAAACGATTTGTCAAACCAGCGGTCGTAGCCTTTGCCGTGCAACAGGATGCGGCCGTACTCGTCAAGTTTCGATGGGTCTTTCTCGTCAAACCCATACTCCATGTCATCTGCAACAATTACTCGAACTGACTAATCATCTATAGCAGAACCTTATTGTTTAATAAGGGTAATAGTCTATACGGTCTGCTTTATGATAAGCCGTCTATGGAGCGATACATAACATAATTGTATAATGAATTTACCAACTCTGATCCTATTTCTTCCATACTGAAGCTCACCTTCGCTAGACCAAAAATAATATTAATGTGTTTACCTAAGCATACGTTAAATGCTGCTCGCTCGATGCAGTGCAGCGACGTCCGGTTGTGGCCTCGGTTGAATATGGTCTGTCGAATGTGCGCCCAGTGCGACCGCTCGCCCGCCGTCAGGGCGCCAAGGCATTCTTCACCAATAGCTGGCTCTGAATCGTCGTCTAGTATCTGCTGAATTTGTCTACAGGAAAAGAAAAAAACATCTTTATACGGTGGTTGGATCGGATTACAGACAACATACCTTAACATGAATGCTACCATCGATACTGATGCGAATGTTTTGTAGTAGCACCACGTATCGGATGAAGAAGCCCATCTAAAACTACACGTGTCATGAACTAACTAGTCAACTTTTGTTGATTGCAAGTTCGAACAAAACTCTGTTGATGCGGTGTCTTATTATGTTGCTTAGAGCTATTCTAGTTCACAGGTTATGGACGCGGCTTGACTGGAATGACATGTGCAGTGGTAAGTCCTTTTCAAACTGCTACTCCACTAAACCAAAGAAAAGAAACACTACGCAAACTAAATGGCCTCGTATCACTTAAGTGCAGTCGAGGTTCTTTACACACATACCTTAGACTTTAGATTAGAGTAAAATAAAAAATAGGGCGCGAACATTGCTCACTACCTGCTTGCCGGAGTGTAAGATATGTTTTACAAATATGAAGTAGAAACTGATAAATTCATGCAGTTATTGTTGTTATTAATTGGATGAAATAATTTTGCGCCATGAATGACTTCATCTAGATGGAAACCAGTTTTAACATTTTTGTACGCAATCTAACAATGTATGGTCAGCTCCTGGAGCGTGTAGCGGCCATAGGTAATTATTTCAAGGACACGAGGAACAATACTATTATTTATTTATGTTGTGGTAATATACATACACATATAGCTAATCAAGTAAGTAATCGCACCATTCGCTCGTTGCTCTTGCTTGAGCAGAACGACAAAGGTAGTCGTATCCGGGATGATAAAAACAATACTCTTAGATCATATAAGTAACATTTGAGATACCGTTATTAATGGCGAAAGTGACGTACGTGTTTATTATTTATTAATATCAAACTTTTGTTTAGCAACTAATCTGAATCATATAGTTTATTGAGTGCTTATTCGCCTGTTCTACACTCCGCGTTAGGCACTTACTTACTTCTGCTTTCTTGAAGGACAGAATTTTATTCTGTCGATCTATAAGATAACTTTTGTAATAGAAGAACCATCTTATCGGACATTACTCGTCCTCATATTATAGTTTATCGGTCCAAACACTGGCCTATTGCATAAGATTACTAATAATACTAGAAAATAATATAAGTTAAAAGTTTTTACAAGTTGTGTTAAGTCTATAGTTGAAGTCCGGTCGTCGAAACAGCCACATACGAATAATTCTGTCGGCGAAACGTCGCATGGGTGAATGGTTCTGATGGCGAATCTCTCAGAAATGAAACGTCTTATCGGCGATCAGTCCAATCGCGAAACGACTGTCGGAGAAACCTGGGACTTTCAATTTCTGATGCATAATAATTTTCGTGTATATTATTAGTATGAAAATAATTACGTTGCATAATTAAAAAAGAATATTTTTGACGGTAATTTGAATGTCAATCAGAGATGTGAATTATTTGAAATACATGTAGGTACTTATTTAAAATGCAAATACAAAATATCTATTATTATTAATTTGCATTTGAAATGCTTTTTTCAAAATGTATTTTCCATTTTATTTGAAACACTTTATAAAAACAAAATACAAATACCTAACTTATTTTGAAAATACTTATAAACATTTTGTATTTAAATACATATTTTCTTTGAAAACTATTTTTATTTTGTATTTTTATTTGAAAATAAAAAATAGCCAAGTATTTGCATTTTGTATTAAACTTCTTTCAATAAACTATTTTGCACATTATCTGGGGTCTATTGCATAACCAATTACAAGCTAATATTAATAGTGATTTTGGTTGTAAATTAACTTTTGAGTTGCATATTAAAACAGAAGCTTGTAGACTAATATTATTGGCACTTGTAGTTTAACACTCATACTTTATTAAGCAAACGAAATCTACAAGTTACGGTTAACTTGCAGTTAAAATACTAATATTATTAGCTTGTACTTATATATATTTGTGACTTATATTTTATTATGCAACACAAAAATACAAGTTACAACCAAATTCACTCAATTATTAGCTTGTCCTGTGTTATCAATAGGCCGTGGGTTAATGTTGACCATGACCTTGGCAGATGATCAGTATTGATAGTCGTAGGGCATAGGGCTCTGTCAACAGTGGCTGCGAAATGAGGATATACATATTTATGCCTTAAGGGGCTGACATGCGTCAACTACAGTCCCCAATGCATTTAATTTTATGACTCTTACATCAGGCCAGTATTAAAACTAGTAGCTCAGTGTAGCTGTAGCTGTACTCCTCGCTCAAATTGTATGTTGTATAAAAATTTATGTAATAGATGACGTCAGGAAGGTTGACTCTGCTTTTGAAAAGCAGTACTATGTGCTGTTTGGTTGGTTAGGTATTATTTTAGTTCTATTCTAAGCTAGATGGCGCTTTGAACATTTTAGAAGGGGTTTTTCACGTAATTTCGAAGAACTGTCTCTACAAAAAAACTGAGAACGAAGAATCGGTTCAGCAATGTGACCTGTAGAGGAGAGAACAGACGGACATACGAAAGCTATTTTGCCCAAGCTGAAGCAGAGACGCTTCGCACTCGCTCGGTCAAAAAGGAAACGGATAATATTTCTTTTTGCGTCTAATATTAAGTGATTGAAGAACTTTCTTTCTCTAGTTCTAAAACGAAGTATTTAACGAAAGTGGCGACTTCTGCGAATGTATTGGCAGCGCTATTTGTCTATGTTAACCCCTTAAGCCTAAAGAACTCTGGCAATAAAATCGATATTTTTAGAGCTCCCAGCCCCCTAGCATGAAAGCGATATAATATAGCAATTTATGACGTTTAACTGTCAAAAGACAGTGGATTTTGACAGTTGAATGTCGATAAAACGCTATATCACGCGATATATATCGTGTTTCGGTGGTCATGCTACGGAGCCAGAGGCGATACAGTCAGACGAATAAAATCACGATCCGCTTAAGAAATGAAACACCTACTGCGTACTATTTGTATACATAGGAGCTACTTGTTATATTTTTTATAAAGAAGTTCAAAGAACTATTATTTACATAAGATTGGTAATTAAAACGAAACAGTATTAATGTCTATTCTGTGACGAAAAGTTGCATTAATTAGAGTGATTTTCGTCTAGCCTTTTTATAAATTATTTCAATTATAATATCATAATAATTATCTTTTTATCGGACTATAGTTAAATCATTGCATATGGTTGCGGGATCTTTGCATTTAAAGTTATTATTAAGGAATAAGTAAATGTACAATATGAATATCACATGGCTCGATTAATAATGCATTCTAATCTACAGACAGTGGGCTTTAATTACTTAATGAATGAATTTCCTTTGCGCGGTAGACGTCCGCTGTGCACGAGGCCGTCAAGGCCCTTTTACATAATCAGTCAATTTTCGTGTCGACTCGTGGTACGCAGTATGTCGCAAACATGATCGTCTTTATATGGATCATTTTATGACATCGCTTTTTTTAGATTCTCAATAGCTGATCTATTACTTTGGCCAGTCATTCTTATGGTCACTTATTTTATAAATTTTACTTTTGTGAGGATTATTGATGCGTTAGGTAGCATATTATTAAGGGACATCTTTTATATTTATAGTCATAGTTACTCACGTTTAAACCTTAAGAAGTCACTTACAATTTGTTGCCATGGATAAAAACTCTGATGCCATCCTGTTATCACATATTATAATTTTGTGGTTACAAAGTGAATCGGCATGCGTGGCTGTGCCCCGCGCTTTTTGCCGCGCTCATAAAAGTTTTATCATAAAATAAAGCCGTTAAACACAATTCAACTGTTGCACTCGTCTACCCTGCCTGTGTATCTATTACATTCACATTGAGGGATAACCTTCAATTAATCAGGAATATTATCAAACGAGAAGGTAAGTACTTACACTTGTATCTCGCACGGTTTCAACAGCCGTCCTCTCGAGTATACCATCACTTTGAAGTACCTCCCCTTATGATATACGGTCACGTGATTCGAGTCATGGTAGTGCACTATCTTGTCCGTTTCGACGCCAGGTACCCGCACGGTGTTGAATAATCGCTCGTATTGCCATGAACATAAGGGCACCATGTTCTGCAGCATAATCTATCGAACAAACAAGCAATTGTAATCGAGTTTTAAGGATTTAAATTACATATATACACCTTATTCATCTATAAGGACGGCCTGTGCTGTGGCCAACAGTGTTACCATAAAAATGGCTGATGATAATGTTGTGTTAACATTTTCCCTTACTATAAATACATACATTCAATGAATATGTTCTATGGCCAAATTCTACGTAATGAATTTATTCACTTTAACTCCCTTAGTACACCGACGCATTCAAATCTGTCAGTATATGGCAGCGTTTCGCATATGCTGTCTCACCCTACTATTAGCGAGATGAAATAGTTGCGTGCTATTATTCAGTACAGTTTCGTGAGTATCTCCGAAATCGTCGTTACACCGACGGACGCTCACATTTCACAGATGTATCGCTGCCGTACGCGAACACATTGGTGTACAATCCAAGCGGACAATTTTACATACGTTCCGCAGATGTTTCGCTGCCGCATGCGAATGCGTCGGTGTACTAAGGGCATAAACTGATTGGTATTATAACTAATATTATTTATCTACTTGCAATACTTTAAAGTTTAATAACATAATTTCGCAATACCCGATATTGGTATTAATGATTGTGGTAAAGAATCAATGACAAGATAACCTTTGTTACTGCACAGTAACTAATTAATATCTAAGCAATAAATACTTTGTAGAGAAACCATTCATTGACACAGGGTACTTAAAATGAGGCTAATCAACTTAAACGAAAACTAAAGTCGAATAGAAAATATATTTGTAATAAATTGTACGTAATGCTGGCACTTCACAACGCTTCATTATAAGTTTAATATACATATACCGGAAACTAAGATATGAAAAGAACAAAAATACATATTTTTTTGTATGCAGATTTCGCAAAAAACACAAAAAACACTGCGTAATCTTTGTCCTTGAACTAAGAACCGACAAAATTTTTATCCTGTTTGACAGTCAAATGAAAAACGACCTCTATGCGTTGTTACTATGGTCTGACCGCAAGAGCAGTGCCGCGCCTTAGGTAAGTGCGCGGTGAGGACGGCGGCAGAGCAACCTCCTCTTTCTCCCTCTCGCACGTACGTATCGCCGCTCTACGTGGAGGGAGGGACACGTCTGGCACCACCCAAGACGCGGTACAGCGATTGTGGTCAAACTACTTAAGGTATGTACAATTGAAATGCTTACCGGTTCGAGTTCCTGTCTGTCAATGAGCCTCCTGAACCTCAAACAGAGGTAGATGAAGACAGCGGCGCGGGCGGCCTGGTTGGACGTGGACCGCAGCAAGATGGCGTCAGTGCCGTAGAAGTTGGAGTTCACCATCAGTGGCGAGCGCCCGCGCAAGTATACGTACTCCTCCCACCAGTCAGACACATAGTTGCTTGACCACCTGCCAAGTTCTTGTAAAGTAGTTTGCCGCCTTTTTACTGACACATGCATGTGTCTGTAAAGCCGAGTTCTTATCATTCTAACTAAGTAAATAATGAAGGAATGATTATTATCATGGTGATGACATGAACCATGGAAAGATACGATGACACTTTACCACGACCATCCATCAAGAGTGGGGTGGAATGCAATGAGACGAACAAAGAAAACTTTACGAATCGCGCAAATCATTGAATGTAACGAAACGACGGAACTACTCCTCAACTCAATGATATAAGTACTCGTAATAAAATTAAAACGATAGTCCAAATTTTGTGAAAGTACGTACTTAATGTTATATTGATAATGATAACCTTATATTTAATCGTTATCCTTTCAATACATTGACTTCTTGAAAGTATACATAAGAACTACTTTGATCGTATTAATAATGAGTTAGCACAGTTGATAGTAATCTGTGGATTAAACATCTAACTCTTGCAATAAGTTATCTAAACTAGTCCAATGAATAAGGGTTTGTAAAGTGCGTAAGCGAGTACATACGCGATTGCTTCAGAAACTTGTTTAGGGTGCTTAGGATGTGAAAACACTAAAAGTCCTATCGCCAAGGAAGGGAGCCGAAGTGGGGGGAGGGGTTTGAAGGCCACACTTTTGGGTTTTGGCTGATATCTTCAAAACGGTGCGTCGCGCGTTGTAGAGAAAAGTGTTCTTTTATCGAATGAAAGTCTACTACTTTTATTCTATACACTTTTTCCGATTTCTCCATAGCTTTCAAGCTAAACTTGGCAAGATCCAAGGAGTTAATGGTATACACACCCTATGCCAATGAGTGATATATCATAAGGAAGGCTTTTTTTAGACAAGCATTTGCTGCAAACATATTTTATATCAATTGTTAGTATTTTTGGAGTTATAGGTATCATCAATATATGTCGGTTTATTTACATCATTTATAACCGTTTTGAAGATATCAGCGGAAAACCCTAAAGTGAAACGTTTAAACCCCTCCCGCCACTGCGGCTCGCCTCCTAGACGAGAGGGCTTTTAGTATGTTTACACGCTAAGCACCCAAATTTCTGAATAAATAGCGTATGTATTCGTTGATACACCCCCTTTTGAGCCATTCGTTGAGTGGACTAAACTGTATGTGAACTATATCCATATCTCTTTGGTGAGACCTCGTGATTAGCAACTGCGCTGTGAATTAAGAGCGCTTAGTCTGCATACTAGCGCAACTTTTAGCAAAAAGACTCCATTAAACTAAACGACAGGCTAGAAAATATTGTTAATACGATGAAAAATACCATAAAGCTTTTTTGGACTGCACAGACTACGTGCTCTTAATCTGACAGAGAGTATCGTTGGATGAAGAATACAACAAATATATAGGTAATTTAAGCTTTGCATAAAGAATTATTACACATTTTGCAAAGCATGATTGTTAAAAAAACGTACGGTCTACAATACATAAGGCAAGCTCTCGACTAATGAAACGAATCTACGCGTGGTACATCATCTTACCTAGGACCTAACTAGTCTGGCCGTGACGCGAGACTCAGGAAAGGTATCAGGAAGTGTTTCAAGCGCGTCATAGCTGTTTCAATTACAAATTAAATTGAACTCTGTAGTGATGTCTGTAATATCAACAATATTAGTGTGGGCGAGATATTAAACGATATTTTTTTATATAAAAAATTGTATACTAAGTTCGAATGGAACAGATATAAAAAAAATACTGACACTGCAGATACTTCATTGGTCAGTCATTTAGGTAGATTCTCGAAAACTTAACCTTTCTCCTTTCTTTCTTTTGTATTCTCAATGTTATAGATTATGTTGCCCAAAATTAACATCAATAAATTAATAAGAATTAATGGAACTACCTACAAAGTCATAAAAGATACGCTATAGACATCCCTAAAATACATCATTTGTAAAAAAAATACTTATTGTTAGTAAACACCTCATTATAAACTCAAATAGAATACAACTAAACAAAATGGCGTGTTTAAATAACCTAAGATAATTAACTTAAGGGCGTTGAAGAAAACGGTATTTCATACAAACTTTCAAGTCCTTATTTTACGAAATGAATGAACCGATTTTAATGAAACTTCATACGTATAAGCAGGATACATAGGTCTAAAAAGTCAAGATCATTTTTGAAATGTCTTATTTTAAAAAAGATAATTATATATTTCTGTTTTTTAAAAAAAAAGACGGTCTTATTTAGTTGTAACCCTATTTACCAATGTATTAATGTATTCATTATTAAAGTTTGTATGAAATGTTGTATTTTGTCAACGCTCTTAAGTAATGTTACGCTATAAAACTTACCACGATTTCAGAACCAGGTATCTTTGTAACTTCACAGCAATAGTTTCTTCGAATTCTGTTGCCAGCCTTTCTACTCTTTTGTAATTGTCATCGTCTAACAACGGCCGAACACTAACCAAATACTAAAAAATAATTTGAAAGTAAGCATTATTCAAATTTAAGTTAGGGAGAAAAAAATCATATCATCAATAAATTAAAAAAAAACATTAAGTAGCGCAAATTACGGCTCCCTATACTTTCTTTTGCACGTCGATTCATTCCACGGCATTTAAACCAAAATAATAACAATATAATTTTATTACAGAATGGATATAACTATTTACCCGTCGCATGGTGTCTTTGACTGAAGGCAGAGGTAATCTCGGCAGCGATCCTTGGAAACTATACAGCTTGGGTTTGTTCCATCCAGAAAGTACTTTCACAACGCTGACCCATAACTTCGTTTTCAGAGATATTTTTGAACCAGGAGCTCTAGACTCGTACATCCATCCCTAAATATGATAGCAAAATGGAATTATTTTTGAAATGGTCTAGCCAGTTTTATTTACACACGACACATCAAGTAGAACAGATGAACTGCGAATCTGGGGGCTAATTGTCTAATTTAAAAATCTATCGCAATCGCTTTCATTTGACAGTTGGATCCGACACATTGCTGCATTTCTTGGGTAAGTTTTTATTTGTGCCAAAAAGAAGCATCAATGTGTTTCATCCTGAAAGCGATTGCGATAGATTTTGAAATTAGACAATAAAAAAGCTGGTTTTTTAACGTAGGCTATAAAGACGGTCTCAATGTCAACATGTACAGTCTGATAAAATATGGGGTTGTGTGTACATAAATAATACTTACTTCGTGATTATAAAATATAATTCAAATAAAAATTATGGGTTTCGTGTACAATTATTTTAGGTAAATCAATATCAATTAATTATCATTCGTAAATAACTTACTATTTACATATTTCAAAGACATAAAATAAGTTTGGAGGTGGGTTTATCGGTATCCAAGGTATGGATCGACTTAAAATCATCATTGTGGAGAATACACAACAAATAGAATACAATTACAATACATCATTTGGGATACTTTGGTTCAGTGCATATTGCATTTTATATTCTTCTTTGTAGTTTGGTTGCGATGAGAGAGTTTAAAAACACAAGAGTAATAATGTTAAGTGAAGAATTAAGTATTGTCTAAGATTTAAGTAAGCTTAGAACCTTAATATTATCATCATTAAGTAGGTACAGTCGAGTTCAATAATATGTATGCACATTTGATAGTTCATCAACCTTATGCCTACGTAATAAAAGTCAACATCTGTCAAAAGTGTTTACATATTTATGAACTCGACTGTACATATCATTAATAAATTACTTTCTAAAAATTGTGTACTTACTAACTGTATAATAGCTCTAAAATACGCCAGTAAAACAAAAATAATGTATAATAATCAAAGAAAAACTTTACAAGTTATGGAAAAAGAAATAAAATATGTGGATAGTTATGTGTACTTGGGAAAACAGGTATCATTTAGCAAATCTAGCAACGATGAAGAAATAGACAGAAGAATAAACATAACATGGCAAAAATTCTGATCCCAAAAAGAAATTTTAAAAGGCGATTACAACATACAAATGAAGAAAACAGTCATAGAAACGTGTCTCTTGCCATGTCTGCTGTATGGGTGTCAAACATGGATATTTACAAACCGCACTAAAGCAAAGAACATGTCAACGTTCCATGGAAAGAAGCATTCTAAAACTAAGCAAAATCCCAAAAGTACGAAGTGATCTAATAAGACAGAAAACAATACTGACAGAGGCTTTACAGCTCGCCTTAATTCTTAAATGGAAATGGGCGGGACACGTTTCCAGGTACACAGACAACAGATGGACCTTTAAATCCACAGTATGGAAGGGACCACGGGGAAAAAGAAATGTTGGTCGACCCAAACAACGCTGGTCTGACGACATAAAGCGGGTAGCAGGAAAAGACTGGCTACAGTCGGCTAAAAACAGAAAAGTAAGGATGCTGATGGAGGAGGCTTACACCCAAGAAAGGGATCCATAGCACAGATAATAAATAAATACTATTAAGTAAACCGAAAACACACATCTGCTATGGAATATAATTATATAAGCTTAAAAATAAATAACTGTATAATAGTGTGCACAATAAAAGTTTTTATTATATATAATTATTTTTAATTTTGACCTTGAAAATATATATATATTTATTTATAAATGTATCAATGAAAACTACGAAATTAACAGAACAAATTAGGAAAATTGTGATGTACTCGCATTAGTATTTTTAAAGAATTCCTTAAATGCGACAGCTTACCTTGTACATCAGCAGTAGTTTGAGTGTGTATCTCATTAGGAAAATAACTGACAACCACATTGTTAGGGCGGCCAGCAAGCAAGCTATTATTTGCCACATAGTCGAGTTACTAAAACAATATGTTCAAATTTTATTTTCATATACAATTCATCATAATACAGTAATAAACTTTTATTGAAACGGCTGATTCTTTAGATCGGGTATTCCTCGTGGCCAAACGAAAATGCCAAAGTAATTTGGCCAAGAGGAAACTTAATTTCTCATAGCCAAAACATAGTCATAGTTTAATTATCATACGCCTGTATGGAGGAAAAACTCTTTGGACACTATACGTACCAACGAGTTTACATAATGTCTATTACTTATTAATAAAACAATAATAAGTTATAATGACAATAATGATATTTTTCTTATATTGTCAGTCTGATTATAATGAATTTTACGTGTAACTAGAAAATCCGTGCATATTAATATTTTTGGATTTGCATATTGATAATGACAATATTGCATAAACAAATATACATTGAGCATTTTCTAGAAAATATGCGGTAAAAGTATTAGACTATGTACGTACGTACAGTGTGTGTTATTTTAAACTATGACTACGCTTTGGCTACGAGGAATTAAGTTTCCCCGTGGCCAAATTAGTTTGGCATTTTAGTTTGGCCACCAGGAAAGTGGGCGATGCGTCATATCCATGGGCTATGTTTTAACCTTAAATGCTGTACAGTAGAGTTACTAAAACAACATGTTAAAATTAGATTTTTATATATAATACAACACAATACAGTAATATAATTGAAACGGCTGATTCTAACCTTATATGCTGTACTTTGCAAGCATTCAAAAAAATTTTATCACGACAATAGTTGTTTGGCAAACATTTAATTTAAACCTATACATACATCTTCTAAAGAATCACCTAAATATATTGTAAATGCATACCCGGGTAGTACTGTTAGCGTCTTTTGTACGAGTCCGAATGGTATGTTGAAGCCACCAAAATGAGCAGCCACCAGCAGGGTCCACAGCACATAGAGGGATTGGAGGTGGCCTGGATACACACCATTGTGGACACTATTCTGTTGATTGAATCTTGATGTGAGCAAATTATTTTTTGTACAAAGATGAATATAGTAAAAACAATTAAAAAGACAATTAACTATAATATGCAGTGTACCTACGCCACAGCAAGAGAAGTGAAACATGTCTCTAACACTAAAGAGAAAATAAAATTTTAAAATGACAATGGATTTTAATGTGAATGTTTACCTGTGCCACAGCAAGAGAAGTGTCAATCATCTCTTAAAATACCTAATAACTTTACTTTGTTTGTATTTTACGGTTGTTACAAGAGAAGGTACTATACAAATTAATGTTGAAATCATTCAGTATGTTTAGTTAACAGTGTAAGGGTACATGTTGTGGTGAGCAGCGACTCTACATTTAAATACGGCAATTAGTTTTCTAAGGCCTACATCGCATTACCGGCTGGCCGCAATGCGGCGCGCCCGTTGGGGTCGGCCGTCAGCCGCTCCGGTTGGCTTGAGGCTGCGGCCAACTGTGCGGCGTGCCACATGCCTTTACGTACTGAGCGGCCGCGTACTACAATACAGGAATGTTTACGCTGACGTATAGCGTAAAATAGGAGACAGATAAATGTACTTGTATGTAGCTATAGCTATGTAGTGAGATACAAAAAAGGCTTTTGACAATCAAACATACCCTAAATCTAGCTAAGCGCTTTTTCCAGGAGCGAAGGCCAGATTCCCAGACTAAGTAGAGTACTTCTCTGTCAAAATTGACATCCCAGCCATCATGAGTAATTGCAAAAGAAAATGCAACAGCTGAGTGAGCTTCGGCCATGTTGGTTCACTACCTGCAACAATGAAATAAGGTTAACATAGCAAACAACATAACATTAATTTATCAGTGCCCGAGCGACCAAATGCAGCCGGGCAACAATACAATATCCATTGTGTCTCATTTTCCGGCCCTTGAAGGGTTAAGATACAAAATATACACTTTTCAACAAAAAATATAAATACCACATTATTTTCATAGAAACACACACACTTTACAACAAAACTTTATATCATGAAATATTATAAATCATTTTTTTGTGGTTGCCAAATAATTAAGCGGTTGCTCTGCTAACGGCCAAACATTAAAAAAAATCTTAAAGTTAAGGCCACCTTAAATTCAAAAAAGTTTTGCTTCTATTTAAGGCTTATTAATTGGTCCCCAAGTTGGTTGTGCTTATCTAAATATAAGAAAGCCCTGTTCCCCAGCAGTACAGGTGTTAGAATTGTTAAAGATGATGGCGGTGATGACTTATATATTATATCTTATCAATATATGTGGAAAATTGCAAGATACAACATACTATTCCAAAAAAAGTTGTATGGACATTAATTTCTAGGATTTACACATCTAAACTAATTATTATATAAAACTTTAAAACACTCCATAAAAATACAGTGAGATATAAGCAGACAGCCGCTATTCTTCAATATATGCATTATGCAACAGCAACAATATAGATTCACCCAGCCTCACTTTACTTTAAAGTATAAATAAATCAGCTTAGTAAAGATAAGAAGAACTGTGTTTAAGCTGTAATACTTTTTCTCTGAGATACTTTATAAGGCCCATTTTCTGTATCAAAGTATATATTTGTTACGAAATAAATAGGTTTATCCCTAAAAATGCTTATTATTGACCAAGGGAGCACGAAGCGTCTCTGTTATAGCTGGAGTAAAAATGCTTTCATATATCTGTCCAGCTGTCTGTCTGTTACGTCTGTCAGCACTACACCCGGAATCCTCACCACTGAGGAACTGGCTATTTTACCTCTAACTGCAGGAACACAACAATTTTTAAATTGTTGTTATGGCGTCAGACTTACTAACTAGTAGGCGAACTTGAAATAAGCCCTACCACCAACCAAATCAAGCACAAGTGTACCTCCTCCTGGGTATTCGGTTGGCAAATTAATTTTAACCTCACAAAATGTTAAATAATGTTGAATTATAATAATTAAAAAATTATAATGAAACGTAATAGAAGCATTGCTTAGATTTAGGGTAAACGATAACCCGCCTCCCCCAGCTTTCAGGGGACTTGGGGAACTGGGTGAAATGGTTCCGATTAGGAAGACTGATCACCCGTCCGGCTTTGCTGGCGTCCCCCCTTCCAAATAATAATAATAATAGATTTAGGGTCTTAACACAAAGTCAAAGTAGAAATACAAAGGGTATCTTCCAAACAAATAGTGATCAAAGCAGCCAGAACTTTACAGAAGCACAAGCTTAGATTCATATAAATAAACCAACTAATTTTATGGTAAATGCCTTGAGGTTATATTTATTTTTAGAAAATTTGCTGGTTTGGTGAGAGAAGTATTAGAAAATGCAATTAATTCAATAAATAATAATATTTCAGTAACCATACATGGAAACAATATGTTACTTAGTATATTCGCATTGAACAGGATATAAAACAAGTCGTGTAAAATTAGGAAATCCAAGATCGCAACAGCATAACACACACATGCAAGCTTGGTGTCAAAGTCTAATCTCAGTTATCTCAGAACTACCAATCACTGTTAGCGAGATTAATTAATCAAAATTAAAAAAATAACAACAGCATTGTAAACAGATGGTCGTAATCAAACTAATTAAGTTTATAAAACATTACATTTGTGAAATATGTTATCACATGCTTCACTCGAATACAATAAAGTAGTAAAGAGTTTATTGTAAGTAAAAAATCGCTATGTAATCGTTAAAAATATCAAAGAATTTGTTGAATTCTTACCATAAGCAGACGATAGGTTTAAACAGAGAAAACTTTTATTTTATACGTTGCGCAGGTTTGGGTACTGTTAGTAACAGTACCTACCTCTCGGTGGTTATTATTCAGACATCACTCTCCAACAGTAATCATTCATTAGATGATATGTTCAAAAATATTACTAATATTTACACTGATTATTTGTATGTTCAACAGTTCATTTGTGTTTGAAATACACAAAACTTGTACGAAAACGAAAAGTAAAATATGCCAAACAGCAAGCAGCAGCAGTCAGCACGGACAGAAGAAAGTAAAAAAATAGGAGTAGGTATTCTCGCCTCAGATCAGACAGAACAATCACGCAGTCAGTACCAGAGAGTATAATCTATAATCACTATAAATGCTAGTACAGATTAAATATAACAAAAAAAATCTCAGTAAAAAATAGCGTAGCGAGGTTCGGGTAGGGAGGGGCAGCTGTTAGGAAGGTGGTCGTTCGCTGGTAAGCTGATTTTTCAAACAACGATCAAAACAATATAGGTAATCTAGGATTTTCTTTGTTTGGCTACGCCCTCGGTAGTAGGTACTAAAACTACTTCTCTACTACGCCATCTCTCCTCTTCAACTTTGGCTCTAACTTTAGGGGATTTTTTCATCTGCTGGCCTATTTTGTAACTCAACTGACACCTTAAAACGATCATCAAAGTTTTATAGATATTGCTGGGTTTTATTGAGAGTTGTCAGATTGATTTTAACTGCAGCTGCAATGCACTTGCTACTTTGATCAGTGATGATCATAAAGGACACCTGCCTAGATGATTTTAAGATTGACATCTTTCATCTGAAATTTTCACTAATGGCCGAATACTCTAACTCGTCGTTTAAGGCCTCCTTAAATTTAAGGAAGCTGTCAATTGCATAGTTTCTGTCAAAACTGACAACGTTTTTGGCGTTAACTTTAAGAATCGTTTGACTATTTGTATGGCCGTAAGCCCTTTCATTTCTTCAAAGACACTAATGAAAGACACCATGAGTCTAGAGTCTAGCGGCGGTATCAGCTAAAAACATTGAAGTTCATGTTAACTGTGTTTTGACAGATGTATGTGATACATTGCTATTTTTCTTTGTTAAGTTGTTATTTGTGCCAAGACGAAGTCTGTCTATTTCTATGGATTAAAGTCATTTTTAATTTTTTAATCTTGAATAGGGTATCTTACACCATGTCATAAAAAATATAAAAATGCATGTTTATGATAGATTTCATAAAATATAAATTCATTTTTGGTATTATAAAATTGAAATAAAAATTCTGCTGGTTTATTACGACCTCAGGATTAACATAAAAATGTTTTCAAAAAAAGGTGTAATTCCCTATTTTGGTGAAGCGTTACCACAGAACACAATTACTCCTAGCGGAGAGCGCTAGTGACAATGCCATAGAAATAGAATGTGCGAAAATTTTTCTATGTCTATGGACAATGCGCTTACCTACTCTTTTTTAGAATGAGTAAAATTTTCTTAATGCTCTTAGAGCATTGCTCTAAGAAAATTTCAAACAGTGATTTAGAGGATTTTAATCAAATCATGCAAACATTTTTCTAAGTCTATGGATCTATATTAAATAGAAAAAATTCAGTCTTGCCCATGTCTTGCCGTCGGTATATACTAGTAATTTTACTTAAAAAATTAAAGAACGAAAGTGGCAATGATAGTGGATATTATTATCAACTTCTTAGAAACAAATAAATAACCGAATAAGGCAAATGCTCAGGTTTATTAGAGACTAAAAGCAATCATCAGTTGTCAAGATGTTTGTTAGAGTTCTACCTAATTCCAAAGAAAAGTTGTTATTGATATTTATATCGTTATTACTAGTTGTAAGTGCAATTTATATGTACTTAAATTACCTGCAAGAAAAAAGAAGCGTTCGATCATCTGGAGAACGTTGTATGTCAGAGCTAACTTCCTTAAAATATCAGTTGAATGGTAAGTTTATAATTAGTGTAGTATAAAGTAATGTAATGCAATTAATGTAGGCTGTATAGTAGTGTATTTAAGTCTGTTTATCCTTACTTGTCCTATGTCCTATTTGGTACACAATCTTTAACAAACTCTTATTGAAATAATCTATTTTAAAATACAACAAATGGTTTTCTTCCACACATAGATTACAAAAAGAATTGTTAATAATTAATGACAATTATTTGATAAAGTAATGCAGCTTACTTTTAAATATTGATTAAAGCTTAAAAGACCTATGACAACTTTGCTGTCAAAAACTGTTTACTCAATAAGACAAAAAGATAAACACACTTTTAGATATAGCTTTGTACCTACTACCTACCTATACAAAGTTTCATAATTTAAATGGAGTGGAGTGGAGTGTTAGAATAGTCGGTAAACTAAGTTAGAATATAAACTTAACTCCAGT
The DNA here is from genome assembly GCA_963556745.1 of Catoptria pinella. Lineage (NCBI taxonomy): Eukaryota > Metazoa > Arthropoda > Insecta > Lepidoptera > Crambidae > Catoptria > Catoptria pinella. Next base: position 11,911,726 of record OY750758.1, on the reverse strand, counting down.
ATGTTTCAATACAAGTTTCAATAATATAAATTCTGTAGAATAGAAAACAAAACAAACAAGTTGGTCTTAGCATTGAATTTAATTTTAGGGACTCGAACTCAGTGTTGTTCAATTGTATGTTTGAAAGATTGGCGAATGAATGGTTTTAGATCTTTATTTATCGTTAATTCACTTACTGAAATGTTTATATAGAGAGTTTACAGACAGATTACATAATACAATTTAATTTGTATCCTACTTATAATGTACAGACGACAGCACATCAGATGTAAAATGTTGACCATGACACCGACTTTATGCCCTATGTAATGAAAGTTGTTTTTGCAGTACAACTGTGACATCTGATGTGCCATCGCGTCTACAAGAGATTAATTGCAAATCTTCAAATATTATAGAATAAAACAAATGGAATGGCCATTATTTTTGCTTTCTAAATATAATGATATCATATTTGTAGAAGTTACGGAATACAAAAACAGAATAGACAAATTGCTGACAGAAACTCAGACAACACATGAAGCTGAGAAACAGAGATTCAAGGATATAATGGAGAGCTGTGTCGCTATGAAGCAACAAGCTGCAATATGTCAGGTGAGATTTTACACTTTTAATTTATTATAGGTAACAATTATGATAAACTCTTTTTTTATAATAATAATAATAAATAATACATACTTGTTCAATTTCACACAGCGCATTCTAGCCCCAAACTAAGTAGTAGTATATCAGTTGTCTAACTAGACAACTGATATACTACTTATATACTTTTTAATACATTTATTATACATATATAGTAGCACCCAGACCCGTCACAGAAATTAAATTCATCATTTCAATTTCTGCCAGGCCGGGAATCGAACACAGGACCTCTTGCGTGGTAGACCGGCATGTTGACCACTGCCCCACTGAAGTCGTCAAAACTTGACTTCATAGTTAAACTTAATCAGCTTTCCTTTCTAACTAATCCATTTTATTATCTTAAGATAATTTAAAAGTCACAAATTTAGTTGATGTGTGACCATGATGACCATTTCAAATTAATTAGGTAGTAAATTTATTGGTTTTTAATTTTTTTTTACGGGCACTCGTTTTAAATAATTTTTTTTATTTTATTTATAATTAAATTATACACCTATTATTATTTGAAAATGCTTTGCTTTTTCAGAATCAATTTGAAGATCTACAAGGTGAATGTAAGAAAGTAAGAGAAGACTATAATCAAATAAAGAAGCAACTTAATCCAAAAACATAGTTTATTTTTAAAGGAGATCATTAATTCTGGGCATCTTCTGAAAGTGCCGACCAATGAAAAAAAATGGTACTTATCGCTAGAGCTAGCCATTTGAAGCAATAGTAAATATTGCACAAAAGTTGTAGGATTACTCTGAGCCAAGTTATCCAAGTTCGAAGATTCGTAATTATAATTTTATTGAATTCTGAAAGTGCTGGGAAACAAACAATAATTGCTAGAAATAATAACAGAAGCAGTAGTTGGTTATAATTAATTATACTACACAGTACTCAATTTTTTTAAGTAGGTATAAAAATGTAGTTATGCAGGTGCGAAAAATCTGATTTTTATAATAACAATAAAAAATCCACACTGACTATATTCTGTACTGACAAATTTTAGTTCCATTTTATTTAATTTCTTCTCTTTCTGGCCAAGCTGTATGTCTTATCCAGTTATATTTATTTTATTTGTATGCAGAAAAAAAATCTATATTACAAACCTTTATTATTAATAGAATTTTTCAGTAATTATAATCATTACATTTCGGTAATTTCTATTGTGTAAGGAGGAAAAAGGGCTGATCAAAAAGGATATTGGAATAAAAATATAAAATGTAATTAATATTTAATTTTTAAATATTTAGTAAATGGAAAGGACTTACAGAGTCACATCACAGCTTTATTATCAAGGAATCTTTCCTAAGTCAAAAATATTTAAATCGATCGAATTTTTATTTATTTATTGGGAACTTTTATTTTTTTCGTAAAAATCCGGCAAAAAAAAGACTATTAAGTAATAACGCACTTTTAAGGCAAAGGGATCTAGCCCATTCAGGCATCTTCTTAGTTAAATAGGTCATTTTTTAGTATAATATTTTTTTTTATAAGAAAATCAATAATTTTATAAAAATTCCATTAATATAATATATCGTGAATATATCACGATTTAAGTACATCAATGGATTTATACCATTCCTATGAACCATTGATATAGGTAATATCCTTTTGTAAGTCGTTTCGTTTATCAAAACAGATAATAATGACCATTGCTTCAAATGATTCATTATTTCATGTTTCCCAGCACTTTCAGAATTCAATAAAATTATTATTCTATGAAAATCTTAATCTTATCTAAACTTAGATAGCTTGGCTCAGAGCAATCCTACAACTTTTGTGCTATATGAACTATTGCTCCAAATGGCTAGTTCTAACAACACATACCATTTTTTTTGCTGGCACTTTCAGAAATAACCCAAAAATTTATGGGGCCTGAATGATCTCCTTTGAGATTTTAGCATTCACAATGCTATTTTTATACAATTCTAAATAATATACTAGAAAAACATCGCCTCGCACCAGATAACATTTTCAGACAGAAAACGAACCCTCGTCCTTTGAAAGTCCGGTCCAAGTCCAATGCTCTTCCAACAGTAGGACTTCCAAAGGTCGCGGGTTCGATTCCCGCCCGAGAATATGATTTTTCTAGTATATTATTAATAGTAGGTATATCAGAGTTTATATTATTCTATAAACAAAACACTATGAACTTTATAGTGTCACAGACTGTCTTAATTTTGTAAATACATACCTAGAATATTATTTATTTGTTGTAAACTTAGACGATATATTGACTTGTATGTATAGAAAATAAGTATAACTTTTTTTAAAGAGATAACATTGTTATTATTTTTCTGCAAGAACCTCTGGAAAACGAGCTCTTATAGGATCACTGTGATCGTTGTCTGACAGTTTGTCAAGGCCTTATTAGGGTTCCGTAACAAAATGGTAAAAGAAACCCTTATGGTGCGACTCAGTCTGTCTGGCACAGCTGGGTATCTCGAGAAATACTAATGCTATCAACTTGAAATTTGGAAAAGTTTTAGATGACGTTTGCCCAACTATTTCGCAAATAAGATAGAAATAAAAATGTTTAAATTTTTTGCAACCCCTTTCAGGGTCTTAAAAATTCAAAGTGAGGCATTTTTTAGGCCGAATAGTTTTCGTCTTTTGATGAAAAATGTAAAAAAAATACCTTTCCAAGTAACTCCTGCTACTTTTCTTATAACGTCGTCCCACCTATTTTTTTGTGGTCGACCTCTCCTTCTATGACCCTCTCTGGGGTACTACCGCGTAACAATTTTACTCCATTTAGGTATCTCTTCTCATCATATGGCCTGCCCATCGCCATTTGAGCCTTCTTGTTTTATAAGTTCTACAAGTTTATTAGGTAAGTGATTTGTAAGTCGTCAAAAAATTATGATTTTGATGCCCTTTCGCGAGCATTGGCAAAATATTTGCCAGGCGATGTTTTTAAAGTCCAGCCAAAAATCGTTCGTGTATTGGCATTATGATATTTGATACAGATAGTGCCTTCTCATAGCAAAGTAGGTAGGTATAACAACTATTGTAAAATATCGTCAATATTTTAATAATAATAAAGACCTATAGAGCAACGAATTTAGCCACGTAATAAGTACTGCCCGCGAGAAAGTAAGTATTAAATAATGATGATTGATTTTACTAAAACCTAAAAAAAGAGTGATATCTTCTTTGTTCTGTTTCTTTGTTTGTAATGTATTTTCGTGTGCAATTAAGATAATAATAATAAATATTATTATTATACAAGTAAGCATAGGTAGGTACTTACTGTGTTTAGTTATAAACACAGACCATAAAACAAAGGGTATGATTTTATCAATTACCTAATAAATGCATTTTCAGTGACCTAATAAATAATATTTGTTCCTAAAATAGTAGATCTGTCACTAAAATTAAATCACCAAATAATATAAAAACGCTTACCTAAATATTAATTAATAATTACTTGGAAATAATATCAATCATCAAATAAGTATATTGGGTTTCTAAATAATAAAAGTGTCACTAAAACTGAATCACCAAACAATTAAAAATGTTTACCTAAAAAATATATTTGATCATTGAAAAATAATATTAATTTATTACATAATTCAACTGAAATTTGAAAATATGGGTACAATTAATTAAATTAAACTACAATAGGTTTTAATCATATAATTTACATTTAAAATCGAAACAAAAACCCTACTTATCTAAAACTAAACAAAACACTGCAGTCAAGTGCGAGCTGTGCGAGTTAGTTAAGTATATTTGTTACCGGCCAAACCCGATTTTCAGTACAAACTAGTTTGGCCTAGGTTAAACTAGTTCTTCCTATACGCGATGGGATTAACTGGTATAGCCTAGACCAAACTACTTAGTTTGTCCTAAGCCCGATAGGATAAACCAGTTTAGGCTAGGGCAAACTAGTCGATCCTGATGTTTATGGAGCTTCGCTCGCTCCGCTGCGAGTGGTCTAAACACTAACCTAACCTAACCTACCTAGTGCATTTAAATTTTCACAGCCCGCCAATTTGACTCCGCCCCTACTTAGGAATTTTTCTATTAATTAAGTGACACATCTATTATTTTGATGATTGAACGATTAAAATGTTTGTTGATTAGATTTATAAGGTGATAGATTTACTATTTTAGGTACAAATATATTATTGCTGCCAGGGACTTACTTTTTAGAGGACAGATATTATATTTAGGTTATAGAAAAAAGTGATCAAACTATAATTTAAGAGACATATTTACATTAATACGGTGATTTATACTTAGAGACAGATTTGATAAATATGATGACTAATATATTTCTTGGGGATAGATATTATAATTTGGGTATTGCAGATTAGTGACACATCTAAACTTAGATGACAGAAAATTTTGTTCCCTAAAACAAATACTAGTGGGTAGGTAGACCGAACCAATAGTATCAAATACGTGATAGCTCAAATACCTATATAAACTAACAATAACAACCGAACTACTGCAACTAAAGGGTAAGAACTAGAATTAGACGATCGTAGCAACTCAAAGGATTAGTACTTAGAAGAAACGTTTAAGTTTGTAAGTATCGTTAAGCTTATTTCTCCTTTGGCTGCTCAAAACTCACGTCGTGAGTCGAATAATTGCGACAGGTGTGCGCGTCGACTCTCCTAGCGAGTCGGACGTTTTGGCGGTTGCGCCAGTGCTAACGACTCACAGCGCGAGTCCACCAAAACAAAACGGCTGTGCTCGCAACTCGCGAGCGGAGTCCATACAAATTCTTTGAAAACTGAGTTCAAGATTTTACCCGAAATCATATTTTTTGTGCAGGTACCTAGCCTGTCGTAAATATTAATTGTTTTATTGAAGTCAGAAATGGCGTCGTTCATATTCACTTCTCGTTCTCACTCTAAACACTACATCTATCGCTCTCTCACTCCCACTCATTATCTGCGCGGGTTGTATAGTTTATTTTAAAAACTCGCTAATCTCCACTAGATTGCAGGGTAGCTAAAAAATATACTAACAAGTAAGTATTGAAAAAATAAATAAAAATGTTTAAACGTATAATTTATGTTTAAACAATTTATAAATAAATGTTTATATAGGAGTTCATTAGAACACAAACATTTAAACATTGATTTTTATTTATACATATACAATATGTAACAAAAGTAACCGTAATGCCGAATATGGTAGATAAGGACCATGAAACTGAACAACTTTTACTAAGGGACAAACTTTAAATCGCGAAAAAACAATCGGCTGCTTCATACAAAAATTAATTACGGAAATATCAAAATGTATGAAGCAGCTGATTTCTGGTATATTATTTTATTTGTTGAGATGAAAAAACATACAATATCAATTTATTATTATGGACTCCCGTAGCGCATCCGTGAGCACAGGCGTCGCGTCAGTATGGACTCGACTGGCATGTTCGCCGACTCACGTCGAGAGTCCACGCGCACAATCGTTGCGCCAGGGCCCGACTCACCTAGTCGGTCCGGTTAGCACACGCGGTGCAATTTATCACTGGACAAACGCGTGTGCTATGGACTCGCCTAGCGAGGCGAGCGCAGCAGTTAGCGGTACCGTGCGAATTTAGTTCAGCAGCCATAGTGCTGATAAGTTTCTTGCGCCTGTTCTTCTTGTCAGTTAAGAAAAATATAAACGATTCAAAAGCACTTAATTACTAAGTTTATTTGAATAAAGAAATTTTTTACTTTTTACTTTTACTTTACTTTTAAACCTACATCAATTAGTTCACTGTTAACAGTTTAAACATCAACAGTCATCTGTCAGTCTGTTATTGCCTGGAAGTCGCAGAGACGATTGTGTTGACTCAAGCAAACGTGCGAAGGATTAGCCGAACTAACTGGACAAAAAACCTGGTGATCTGAGCCCCAGAAACATAATAGAGATCCGGGCTGCGGTATTAGAAATGCCTGTGGGGTACAGACACTACCTGCTCTGGACCGCACAGGGTTTTTAAATTTAATACGTTGGGAAAGCCTGTGTGTTTTAGAGCATCGCCTGCTCTGTAGCGCGCAAGGCTTTTTGACTGAAATTTAATAATATCACCCTATAAAAAGAGCCAGTGTAATACAGGCACTTTGCGCTGTGCTGCACAGCGATTTAAATCTTAAAAACGAACGTGACGATGCCGCACGTGCCGCGAAAGAGTAAGCAAAGCAACATGGCTTCTTCGTGGCACAAAGCAGAAGGCTGCTTCATGGGCTTTTATGGTAAGTATATCTTATTTTAACATTATAATTCGAAAAACCTTGTGCAGTACAAAACAGGCGATGCTTTGAACTGCACAGGGCGTTTCCTCGTGGTCATACTAGTTTGTCATACCAGTATTACCATGAGGATAATACATGTCCTCTAGGCGTATTTAATTTGAAAAGCCCTGTGCGGTACAGAGCAGGCAGTGTCTTTTACCAGTCTTTTCTAATGTCGCATCCGGGCTAATGTTAGGGTATTATAGCCGCTTCCGTTGACAAAAGCACCTACGTAACATTTTTACTAAAACAAATGTTTTATTCATCTAATTTTAATATTGGTACTTCATTAAACTTAATAGGTTTATTTTTATATTACGTACGATCAAGGCAGCCATTTTTTATACAGTTAGGTGTTCCATGATAATTTCATGGAACTGTTTTTTCGTTAGCTCAACTCATAAAACATAATAAGCCATTTTGATTGTCTCCACTGCTGGGGCACAGCCCAGACCTTCGCATAACGTTCAGCATGAAGACTGTTTCGTTATTTATTTCGGAGCTCGAATATAGAGTAATGGTGAATAAGGAGGATGGGCGCGAGGCCACGCGGGCCCAATACGGAGTGGTGGGTGTTAACGACTGTAAATGCAGCCGGGACCAACGTGGAGCACGGCACGGAGGAGCTCGAAATAATACATTTTTAGCCACCAATGACCAATCCCATGACCGACCCTTGTAAGCTGTAACTCCCGCAATGGTTATATAGGTGATACGCTAATGCACAGCGCCATCCATCAAGCTTTTATTTTTTTATAAGTAGGTAGATACTTGATTACTATCCCATAATTTAACATAAATAAACAAATATAAATATTTGACAACATCACAAACATTGCTCCGATTCCAAAGGAAGTAGCTAAAGCTTGTGTTATTGAAATCGGAGACAACGGTGGTATCACAAACACCCAGACCTGAGCCAATATAGAACAGTTGGTTTTCTAAATTGATCCAACCGGGGATCGAATCCGGACCTCGGAGATGGCGACACCTTAAAAACCGGTGTACAAAGCCACTCGACCACGGAGGTCGTCATATAATTTAAGTAGGTGAGAAAAGCTTGGTAAGGTATTTTTAACCGACTTCAAAAAAAGGAGGAGGTTCTATGTTCGTCTGTTTTTTTTTTTTTTTTTTTATGTATGTCCACCGATTACTCGATAACGGCTGAACCGATTGACATGATTCAAACGCCACTTTATCAGGTTTGTTCCCAAGTTGGTCCCATTTTTTGAAAATTTCAAATCGGTTCAGTGGTTTTCGAGTAATCCTGAAAATACTGTAATTTTTTAGGTAACTTTAGCACGAGTTTCAACGGATCTTCAGACATGACTTCTTTGTTTATAAACCGATTGAGATAATTCTTGTTTAGAAAGGGGATACTTTAAGGGTGTTTTCATTAAAATTTCATGCACATTGGACCTTGGACTTTGAAGATACTCAAGAGAACTTTTCAAAATCAAATAGGATAGTGTATTAGTGATTACTCTACGGTATTGAAAGGTTTCGCATCAACCATTTTTAGTGTCACTGTTGGGACTGGAAATGCCTTACTTATGGGCTAATGAATAGGATGGACTATAACCCACCGCGCGGGCCCAATGCGGATTGGTGGGTGTTAATGAGTGCAAATGTATCTGGGACTAACGGCTTAACGTGTCTTCTGAAGCACGGAGGAGCTCGTGATAATACACTTTGGTCACCCACCCCATGACTGACCCTTGCTAAAATTAACAGCGCGAAAAGTGTAAATTGAGTTATTAGGAGTATTATACCATTGAAAAATGTGAAATATGAATAAAATATATTTAAATCATTGCTTACATTTACTTGTACATACCTACCACAAAAAAGTGAAAAATAAAAAAGCTTTTAAAAATTAAAAAAAAAAACCTCCTTAAAAAAATTGCTATAAAAACAGCTTCCAAAAGCAACAGCTCTAAAAAGCAAGAAATAATATTCAAATCTGCATTATTACCTACTATTCAAGTAAGTACGCGTATCTAAAAACGTCTTATGAAGTCGGGTGGGGCTTTAAGATTTAAAAAATACTTGCTTTTTAGAGCTGTTGCTTTTGGAAGCTGTTTTTTATAGCAATTTTTTTAAGGTTTTTTGAAGGAGGTTTTTCTTTTTAATTTTTAAAAGCTTTTCTATCCTACAATAATATGTTTATAAGTAAATATTTTTCTATTAGGTAAAAGACGAATAAATTGTCAATAGACAGTGATCCGCTGTAACTTCACTCGAGAATGTAACTATGGCAAAGAGAAAATTTTACAAATTTAAATACGTCGTTTTGTACCGCAAGCGCTCTGAAGCCACTTCTGTTGTAGGTACATTGTTAAATTAATCGCATTGTACATACTTAAAAAGTTTAAGTAGTAGTAGTAGTAGTAATTTGATACCCACATTGTAGTATTATAAAAATAAATATTTTTACTAGAAATAATAGCACGCCCTCACGCCACTTTTGTGTTTACTTAAGAATACTAGGGCTGTCAAGACAATCTGACGATATCTTAATGATTATAGTAATCCGTTAAGTCGTTTCAAAGATATGGGTAGCTAATACGTGCAAGGAAATATCACCCTTTCCTTGCAGTCGGGTAAAAAGAACGCTCTCGTATCTCTACATAGGTTCTGCGAGAAATAATTATAAAGCTATCTTATTAAATAAAAAAGTTGATATGTGTGATACGTTGGGTACCGACCAAATTTTGTTTTTGATAATGGTTTATTTCAACGTGATCTACTCTAAATGTTCTATTTAGTACGCAGCAAAATTTTATTGTACTTGTCGATTGTTACCTATACGGCAACCGTGAATTTGGCCTGTACGTAACGTACTATCGTCTCGTACGGACCAACACTAAAAAAATATATATTCGAGTAAAATATGTTACAGAATTATTTGTACTCGTCATATACTTTTTGATGTGTGCATTAGTATTCAAAACAAGTGCTTAAAGGATTCCCTATTTCAAGTTTGTCGAAACGTAACGAAATACTTTTCGCACCGACTTACAGCGTATACTCTTTTTAATTGTTGTTTCAGCATGAAATTATGAAGCTACCGTAAATGTACTTCAATTTACACACTCAACATAATATCTAACAATTTGTGAAGGTGTTTATATTCTTGATTTATCATACTTCCTACCATATCCATACTATAATAATTCTTAATATATGCGAAAGTAACTCTCTCTCCGTCTAGTGTATTAACTGGACTTGACGATCTCCGTGGTCGAGTGGCTTTGTACACCGGTTTTCAAGGTGTCGCCATCTCTGAGGTCCCGGGTTCGATCCCCGGTTGGGTCAATTTAGACAATACGCTGTAAGTCGGTGCGAAAAGTATTTCGTTACGTTTCGACCAACATGAAATAGGGAATCCTTTAAGCACTTGTTTTGAATACAAATGCACACATCAAAAAGTATATGACGAGTACAAATAATTCTGTAACATATTTTACTCGAATATATATTTTTTAATGTTGGTTCGTACGGAGTACGTTACGTACCGACCAAATTCACGGTTGCCGTATAGGTAACAGTCGACAAGTACAATAAAATTTTGCTGGGTACTAAATAGAACATTTAGAGTAAATCACGTTGAAATAATCCATTATCAAAAACAAAATTTGGTCGGTACCCAACATATCACACGACTTTTATACCATCTTTAATTTTATTTAACAAGGAGACCTACTTAAGGTCTCCACAGTACCTAGGTAAATGTAGATGATAGGCAAAAGCAAAACACAATTTTGGTCTAAGTTTGCCACAAGGTAAGCTGTTTATTTTTTTTTTCAAAATGGTGGTGTTTTTCATGTTTCATGATGTATTACCGTGGCATGGTAGGTACTTCTACCATATTCGGCTTTATAAATCTTTTACCAAACACCCTGTACCTATACTTACGCCGATTAAGTTTCATAATTATTACTAGCTGATGCCCGCGACTTCGTCCGTAATACGATTTTATTACATACCCTTGTTTGAGGATCCCGGATCTAGGACGCATCCACCTTTGCCCGTTTCGAAACTAACTAACACTTCGGGACAAGCGCCTTTTATAACATAAATGTACTGTACTCGCTACCGGCCCCGTGATTATGTAACTTTATTGCAGTCAACTCTGGCAGAAATCGCAGTTCTCTCTCGACAAAATTTTGCGCCATCTAGCTTCGAATAGATATATTAAAGTGCCTATACCAAAACACCAGATAGTAACAGTGGTTTTTGAAAACCTCGTCGAAACATCTATTAAGAGAATTTTGAAAACAACATACATTTTAAGATTCGTAAAACAACGCTTTATATATAAATATACCTTAAAATAGTCCGCACCCTAGCGCCGCTATTGGAATAAAAATCATAGTATTCATAAAGATTAAATAAAGACAAAATTGTAAATTATCTCTCCGTAGTGCACTCAGAAAAAGCTTTGTAGTATTTTTCATCATATTAACAATATTTTATAGCCTGTCGTTTAGTTTAATGGAGTTTTTTTTGCTTAAAGTGGCCACTTTTATTTTTTATCTTTATTTCAAAACTATGTTTTTTCCAATGGCGGCGTTAGTGTGCAGACGACGCGCCCTTAAACAATAATTTCTAAAAATTTGCTAAAAATGGCTTTAACGTCATATAACTTTCATTATTCATTTATAAACGTATTTTAAGAAATTGTTTAAGCTTTATTTATGTTGTTCTGACGAATCCATAGACAAAACCGGCAAATCCACTGGCTGAAATCCACATCTTCCGACAAAAGAAAACAATAATTATCTGTCATTAAATGTCAATGTGTTGTAAAAATATAACGTGAAAGCTGTCACTTCAATCAGCTGTTGTAGTCAGCCATGTTATTTACTAAAATTGGGATAAAATACGTTATTATGGATAAAATCATAAACAATAAGTCTATGGATAAAATAGGCAGCACCCTTCCATGACTTTAATCAAAGGTTAAAGAGCGTTTGTCGCTATATGAGCTAATATTATGAATTATTATTTTCAAGAAATTCCTTATAACAAGCTTAAAGGCCTTCCATTAATATTCAAATAATAAACTTAGAATAATATAATAAAGCAATTATTAACATTCCATAGAATGCAATAGAATTTTTATATTTTAGATTTAAAATATATAAGTAGTTTGAGCGCAATTTGAGCTCCAACTTTTGTATTTTCCCTCGAGAGTTTGACGATTTCCCGAAATAAAAAGTATTCTTTAATTATTAAATTGAGATTTTTCGAACCGTGCGGGTTCGAGTCCCGTCTGAGGTGCTACGGGTGAGTCGATTTTTTCTAATAGCATTGTGAATGCGATAAATCTTAATTTAATAATTATACAATTGGCATTCCGGCTCAATGCACTGACCAATTATCTATGCTACCGAGTCGTTAGTGGGAGCGGTGAAATTTTTTTTCTAATATATATATTATTTGTCTTAGTATCCTATAAGTTGACCCGGATAGTCTGTTACTATATTTCATAAAATCTGTCGAGTACCTAAGTACCTACCTAGTTTTCGCGTGATGCGGTAACAGACAGACAACGTTGAAAAAATAGTGGATGTGGTCTCTGTATCTATAATAATGACTACTTATTAGAATTAAAATTTCCAAAAAATATTGAATGCCAGAGTCGGCTCAGTAACAGATTTATTATAAGTATAGATAAGAGAGATGCGGACTATACCTACTAAGTATTTAAAAGTGTAGCTTGAGTAACTTGCATTGTTGTAGAGTAGCAACAGTTGTGCGACACAATGGCCAGGGGTAGGCAGAGGCAGAGGGATGGCCCGGAGGGGAGCGTCGCCCTCGATACCCGGCTCCGCCCCCGGAGCACTCTGGGCGTGCGGCCACACGCCACATCATTACTGAAAGAGATGCCAAATACCCTAGGGCTTCGCAACAGAGCGAGACACGTGCGAGAGGCGGGGTCCAGCAGACGCTCGGCGCGTCGATCGGCTGCGCCCACATAACCGCTCATTCGTCTCTCGTTTAGCGTCCGCTATGTAAACGGGTCTTGTTGTGAATCTAAACAAAATCAGTCAGTCGTCGTTTTGCTGTCGCAAGAGCAACGCGTCGAGGATTCCGCGCTCGTGATCTTAGCATGTTGTGCCAGTGAGCGTGATACGACACGATGCACGCGCTCTTCGGTGAGCAAAGCCCCTATGCGTATCGTGGTGGAGCAGCCAGCGGCTACTCGGCCGGAGTGACTCCTTACGCCTATGAGCAGTACCGCTACGGGTACGGCGCCCCGTACCTCCATCCTCATCAGCAGCATGTCGGCGCACCCAAAGATATGGTCAAACCTCCTTATTCTTACATAGCGCTTATCGCTATGGCCATACAAAACGCGCCCGATCGTAGAATCACCCTCAATGGAATTTATCAGTTTATCATGGAGCGTTTTCCATACTATAGAGAAAACAAACAAGGCTGGCAAAATTCTATTAGACACAATTTGAGTCTGAACGAGTGCTTCGTGAAAGTTGCGCGTGATGATAAAAAACCAGGAAAAGGTAGTTACTGGACTTTGGATCCGGATTCTTATAATATGTTTGACAATGGATCATATCTAAGAAGAAGGCGTCGATTTAAGAAAAAGGATGCTCTGAAAGAAAAGGAGGAAGCACTGAAAAGACAGCAACAGCTGCAACAGGCGCAAGAGGCGCTAGCAGCCCAGGAGGCACTGAGCGCGGCGGACGCCTTGGGCCAACCACGCGATGTCAAACCTGATGTGAAGCCTCGAATCTTTGAATGTCGACCAAAAAGAGAGCCGGGTGCTGATTGCGCTCGTTACGAAAAACCCACAGAGCCACTAGACGAATTTAGTGAACCGCGGTTGCCACCTTCAGCCGTTTATTGTTCACCGCAGCCGTACGCTTTGGCCGCTGAAGAGTTCAGAGCCGCGACCTCCGGGTGGTACACGGCGCCCGAGCCCGCCGCTGAGCAGCTGCCGCCAGCGTTTCGCGATCTGTTCGAGCCTCCGAGCTGCCAGCTGGCAGGCTTCCGTGGCGGGTCACCGGGTCCCGACGCCTACCGGGCGTCCCCGCCGCCTCATCATCACTACCGCACGCCTGCCCCTTCCTACTATCACCACCAAGCCTGCGTTGCAGCTGCACCGGCACCGGCTCACAAGTCCTACTGAGATACCGCTCTCAGGTAAGATTTTATAACTTAACTAAGTCTGCTAGCGCTCTGCGATTTGCCATTTGAAACTAGCAGCGTTCGCGAATTAAGCTGTGCGAATTGCGTGTTGTCCACCCTCGCGGCCGGAGGGTGGCTCCGTTGTGGTGTTCCGGGGTAGTCGGTGACGTGGTTGTGGTTGCAGGAGGCCGGCATCACACGGCGCCGAACGGATTTAGCCGCCCGCGTCAGTCCCAAAGCGGATAAATATAGCGCAGCAGCCGGCGATGCCGCGAAGGCAAGTGGCGGCGCGTCGATAACCACTGTTTACAGATCGGCGGCCGACCCTGCCGCCGCCCGCTCTATCCACACCTATAGGTACGTTCAAACTCAACATGTGTAAGAAGTTAACTGTAACATAAGTGGATGGTTATCTTGTGTGGGTGTTGGTTGTGAATTGAAAAGCGTGAGACCAATATTTTCAGGTTGTTTAAATACGTAGAGTCAGAAGACTGAAGTAGCTAACAAAGTCAATGATAATATTGATAAATGATAATACAATAAAAAGGATTTTTTTTCTTCCCGTACCGTAAGTAGTCGAACAGGCTTTTCAGGTTTCAACCTTTAATTACAGGAATTAAAGGTTGAAACCTAAAAAGCTTAAGATAAACCATAAAATAAGTATTGTCTCTAGAACCGCTCTAGTCTACAGTCCATGACACAAAGTTTATTATAAGAATGTATGTATTGTAACTTGATTGTAACACTATCGGATGCCTGTAGAAGTTCATATTAAAACGTTGAAAAGGAAGTCATAGAGTCGCTATTTTTCATAAACAATAAACAAAGATGGTACAACATATTGAATGACTATTTTTGTCACACAGTCATTTTAATATGTTTTACCAAGTAATAACTAATACACCACCATAACCAATAGGATTCCTAATAATTGAACTTGCTTACCTAAAATAAATAACATCAAACGAAATTCCATTTAATTTACAGTTTTTGCACCTAAATAAAAATATCTACCTACTTAGGTCATTCAAATTAATTAAATATCTTCTAATTTTTTCTTCTAAAGGCAAAATTGTATGTTAATAAATACATAGGTAGGTAGTTCATAATCGTTTTATTTCCAAAAATTAACCATGAATAAATTATTGATCGCAATAATATGATGCAGATGTTTCGTAAATTAGTGTCATCATTAGAGTTTTCAAAGGATTTCTGCTAATATCATTAGATATTTCATCCGACAATATTGCCATTTTGAACCTCCTGCACTATAGTCAGTTAAAGGTAGAATTGTTATGCTGACCTGTGAGTATAAATGTTCCTTGATGCTGACCATGTGGCGTGCAAGTGCGTGCGACCAAAAAACTAAAACAAATAAACTGCAAATGGCCGACGGCGCGCGGCGGGCGCGACCAGCGGGAGCTGACAGCTAACAATATTTTTTTCTAATGATTTTACTGAAACAAAAAAGTTTGACATCCAATTTTTTTCGAGCCCAAAGTTTGCTTATGCCTGCCAGTTGCCAGAGCATAACTTTTTGTACGAGTATAGATGACTAAAAACAAACTTACTTACTCGTACACTAGGTATAATGTGCAGAATTAATTATAATATGATCACTAGAACGTCGAAGATAATAAAAAAATATATCCAATGTATTTAATTAAAAAAAAAGGTTAAATACCAATTAATTAGTAAAGGAATTAAGAAAAAATAGAATTTAGTTATACGTACTTTCTTTCAAATAAAATGAAGTTACATACACTCTGATAATATTACTGGGAATTTACAAATAAACTGTTAGGTTTGTAGAGCTCAATTATTGTTTAGTACTTACTCAGTTCATCTTAACATTAGCTACCTTTTGTGATGAAAAAAAACAAAAGATCTTTGAACTGTGTTTGAATATTTTTAATTATAGTTATTGTAGTTACTGCACCATAATGTAACTTATGGCCAGTTTTATATGTTTCGGAGAAATTCTGTTCCATTAAAGAGAAACATTGTGCTATCAGGACCTGTGAAAAATGCCATTATTGTAATATTTTGGCTGTAAAAACTGAATTGCTACCCGAATAAAATGAAAAAAATATATTTTCACATTGAAACTGCGTCAAACAAACCAAAGGTTACCTCTGTTAGTGACAATGGTCATTACGATGCCTTATAGCTTCCAACAAACAGGAAGGAATCAGTTAAAGCTTTGGCAGTAATCAAATTTACGGGCTGAATAAAAGTGGGCGTAAGAGGCCATCAAACTAATACTCGTAAAACATTACGTTACAGTAAACCTATAAATATTTTAGCAGGCGTCAGACTCGCACAAACCGTTGCGTTACTATGCCTAAGTATTATCTAAACTAAAGTCAGAATTATTTATTCGCTATGAAATTAAAATACATAGGTAAGATACCTATTCTGTGTTCGGCCAAACTCAGTATTTTTTTCCATTCAATATTTGTCAATCTATTACCCAACCCTAACACAATGTTACTTAGGTAATAGCTTAAAATATTTTTAGGGATTTTAAAATATTCCTACGGTTTCTTGGTTTTAATGCTAGACAATAAATCAAACCTCAAAATAAATAGTTTTCGACCATAAGTGTTTCTTTGCCATTTCCGTCATAAATATTTATTTTGTACTTATTTTAAATGAGGATTTTTATATAACTTAGAACGTATGAATTTAATGAAAAAGCAATTTTAATTTTTCACTAGATTTACTATTTTGTGTAAAATATTTTAGTGACATTTTAGAAATGGCTTTTGCAATATAAGGGATTTCGCACCATAAATAAATGGGACATTTAAGTTAGATAATGCTAACACGTGTTTAGAAAGTCAAAAGGACAGGATGCGGAAGGATATTGAAAAAAAATTGCTTGTCTTTAAGTAAAATGTAATCCTCAGGAGACGTCCGGTGTTTTAGATGAAAAGAATTATTGGCTTATGGTGTAATCGGTGCTTATCTTATAATCCCTTTTGCATTCCTTATCACAAATTCGACCAAGTTGAGTAAGGGGTTTGTCAATTTTACAAATTATGGTTACGACAACCGAAGCGGGACAAAATAATCATTATGTTAAAAATTAAAAACAAAAAATAGGAATAGGAAATTTTTATTTTTTTATTTTTATTTTCGTGAACTACCAAATTTGACATACCGTCGTGACCCCTAACTTCGCCTGGTTTTTGACACATTTTTCTAACGTGCTCTCAAATTGTCGAGTATATTAAACCACACTCACTAAAAACCGTTTCTAATTATCTAAGGCTACAACTAAAGACCATCAACACTTAATAATAATTAATATAAACAAATGAAAAAACAATGCAAATGTAGTAGGCGAAGTTTAGGCATTGTTTCCTATCTTCGCCTGCCTTGTATTTCTCCATGATATAGATACCTGTTTGTTTATTTAAGTGATTGTCAAAAATGTTGAATAACATGTTAAACGAAATTGACTTTAAAATGTACAGTGACAGAGTTGATTTTTGAAAAACAACGATGCAGGCGAAGTTTGGCATCAGTTTGAAGTTGTTTCCATACATTTCTTAGGATTTGCGTAGGGTTGTCAATATTACCCAACCCTTAAAAAATGGAGTACGAATGAAAATAAAAATGTATTTAATAAGAAACAGTATGTCTTATATCTAGATATTTCTTTGGCTCTCATTTTGAAACTATTATTTGACACTCATTTTGGATAGGTACCTTAAAAAGCTTAAAAAATATCCGTGACGGCCGTGACCCTTACTTATCCAGCTCAGGAATGGTGAAGCAACCTTTTTTTACAAATTTAGGAATTTCGATCTTCTGTAATACGTTCTTCCAGGAATATAGTTGCTCGTCTTTGATAAGTGGCCATCTCCAAAAACTCTTTCCTTGTTTCATACAGTTTACCATTACTCCTTCAGCATGTTCTGAGGTGATTTGGCCTGGATAATTAGAGGAGCCCCATCTCACAATAACATGATCGCCGACAATGTAATCCGTTTTGGACAGCGCCTTCTTCTTATCATCACCGTTCTGAAAACTGCTATCTGGAGGCGGTGCCGATTTTAACTGGTAACTAAGATTATCTCCATCCCCGCAACTTTGAGAAATGGGATCGGGCAGCTTGTCTGGTAACTGGTCATCGACAGGTACTCCACCATCGCAACTCTGGCGACAAGAATCTGGCAGCTTCCACAATATTAGCTGGTCATCGACAGGTTGGTTTTCATTAGAGCTGCTTTGACGATTGGACTTATAGATGTTAGCCAATGGCAAGTCATCGTCTGAATTTTCATTTTCTGAATCTTCATCATGTTTAGATGCTAGAATCAGGTCTTCAGTTGAGGAAGCGAGGCTCATTTTATCGTCACTGCACTCTGTCGAAGATGAAGAATTTTTACGGAGACAACGACTTTTCTTTGCCTTCTTTGTCCTATAGGTTTGAATTTTCAAGACACCTGAGGATCCAGCTTGATCAACCGAGGGTATTGCTTTTAGAAGTTTCTTTTTTTGACCATTTTCTATCACTGTATCTTTGAAGTCAATACTTGTTACAGACTTGCCGGGAGGAACACTAAGTTTCTTGTTTCTAACTTTCTTCATGGGATCTGGGGCACGATTTTCTTTCAGGAATTGTAAAAGCGCCATGTCAATGCTGTATTCTGTTTGTGGCCTGGAGTCGGGCAGTTTATTAATAACTTTATCAGGGTTAAAAGGGTAAATACCAGTACTTTTAAAGGCGCTTAGAATATTAGATGTTTTTTCATTAAGTTCGTACATTAACCGTTGTAGTAATTCAGGAAAATGAGATTTATTGATAGTTGTTTCTCGCGGGTTTTTTATTTTGTAGTCCAGTAGGTTTGCTCTCCATAGTTTCTTCAGAGGGCCAAAATAGCAAACATCAAGAGGCTGTGTCAAGTGCGACGAGTTGGGTGGTAAAAATACAAACCTTATGTCATTGGCTTCACACATTGTAACAATCCGGTGGTTGATATGCGACGCTAAATTATCGCCTATCAATATTTTTGTTCCGATTTTGTCGTTTGCCCAAGGCAAAATAATCATCTCGAACCAATCTTCAAAGGTTGTGCTGTCGAACCAGCCTGATCTGGAGCGATTGTACCTAGCTCCTTTCGGTCCATTTATTCTCCATTGCTGGTATAAATGTTCGGCTTTGTATACCACATACGGCGGTAGACATTCACCCCCGGCCGTAATTGCAAACATGATAGAAATTGCACCTTTTGTAAAGTTTAAAACCCTTTCAGGGTACTTAACGCCTCTGCGGAACAAGCATTTTTGCGCACCAGGATTGTCGGTCAAATTAGTTTCATCATAATTTAAAATGTTTTCTTTGGGTATGCCATCTAGAGATTGTTGCAGATTCTCGAAATAGTTAGACATCTCTCCAGAGTTTTTCTCAGCTCTGCTCCTTTTAATGTTTTGTGTAGCCCGGTGAGTAAGTTCAGTTTTGTGGCGTTTTATAAATGAATACGCCCATTTTTTTCCTGGTAGTTTGTTATCAAAAATAGCTGTTCTTCCGTTAGCTTGTAAATACAACTGCACGACAAGTCTTAAATCCAGTAGAGTGAGAGGGCTACCAAAATCGCCAGCAGCAATAAGCACTTTTATTATATTTTTTTTCTTCGTCTATTGTAAGCCGTGTTGGGCAACCCGGAGTTCGTTGATGTTTACCGTGCAGTTTATCTAAAAGCGTTCGTCGTGGAATGCCAAATGTTTTTTCTGCTTCATAAGAAGACATTTTTTTCTCTTTTAATAATCCTACAGCAACATCTATCATTTCTTGACTGTGCTTCAATGTATAATTTCTTTTTTTCTTTTTAATTTGCACGTTTTTCGGTTTCGTCATTATGATGACCTGTAAAATCAAAAGGAACCTACGTAATAAAATGATGTCAACTTTTGTGCCTGGTATAAAGTAAAGGTGCCTACATTATATATTTTTGATATACCTCTTTACAACGTAAAGAGGAGCAAACATTGAAATTGATAGATGGGTAAGTTGTGTATGATTAATTCAAGCACATCGTTTTTGTTATTATTTATAATACATACCTACCTAACCCTATTTATTGTATTAATAAATGATGTGTCAAAAATACCATTTGGTGTATGCTTCAGAAAATGGGCTTATAATGCAAGTTACAATTACTAGGCACATAACTTGCGTTCGAACAAAGTGGCAACCCTAGGTGTAGGCGAAGATTGGTAACAACATGGCCGCTACGGTTTCATAAGCGGTATTTCTTTCGATTACTCTATAAGTACACAACTTATCATCAAAACAATAGCATTTACTGAAAGAGGGATAAAAATTTATCACGATACGCTAAAAAGTGCAGCGTTACCTGTTGTCTGTAGTCCACACAGTGCAAAGTTTCTTCCCTGTTGCAATATGTGTTGCGCTCCATTCACAGAAAAAATGCGATTTGTCAGCAGTAGAGTGAAGTTAGCTACGTTTTGAGCATTAAAATGTTGCTAGGAATAAAAATTGGTTTCTACTTGGTAGTTACACGCAAAGGTAATCATCAATTTTGGGTAAATTTTAATTTTCTGTAAAATAGGCGAAGTTAGGGTTCACAGGTGAAGTTAAGGGTCACGACGGTACGCTTTTGATAGTCGAAAACTTACTTTCGCGTTGTATTTAGTTACTAGTACATACACACCTAATAGTTAGCAAGTAATAACGTGTGACTTTAACTAAAATTATTTCATACTTAAAACTAAGGATTTGTAACAAAACTCACAGAATTTACTATTTTAAAGATCCTAAGTAATGTTTTCACGAAAGTTTTCTTTAGAACTTAGACATAGAAATTGCAGAATTGTGCAAAAAAACTATTTTTCCCTATTCACCCTTGTTATTATGATTTACTTAATTTAATTGGTATTTATAATAGGTTTTGCACAAGGTTTTGAAATAATTAGTTATTCAATTTAGGTAAGTATATACTCCTATTCACTATTTGAAATGAATTTGTTATTGCAGCAAATATTTTTGTTTCGTTCATTTTGATTTCACAAAATAAAGTGATTTACTTCGTGGTGATCGTTTACAAAACAAGCCTAATTTCATTAAGGTAAGGGGCACCGAAAAGTGAAAGTGAAAACAACAACAGAAAACAAAAAAACATACTTCATGTTAGAATCGTTGAATAAAAGTTTAAAACTGACTGTTGCTTGTTCTTTATTCACGTTTTCTTTTCCACAATCATTGTGGGAAAGAAAACGTGAATGAAGAACTTTTCGTTGATCAAAAAGGTTTACACATTTATCGTTTTTCACTTGATGGTTCAAAATTATTTCGGGAAGATTGGAGAATTAATGATAATTTAATTTTTTTAAGAGACAAAATTTTGGCATAACTTTGAAAAAACAAAATCAATCGAAATTCATAACTTCTAGAATCATATTGAAAACTTCGTCTTTTTCATAAAGGTATTTTATTGATGACTTGTTTGTATCAATGTACCTATCTGTTGTTTATAATATCCACTAATTCCCTTACTAATAAAGATTGTATAGCGGATGTCTAGTTACACAATGGTTACTCTCTGTCAAACTATTTAAGTTTGACTTTAAAAGAAAGGGACAAAACACTGTGTAACTATACATCTGTTATAGAATCTTTATTAGTAAGGGGTCAACTATTTATCCATTAAAGGTTATGATAATGATTTTCACTGTGTTTTATTTATTATCAGTCGCTAACCAGTGTTAACCCTTATATTACCAGTACCTACCCATAAAATTTAAATATCAATCCAAAGTTTAAATATTAAAGTTGTAAATATCTTTGCGTAAGAAATTTTTTTTCCACAAGGGGATAGTGCTTGGCCTTCACCTCATCTGATGTTAAGTGACGATAAGGCCGAAATTGTGAGCGCACTACACCCGGAATCCTCACCACTGAGGAACTGGCTATCTTACTTACCTACCTCTAACGGAACACAACAGTTGTTTCAATTGTTGTTATGGCGTCAGACTTAGGTAATAAAATAAAATAATTGACAGAGCAAGCGCGAAGCGCGAGCGAAGCGTCTCTCGTTCAGTTTGGGCAAGAATTCTTTCGTATGTCCTTCCGGTGTCCGTTTGTTCTCCTTTTGTGAGCAGGTTCGATAATTATATAGAATTTTTGGCCGATACAGTTTTTCGACATATTTTAGCCGTTTTGAAAAATGTTCAAAAATAACACAAACCTTTTTTGTTAGCGGTGCAAAGCTAATTTTGTTTTTTATTTTTAGAAGACTCAAAAGTTCATAGTTCAACATCAATCAAAACATTTCTGGTCAATATTCGATATTTGAAAATAATAAAGTTGTGACTTGTGACAGATTATTTTGTTTTTAAACAACATACAATTTGGCTACTTTTTAACGCGAGGTCTACAGCTCACGGAGCCACTAAAATATTTAATGACCTAGCGAGCGCGAAGCGCGAGCGAAGCGTCTCTGCCTCAGCTTGGTCATGTCCTTCCACATTCCGGCTGTCCTGCTCTGGTCGCATCTCTCAATCGGTTGTCGTGAAATTTTGTGAGCAGGTTCGATAATTAAATAGATTTTTTGTCGAGCCAGTTTTTCGAAATTAGTCGAAAAATAAATTTCATGCCTTTCGAAAAATGTTCAATGATAGAAATGCCATCTAGCGTCGAATAGATACATTAAAATAATACCAACCAAACAAACAGCACATAGTACTGCTCTGAAAACCTCGTGGCGACATCTGTTAAATTAATTTGTTAACAACATACAATTTGAGTGAGACCTACAGCGTACTGAGCCACTAGTTAATAAATCTATATCTCAAGGTGGTTTAAAATGTTCCTATCCGTTTCTATTTAAGAAGGTATTTTTATTTAAATATAATTTAATTTGTCGTAGGTGTGACGGGTTAAGAAGAATGCGGGTGGCAGAAAGAAGGGGTCAAGTCGATACTTAGTTCTGCGCACGAGACGGTGAGATGCGGTCTTACGACCTTCAATGCGCGGACACAAACTATTTAGTTATACGAAAACTATGTCGGTCTCTACACAGAGATTTTATCATAGTATCAGAAGACTTAACTAGTAGTTACTTGTGTATATTCGTTCCAAAATACTAAATCTATATGTAAGTAGTAGAAACTCAATGTGGAGATATAAAAATTTAGTTTGAAACCCAAGTTATCATTCTAACATAAACTTTTACCGATTTAGATGCAGTTTAATATTTTAGGAAATAATTATACATATACAACGTGTTACAAAAGTACCCCTAATGCCGAATATGGTAGATAAGGACCATCAAACTGAACAACTTTTACTATTGGACCAACTCTGAAATCGCGAAAGAAAAATCAGCTGTTTCATACATTTTGATATTTTCGTAATTATTTTTTGTATGAAACAGCTGATTTTTTTTTCGCGATGTCAAAGTTGGTCCCATAGTAAAAGTTGTTCGGTTTGATGGTCCCTATCTACCATATTCGGCATTAGGGGTACTTTTGTAACACGTTGTATATATGTCACAGCCAGATAGTTAAAGCTGTGATATAATTATATCCCTAGGGATATAGCTATGTGTAATACGCGCGCAATGAGATTCGAATGGAACCTTTTCAAACAGACGCGCACGGTACGCCGTCCAGCCACAGGGATATCCAAAAACACAGTGACACGCATCCGAGTTGAGGGAATTTTTGCTGCAGCAACTTCCAAGTATGATAACAGGTAAACAATAAGTTGATTAATTAAATTAAAATGAACTAATTAGTCAATTTTCGATTTACTTTGACAAGGTTTCATCCCAATCTCATCGCGCGTGGATTATACCGTAAGATAGTTATTGAAAGCGGTTCATTGAAATAGAGTTGCGATTTTCTATGATTTGCACAACTGGTTACTTATTTTTACCCACGACGGAACGGAGGAGGTATAATAGGAGGAGGAGGCATCTAGCGTAAGAGGTGTATGTCTGTTGCTACTTGTCTCGGGAACCGCTGGCTCGGTTATGAAAAGGTTTATTGCTTTGCATAGGTCTCATCTTGGGGCAAGTTCTTAAATATAAAATAATAAAAATAAATTCGGAGGCAACAAATTTGGCTTCAGATTCATATACAATTTCGGAATTGAATTCGGCTTCGGCTATGGATTTAGCTTCGGCTTCGTTTTCATTTGCATTTTTGACTTCGCCTTCATCATCAACTTCATCTTCATATTCATCTTTGTCTTCATCTTTATCTTCGCCTTTTGTCTTTGTCTTCAGCTTTATCTTCGACTGAATGAACCATTGCCTAGATTTTTTCAGTCAAAAGGTCCAAAAAGTGGTGTTCTTTATTCGAATAACTTTTTCTCATGCTCGCAGCAAAAAGCGATGCGATTTTGCTGCCAATTTTTACGCACCAAACGTGCACTTTTCATGCTGGAGAGGTGAAAAAGCTTTTAAAAATTACGATTTACCAACATGCCCTAAGGTGAGACTAATGCAAAGCAATAAACCATTTCAAAATCTTTGACTCAGCTGTTATAAGTGGCAATAGACAGTCGCTGGGTTGGGTAAATAAAACCAATCCTTCCACAGCGGTTCAATATAATTCAATAATAATAGTTAAACAGTAGTAAAAGAAAAAGACCTAAAAAATAAACAAAATGTGAATATAAAAACAGTCCGTAGTTACTAAATAAACAACATCGGCTTATAAAATTTAACTCATCTGTACGTACACAGGTCTTTCTTATTAGTTTCGTTACATACGTTTAATCAATATATTTACAATGGACCGACTATTTTTTTTTCCTTTTTTGGCTCCACCCGGTTTGGGTATTAGCCATAACAAAAAACCGACTATTCAGAGCGAGTCAAATATTCAATGACAACGAACGTAGCATTCGAATTATTACTTTTCAGAACAAAGGTAGAAAGACAGATAGTTTCGTATTTCATAAAAAAGGTTAAAACATAAAGGAGGTTGCAACAACAACGTTACACACCTCTTACGCCAAACGTATTAAGCCTCCTCCGTTCGGTCGTGGTGTGGGCACTGACCTCCATATTTATGTCTACAAAAAAAATTTTCAGGTCATTGGGCATGGGTAAAAATGAGTACCTAACCAGATGCGCAAATCAAAGAAAATCACATAATAATTAATTCACTAGATTACTTTTATAAGATAGTTACGGTACATAACTACATACCTAGGGATACAATTATATTACGGCTTCATCCAACTGGCTGCGACATAGAGACGGGTCCTCACATCGATTATGTAAATCAAGTATAGATGATCGAAGATGTAAATATATAAAAAACTATATTAAGTAGATAATAGTATACCTATAATTTAAGTTCAAAGCTTTACGGAACTCATAAAATATTAAGATGCGCTATTCTAGTCTTTAATTTTTTAAACAATAAACATAATATTAAGGGTGTATTTATAAAAACGGAATATTTGAAGCACAATCAAACCGTTTGATCCGATTTTTTTAATTTAATCCAATCCCAAATTGTAAAGTTCAATAGGTACCTAAAATTGGTACCTTAAATAACAAAAGTTCATAAATGTTTTTTATATTAATTTTTATTTTGTTATATTTTATTGTAAGTAACTCAATAGGAATGTGTGTTCAACGTATCCTACATTAACTTTATTAAAAATGGCTTTGACTACAAGATGTGTCTGTCTGTATATCAGAGTGATATTCATGTCATTGTACCATATAACATGTTTGTTATTTGCTATGATAAGCAATGTAAATATAATATTAATTAATTTTACTTTATGGAATTCTCATTTGATTGGTTGCTTTGTTTATGAATGATTGTCTCAAGCGTATACAAGTTTTGGTGATTATAGTTTTCAATCGTCTGGCTTTAACACGGGTTGAAGAATTATGTGTGTCTATAGATAACTAGATATTTTCCGACTGTTAATGTCTGCAATATAAAAAGCACAATGTTAGGTAGGACGCTGATAAAAAAAATCGAATTAAGTTCTTAAAAGATTGTAAAGATACTCAAACATATACAGCATCCTTTTCCGATGTAAAACGCTCCAACACTGTAACTGCGATCATCAACCCATCCGCCAACCGTATGTACGTAATTTTTGTTACTCTGAGTCTTCTACGCCCGTAGGTTGATTGCCACAGAACAAAGTTTTTTTTTCTAGTGGTTGATGCAAACAGTTTTCCAAAATCCAAATTCATTCGCGCTTTACACAGTGTATCAATATACATTGCCTTTACATGGTTTTTATACTCATCTGAAGGACTTCTAAATCCGGAAAAAAATAATTTGAATGGTCGGTGATTCCAACAGGACAGGGGATGGACTCCAACATGTGGGTGTTTTTGTCGATAATTATTATGGGATATTTTACGCCTTTAGACCAAGACCAAGGACATCGTATAGGTGGAATAAATGCCAGGATTTCAGGGGGTGGTCAGGTTATGTGTGTAAAACACATTAATGAAGATGTTTTTCTTATTTATTTTAATCGCCGATAACAGCGAGTCATCTGTTATCGGCTTGATTAGTATTTTGTTTTAACATTCATTGAATAATCATTGAATAGTTTTGGATTAGCATAGTTACTAAATAGTCATGTAGCATCTTTAATAAAAGAGATTTCACCAAAATACATATTTTTGAATATAAGTACTAAAAATTGGTATTGGAAAAATAAACCATTAAACTACGCTTAAAAATATTCAAAATTATGTTAGCATTAAATACATATAGAAAAATATATAATTTTGCAGGTAGAAAGATTGCAGTAAAGCTCCGTAGGCAAAGTTATCTAAGTATTACATTATGCTATTAGATAGTTTTTTTTTTGTAAAAGCGCTAATAAACTAATGTGTTTGACATAGTTTTCGCTGTCCATATTTTTTTATTTATATAAATATCGAATTCATCACAACATTTACTTTGCACAGTTGGTTATCGCTTTACATATGAATCTCTATTAAGGGAGCTGAAAGTTTGAAATGTCGCAGTCTAGTTACACAGTTTATAATCAGATTTTCTCAGTTTATTTTTAACATTTCATCAAAGCAGCAGTATTAAAATTCATAAATAAAATAATGAGGTTTTATAATGGGGCCAAATTTTAAAAAGTTTTTTGAAAGAAAATGTAAGATTTCATTAATCTGCCGTTCATAAATTAACATTGATTAAAATGGTCAACATGCCCATTTCTGTTGATTACCGTAGGTATCACAATTTTGTAAAGGTTAAAAAAAATCGGTAGGTAAGTACTTTAGGTACCTACACCTAGAATTAATAGCAGCAACCACCTCTTTAAATCATCCAGTGATGCAAACATGATGAGCGGGCTTTCTGTACTTACTTTTTTGTCAGGGTTTTAGTCGAAGCTTTTGATGTTTTTATTTGCGTAGTAATTAAACCAACTGACTATAGTTATTATCATTATTGCGTTCCTGATAATTAGTATGCCTTACTTCTACCTATATATTCAGCTGCCATAAAGCCTTGATCCCACCGGTACTAAGGTATACCATACCTATTTAGGGTTGCCAGGTGTCCGGATTTAGCCGGACATGTTTGGCTTTTTAACCTCTTTTCCGGCCAAATTTGACTGCGTCTGGCTTGTCCGGCTTTTGTTAGGCATTTTGAGTGGCTGCTGTGCGAGTCGCAAGTAATGCCACTACACGACTGCCCCGCTGACGGACCGCTGTTTGCAAGGCTGTAATAAATTGTCCGGTTTTTGGAACATATGTCCGACTTTAAAAAAGCTATGATTAGCTATTAAAAAAGGTACATCCGGTTTTTAGGATAAAATGTCCGGCTAAATTAAGCGCCGAGTCAGGCTTTTGTGTTTTTGGACCTGGTAACCCTATACCTATTGATAAGTAACATAACATAATAAATATAAAGTGTAGAGTGAAATATACCGTAAAACAGCTTCTAGGCTTTTTTGTTCAAAACACGATTCTAACAAAATCATCATTGATGTTGGAATCGTGTTTCAATATGGTTTCAATATCATCTATGTTTAAAAACTTAATTAAACGCAACTAAAATGTGTTGACAAAATATTTGAATTGAAAATTAAATCATCATTTTGTGCATCAGTACAAGTGAATTGTAATTTATAATAGACGATTTATTAGTTAGTAACTTTGTGATAATTATCGTAATTGTGTGTATGTACATAAATGTATTAAATTAATAAATGTTTATTTGTATTTAGCATATTGCTGCTGATATAGTGTTTTTATTTCTTTGTTCTTTTACAATAACTCCAACATGGCGGTAATGGAAGGGATGGTTCACACGGAACAAGGAAAAAAAATCTACTTCTATGTTCTGTCCCTGTTAACTTGAAATAGTATGATTTGCTACATAAAAACTATAACCACACCCTTTTTATTACTGATAAGAAGGTATATGAAGGAACGTTAAATTGTTATTAAAATTAATTGTTCCATAAAGTGAACTTTGTAATAAGTTGATAACTTTTACATTTTTGAAGCATCAATACAGCTTCTTAATGTGTAGGAACATTACACTGATTTTTTTCTACTCTACGCAATTTTAGTTAGTTGTAGTGAAATTCAATGAGTATTATAGTGAGAAATGCATTTTTAATCAAAAAATATGAACATTTAAATACCATGTGGACAAACCAGTTCGGCTAATGAGTTTGGCTAAAGAAAAAATACACAATACAACCGTATTTAATATTCCTTAAATTTTCCAACACGAACATCCGTAGTTACTTACCTAAATATTCTAACGAGCAGCACCTCAAATGTTTGAATAAATTTATAGATGATGTTTGTTAAACGGTAACGAAACGCCAGAGTGGCCACTTTGTCAATTCGACGGTCGTTGAAAATCGAATGAATCATCGCTGGGACGGGCTAGCTATGTAAGTGTCACCGCACACTGACGACCTGTGACGAGATGACAATCGGTCTAAGTGTAAGTTTTCTAAACAAAGGTTACTATCGCGTTTGAGTTACCTATGATTCTAGATTCAGAACTTATTTTCATAGGTCTGTCATACAAATCTTAACAAAACGCTATAATAACGTTTGTATATTAAAAACTCAGCCGAGTGAGATGCATCGCTGAGACTTATTATGAGCTTTAAAGTATCATTGTTGCAGTTCCGAGTATGAGACGATATAACTGAAGGTAAGACCATAGGACTGAGTTGAAGGACTAAAATCATGCTGGAACCGATTTCTATCAGAACTGTATTAGAAAAAAAAGAAAATCTCCTTCAAAATCGTAAAAACAAAAACAGCTTAAAATTAAATACCTTTAAAAGGTAAGAAATAATTTTCAAATCACTAAATACGCGTATCAATTTTAATAAAACATGTCTAAAGAAGTCGGGTGGGGCTTCTAGAATTAAAAAAAAAGAAGTTGTCCTTCAGTCCCACCCTGCTTCAATAGACGTGTTTTATTACAGTTGGTTAAAAGATGGTTAATCGGCTGTTAAGTTGTTGGTGAAATCGGGTCTAAACTGTTCAGCTACTTTCGTCGCTAATCGCCAACCTTAAATTGAAAGTAAGTACACTTGCATTCCTTCTATAGGTGTGCTCGAGTGTGTGGTGAGTACTGGTGAGTGTCTTCTACTTACTACTACATAATATAGCGAGTAGCACGTGTGTGGTAAGCCTAAGCTGGCCGCCGCACTATTCCAAGTAGGTGACCTTTGCAATTTAATATCGTCACCTACTCTGTAAGTATGTGTTTAATTCAGATTTCTAATCAGATATTCTGTAAACTAGCGATAGTATATAAAAAGGTGACAGCCCATCAGTCAGTAAATCACTTCAGATAGGATTAGTAAGGTAATAGAAATGCTGCACGTAGTGACGTATACAATCAAATCTTCGAACGATCGTAGTAATGAATAATAAATGAATTATTTAATCACTATTACTATTACGATTAAATTATTTATACATTAGGGGGGTGCATCGAATTTGGTAATAAAATACGTTTTATACCGGAAACATTTATGGATCCTATTTCCATATATTTTTCAGGTAAAAATGTGAACCTGAAAACGAGGGGCATGCCAAATAATAAATATGACAAGTTATACTATGCACTATCGTAAACACTTTAGTGTTTACTTTTAAACATGGAACATACTTGAATTAAAATAAGTAATATTTTAAATGCCTAAATATTTGTAAGAATGTGGAATTCTTCAAGCGATGTCGGTTACTTTAGTTCTCCTAAAGATCTCCTCATTTCTGATTCGACCACGTAGGGAAACGCCGAGCATTGCCCTACATTGCACGCTGGCTGACCTGGAGCCTTCTTATGAGACCCATTGTTAGCGACCACGTTTCACTGCCATAAGTGATCACTCACAAAACACACTAATCATAGACTTGAGACACTGAAGTAAGTTGGACGCGAAGCTTCCCTAATGCTGCCCATCAAAGTTGGATTTGATGAGAGATTTTTCTCGAAGTTGGACTTACCTAACTGGACTGCCTGTCCTAGGTATACGTAATGGTCAACAACTTTGAGTTTCCAACATGAGCTGGAGTGGGTACAACATAGGCATTCGACAAGACTTCTATCTTAACCATGTTCATCCTGAGACCCATTCTTTGGGAAGCACTGCGGGAAACTTCGCGCATTGTGTTCAGGTCTTCCAAGGCTCAGCCATAAGAACTATATCATCGGCAAAATCAAGGTGTGATTAGGTCGAGTTCTTTCGAGTCCAAGATCTAAAAGATGTCCTCCAACGCAGCCGTGAACAGTTTCGGAGAAATAACGTCTCTCTGTCTCACACCTCGCTGCAGTTGGATGGGATTTGATTTAGATACACGTTGCCGTTAAACTAGACCATCGTTTTCCCAAGAAACGACAGTTCCACAGCATTGTGTTACAAAATATCCAAGATTCTAAATATTGCATGCCAGATGTGGACGTTTATAGTGACGTTTACGAACGATCGATGCTTCTCTGTAATTAGCGGGTTGATTATGTGAAATCAAGGTTCCTACCTAGTTACTACGTTTTTAGGGACGAGTTTATTGTTTGTAGTACAGTAAATACAGTAGAAATTCCCTATTAAATAAGTAAGAAGCTAAATTAAATAAAATAATAATGTAGTTGCAAATATTTATTTGACTATTACTTAATACTTACTTACGTATGAATTAACGGACAAGTGGTTTAAATTGTAAAAGCATATTTTTTTCATTTGCGTCTGTTTTTTTATTTAATAAACTTTTTCTTAAAAGTCACAATGTTAGGAAGAAACTTATAAAATAATAATTAATTTCTTGAATTAATAATATTGTGTGATAAACTTTTCATTTTTATGATAAATTTCCATGAGATCGTAGGTATGTCGACTAAATTAAACAGAAACTGTTCACTCATTCTAACAAAGGTACTAAAAATCATCGCAATCGACGGCCCACGTATCAAGGCTCGGTCGAATAAGCTGATTTGACCCTCGCATTCCGTCGCGTCGAAGCAAAAAAACCTCAAAGTATTTTCAAGGAGCTGAGCCTTAACAATGAGGATATATTTACCACAGCTCTGGAGCCCTCAATCCTGCTTATTTGTTTGGTGATCAGGACGATTATAAGGAGGATAAAGGTTCTACTTTGGTTGGTAGGCGATCATTACTTTGGAGAGCCCTCTGTCAACTCTTTCAGTCTGGCCTGCCACCATCCGCGTGGTTGG
The DNA here is from genome assembly GCA_963556745.1 of Catoptria pinella. NCBI lineage: Eukaryota > Metazoa > Arthropoda > Insecta > Lepidoptera > Crambidae > Catoptria > Catoptria pinella. Next base: position 11,880,002 of record OY750758.1, on the reverse strand, counting down.
TACTTCAAAAGAAATCGTTAATTAGACCATATGATTTTCAGGTCTTACACAACGGAATATTAATGTAAGTACTTTTACTTAAAGTAAGTAAGTACCTAAATAAGTTCTAAATTAATACAATTATTAAGTTCTGGAAAACTTAACAGAGTATCTTAACAACTTAACAAGAGTTTGGTTATTGTATAATATAAATATAACTATGACTTTCGCAGCGAAAAAGGTTTTTTATTGCTAGGTACCTACCTGTCTGGAAAAACTACTTTTGCACAATGCAAAAACATTAATTCTAGTTACCCCAGGGTCCTGCTTAAGTCTTTTACTGATTTGTGACATTGTACATGAACAACACTTAAGTTTGTCTAATTCTTTTACAATTTCATTAAAAACTGTTCGGAAACAACTTTTTTGGTGTGAAAACTTAAAAAATATCTTAGGTAGGTAGGTACACTAGGTACATCACATCACACATTTCGGTGTGCGTACCTAATCATGTCAATGTAAGTTTGTGATGGGAAAATAAACACATTATTTATTATTATTATTATTATTATTTTGATACATTGAAAACGGTTTCCATGGTTTCTATAGTACTGTTTTACGTTTACTCGATTCGATCTCAATCTCGATCGCGTCGGGAGTAACCCCTATAGGAACCTGTGAAACAGAGATTTTCATCCGAAGAATGTCCAAAGCGTTTAAAGAAAAAAATAAGTATGTTAATTGCTGAAAGATTCGTCAAATCTGCGTAGCGTACATGACTAGACAAATCTTTCAACAATTACATGTTTTTCTTTCAATACTTCGGACATTGCAATACAGTGTATATCTCAGAAGCTCTAAGCTCGGTTATTACAATCCATTGTGGAAGGTAAGGGGTGCTTATTTTGGCAGAGAACTCGGTCAACGAACTGGTGTCATGTTTATTGTTTTAATCACAACACTAGTGTTGGTATTGGCACAAATTCTATTTGTTTAAATGGTAAAGTCTTGTGCAAACAGGTAACGTTACATAATCGAGGCCTTACAATAACAACAGCATGCCAGATACCATCTATATATACCTATGTATATCGAAAAATTTCAGTAAGTACCTACAGGTAGTGGATCTTTGGATATAGGGAGGTATTCTAATCTAAATAAAGATTCGTGGAATAATACTCAAGTTCTATTCTACTTATAAAAGTACACATAGTATTTGAATAGCACGCTTACATAATATCATTCGCGTAGAATTTCGAGAATGATACTATATAGCCTGGACCTACCTATGTCCTCCTCCTAGGTACTTCTACACAGGATGTTTGGTAATCTATATCTATATTAATATTAAAAGGGGAAGGTCAAAATAACCGTATACACGTGCGACTTGCAGCAAGTTCGGTGCGGCAAAGTCACAAACACTTGCAGAAGTCAACTTGCGCGAGCTTTTACACATTACTAGTCGCTTGCGCAAGTCAACATTTGCAATTTTTATTGCTAGTGGACACTTCGCTTGATTTCTGCAAGAAATTGTGGAAGTTACTTGCTAGTGGACACCTCGCTTTAGGAGTGGTAAAGCGGAAGTGTTCTCGCTAGTACAATTACTGAAGTCACTAACTTTAGAGCGCTTGCGGTATAAAATGACGTATTTTAATCTGTAAAATTTTCTCTTTGCCATACATTCTCGAGTGAAGTTGCAGCGGATCACTGTCTATTGTCAATTTAATTACATTGTTTAGGTAATGCATCATTGTGATGATCCAATGGATAACCAAAAGAATCGCAATGGCTGAATGTATCCGATGCTCAGATTTTCACATAATGTCATTTAAGCATTTGTAAGTCTTACAAACTTGTTGTCTTCAAACATTTTGCCTCATTCCAATTCAAAGAAAAAGAGCGAGACAAAAACGTAATGATTCTACAAAAAGCTAAGTATACATCTCTCTCCCTATACTTTTAAAATTATCAATGTGAATCACGGCACCACTTTCCTCGGATCGAAGGTCAACAACCACCTCATCTGTATGGATTATCTCTGTCTTAACGCGATAATTTAATCTTTTGTTTATCCAACGCCTCTAATAGTCTCGCTGCAGGAACGGCCACCGCCTGAACCCAGTCATGTATCATCAATATAAGAAAATAATCCGGCTCCTGAATTATGACCGTACGTACGTATATTTTCGATATTGGTGTGTCAGTGATTTAATAAAACAACAGTTTTTATAGTAGGTACCCGTAGTTAGTAGGTGTTATATTATTGAAAATAGCATTAATCAACGTTAAACGATGAAATGAATTTTACTTACAATTATACCACAGAATACATAAGCATATAATATAATGCTTATACTAGTACATGAAATAGCTGAATAATGTTAATTGTTTCTTTACTTTGTTTTACAAACGAAACGCAAAACTCAGAAGATAGATGTATTAGTGACTTTAAAATTTGCCATTATTTAAGAAAGAAAAATATATTTAACTATTCTTTTTTTTCATGTGGAAATCGAACAAAAACTATTTCCTCTGCACCTATGAAAATAATACTGAGTAAGGTTTATTAACACTAATTTGTCCATGGAGGATGTTTGTTATTTGAATTTTCATAAAATATGATGGTTTCAACCTAATGGAAGTATAGTACTTGTATAAAAATCTTTCGTCATTTCTCTATGCCTGCGCAACGAATGGTGCTGGAATTATTATTACTTTTCGGTGATCATTATGTCAATTCTTCATCCTCTCACTTGGTTCTCTTTATTAATTCCAAAGAATCTGCGTCCTCTCAGGGCTAAGAACTTAAGACGCCGACGAACAGTGAGCTTGTGAATCTTGTGATGTTATTCATATTAAGACAGTATACAAGGTGTTACAAAATTACCCCTAATGCTGACCATATAGGGACCATCAAACTGATCAACTTTTACTATGGGACCAAATCTGAAATCGCAAAAAAAATAATTCTATCTTTTTTAGGCATCTTACCTCACTATTTTCTAATTAGACATTACCAAAAGGCAGAGTAAGTAAAATTTTAGATTAAGACATAGGTACATACTATTCTAAAAATTTAAAGATTTATTGACTGAGTGAGCGAAAAGCGTCTCCGTTTCAGCTTGGGCAGAAATGCTGTCGTATATTGTCCGTCCGGCTGTCCGTTTGTTCTCCTCTACAGGTTGCATTTCTCAACCGATTTTCGTGAAATTTTGTGAGCAGGTTTGATATTTTTATATGGATTTTTTTGTCGATTAGGTTTTTGGTTTTTTTTTCAAAATGGCAAATTCATATTTCAGCCAATTATAAAAATATTCAAAAATGTCAGAAATGCGAGATCTACAGCTCATAGAGCCACGAGTAGTTTAAATGTTTTACAAAACCGAATTATTGAAGATTCGGTTTACTTTTATTAACATTAAAGTGATTTCAAAGAGGTAACATTATAATGGCGAGGCTTTTCGTTCTGCCATCACGTTACGGTGTTAACAAAATTAATAACCGGCTGACAAAGTACGTACCTACATTATGTATGGGGGAAGGGAAGTGGATCGCAAAATGGCTTCCACGCCCGCCCTTCCGCCGCGCCCTCGACGACGACGCCCCTCGCACAACTGTTGTTTGGTTTATTGACGGGCCGAACGCTCACTTAACTCCAGACGTCACAAATTCTAATGTAAACTGAAAAAAGGGATAGATGAGATGGTTTGTATGGCGAGAAGTTTCAGCATTTTGCGATCTCAAGAATCGGAGGTTGTTTAATCTTGAGTGAAAAAAGGAATCAAAGAAAAAACATCACCGTTTTCTTCTTTTTAGAATATAAAATGAATAATTGTATGTTTGTCATCTATGCGACCATTCATCCGATTGTGATTATTTTGGAGAATTAATAAATAAATAGAAAATGAAAAAAAAAAAATTTTTCAGGCTTGCAAACATACTCCCAACGAAAGAAACAACAACAATAATAAAAAATACAATAACAAAATAATTAAACTAAAACAATTAGTTAAGTAGAAATAAAATCATCATTGTACAATTTTTCAAACCATTATCAAATTAAAATTAAAATTCATTCTTCATTATTTGTAAATAGGAATAAAAATTGAATAAAATTACTGAAACTAAACAATATACCCCTGCGTGGCATATAATACCTGGCATGCATAATAATTATTGACCGAGCGAGCGCGACGCGCGAGTGAAGCGTCTCCGAGTTAGCTTAGGAAAAAATGCTTTCGTATGTCCTTCCGGTGTCCGGATGTCCGTTTGATCTCCTTTACTGGTGGCATTTCTCAACCAATTCTCGTGAAATTTTGTGAGAAGGTTCGATAATTATACAGAAATTTTTGGTCGATACAGTTTTTCGAATTTCTTCAAAATGGCGGAGATATGTAAAAAATAATTCAGCCGTTTTGAAAAATGAACCAAAATAACACAAACCTTTTTTGTTAGCGGTGCAATGTAAATTTTTATTTTTAGAAGACACAAAATTAATAGTGCATATTCAATCAAAATATTTTTGGCCTGAATTCGAAATTTGAAAATAATAAGGTTATGTGACAGAACTTATGACTGCGTATATTATTTATTTGTTTTTGAACGACATACAATTTGAGCTACTTTTTAACGCGGGGTCTACAGTTCACGGAGCTAGTCTATATAATTTTCAATAAAATAAGAAACGAAAGTTCTTAGACAAAACTGAAACTAGGCCTCTTTCTCAACTTCAAGTTAAGATAAGGGGTATGGATTACAAATTTGAAAGTATTAATACTTCGAAGCAGACGTTAGTAGGTACTAGTTAGTTGAAAGCTGCAACGCCGTAAATTCCCTAAGTTTCTGATAGAACAGTGCTCTCGATCGTCCGGAGAAGGAAACGTTTCTTACAAAACGGATTAAAAGCTAGCCGTTCGAAATCCGAGAAATGCGGCACGAAGCCACCCGCAGTCCGGCGGAAAGCAATTTGATTTGACGGCTATCTCACCTCCTACGTTTATATTGAAACTTAGATAAATATTTGGTTTATCGAGTCTAATTTGGCACGCCGGCCACCGTGCACACCGATGTTTAATAGAAATACAACGTTACATCAAATGCACGATGAACCGGTGAACGTGATAGTATTTCAAACAGGTCATTTCAAAATTGAGTTCAAGAGGTGTGACATGTAGGACTACCTTCAAGTAGGTTTTATGAAGCTCTTTTAACGTTAGTGTGAATGTTAAATAACGCTAAATACTACTTGTATAATTTTACTGCAATATTTTGTGAATAATTGATATTTTTTCTTCATTCTCTAACCTACATTTTCTTTAAGTACTCTGTCTGCAAGTATGGAAAACACAAGCCATTGTACTAAAAAGACAAAAGAGAAGGATAACGATTTTCCATTTTGTTAAAATTTAATGATGGATGTATAAGTATGTTCGAGCCACAATTCCCAACGCATCATGCCTAAAAGATAAATATTTTACAAATGGTCACGGTTGATCTCTACTAATGATAAAAAAAAATTACACATGTCGGAAATGAACGACCGCCGCCGTCGTCGGCCGCCGCTGTCGGGTTCGAATCTCAGCTCGGGTAACGATGTTAGAGACGTTTTGGTTTACGTTTATATTGCTAAGCACTTGTTGAGTAAATAAATAGAGACGCTTTAAAATAAACTCTGCCACTAATCCTTGACTTAGTAACGTTTACGTAATCGTGAGATCGACGTGCGCGGTCCAATGTGATTTTTAAATGTAAGTAGTGTAGTACTCTACTCGTGTGTAATTGTGTAGAGTTTCTTTTATAAACGCAATAGATTTTTATCCAAGTAAGTAATTACTTTTCTTTATAACGAGACATCATTCTTTTAGATTTTATATATTTTTAAAGCTTTACGTACGTGTAAGTAAATTCTATTGTTTTCAATTTTTGAAGACTTTAGTAACACTTAATACCTAAATATCATTTCACAAAGTGCCTTAATGCTTTGCTTCCAGATAAAGTCCAAATTGATATCAAGCTAATTTTCCCAGTATTCTTTCGTAATAATTGTTCATTCACAATTAGGTGTTTCCCTGAAGTGAGTGCGGCCGACCGCCTGCAAACTGTCATTACAAAAATAGGTCCAGAAAGGATAGCCGGGACACGGCCCATATGGACGGAGCCGTGGTTATTTTAATTTCTTTCCCTCAACAACTGTTCCATTTAGTTATTTTCATTGTGTATTGGATTAGTACACATTAGATTATAGCCGGTAAGTGAGATTGTCTTAAAATGAATATTCTATTCATAGATTTTGGTTTTGGAAATCATTAAGGTGGGTTTAAAGATGATTATTAGTTTTCACTTTTCTTTTTTAATATTAATAATTGCAACAACTCTTTATTTAGTAATCAAAAGTGCTTTTTAATTTGGTACCTGTACGTTCTCAAAATGAAAAAAAATTTAGAACTCTTTAATTTTAGGGAATCATCTTTACAACATAGACAAACACATTACAGGATACGAACTTAATTATTTAACCCGAACAATGCACCTTAAACTGGGTATAATAAATCTTTAGCTTCACTTGGTTATAAATTAGACAAGAAGCGTGACAAATAGACGTCCAAAAATAGAAATGCTGACAGTGGAACACACGTCGATCTGTTCGCATGTCTAAATGTGGACTCAGATTCCATTTTTCATTTCTACCAAAATAGTGTTTCCGTATGTGTGTGTTAAGGCAATTACCGGGAAAATCAATCGTTGCTCGCATATCGGACGTGTTATTTTCTTTTATTGAACCCCAGCAGTATTTGTTAGAATACTAAATGAATCGGTATTTCTTCTTTTATTATTTTGTTACTTTAATTACTGTCTTTTAAACGTAGGACTTTTTTAGGCGTAGGACCCAAAAAAGTATTCTCATGCTCAGCGTTTTTTACATCGCCCTATGTAGAGAGTGGGTGACAAAATATTTACCGATGATGATCTGATGTTTGTACTCGGGTAACCTATATCCCAATTCTACGTGGACCAGTATGTACATACCATCTATGTTTACAAAAACGAGAAAAAGCAGGGAGTTAGCTCCAGTAAATTGATTTGAAAATTGTTTGCCGAAGGGTAGGTCCAAGGTATTTAAAGAACAATTAGTCGGTTGCTTGCCAGCCCTCAGGGCAAATATTTGCCTATTCCCGCCAACCCTCGTTTGGGCCTGTGCCGCCCTGGGCAAATTGGAAACGGTTTATAGGTTTTGATGTTTGCTCCCGCTCCCCTATGTACCTACTCCTATAAGTAAATTTCCCCTTCTGTATGACGAGACGTTATGCTTTTACTGGGTCACAGTTTATTAAATACACGGTTAGGATAACTTGGATTGGACGTATATACTATACTGACAAGTTTTACAGCTCATTTTGATGTTTCATACCTAATAAGTACTATTTTCTGTGTTTGGAAATTTCATCTTTTAGAAAAAGCTTTTAAAAAAGGAATTCTGGAGGACAACTTCTTTTTTAATTTTAAAAGTTCCACCCGCCTTCATCAAACACGTCTAGTTTTATTAATATTGATACGTGCGTAACTAATGATTTGAATATATTTCTTGCTTTTTAAAGGTATTTCATTTTGAAGCTGTTTTTGTTTTCGGGGTTCTTAAAGGAGGTTTAGCTTTTTTATTTTCAACTTTTTAGTGCTAGGTATGATGTAAGTACTTATTAACTTTATATAATACTAGCTGCTCACCCCGGCTTCGCACGGGTGGTGCCATTTGTTAGTTAAAAAGTTTCTTTACATCTTAACCATACAATTTTTTTTAAAAATTCTATTATACAAACCTTGTTCTGAAAATAACAAACACAACAAAAAAATAATTATGTAATTTGGTGCAGTCGTTCTGAAGTTATGAGCTTTCATATATTTCCGCGATTCATTTTTATTTTTAGAGATTTTTTAATGGTACAGCATAACTTAATTTCTAAATTCACGTTGTTTATTTTTAAGGAATTCCGTTGTGCCTTCGTAGCCCAAGTCTAGTCCAAAACGTCGCAGACCATAGCTCGATTTGTTTTGGATTGTCATAAACCTACCAACCTCAATCACTATACATATCCTATTTGACTTTGAGGAGTTCCCTTGTGTATCTTCGAAGTCCAAGGCCCAATACCAATGAAATTAAATTGTGACCACTCTTGAAGTATACCAAAAACAAAAATAATAATTTAAATCGGTTCATAAACAAAGAAGTTATGGCTGAACATCCGCAAAAACTCGTGTGATGGTACCTAAGCTAAATAATTTATATTTTGCAGGATTAAGAATTTTTATTTTCTTGCGTTTTTCCAGGAACAGTTGGAGAACATTTTTAAATTGTTTCAACACAGTGATTGGCATCAATCAAATGAGAGGTAGAGTCACAAACCACACAATACTGGTCTATACGCTGTGATACTGGTAGAGTATTATACACAATTTGTACCTATATTAATTTGATAATTGCTCTACTCACTGCAAAAAGTGGTACAACCTCAGTTGAGATCTATATCTATCATAAATATATATATATCAACGTAGTGATTACTTGCTCAGTGTATATATCTATAACAATATACCTATGATAAAATAGCTCACTGAATCGATTTTGACGAAGCTTTGTAAATCCAATAAAACAGTATCTCGAAAAGTGGCCGACAAATACGTGGACAAATAGTAAACTGGCAACCAAAACCTTTGGTACAGTACATATTTAAACGTAGTGATTACTTGCTCAGTGGTACAAATGCTTTAGAGTACAAATGCATCCATATTATTATGTCATTCACTGAAACCAACAGGGTTGATCTTTGTCGCAGTAATTTTTCATATCATAGAGAGCTCAACATATTTTTGACATTTGGGCTGACATCATTAATTTATGACTGGCATTGACAATTTGTCTTATTTCATCTGTATTTCACGGGTGCATTTCAATCTCCTGTGATTTCAATAGACTAATCGCTAAATCATCGATCACCATACAATACATTACAACGAAAAGTAACTTAATAGGCACCTAAAATACAAAAAACAAAAAAACCCCCAATGCCGAATATATGGTATATAAGGAGCAATAAACTGATCAACTTTTACTATGGGACCAACTCTGAAATTGCGAAAAAAAAATCAGCTGTTTCATACAAAAATTAAAATCGAAAATATCAAAATGTATGAAACAGCTGATTTTTTTCGTGATTTGAGAGTTGGTCCCATAGTAAAAGTTGTTCAGTTTGATGGTCCCTATATACCATTTTCGGCATTAGGGGTATTTTTGTAACACCTTGTATACTCCGTTAATTTTTAAGTACCTATAGCTAAAAATTCAATATATCTAGAAAAGTACAACATCGACTCGACTATAATGTATGGAACAGCTGATTTCTTTTCGCGATTCCGTGGTCAGCCCCATAGTAAAAGTTGTTCATTCACGTGGTCATTTCATTTTTAGATATACTTAGAAAAATAACAGTCTATGAAACAGCTGATTTTTTTCGCGATTTGAGAGTTGGTCCCATAGTAAAAGTTGTTCAGTTTGATGGTCCCTATATACCATTTTCGGCATTAGGGGTATTTTTGTAATACCTTGTATAAATATTTTTTCCGTGACACACAAAATCGAAAAGGCATGAGATTTCCCGAGTGTTGGCCACCGCGTAGCTCGTCGCCGGCGGTCGACGGCACTCTAACAAAAATACCGGAATGTAATTAAATCAGGATAACTTGTGCTTTATAGACGCGTGCGCACGCCTGTTTGTTTTCTAGTTCGTTATGGACGTGTTTTTACGCAATCTGGAAGTCGTAAATCGTGTGCACCAAATTATGTCGTTCGCAAGAGTGAAGATGTAGTTACCTTTCACGTTTCCTTGAAAACGACTTTTAAATGTGTTCAGAATAGGTCGGGAATAGTCTGATTGAATCGTTCTTTAATTTTAGCTTTCTTAAGAAATTCTTTAAGTTTTACACGACATTACGTTAAAAATCCTTACGTTACAAACGTCTTTTTCATGGCTTTTAAGATGAATGACTCCACATTGAGATGCCGTTATCGCGTAAGTAGTTGCATCAGGTGACAGCTCTATAATAGTACAATAGAAACGGCTGTCAGCGCACAATGGTTCACGGCTGATCTAAATGCGCAACAATTTTCAGGTCGGGATGATGCCCGCATCGGGATCCGAACTGGCACCCGGAGTTAATGCGGCGAGTAATCCACCTCGCGCCCACCGAGCCCCCGGGCCGTCCACAATACAAGGATCACTTTAATCTGCAAAAACTATCTATAGTTATCAAACACAAATAAAAATTGGTGTTGCCACTACTCTTACAAATTAAACTTTACAAGCTTAACAATAAAAACTAAAATGCGAGCTTTTACTTGCAAACTTTTTATGGGAAACTTTTTCTTAGCCATCAATATTGTAACGTTTTACGCATCCGATTTAATTCAATTTGCTAACAATGAAACTACTATTTTACTTTATTTTTGGCGGTCTATTCTTTACAGGTAAATATTGAGTCTGTTGTATCGGAATCCCTGCGTGTGACGGTAGTCTCACTTGTGGGAGGTCTATCGAAGCTGGTCAAGTTACGATTTCAAAACGCACTGGTTTTTTATCGCGAAAAAAGTATTATGGTGTTTTTTATCGCTGATCTTGTTTGTGGAAATCGTAAAGCGGCCAATCAAAACAAGACAGCTCTCCGACGTGTGTATTAAACGCTCGTAAATTATTTTTTGCCTATTTTTTCATGACAGTGTTTAGATCGGCCTGAATGTGTATTTAAATATATTGAAATAATAATAATATGCTCGTATATCGTAGGTTTATGAAGCTACATTACCTATGTAATGTACGTGCTTTATTTATGTAGGAATGTTTGATGATGAATGCAGTGAAACGGAACGACAGGTGATTGAGTAAAAGGGACAAATGCAAGGTGGTTGAGAGGGATGGAATGATTTATTAAGTTAAGATATCTGTAATATGTCAATGTCAATTTTCTATGGTCATCTCGATTTCCGTTTCCGGTTTCACTTTACTTTTTGTGTGGAACGACGAACATTGTGCGTAGTGTGTGAAAAGTTAAAATTATACTAAACAAGATTTAATTAAAATACTGGTGTTTCAAATCGGTGCCAAAGCCGCCTGCCTCCCCACAGATTTGGTGTCAGAAGTGGTTCAACGGTCCATGTTCGTGAAAAAATCAACGAAAGTAAAGTCAGCACGTGGCGCGGCGTTGGTAGCAAAGTGGTCGAGCTGTAGAAAACTAGTGTCAAGACACGAGGAGAAGGGCCAAGACAACGACAACACGAATTATACGACGAAAACGAATACGACGAAATCCCGAACGACGACGAAATGACAGAAAAGCAACATTCCCTCAACCTCCTACTGTTAGATGACGCGATACCTAAATTCACCGGCACCGATAAGACCTACTCCGCATCAAAATGGGCTCAAGACGTTGACGATAACGCAGAAATTTTCTGCCTTTCACCACAACAAAAACTGCTGATAGCACGCCGATCCCTAACTTCAACGGCGGCCATGTGGCTGCGGTCGGAAAAAACTTTTAAGACGTATGATGAACTGAAAGCGGCGATCCTCAAAGAGTTTCCAGATACGACGAACACCAAAGAAATACATGAAATTATGTCCCAAAGAAAAAAAAGAAGAGACGAAACCTGCTACGAATACATGTTGGAAATGAAGGAGTTGGGAAAAAGAGGAAAGCTCGCCGATTACGTAGCTATTCAATACATTATAGATGGTATTGTCGACCACGAAACAAACAAAACGTTATTGTACGGTGCTACCACTTACGCAGAACTGAAAGAAAAACTCAAGCTGTACGAGTCATTCAAAAAGAACATTCATAAGCGGTACAGTGAAGATCCGACACGACAAAGCCATATTCAGTTCAAGCAGCAGCAAGCAAAAATGATGACACCACCAGCAGCAAACAGCAGCAGCAACAACCAGCGGTGCTATAACTGTGGAAAAATGGATCATGTTTCATCTATGTGCCCGCATGGCAGTCGAAAATGTTTCAACTGCAACGATTTCGGACATATTTCGAGTGAGTGTCCATATAAGAAAATGGCGGCCACAGCAGCAACGACGCCATACAAACCACGGCCGATGACGACAGCAGCGCCAGCAGCGGCATCAACTTCCAGCATCCCTCGGAACGCGTCGGCAACGATCGGCAAGCAGACATTTTTCAACACGACGACAGAAGCGCCACCATACGAAACGTATCAAGACGATGTTCAAGACAGACTCTGCCTAGTAATGAACGAAGCGAATTCAGCTACAAGTCCCTTACCTGATGTTGGCAGCACTGGAATTTTTTCGTCCGAATCCGCAATTGGCTCCGACGGCAAGATGACACATGATTATCATGGCGGCGATCTCAATGACAGATATGACAGATCGAGATTCGACTTTAACGTTTATGATGTAAACAAAACAAATGAAATGTCTCCGACGCAGAAAAAACCTCTGAAAATAGTCAAGATAAACGAGAAAACAGTTGATGCACTCATTGACTCCGGGAGTGACATCAACCTCATGTCTGAAAAGTTTTATTTGAACCTGAATATACAGCTTTGCAGTGGCAATAATATTACGATAAGCGGCTTAGGTTGTGCAAAAGTGATATCAAACGGGACAGTAACTATCACGATAACAATCGACGAACGAAATTACGACGGTGTTATTTTTCATATTGTTCCTAATGACTGTATGCCTTACGAAGTAATAATTGGAAATGATTTTTTGAAAAATGTAATTATGTTTATGAGTGGAAGTTCAGTGTGGTTGCGTCCGAGAAATGATGAATGGTTGAATTGTTTGCTAAGTGATTCTGACATGTCATGCAATAATTTACCCTCTTTAGGTCACATCAAAAACAAAGTGGTGAAAAGTGAAGTACAACAATTGATTGAGTGTTACAAGCCTATGCAAGTTCGAGAAGCTCCAATCCAAATGAAAATAGTTGTGAAAGATGACATCCCAGTTGTGCAGCGTCCTCGCAGAATTTCCCTCAAGGAGCAAAAAGAGGTAGAACAGCAGATATCACAATGGTTGAATCAAGGAGTTATCCGCGTAAGTCATTCCGAATATGCTAGTCCTGTGGTTTTAGCTCGAAAAAAAGATGGATCCCTGAGAGTTTGTATTGATTATAGAAAGTTAAATCAGAAGATAATTAAAGATTCTTTCCCCTTACCTCTGATTGATGACTGCATAGATAAATTGAGCGAAGCCCAAGTTTTCAGTGTAATTGATTTAAGAAATGGTTTTTTTCATCTACAAATAAGTGAAGAGTCGATAAAGTACACTGCCTTTGTGACACATCACGGTCATTTTGAGTTTTTGAAAGCCCCATTTGGTCTTTCAATTTGTCCTAATTATTTTATGAGATTCGTGTCAATAATATTCAGAGAAATGATTGCAGATGGTTCAGTTCAGATTTTCATTGACGATATTATAATTCCAGCTAAAGATGAACACGAAGCATTACAAAGACTGAAAAAAGTATTATCAATTGCTTCCGACTATGGACTTGAAGTAAACTGGAAGAAGGTAGAACTAATTACTCCGACTGTAACTTACCTGGGTCAAATTATTGAAAATGGAAAGGTTAGACCATCCCTAGAAAAAACAGATGCTGTATTTAAGTTCCCCGAACCTCAAACATTAAAACAGGTACAAAGTTTTGTCGGCCTAGCTTCATATTTCAGAAGATATATACCAGGTTTTGCACAAATTTCAGCTCCTTTAACAGATTTAATGAAAAAAGATGCTAAATTTCAATTTGGAGAAAAAGAAAGAACTTCATTTATAATATTGAAACAGATGTTGACCAGTAGTCCAGTTTTACAGATTTTCAAGCCAAAGTTATTTACAGAATTACACACAGATGCTTCGAGTATCGGCTATGGTGCAATATTGTTACAAGTAGACAAAGAAGGAAACCAACATCCAGTCCATTACTTCAGTAGAAAGACTACAGAACCAGAAAAGAAAAATTCAAGTTATGAGCTTGAAGCCATGGCAGTGATTGAGAGCATAAAGAAGTTCCGACACTATCTGTATGGAATAAGATTCAAAGTTGTTACGGACTGTCAAGCATTTGAACTAACTATGAAGAAAAAAGATCTTTCACCAAAGGTAGCGAGATGGGCATTATTCCTTCAAGAGTTTGATTTTGTCATTGAGCACAGATCAGGAAGTAAAATGAAGCATGTCGACGCTCTAAGCCGTAACCCGTATGTTGCTGTAATATCACACCTTCATGAAAATTTGAGAAAAGCACAAGAGCTCGACGAAGGTCTGAAGGCAATAGCTATGATCCTGAAAGAAAAACCTTTTGAAGATTATTATCTACAGAATGGTTTGATTTACAAAGGAATTGAAAAACATTTAGTAGTACCAAAAAATATGGAAATAAACATAATAGAAGAAGCTCACTCTAATGGACACTTTTCAAAGAAGAAAACTACTGAATTAATAAGTAAAGATTATTATATAAAAAATTTAGAAAAAAAAGTCGAAAACTACATTTCAACATGCATTCCTTGTTTATTGGCATTAAACAAAACTGGAAAGAAAGAAGGATTTTTACACGTCATTGATAAGGGTGAAGTACCTCTTCAAACGATTCATTTAGACCATATAGGTCCAATGACGGAGACGAAAAAGCAATATAACTACATACTTACATGTATTGATGCATTTACAAAGTTTGTTTGGTTGTTTCCAACCAAGAGTGTAACTGCTAAAGAAACTGTAGACAAGATACGACTTTTACAACAAACGTTTGGTAACCCCTCACGCTTTATTACGGATCGCGGCGCAGCATTTACAAGCAACGAGTTTAGTGACTACTGTGTAGACGAAAACATAGAACACGTCAAGATAACAACAGGTGTCCCACGCGGAAACGGCCAGGTAGAGAGGATACATCGTACTTTAATATCTGTACTTACCAAGTTATGTATCGAGACGCCTTCCCTGTGGTTCAAGCATGTAAGTCGTGTTCAACGAGCTTTTAACAGTACATTCCAGAGAAGCGTGAAAACCACGCCATTTGAACTATTGACAGGAGTGAAGATGAAGAATAAAGACACACAAATTTATGAGCTATTACAGCAAGAAGAAAGAGAAGGTTTCAGTGAAGATAGAGAAGATCTTCGCCGTAAAGCTAAAGAAAATATTTTGAAAATTCAAGATGAAAATACCAAGTATTATAACAGAAATCGGAAACAATGTTCAACATACAAAGTAGGAGAATTGGTTGCAATTAGGCGCACTCAATTTGGCAGCGGAATGAAATTGAAACCTAAGTTTTTGGGCCCTTATAAAGTCGTGAAAATCAAGCGAAACGATAGATATGATGTAGAGAAAGATGACTATGATGCTGAAGGTCCAAACAGAACCTCTACGTCAGCTGACAACATGAAAAGATGGCCAGCTGAAGACGCTTAAGGTGACTTTCTGTTTCCAATGTTTTGTTTCTTTTTGTTTATTTTTTTTACAGAACTTTCTTATGAAGTATGTGTATGAAAGGATGAGAGTGAATAAAAACTTGAAAAAATAAAATAATAATAAATAAAGAAATATATATGGGGATAAAACGAAAACTTTACCATTGTTTATGTTTTTACCATGCTAATTGATGGTAAATAACTGTACTTTACTGTATTTGTTTTGCTATTGATAACTCGAAAATATTGTTGATTCATTGATGTAACTAACCATGTCTGAGGACAGCCATGATGTCAGGACGGCCGAGTGTAGGAATGTTTGATGATGAATGCAGTGAAACGGAACGACAGGTGATTGAGTAAAAGGGACAAATGCAAGGTGGTTGAGAGGGATGGAATGATTTATTAAGTTAAGATATCTGTAATATGTCAATGTCAATTTTCTATGGTCATCTCGATTTCCGTTTCCGGTTTCACTTTACTTTTTGTGTGGAACGACGAACATTGTGCGTAGTGTGTGAAAAGTTAAAATTATACTAAACAAGATTTAATTAAAATACTGGTGTTTCAAATCGGTGCCAAAGCCGCCTGCCTCCCCACATTTATATTTCATTTTAGTATTCTATTTTCTTTTATGAGTGGACTTTTTTAAACAACGTTGAATTTCAGTATAATCTGTATTTGTTTGGAAAGAAGTGACATGACTAGGTACTCTTATGTAAATGTAAGTCAATGTTCGTTGCTCTTATTTTTTTACGGTTGTTAACTAATAGTTTTCTTTTTGATTTGTTAATTGCTTATTCAGATTTAAATTTATACGTTCTGAGAAAAAAAAAACTTTGTAAATGTTACGATTGAAATATAAATCAATAATTACAATTATGATAAAATCTATTATGAAATCCATGAATTAAATCCTCACCAAATAATATTTTACTAAACCATACTTCCTAAATAAATAAATTGTGTATCATGTATGGGACTTAATATGAAGAGATTTTCATTAGGATGTCGGGATCAGGAAGGACATAAAACTGTTTTCAATAAAACAAGGCAGCCAAATCTGTGGAAAAAACTTGCAAAACATCAAAACTGATATGTCATTTTGACACCATTCATCCCATCCGTCCGAAGCCGTGTTTTTTGTTTAGCCCATATCTCCTTTAGACGATTGGTAACTTATCTCAATGTTATAAGATTGTAATTCCCTTGTCAATGAATACGAGGTAGATTATTTTTATGTCGTGGCCGTTTTTCTCAGCAATATTTCTTAATGAAACCCTCCGGCATCCATTCATGTCATTTGTAGAGTAAATAAAGACCTTCGTTAAAATTTTGTAATTTAATTTTGAAAGATAACATGTGCTGCAAGTTGGAAATAAAGGATTATGAGAACCGCCCTTTGGAAGCGGTCGAATTTTGATATTTCAGTACTTTCCTATGTATGGTTTTGAAATATTATTCTTCGCCGACTGTTGTTGGCCGGCTTTTTATTCGAGAAATAGGATTTGAGAAATAAAAACCGTAAGTACGTCTAGATGTAACTTATTTTTTTTCCTGTCAGAATTGTTGCGTGGGAGGAGACTTGACAGTTTCTGCAAATAAGATTTGTAAATATTTGAAACATAGGAGACCTACCTACTTTAACACCTAAATACAGCAATGAGGTTGGTTCTTAGAGCATTTACTAAATATCTGAGATATCATCCCTTTTGGGAATACCATTAAGTAGAATTGTAATTACACCTTTACTTTTAAACTTTATTAGGCCGAAAGGCAGGTAAGTAGAAAAAACGCACTAGTAGCAAGTGTAGCTCGCGGTAGGTCTGCCACAATGCGGGGATTATAGGCGCGCTACGCTCGCTTTTGTTCGCTTGTCCAATTGTTGGCGGTCTGCTCGCGGGCGGATCAGCGCTTACGCATCGCTGGCGCCGTTATCGCGACGTTGCACGCTGCGCGACCCCTTTTTACTAGTCCTGGAGACAGAGGACACATCCTTTATTACTAGTATTCATTGCCGCTCGCGCCAGCCCTGCTCTGCAGCATCCTTTGGAGCTGGGACCGACAGGGTCATGATTAAGATAAGATAAATATTTATTTGTCACAAATTTAGCACTAATAACTTTGTAAAATCTCTATGTAACCAAAATGATGCAATAAACAGTATGACCTATGACTATGCCTAGGAGTAAGGAGGCTGGAAATAAAAGAAAATACGTTTGGCTACTAACGAATAAAAAACCCGTAACAAGGACTTCAGATACCAAGAGCGATGTCTGTCTCCTTGACTGTATTATGCAAGCGGCATTTCAATTTGAAACAGTCGCCGGATCAGCATACTTTACACTAGTCCCATCCATTGTGTGATGGCAATTGAGTCGCTATCAATAAATGAGTTGGGGATCAATCCTGCAATCATTATTATTACGTATACTTTATAATTAACTTGTAAAGTAACGCTTAAAATATAAAGTAGTTGCCCGAATCATTCTCAATAATATAATTTTATAATTACATGGGAATAGTTCCTTTAAATTTCCGAGACCCGACTTTCTAGCGCTGGCCTTAGTAATTTTTTTTACATTTTTCATCAAAAATCGAAAACTATGCGGTCTTAAAAAAAAGCACTCTTTCATAATGAAACCCCATATGCCCTAGTAGAATTTTTTAGACCCCCTTTCAGTCCCTGTTGCAAAAAATATATAAATATTTTTATTTTGGGTACGGAGACCTAAATACATTAAAATCACACAGTAGATATGAGGGTTTCCAAATCTAACTTTCAATAGTTTCTTTCTAATGTTCAAGAAAGAGCAATACTGTGTGCTAGCTGTTGTTGTATTCGGTGGAAAGTTTTGCATCCAAACAGCAAGTACAAAATTAAAAAAAACATTTAAAGCGGATGTAGCATCAGCCAAACTTAACGTATAAATAATATTAATTACAAACGGAAGCAGGATTCAGTTTCTTTGGAGAACTATCAATCTGTCGTCGCACGCGCCGATCAAAGATCGCAAATCTATTTATTCAGTATGATGACATACTACTCTATATCCTACCAAAGAGTTCAGTCGAAATCGACTGTCAAACGATACGACCGGATATTGTGTTCGCCAAAATAAAGTAGGTTTGTCTATCATCACATCAGTTCATTATAATACTCGTAATGTACTGAAAATATGGTTAGACTTAGAACATTTTCGACTTAGATATTTTATTCTTCGATTTGAGATAATTTTCGGCTTAGCTTAGATTCGTGATTTTGGGAACACCCATTGTCAACGTAAAGTTTTGCTCTATTTTAAATACAGGCTGATTGGGAAAACCCTTATAAAGCTGAATATTGTAGATAGGGGTACCATGCATACAACCCCGAAAAAATATTATAAACCCTGAAAACCGCCACATGGATGAGATTTTTTTTTATTTGTATAGAAAAATGCAAAATTACAACTACGCAAATAGACTATTGTATTCTATAATCAGCCACATTAATGGGCAAAAGCAAAACAAAATATCGGTCTATGATTACAACTATACTAGCTTATCATACAAATAAAGAGTGTTGGTTTTCAGTGTTCATAATAATTTACCGGGGCTGTATGTATAGTACCCTATCATATTCGGCTTTACAAGGCTATTACCAAACACCCTGTACATTAAAAAAAAACCCTTAAGGGGCTGACATGAGCCAACTAGCGCCGCCAGTCGATATTATTTTATTTATTCTAAATAAATAATATCTTAAAAAAGGAATCAGTCAAGGTCTTGTGAATGACGTCTAATATTTATTAACCGACTTCAAAAAAAGGAGGAGGTTCTATGTTCGTCTGATTATCTGATTATATTTTATATTTTTATTTATGTATGTCCACCGATTACTCAAAAACGGCTGAAACGATTGACATGATTCAAACGTAACTTTATCAGGTTTGTTCCCAAGTTGGTCCCATTTTTTGAAAATTTTAAGTCGATTCAGTAGTAGATGATTCTTGTTTTGTTAGAAAGGGGATACTTTAAGGATGTTCTCATTTTAATTTCATTGACATTGGACCTTGGACTTCGAAGATACACAAGAGAACTCTTCAAAATCAAATAAGTAGGATAGTGTATTAGTGATTACTCTACGGTATTGAAAGGTTTCGCATCAGCCATTTTTATTGTCACTGCTGGGGCTGGGATACAAGCCTTAATTATGGGCTGATGAATAGGATGGACCATAACCCATTGCGCGGGCCCAATGTGGATTGGTGGGTGTTAATGAGTGCAAATGAAGCTGGGACTAACGGCTTAACGGTCCTTCTGAAGCACGGAGGAGCTCGAGAATACACTTTGGTACACCCACCCCATGACTGACCCTTGCTAAAATTAACAGCGCAAAAAGTGGAAATTGAGTTAATAGGAGTATTATACCATTGAATAGTGTGAAATATGAATAAAATATATTTACATCATTGCTTACATTTACATATACATATCTACCACAAAAAAGTTAAAAATAAAAGTTCTTTTTACTCTTTAATCCATGTCCGACAACTTAAAGCATTCGATCTATCATTTTCTCGCATATCAATTTTACAAGTCTCATACTTTTCACTTTATTTATTTTTTCTTTATTATTTTAAAAGGTGGTGTTAAAAATTAAAAAAGCACTTTGCCTCACGCGAGTTTTTACGCGCAAAAGGCGCCCTTTTCGTGCTGGAGAGGTGAAAAAAATATTGTGATTCTGTTACCTAATCTAGAGTCTCGTTTAGAAAGAAACGAGAAGACTAGAATTTATTGAACCCCGCCCGGTTCCGTTGTTTTTTCTTGCAGCCATTTTCCAACACGTTTCTGAGGAATTCGATTGCGATGCGAGTGTCACTCGTCCCGCTATCATTCGTAATAGACATCAAAGGTGCGATTAATCGAGCAGTGCTCGGTAAAAAGTCGACGAGCGCGATATGGTCGAGTTGGTGACGTCACACGCGATTTGGGGCGGCACTTGCGATGCGCTTTTGTCGCCCTGCACGGCGGAAGCTTTGTTTTATTACTTAACAGGTAAGAAAAAAAATGGAAAAACACATTACATAAAGTTAGTTTTTATGAAAATTATAATAAAATATTTCATGACGAAGTGAGAATGTTTCAAAAGAACAGAAAATAACACAAAATTAAGCTGATGATATTATATGGAGTCTCCTTCTTTTCAGAATTTTATTTTGTAGATAGATAAGTATTGTATATTAATTTTTCCAATATCACTTTTACTTTTTTTAATCGTTTTAATATTGACGACCTCCGTGGTCGAGTGGCTTTGTACACCGGTTTCAAAGTGTCGCCATCACTGAGGTCCCGGGTTCAATCCCCGGTTGGGTCAATTTAGAAAACGAACTTTTCTATATTGGCTCAGGTTTGGGTGTTTGTGATACCACCGTTGTCTCTGATTTCCATAACACAAGTGCTTTAGCTACTTACTTTGGTATCGGAGCAACCGAGCAGTGTATGTGATGTTGTTAAATATTTATTTATTTGAATATTGTTCAATATAATGAACGACCCTGCTCACGCTATAATTTATATCAAAGCATTACTTTGTAACAAAGACTTGCATCATTAGGACATAGCAACAATGTGTCTAGTACATACATTACATACGATAATCTCTATCAAACCCACGGTACATTAGCTCATCCTCGTCTCCCTGGACTCCAAGCGATGCGCTCCTCAAACCGAACAGCTGCAATTTGGATTTAACCTCCACGCCTAATTTCGGTTAGACTTATTTTAACATTAAATACATACACATTCACAAATATCCCTTGTATAAACACATCACCCTTAATATAGACGCCAATGAACTAATGGCCTATCTTTCTTCGCACCCGTCAAACCGATTCTCGACTTTATTTCATAGTACTAAAGCATACACCATCACCCCATTTTTGTTAAAGGATTTGTATTATTTTGCTTGAACACAGTTTGTTTTAGAATTTATACAAGAGTACTAACCGTATTTGTGGCAAAGGGATAATTAAGTAGGCAAAGGAGTTAATTCCGTTTGTAGTTTTATAGAATTTATAAAACTTACCTTTTGGATTTTGAACTTTACCTTTTGAACTTTGGTAAATATGGTAATTTGCTTCTTTATTTAACATTTTACTAATGTAAAAAAGGTAGGTAATCCTATCTTCACTGAGGACAAAAAACGAATGCGATGAAAAAAGGGAAATGGTATGTATAGGTACTTACCTTCCTACATGTAACTTTTTTTAAGAAAATTCTATTACTTAACATATTTTTTTCTTTAATTAAATGAGAACTATTCTCAGCCTTCCGGATCCATAAAGAGGAGCGCGGCTTACCATTGTTGGTTTAAAATGGATCGATAACAAATTAAGTCCATCATATGGTGAGGATTACGAGACCACTAACGCGTTAC
The DNA here is from genome assembly GCA_963556745.1 of Catoptria pinella. Classification (NCBI taxonomy): domain Eukaryota; kingdom Metazoa; phylum Arthropoda; class Insecta; order Lepidoptera; family Crambidae; genus Catoptria; species Catoptria pinella. The sequence goes on along the minus strand of OY750758.1, from coordinate 11,858,100 downwards.
CTCCAATCTGTGTAGCGTCTAATGTGGGCAGCCGAATGGGTTGACTTCAGATATTGTATGCACCGTCATTATTAAGTAAGTATTAGTTATTATTTTTAACACCTTGCTACCAGATTTAACTAAAGTTATGGTAAGGTTTAGCTAGTGTGTCTAAAAATGAACTAAATGATATTTATTTTCTTTATTGCCGATTTCATTTAAGCTCCATTAACACACAAAATCAAAGCTATCACCAAAATATTATAGCTGATGGATGTTAATCGATTTCGTTTTGAAATACTAAACTTTTCAATGAATTTATTTAAAACTTCACTAAAACCCCATCTTGAGTGTTATTTCGGCTGCGATACGGTTAAAATACAAAATAAACAGGTCGGTGTCAGGGTACTCTCGTCTCTACCCTGTTTGATTGTTGCTCTATCTTTCTCGATTTTATACTCGTACAATTTATTTATTTAATAACTCGCTCGAGCAGCGTCGACTTAGGAAGTTGTTGATCTTAAGTGCAATTTATGTCCTTGAAAATAAAATCTCAGAAAATAGTTCGTTATTTTTATACGTTTTGACTACATTGCATAACTATAAGTGGGTCCATTAATCTACACAGTTGAAATTATGTGTTGTACTAAACTATAGCGAATTTATTTACCACTAAGCGTGCCACACTGCGCACGACCGACTTTTTGTAGAACCAATATACCTAGGAAATTCTGAACAATTCGAGTTATTGTATTAGGAATTTCTGTTTGTGATCATAGCTTGCTGCCTATTTATGTTTCAATGTTATATTATTACAATCATACCTACCTTGTTGTAATAGATCAAGATCTGAGACTACATCACCTACTTACTACTAATACGAATAGTTATAGTATACAAACTATCATAATCATAACAGCTGATAATAATTATTACCAACTTTAATGTTCTTTCAGGAGCTCGAATTTACTGTTTGAAGATTCAAATAACGACATTTCTCGGATTTAAATATGATTTGCAGAGTGCAGATCTGCAAGACAGCCCAAGAGAAAGTTTCTTTCGACTTGATCGATGTTCTCCGGGTGTGAATAAATTTTCGTACGCGATGAGATTTAATAAAATTTGTCACCGCGAGCGGAGCGGGCTAAGCCGCAGTTATACTTGGTGCGGTTTGTTTGCTTTAGGCGGAAGTGTGTGACGCGAGTGCTTGCCGCGGGCGACAGCGTTCAAGAGGCAGGCGGCAGCGGTTCAGCCAGCTAAAGCACGAACTGCTAATTATTAATCTGTAATCATCAGGCAGATACCTAGCTGATTAATAAAAGTAGGTAGGTATGTTAACATCGTATCAACTCACGATTATTTTCAAGATTCGCTCTTACAGATTTATTGAACTCAATGCAGCAATGTTACGAGACATTTGCTTCCATTTACGAGTTTATGAGTAGAAAAATCATTATTGCCAGGAGTCAATGTTCACGCCGCATTTTCGATTGTTCAGCAATCTGCATTGCGTCGCTTCTTTTAGCTTGCGCCTCGGCTCGGGCGTCGGGTGGATTGCCATAAATTAGCTGCCGTGAAGACACTGCAACAACACAACCACGTGCGCAGGCGCCGCAACCCTTACGCCCAGATTACTGGCTCTCGAATTTTTGAGATCCGTAATTTAATAGAACGTTATAATAACGATACGAAAATAGATAGTTACTTCTTTTAACTGTCAAGAAGTCAAAGTGAAAATGGTTATCGACTTTATTTATTTGAATACGGAAATGTAGAAACCTTTACCATATTATCCAATGTGATTAAGTAGGTAGATTGGCAAAGAAAATATATTTATAACAAAAATGACAACTGTAAAATAGAAGATATCCATCCACCCATCTCCTGTAAAAATAAAGATTAACTTCTACCACAAAGCACATTCATTGACCGCTGATAATGTATGAATTCACAAAAATGTATTCAATAATGTTCTGGCTGATTAAAAACGTGACTTTACCTGAGTCGTTATTACGTTCCTATTGCGGTTCTTCCTGAATGGGGGTCGTGCTTAATTTTTGTCTAGCCCGATTATCTGGGAACAATCCGATGCGCAAACACCGTTTAGCACCGTCATCGCCACGTAGTGTCCGCCACAAAAGAAGTCCCATGGACGAGGCGCTGGTATCACTTAAGTCACTGGAAAAAAAGCTTTATTCATATAGCAATTAGACATCGTATTTTTAGTTCTATCAATATTCCGTGGGACTACTTTGGTGGCGCAAACTTTAGGTGTGAGAGGCCCACACGGAATTCTAAAGGCGGCAGACAATGCGCCTCACTTGTCGCCTGGCAAGCCCGGTCAGTTTTGACATGTTGTCATGTTTTTATTAACGCCCGCTGTCAATGGTTCTATGACGATTTCACGGTTGAGGGACTGCCCAATTTGGTACAATGGGACACACTTCTGATTCTTATTGTGGTGGCTGCGAATTTGCGGTTCTGTTATTGCGACGAGCCACACAATGTGGATTAAGATTTATTTGTTCAAATGACTCGGTTGTCCCGGTGATGGGAAACGGCTAGCTTCCTCTTGTTGTATAACTGGATTAGCTTCTCCGGAAAAAAAACATTTTTTTATAATATATCAGCTTTATTGGCTCTACGTCTTCTATAATATGTATTACCGACTACAACAAGGACTGATATTATGTTCTGAAAAGAGAAAATACATACATACAAAATACACACGTACATAATACATACAATTATAATCAAATTAACTCGAACACTGAACTTAAATCCATTCATCATTCATTTCACCACTTCAGATAGAGCTGGAGAATTTTAGTTCAAATCACATTTATTTTTTTCGCCATATTTTTACTCGTACTTACTTATGTGAAGTTCCAATTAAATTTCGGGGTGTTTACACAGCCGATGGGCCGATGGATAAACGTTTTGTGACAGTTTCTGAACTACAAAACGGCCAATAAAAGTTTCTATTGTTGTCTTATAAAAATAACAACAGACTGTTTATTCAAGTACCGCCATACTTGTTGTAGTCAATAATAAAATGGTATCTATTTAGTTGAATTAAAGTTGACTTTGAGTAAGCAAGTAATTGTGCTAGGGTCATCATCCCTTTGTATGAATTGATCTTGGGTGAGGTGGGGAAATACTTTAACTTTATGTGGGCAGACCTCCCCGAGAGCGGGAATGATTGAGATATCAGCAAGTGTCATTGATGTCACAAAACCGAGAGACGAATCAGCTGAATACTTACATTTAGCATGAGTCTGATAATCTATTTTGCTTGTGTTTTATTCCCGTGACATTAGTCTCTAGAAAAGTACTAAGCGAAGCGAAACTTTGGACATAGGAGATGTCAGGAAAAACTATACATACATACAGTAACATAAACATTGTAAGGAGCCGCGCGCCCAGCGACAGTGGCCGGCGGAGCGCCAGAAACGACGTTTTTGCAAAATTTACTTTCAATGAAAGTCTTCTTAAATTTGTCTTTTCACTCGCTGTCTTCCGCATTTTAACGGTGTAGCATCCGTTAACATGCGTTAAGATCCGTTAAGATTAACTAGAAAATGTGATCTAAAATATAAAATTTGATAAAATCTAAAGTGCGAGAATTTGCTACTTAAAGAAAAATTTCGCACATTAAGGTATTCCGCACTTTAGCGGTAACATAATTATATATATAAATAAAACAAATGACTGTTTAGTTTTATGATTTGAATCTGTAGGTATATCATGTTTTAGAAGAATATTGGATCTTATGTAAGCTTTGCATCTTTAGTAGACAGTTAAATCAAGAAAATGTTTCTACAAACATCATTTACAAGGCTAATCGTGTTAAACACTGATCTAGAAATTGTTGAAAGATTGACAGGCGTTAGTCTAAAATATACTTGTAGGTTAAAAAAAATCTGCTACGTTGTACTTTTACTAAAATGTAAAACTTGTTACTTTGACTGACCTAAATCGTAAGTTCGGATCCGTACGTTCGATATTATTAGATTTATGAATCACAAAATTCAATAAATAGTCAGGTTTTGTGACATAAAAAATCTATTTATAAAAGCCTAGAACTAATTCAAGGAGTTTTGATTTCCTGTGCGTCAGGTAGCACTGAAGCCTGTTAATCATACATTATATTTGCGTGTGACATGTGATAATTTACATATTTGTAGGCAAAAATGTTTTATTGAAAGCATATTGTAATTACAAGTTTACATATTATGAAAAGTGTATTAGTAGAAAAACCCCGTCAGGTGGCCTCGTCTTGTGTCAGAATTGTATAATTTAGTGCCTCAACCTAATAAGTAAAGAAATTTATTTGTTACACACAAAAAAATGGTTCTAACGACTAGTAAGTAGCGGAAGTAGCAACAGTAGTGATGATAAATATATGAGTGAACGGCAACGACGAGCTTTTCGTAAAGGACAGATTTTACATTCAACGAAAAATTTCGGGTCAACAAAACAAGCGTCGAATATTTGGTAAGTCTAGTACCAACGCAAAGACTACCTACTGCGTTCATTAACTAAAATTTGTAAAAGCATACTTATAAATACTTAGCACTAGTGTGGCAACAACGCGTACCGACAACCAATTCCATCTGCGTGCAAGCCATAACTTATGTACTGAAATGTCTTATGTATAATGCTATTGTGTGGTTGTATTCGTGTATGATTACCTATATGTGACTCAAGATACACTGGGCGAAGGCTCCGCTCAATATTTGGGGCTCCAAGACGCATGCGCCGCGCCCTAGGCGGCGACCTGTAACGAAGCCGGATCAAAAGCACAATATTTGTCGTTTGAAATTTGAAAGAAAATCAAAATATTTATTGAGTTATAAAACAATAGTTATTTATAAAAATTTAGATTTTTCGCATTCACAATGCTATTTTTATATTAAGATAAATAATATTAGAAATAATACTAGAAAAATTCGACTCACCCGTAGCACCTCAGATGTGATTTCAAAGTATTATATTAATTCAATGAAATATTAATGTTTATAACAATGGATTCTTTTAAATATAAAATTGGTCAGTGCTTTGGGCCGGAATACCAAGGGTGCGGGTTCGTGTCCCGTCTGAGGTGCTATGGGTGAGTCGATTTTTTCTAGTATTTTCTAATATTATTTATCTAAATATAAAATTAATTAAATTTACATTTGTAAAAATAAAACTCTCCGATTTCAATGCACGAGCAGATGGCTGAACTAGATACTATTATATTAAAAGATAGTACTTTTAATTTTTGATGCTTCATTTTCAATGTCCTCCGTAAGATAACACCTAGATGTGAGATCTGTATTTTTTGAAAATTTCAGATGAAAATCTTTTTCAATTTATAAATACTATGCTATAAATAGTTTATAAATAGTTTATTTTCTCAATTCAATATTTTAGGATTTTCTCTGCAGACAGTAAAATGGGTGCTCCATTTTACTGTCTGCAGAGAAAATCCTAAAATATTGAGTGTAGAACACTGGAGTACATGAATCAGTTATCTAAAGTTAAAATTAATGACGACCAGTGAAGATAAAACAAACGAATCTTGTGTTTTACAACAGTAGAAAAAGTTAAACTTTGTTTTTACCAAACAACGCGAGTTTTTGGGAGAAAAATTGTCTTTATCCAAAAATTACCTATGTAAGCCAATGTCAGTATAATAAACACAAATGCGTTCGATTTTCCTTGCCTTTATTAATGACGTTACGTTTATTTGGGAGGCCTTATGCAACACATCCCTTCAAATCCATAAAAAAATAACATTATCAACCTATAAACGTGCATTGTCATCGATGGAATTCGAGCGAACTCGCCTCCATTATGGCTCACAATTAAAGCGTAAATGTAAAGTAAATACTTGACATATTTTATTGTCAGTTTGATCCGTGACATTCGTGGAGTACCCCTGTGACTGCATAGAAACAATAAAACAGACCTAACTACCTTGTAATAGAGGCTGGTTTAGGGCGAAAGTCCACAGGCTTTGTCACTTGAAACTGCCCACGCAGCGCCGCCTTCGAATTTTTGTAGTGCCTGGGTAACCGAGGAATAAGATTTCACGTGATGGCTTTAACTTGTATTGTAATAGAACAGCACTGTCATTTTTCGATATACAAAAAATAAATATCAATTAATAAAATAAATAGAGAGCAACAACCGATAACACAATATATATTTTTTCTAACACATTAATATCTCCTAGTAAAATGTAATAACACAAAGTTCCTCTTAAAAAGTCTATTATAAAATATACTTATACAGTTTAGAACTTTGCCACTTTGTTTTAGTTGTCATTTGTCAATAATTGATTTCTGTCCAAAGAAGTAACAGCTTTTAGAGTGACATAGTTCTTAACTGTATACATATTTATAGACGTGATTGTACATCGGCTTGGCTTTTGTTTCACGACGTTACGAATTAAAAAAAAATCATGAAAGAAAGTGAAAAATTGGTAGAATTTTCTATGTGGTATTTTGAACACTATAAATGTGATATCTATATGATAATAATTATCAACTACTACTTTGCACAAACAAATTGAACAATAAAACTTAACTAATATACAACATGTTACAAAAATACTCTTAATGCCGAATGTGGTATACAAGGTGTTACAAAAGTACCCCTAATGCCGAATATGGTAGATAGGGACCATCAAACTGAACAACTTTTACTATGGTACCAACTCTGAAACCGCGAAAAAAAAATCAGCTGTTTCATACAAAAGTTAATTACGAAAATATCAAAATGTATGAAACAGCTGATTTTTATTTCGCGATTTCCGAGTTGGTTCCATAGTAAAAGTTGTTCAGTTTGATGGTCCCTATCTACCATATTCGGCATTAGGGGTACTTTTGTAACACCTTGTATAAAGACCATCAAACTGAACAACTTTTACTATGGGACCAACTCTGAAATCGCAAAATTTAAATCAGCAGTTTCATACAAAAATTTAAAATCGAAAATATCAAAATGTATGAAACAGCTGATTTTTTTTCGCGATTTCAGAGTTGGTCATCTGTTCGATTTTCCCTATATACCATATTTTTGTAACACGTTGTATTATATAAAATTGTGATAAAAAGTTCGGAAGCGAAATGGTTCCAATAAGTAAGTATCATAAATATTTAGCAGTTTAATAATATCTACTTCGGTAACTGTATAATCTAGTACCAAAGCTACCTAAGTACCTACTATGAATACAGCTTATTTCTCACCAAAGTAGAGAAAGTATACTTTATGTATAATATTTATACCTACACAACAAAACTGAATTTGAAACGCGTCGTTTGGCATAATACTAGTGAATCGATTTTGTTGTTAAACGGGGTGTCCGTCCATGTCCATAATGCAGGGCACTTACGAGATCAGCAATTTTTAATAGGAGGATGGGCCATAAACCACCACGCAGGCCCAATGCGGATTGGTGGGTTAACGACTACAAATGCAGCCGGGACCAACGGCTTAGCGTGCCTTCCGAAGCACGGAAGAACTCGAAATAATAAATTTTTGACCGACCCTTGTGAAAGTTGCTTAACTTCCATAATCGCATGGCCAGGCGCTAAGCCTCTGCGCCACCTAGCTACTCAGGTGTGATATCTCTAGGCCCCGCCAGAATAACAGCTTGCTAAGTCGTTCTTTAAACGTTAAGCAACAAACGCTGAGACAGGTTCATTATCAGTCTCCACTTTGTTATTAATATAAATAATCTTATTTACCAAGTGTATTTTTTTCATTGATTTCGATTTTTCAATTTTTCTTAATGAACGACTCAACCGATTTTCAAAATTCAAGCACCATACGATAGATCTCCGCGCCTTGCACATTATGATACCGCTCTCATAGAGATATCTCCAACTTAGACCGACCTACACTCTTGGCTGAACATCGGGCATATACACTGGTGATCATAAACATTTTCAATGTTAAATATCATCCTAGCTAGAACATTATCTGAGACTATAGTCACCCTATAGCTACCGCGGACAAAGTTGGTAATGATGACCCCGCCGCTAAGTCCCGCCCGACTTGCCTCTGAATATTAATATCTGGAACTACCAGACCAACTTCAAGATAGGTATTACAGAACACTGTAAGGATTATACTCCGCTCGTTGCTGGCGTATTAATCGACGCAAAGTAAAAGATAGCTAGGTATCCATTATAAAGTCATTGAGAGATTAAAATTATTTATATAGCAAATGAAAGACAATTTGTTCACTTTTGTAATGAAATAAGTAAGTACCTACATACTTCGTAGTTTTAAAGTTTAATCCATTTGAACAACCTATGTCGATAACATTTATAAAATGAAAATATTGAAATCTGAATTCAGAAGCAAATGAAATGGCCATTTGATTTTTTTTTATGTATACAACGTGTTACAAAAATACTCCTAATGCCGAATATGGTATATAGGGAAAATCAAACTGAACTATTACTATGGTCCCAAAGTAAAACTCTGAAATAGCGAAATAAAATCAGCTGTTGCATATAAAAATTCAAATCGAAAATATCAAAATGTATGAAACAGCTGATTTTATTTCGCTATTTCAGAGTTTTACTATGGGACCATAGTAAAAGTTGTTCAGTTTGATTTTCCCTATATACCATATTCGGCATTAGGAGTATTTTTGTAACACGTTGTATATATTTTTATAATCAAGTGTTTGAAGATTTTTTATTTATTTTTAAATGTCTTAAAAGTAAGCGTTTCTAATTTTTTTCCTGAAGCTAAATGAAAATAGGGTAAACTATACAATGATTGACACCCTAAGTGAAATCTTTCCTTAATTTGTTGATTATACTATCTGTAACATATTTAGGCGTAATTTACGACTTTAAATAAATTCTTTATGGTATTGACCATAGCATCATCCATCCATCCATCCATGCATCCTGTTGTCACTGTAATATTTTATTATTATTTGGATGGACGAATGGATCGGATGGATGCATGGATGGATGGATGCATGGTTTGAAAAAAGAAAAAAGAAAAGAAAGTACAAGTGTAATTTCATCATAAAAAAAGTAGCAATGTATCAGATAAGGTTTTATTGTAAAGAGATAAGGGCCATGTGATAGAACTGTCTTTTAGCAAAATAAATGCACTTTTAACTGTAGGAATTCGATATCTGTCTCTTTTGTTACGCTTATTCTGTCTTGTTTCCTGAATCAAGTAATTTTCGGAGCCCCTGTGAAATCGTCTAATGCACTGGTATACAAACAGTTTTCTAACACTTAGTGCGAATGTAGTGAGGTGTCTGTAAGGTAGTTGTAGCAACACTTTCAACACAATACGTTGTGTTTTGCCAGCCACACTCCAAGAACAGATTCCATAAGTAATAACAGATTGACCGAGTGCATATTCTTATTTAAATGTTAAAGTGTTAATCACTGCGGGGGTGCCAAGACCGCCAAGAAAAGTAAAGCTTACCCTACCTATCATATTTCAGAAACTTACACAGAATCACAATAGCTTTTTTAACTGAACTCTGTAATTGATTACCTAAATGAAAACTTAGACAGATGTTACTGATTCATCTAGTTTTATTTCCCTACCCTACTCCAGTATTTTTATTTTATTTTATTTGAAAGTAAGCCTCAATAATTCTAAAAAACTCACAGTCGTCAAAATGATTATTTGTATTTATTTAAAGGATAGTAACTTTTTTATACTAAATCGATCATTCGTTAATGTATTTTGTTCCATGTAATATATAAGTAGGTATATTAAACGCGGAAATGCGCTATTAAAAGTGAATATTTCACAAAACATTAGATTAGAATCACGAATTTAGTTAGAGGATCGTTTAAACATGTTCTTAGAACGGAGCTGCCTATCGTGTAACTCTTTCTGTGAACGTCACAGATGTGAGCCTAGCTAAGCACATGTCCCATTGTTTAACAATAGCTTCAGTTCTTAGGTAGAAAAAACCCTGCGCCCTGCGTCCATATGGCTAACAAAAACAAATTCTTAACCAAAAGTAAACCAATGTATGGTTGCGTTCCGCATTTAGTGCTGCCTGTGCGCAGGCCAAAATGGCATAAACTTTTAGTGCTTTTGTTTCCTCCGCCTACGAGTACTTGGTTCGAGTTTTAATAAACAAATAAACGAACTGAGACAATAAGATAAGTGAATACACAATGGCAGGACGACATCCCGCGTGGTGGCGCTAGTGCGCATATTGGTTATTTTCCCGGTTTTTTTTTCAATTATATCTGAAAATAGGTGAAAATAATAATAACTATTATGGAGTTAAGTCAGTAAACGAAAAGATTAAATTAAAAAAATAAAACCAAAGTGTAGAAAAATGTATAGCAAACACATAAGAGGGGCACGCCAAAAGTTTTAGATACTCTCATTCTCAATAATTTTATACTGGCAAGTTATATACCATCGTAAACACTGGTTATTTAGTTATTATTGAACCCCTGCCATACTACCTTTCTCTATATGGTTTTCGTTGTCCCACAGGGACGCAGTATAAGCAGCGCTAGAAGGCGGGCCAACAACAGAACTCATTGTCTGTCAACTTCTAAAACCCCGTTTCACCATTACAGGGTTCTATTTAAGTCACGTCTATTTCACATTTTTTTACATACAAAATTTCAATCCCTCAGACCCATAAACTAAATAAATCTATGCTCAAACCTTAGGGGTTGAATCATGTCCACCGTGTCGAACTTCAAAATATAAACGCCATTTTTGCAATCGAGATCCCATAACGACATCAATATCGATTTATTGGTTTATTTTATTCCATTTAATCCCTAAAGGGTTGATTTTGGGAAAATTACGAAATTTGTGTTTGCTTATTTGTTTTTAGTTTCCAACAGTTGGATTTACCTGTAAGTGGGTTTTGCAGCACAGCGATGTTCGGGAAGGGAGTCCGTTTACACACAAATATTAAACACTAAAGTTCACACAAAAAACTATTCACTAGAAAAACCGAAAGTACAGTCTCTTTTTTTCTTTTAGACAGTTACCTCATTAGGTAAATGTAAAAGAGACATTTCTCTTTTACTTATTTTTCAGAGCTTAAACTTTTTAATTGTCAAATAGTCAAAAAGGTGTGGCGTCTGCAAAGAGGTCACCACTCCTCTATGGTTAATAAGCAGAAAAGAAAAGATCATTCTGACTTCTGTCTTACGTACTGATGTTACAGAATTTTATTGTTGCTTTCTTTCTATTGTAAATTAATATTATTTCTTCCGTACTCGTACGTGTTCCTTCCTACTTTAATGTGACTGATTCCCTCAGTTAAGTTTAAAGCGGCATCAGTCCAAGCTTGACGCATAAGTTACTAAGTCAAGGTCTTGGGACTGGCGTGGTTAGAATATCAGCCAACTGGGTAGCAGAACTGGTCTTAACCACATTTAAACTTCCGCCTTGCACCATCTCGCGAACGAAGAAGTGGCGAACGCGTATGTGCTTGGTACTGTAGCGGCACCTACCTTACCTACGCCGCACATACCACGACACACGGCATGACAACAAGATTCCTCACCGTGTTACTAGATGGCGCTAGTATCAAGAAACATGAACATTAAAGTATGGAGTAGCAACCTCGCAGTATGGAAATCCTACATCTCGCTAACGAAGTTCACTCAGCGACTTAGCATATATACAACTTCCAATCATCATCGGTTGGACCGCGGTCCCCGGGCTAATACCACCCAGCCCGGAGGAAGATCTTCCCCTTTGGCCTTCCTATCAGTGGCTACCTACCTCCACATCCTTTCCATACATTATAACCACTCCTACATTGGTGACCCCCGACGTGATACATTCAAGCACCTTCAGCAACGCAGCGCAGCCATCACCCCATACCTTATCCAGCATCCGCAGCAAGTCACACCGCAAGCAGAAGCAGCAAGCCAGCACCACAGCCTTCAGGTTCCATCGCAGCATCATTGACGACGCTTCCTGGACCTTCGGCAACTCTCGACGGCATCATTCCGACCTGGTCTCCGCAGCCCACACCTGGAGCATCACTGGGCCCTCACTCCGGCGTGGCAGCACTGCGCACCTCACCAGCAGCTCGGACCCACCGTCACTCTCCACTGTCCCGACTCACCGTGGACAGGTCCCGACTCACCGTGGACACGGATCTACTTGCAGCACTGGCGGACGCGCCCTCCTTCTTCACCCCACAACGTCTCGACTCACCGCAAACTGGGGCATCTCCTGCAACACTACTCTGGCACTTGCAAAGCTCTGACGCACTGACAGCTGAGCTTGGACTACCCTTGGACTATCGACCTCCGGTCTCAGGGGGGGAGTTATGTAGCGGCACCTACCTTACCTACGCCGCACATACCACGACACACGGCATGACAACAAGATTCCTCACCGTGTTACTAGATGGCGCTAGTATCAAGAAACATGAACATTAAAGTATGGAGTAGCAACCTCGCAGTATGGAAATCCTACATCTCGCTAACGAAGTTCACTCAGCGACTTAGCATATATACAACTTCCAATCATCATCGGTTGGACCGCGGTCCCCGGGCTAATACCACCCAGCCCGGAGGAAGATCTTCCCCTTTGGCCTTCCTATCAGTGGCTACCTACCTCCACATCCTTTCCATACATTATAACCACTCCTACAGTACTATTATGAAACTCTGGATTGTGAGCTGTGTGTCTGGATTGTGGCTAGCCGAATTGCTGCCTCATTATCCACTTTCAGAGTGGGTGTTTTAATCGGGCCAATCATGAAGCAGTATACACGTTGAAGCCAAACGAGTTCATTGGCCGCTTCACTTGCAGCAACTATTTCCGCTTCAGTCGTTGAGATTGCGACGGATGGTTGTCTCTGGCTTAACAAAGAAATAACACCTCCGGCCATCAGGCAAGCTACACCTGAAGTGGATCTTCCAGTTGAAGGATCGCCAGAGTGGTCTGCATCACTGTATCCTTCTATAAGGTTGCTGCTTTTTCCTCGGTGATATCTAATCCCAACATTTAAGGTACCTTTGAAAATATAGGTATCTGAAAACTCTTTTCACTTTCAACCAATCTGTCTTGTTTGGATTACTGAGTTTCCGGGATAACACACCTACTGCAAAGGCAATGTCTGGACGAGTTCCTGTCATCAGGTACCTACATTAAGGCACCAACTGCCTCTCTATAAGGGAAGGTATCAGCTTTACCTGATTCAGAACTCTCTTCTTCAGTCTTCTCAATAGGTGTTGATACTGGATTACAACTGGCCATATTAAATCTATCTAAAATCTTATTTATGTAAGCCTTCTGGTTTATTACAATTGAATCCTTCTCCTGTCTGATTTCTAAGCCCAGGTAGTAAGATGCTGGTTTCGTTGTGATTTTCAATCTCTTCTGCAAATCCTATAGAAATTTATTTGCGAGAGTTTCGCTTGAAGCTGCCACTAAGCCATCATCAACATACAGGGCTATCAAAATCTTTCCCTCTTTTGTTTGTTTCGCAAAGAGACAGCAGTCTGCCTTACACTGCTTGAAGTTTAAGTCGAATAAGATTTCCTCAAGCAGGAATTCCAACAGCGCGGCGCTTGTTTAAGGCCATAGAGACTCCGATTGAGTTTCCATGCCTTGTCTGTCCCATCATCAAGGCCTTCAGGCTGTTTCATAAATATGTCCTCTTCAAGTTTGCCGTTCAGAAATGCAGTCGCTACGTCAAACTGAATCAGGTGCATGTTTTCTTTCGTGCACACACTGAGAAGAGCGCTGATGGTTGTCATTTTTGCTACTGGGCTGAAAGTCTGGTCATAATCGACGCTTTTCCTATGTCTGAAGCCTTTAACAACGAGACGTGCCTTATACTTTTCAATCGGTCCATCAGGATTCACTTTAATACGATATATCCATTTATAAGGCAGTGCCTTTCTACCAGGCGGTAAGTCGCACAATGTCCATACATTATTCTTCATTAAAGAGTTGATCTCACTTTTTATGGCTTCCAACCATTTTTCACGATCTTCCCGCTTCATGACCTCGTTGAAAAGTCATCTGTTGCCACAGTGCAGATGAAATCTTCATATTTCTTTGGTCGTTGAAGATTATTGCGATCCCTAAAGTTGTATCTAGATTCTTCAACCACAATTTCTCCCTCTTCTACGCTACAAACATAAAATCCTTCTTGATTGACTTGATCATTTTCCCTGGTCTCATCTGGGAGTTCTTCTTGATTTGCTTGACCAAAGTCTTCAGTGTCATCAAAGAACTCTTCTTGTTGGACTCGATCGTAATCCTAGATACGATAACCATCGTCGTTCTCATATCCAATAAGCTTTCCTTTAATCGCTTTTTATTTAATTTCTGAAGTTATTGTTTTGGTATGTGGGTATAACACTCGCTACCAATAATTCGTAAGTGGCTAATCTTTGGCTTCTTGCCGTGCCATAGCTCAAATGGTACTTTGCCATCTACTTTAGTCGGTCCTGTTTGATTCAAGATATATGCAGCAGTGTTGATATTTTATATTTCCATGTTGACCAATTTGATTTTCCTTCAAGAAAACCAATTGTTAGTTTCGTGGAAAAAAATTCCATCTTGCGGCAGCTTGCGGGCCGGATAACCGTTGGATTTAGCTGTAAGTGAGTTTTACAGCACAGCGGTGTTCGGGAAGGGAGTCCGTTTACACACAAATATTAAAAACACAAACATTAAACACTAAAGGTTTAAAAAAATTACTAGAAAAACCGAAAGTACAGTCTCTTTTTCTTTTAGACAGTTACCTAATGTCTCTTTTACTTCTTTTTCAGAGCTTAAACTTTTTAATTGTCGAATAGTCAAAGAGGTTTTATTTTATACAAAACTAAATAATAAGAGTGAGTTTTACTTTGAAAATAAAGGATTTTCCATATACAACTTCATCCTATTTCTCTACCCTGAGGGAGCAGAGTTATCAACACACGTAAATATTAATTTTCAGTCGTCGGTCTAAACACAAATTTGTAAGATTATGGTTTCGAAACTGACGGACTTTCATACACACTTTCATTACACAAAAATCTTTCCTTAGTGGATGCGAGGCAGCGCGCTTGGTGTGGGTGTGGACGCGTGCCTCGTGCTCGTGCTGCGTGCTCGGTCAGCTCGGTCGCGTGTGCGCTCGCCCTGTTATTATTATATTATTAGGGGATTAAGTATAAAATATTGCCGTTTTGTATGGAGAGTTTTAAATAAGAGGTCATTTCTGCTAACAAAAAAAGGAGTTACTAATAACAAATAAGGTACTTTTTTTAAGTTAAGGAAAGAAAATCAGAAATATTTTTATTGCTGACAGGTCATAATTCGAAATAAACAACCGAAGCATCTTTAACATCATAGAAGATATTATGAGTCTCTGTGTGTGAGAAAAAAAATCGGCAATTTCATACTTTAACCCCTATTTTTTACAACGTGTAAATAAAATAAATCCAAACCTGTAAACTACGTATAGGACTCATAATTACAAACATTTTTTTGAATGGAAGCAATCCCGAAACCACGATAAAAATCTGCTGTTTCATATACATTTTTTAGCAAACTTTTCATACATTTAAACTTTGCTTAAATGTATGAAACAGCTTTTTTTTTCGCTTTTCAACGATTGCTTTCATACAAAAAGTTGATCGTAATTATGAGCAAGTTATTAGTTTGAAGGTTTTGCTTCATTTCAATTACACAGCTATATGATATAGACATTTTTTTCAATAAGCCATAAAAATTTATATGAAAATCTAAAAACTACTTACGTGTGTACTTATTTTAATCTGTTTTAATAAATCATTGAAAATACGTATTTTAATTTTTTATGAATAAGACGGTATATTTAAGAAGAAGGTAACTAGGTACTTTTTAATTAAGTTTTATTTAACATGATATTTTATAAAAAAATTCTTCCATTTCATTCGATCAAAACAAATGCAAAGCATTTTTTGTAAAAGACAAGAAAATGCATTTATGCATCCCCCCCTCCCCCGCATGTGAGCAGGAGGTTCGAAATGAAAATGTAAGGACCTACATTTTTTCCTTATATGTTTTTAACATTAAATTATTTAAATATCCATCATCTTCCCATTTGTTTTTCATTCTAAATATCTCCTTTTCTAAGTAGTCATTCGGAATGCCGAAGGCCAATTCCTTCAAAAAATTTTGCCTTTTCTTGTCTACCTTCGGTATTCGTCTTCTTTTTGCTCGTATTGAGACATTTTGTTTTGTGTTGGCGGTGGTGCGCGGGCGCTGGCGTAATCTATTATCTTTGAGTGCGTTTTTTGACTCGCCTGCGCCTGCGCCTGCGCCTCCACCTCCGCCAGACCGGTTGATTCTCTTCTTTCTAGTGTTCCGGTCTTCCCATTCTTCTAACATGAGTATCACGTTGTCAATAAGAGCTTTTAAATGTTGGGCTTCCTTTACAAACTGCATTATCTGGAAAATATTAGTATAATAAAGTACGAGTAGGTATGTAATTAAAATAAATGAGTGACGGAAGATGCTGATAATACTATGCTCATTAGGTATCTTCCGTCACTCACATGAGTAAAGAAACGGCTTATGGCTCTTTAAACGAGTGTGTGTATTGTGAGGTATGGAGGTCTCATAAAATTATTTATGTGAATAGGTTTCAGAAGTAGACAGTCGTATGTAACCGTCTAACTAAATCAAGAATATACGCCAAATTGTTCCAATCAAGCAATCATCCAGGAATTTTTCTAAAAGTCTTAAGTTTATTAGAAAACGGTATGGTCAACATTAATTTAATATCATAATTGTGATAGTTTGGATGTTTTTTAATTAATCACGCAAAAATAGCTAAACAGAAGTTCGTGTTCTTAAACTGGACAAAGACTTTATTTTTTTATTTTTTAGGGTTCCGTACCCAAAGGGTAAAACGGGAAACTTATTACTAAGACTCCGCTGTCCGTCTGTTCGTCTGTGATAGTTAGACAGTTGAAATTTTCACAGATGATGTATTTCTGTTGCTGCTATAACAACAAATTTTAAAAAAAAGAATAAAATAAAAAATTAAGGGCGCTCCCATACAACAAACGTGATTTTTTTGCCCGTTTTTGCTCGATATTGATAACGGCATCAGGTAGTCGTATGAAATATTCACAGATTATTTAGTTATATAATCACATTATAAATAAATAATTATATTAAATTAAAAAAGTATTTAAGGGGGGCTCCCAATACAACAGACATGATTATTTTTGCCGTTTTTATAGATAATGGTACGGAACCCTTCGTACGCGAGTCCGATTTGCACTTGGCCGGTTTTTTATTTTAGGATATGTAGGTAGGTTTATATTTCGAATATCCACCCATGCGGACGAAGTCACGGGTAGCAGAAGCTAGTTTATTATAAGATTGAGGTCATTTCAATGGTTATTAATTAAAATGCACCAATGACATAGGATACATAATAGTATCTACTATACAAGGTGTTACAAAAGTACCCCTAATGCCGAATATGGTAGATAGGGACCATCAAACTGAACAACTTTTACTATGGGACAAACTATGAAATCGCGAAAAAAAAATCAGCTGTTTCATACATTTTGATATTTTCGTAATTCATTTTTGTATGAATCAGCTGATTTTTTTTTTCGCGATTTCAGAGTTGGTCCCATAGTAAAAGTTGTTCAGTTTGATGGTCCCTATCTACCATATTCGGCATTAGGGGTACTTTTGTAACACCTTGTATAGTATACCTATGTACCTAGTATTTTAATACTAGGCAGGAATATACGTACTTCTTCATATGGAAACGTATCCTTGTTTTCAACGCATTTCAGGTAAATGAAAAGCATTCTTTTATATTTTTGTTTCACCTTATAGGCATACTCGGCTATCTGGTAAGGTGTAGAGCTAAAAACAAAGTGTTTAGTATTTACTACTTTTTTTTTAAATAATTTAAATTATTTCAATAATGTCGATTTTATTTCTTCCAATAATGTTGTTCAGATATCTTAAATACCTAGATAAAGATAAAAATGATTGCCGCTACCTCCCGGCCCGCTTCGTCATACCGCACCCCCTGCATCAACCTTTTAGTACGGATAGCAACGCAAAGCTTAATTTTTGTTTATGATGATTTATTATTTAACTTCGTTATTTGTGTTACTATAATGCGTAAAAGAGGCAAGGTCCTACACAATATAAATATATAAATGTAAATATTTGACAACATCACATACATTGCTCCGATTCCAAAGTAAGTAGCTAAAGCACTTGTGTTATGGAAATCAGAGACAACGGTGGTATCACAAACACCCAGACCTGAGCCAATATAGAAAAGTTCGTTTTCTAAATTGACCCAACCGGGGATCGAACCCGAGACCTCAAAGCTGGCGACACCATGAAAACCGGTGTACAAAGCTACTCGACCACGGAGGTCGTCAACAATGGCGAACGTAATTTGTTATATAAGTTTATGGCATGCTTTGAACAAGAAAAAAATGAAAAAACATTTGAGAAACCCATATGATGTTCAAGTTCTTAATATCAATCAAAATCAATTAATCATAGCACCGCCCTGCTCAATTCTTCGCACTCAAATCACACTATATCAGATGAAAAACATGATTTTCTTTGTCTACAGTACCGTTTGCTGTGACGTCATAACGGCCGACGACGGAAATCACGAAATGAACGCGTACCTAGTATATACCTACCTACCAAAGACATTTTTTACTAAAGGGCATATTTCATACTCAGATTGGAATACTACGAGCTACGCACAGCACCATTTTTTAAATAATGGCTAATCAAACTGAGACTTTTAGGGGATTTAGTAAAAAATCAAAAACTGAAAGCATAGGTTCAAAAATTTCTACTTAAAACGTGAGCACCTAAAGTGGCGAGTTTACAATAGAGTAAAATAATTTAAAGAAAATTTATTTTTAAAATGCTACCTGTGGCGAGTTTACACAGTCATGTCTTTTTGTCGTTTTTCTGATGACGAATTAACTGTCGTGGCAAGTTTTCGTAGCATTTCATTATCTCAGAGCCCATTACCAGTGAATCATCATCATCCCCCTTCCCAGATCCCAATTTATTTGGGGTCGTTGCAGTGTGTCCTTCTCTTCCATCCCTTCCTATCACTCGTCATCTACTCATCCACTCCCATTACATTCATATCATTCCTCACACAATCCATCCATCTTTTCTGCGGTCTTCCTCTTACTTTCCAACCCTCAACATCCATATCCATTACTCTTCTAGTAACATGCTTTTCATCCCTTCTCATAACAGGCCTATACCAATTCAGACGATTCTCTTTCAACTTTTCTATCATTGGTGCTACTTTCAAACTTCCTCTCACATACTCATTCCTAATTTTATCCATTCGCGTCACACCACACATCCACCTCAGCATTTTCATCTCTGCTACAAGTAATTTTCTTTCATACATCTTCTTCATAGCCCAACATTCTGATCCATACATGACTAATGGCCTTATTACGGACTTATAAATTTTGCCCTTTAACTTAAGAGGCATCCGCGGGTCACATGTAACTCCCGTAACCTGTCGCCATTTCGTCCACCCTGCGTTGATCCAATTACCAGTTAATATTAATATTACCAGTGAATATAATAAGAAATTAGCAAACAACTAAGGTAAGAAAAAAACTTACAAATCGTAGTAAGTTTTGAATTGGTTGACACTTGCTCTCTTCATTAATGCATCTAAGGTAAGTTCTCTATCCATAAGGACTATTTTATGTTTCATTCGCCTGGTAGTACTACCAGCAATAGCGTAATTTTCAACGTAATAAGCTTCACCCGTCGGCCATAGGTCTGAAAAAAAAGACAATAAAAAAACAGTATCAAAAACATTGAAATATTATAGTTTTATGCAAAACTTCATTTAGATAAACCTACCTATCTAAGTATAACTAATTAGTTACCTATAGTAAACGCGGTATGTGTTAATTTATAATGCCTTCTTGGGGTCTAGCCAAAGTAACATTTGCAAATCTTCGTATGGGATTGACATAAGGTTTCGTTATCAATCGAAATTTAAAACGTCAAATCCATACATTTTTCGAAGCGAAGCGATAGCGAAAATTTGTAAATGTGACATTGGCTACGGCCTCTAGCTAAATCTATTTGGAAAACGTAATGCCATTTCCAAATATTTATTGTTCCAATCTTTTCAAAAGCAGAGTTCTAGTGATTAATCAAATGGTTATACTCACAGATAAAGAACACCGATAGAAGTATAAGAGCACACAAAAACTGCATGATGGATCAAAATAATTACTTATTATGCATATAAACGGAGTTCGATACTAAAGAAATTAAATTAAATTGTTTTATTGTGCATTAAAAAATCTAATTTACTTTACCGCTTATACAATACTAAATAGTATACTAGAAGTAGGTATAATCGTTTTACTAAGACTTTATATTTGTTTTTCTGAGATTGTTGAATGGTTATGTTTTATAGTTTTAACGCAATGAGAAGTGTGGACGCGTTTATTATTTAAAGTTAAAAAGTAAATTAAAACCAGATAGAAGTTGTCATTTTGAGAATAGGGTAACGAACCGCAAACGAAAAAAAAGTCTTATGAAGTCGGGTGGGCTATAAGAAAACAAATAAAATTGAGAAAGAAAAACCACGATAGTAGTTTATATAAATTAAATAAAACGGTCAAGAACGAGTCGGACCCGCGCACCGAGGATTCCGTACCATCTTTCTGAAAAAGTTTACTATTTAGAGACATAGTTTTATTTTTCCTTTACATAAACTTCTATCACATAAAATAATTTCAAATATTTCTCTATGCAAACTTCGGGGCTAAGGTTTTTTTAAATTTTTCATCAAAAGTAGAAAACTATGCGGCCTAAAAAAATGATTGAGAATGTGCAATCAGCGCTCTTTCATATTATGATACCCCATTTTCCCTAATAGCCTCACTTCGAAGTTTAAAACACCCTTTGAGTCCCTATTGCAAAATAAAACTCTCTTATTTGCAAAATAGTTGGGCAAATTAACGTTATCTAAAACTATTCCAAATTTCAAGTTGATAGATATTCAGCTGTGACAGACAGACAGACAGACTGAGTCGCACCATAATGATTCCTTTTTACCATTTTGGTACGGAACCCAAAAAAGGGAAAATATCTTTTGGCCCCACCCAACTTCAAAAGACTTTTTAATATCAGATATGCGTACTTAAATAGTAATTATGCAGATTTGAATATAATTTCTTGCTTTTTAGAGCCGTTTCTTTTTGGAGCTGTTTCTAAACCAATTTTTTTAGGTTTTTTGAAGGAGGTTTTTCTTTTTAATTTTTGAAAGCTATATTTGACTTTTTTATGGTAGGTATGTATATGAAAATGTATGCGATTACACAAATATATTTTATTAATATTTCACACTTTCCAATGGTATAATACTCCCAATAACTCAATTTCCACTTTTCGCGCTGTTTGCTGTTAAGGAGTCCCATAAGTCCCCTTGTGCTTACGCAGTTCAAGTCTAGTCCAAAACATCCTTGACCATAGTTAGCTACCTAACTTGTTAATAATCCTACCAATATTTCAATCACTATTACAGTTCCTTTTTGATTTTGAGGAGTTTCCTTGTGTATCTTGAAAACCCAAGGTACAATGCCAATAAGATTCAAATGGTCTTAGATATCTTTAAAGTATTGTTTAAGCAGGCATTTAATAGTAAAATAAGCGAAAGATTATTTTGATTCGTCTAGTTATCTTCCGTATCAAAACCATCTTCCTTTACATCTCTGTGTGAATTATGCTCATCGTAGACTGAATGTGTTTCCGACCAATTAATATGCTTTTTATGCCCCGAGCGTGTCAGAGGCAGAGGCCTTACGTTTTCTGTGTTTCGTTTTTCTTTAATTTCTTCTTTAGGCCGTCTGTCTGCCATTTCTACTAAATGATCAATGTCCCTAAATAAATTGTCGATCACAGCTAAGTTTTTAATGTGCTGTAAACAAAAAAGATACACTATTAGGTATAGGTAATTGTTTTTGTTAGAAGATGGTATGATAAGTACCTACTGCTTATTTATTTGTAATATTACCTACCTGATTCTGCTCTGAAGGGATTACAAGGAAAGGAACCAATCTATATTTAAATTACTTAATATTTTTTCGTAAGTAAGAGACTACAACAGTAATTAAAGAAATACCATCCCTTAGCACTCAGTAGATATCAGATAATAATCATTTGTCGTATTAATTTATATGCTTGCTGTGTTTTAACATAATTTACTTACCTACTATGTCTCGGAGAGGTTATATATAGACTGTGCTTATATTATAATTATCAAAGAAAAAATAATCATTATTCAAATAAGCTTAGCGCTATCGAATCGTCAATATTAATCTATGGTTCTTAGCTTATTCTCAGAATACATGCATATCCTAAATAATTATTGTTTTTGCTAACCTCAGACGAATTGAAAACTTTTAAATGTTTTTCAGTTCTCTTGTAGATGAACCTCATTCTTTTATACCGTACGAGTACTTTATGAAGTAATTCGCCGAAGTGGAAAGAAGTGTGCCTGTGCGACAAAATAATTTATTTATTACGATTGTTTAACATAAATAATTTATGTAAGGTAAGTAATAGTACTTTATTAGACAAGGGACGTAAGCGAGCTATTACAGAACAAGATCCAATTTGGCGCCCGTGCGAGCGCAGCTCGCAAAGGGCGCTATTGGTTCGAGGGTGTAATAGCTACTTACAACCGAGGTAAGCATTCTAAATTACATTATTCATGCGAGGTAAATAAAACATTTATATTGGTATGACAAAATGATGAAAATGATTTTTTATTAGAGAGAATAGAGAGAAAAAAAAGCAGTTTCATTGTTTTTTTTTCAGTAAAAGGTTTCGTCATTTTATAAGATAAGAGATTGGTTCACCAAGGAGTTCTACATACCTAGCTTGAATGGTAAAGTGTACTTTACAAAAGCATTCACCCTATGAATTGTAAAGTGATTTGAAAATGGAACGTTCTATCTAAACAATGCACTGTGTTGCACATGCCAACTTACTCAGCCTCTGACCATACAGTAAATCCTAGTTACCGAGCAGTATGATGTAAAAATAATTTAATATCTCTTCACAAACTTTATCATGATTAAAACATTATGCTAAGTTGATGTTTAGTACATAAATTAAAACATATAGACAAAACAAAAAAGGCCAAAATTGAGTACTAATTCCAAGCGACATGTTGTTATTATACACAGGTATTTCCACGGTATTTCGAAGCTCCTTGGTTTAACAATAATCCCAAAAAATCCTACATTATATTGCAATTTAATACGACCTTAAGCGTCTAATAAATATATTATTATAACTTACCCGTCGTATATGCCTTTTATGTCCCATATGCTGTTAACTTTTGCAAGTGCGTCTATGAGGAGTTCCGCGTCCATTCCAACAATCTTGTGTTTCATCCTCACAGTTGTTTTGTCAGTATAGAAGGCATCGCTACGCTGTCGATAGTCTGGAAACGTCCACGTATTTTGGTCATGCAAATTATGAAATTATGGAAAAACTACCGTGAAATGAAAAAAGCTTATTTTTTTAAAGCACGATAGAGAAAAAAAATGAATACCTATTCTGGTTGGTTTCTAAATAAAGGTCTTATGTAAAGTACTTTATTTTATTTAGGTAAGTACTTACACAAACTCCATAAACTAAACAATATTATCGCACGCAGCATGCCATTAATAGCTGCTGGCAAAATGTAAAATGAAGTTATTACCTACCTACGAGATATACCTGAGTGTTTTGATAAAATGTCCATTATTTTACCTCTTTTTCTTTCGGATAGGTAGGCAGGTATTTATTTTATTTATACTAATATAAAAATATGATGGAATTCTACTTTGAGAATTTTAGGAACCTACTTATATCTATAGAACATAGTGCATAATTTCAAATGTTCTGGATTTTGTGTAATGTTTATGTTAGGCTCAAAAACCGGAATAGCTCATTGAGCAAAAAACCACTCGCGACACGTTGGTCGTTGCACTGGTCACTGCCAAAAATCCACAATTTAAAACTCGTGTTGTGGCTTTTATAATAACGCCCATGACGCATTGTGGCAGTCACAGAAAGACCACAAAGCGAAATTCGCATCGTAGTCATCATACTAAAACGACTACATCGCGTTGTGGCAATGCCATGACCCGTTCTGAGCACCAGTTGCTGCAACCATAACACGACAGACAGGTAATTGTAGTTTCCAATGACTAATATTTTGAGTTCAGCAATTCGGAGCCCCTTCCCCAAGAATAATAATTCGATTGAGCTAAAAACACTTAAATTCCCTATTTCTTTTAAGTAAAGTGTAGTATCCAATGATTATATTGTGATCAATAATTGTTGAGTACTTATTAATTGTTTTTTAAATAAAGTGATATTTAGAATTGCCATAAAAAAATCTTTATTTCATTTTTATTTTACAAGACCCACGCACATATATTGCAAATCACTATGCGTCGTATAGTTTATCATAATTCCATCCATATGCGTCATGGCTTTTCTTCATTTCCACAACGCGTTGTGGTCGTTTGGTGTGATGACCACGAGGCGAATTTCGTTTTGTGGTCTTTCTGTCTGTGATTACCACAACGCGTCATGGGCGTTTTATACTAGACACAACACGAATTTCTGATTTTTAACAGGGACCACCAAGTGTTGTGAGCGGTTTTATTGCTCACTGAGCGATTTCGGTTTTTGAGCCAAACATTTATACCATAAAGTGGTAACGAATGGTACCTACTTCAAGTTTAGGGGCCTTTCATCAATATGTCTCCAAATCCAAACGAGATTGGTAAGTGATTTTTCGAGTGATTGGAAAGTGACCTTACTTATGCTGAAGTCATTTTTAATTCTATGTACGAAATAAAATAGCGAAAATATAGGGGACTTTAGCGAGTTTCTTGCCGGTTCTTCTCAAAAAATATTTAATCAATATTTTTAAGTAGTTAAGTAATTTTTAACGTCTGGTGCCAAACCCGATGCGTTTTTCCAACTTTTTTTTTATCAGGCGTTAGGCCTCCATTACACCGTTGAGCTTTAGAGTTTGTGTGTCGGGTTAAGCACCAAGCCTCCGCTTCGGGGGAGTTACTCGGTGAAGAGGCGTGGCGTGCGCGCCCCTAAGCCTTATCTATCTCTTTCCCCCATCAAGATTATTGATTCGGGACTTCCGGCATGCCTCCCAATTTGCTGACAAAAGATCATTTTCAAGTAAGTAATGGTATACCCGTTTTCTTTCACTATTGTAATTTTTACGTTTCTTCTGTAAGAAAATAATATTTTTTATCCGTAACAGCGCCTTTGTAAAATATAGACTAGTGGCTTTGTCTGTAGACCTGTAGACCTCGTGTTTATGACATTTTTGATTATTTTTCGAAATGGCTGAAATATTTTTTTCCCCATAATCTCCGCCATTTTGAAAAATTTAGACAAACTGAATCGACATAAAAATTATCTAGGTACAACGTGTTACAAAAATACCAACTCTGAAATCGTAAAAAAAATCAGCTGTTTACATTTTGATACAAATATTAATTACGAAAATTTCAAAATGTATGAAAGAGCTGATTTTTTTTCACGATTTCAGAGTTGTTCCCATAGTAAAAGTTGTTCAGTTTGATGGTCCCTATCTACCATATTCGGCATTAGGGGTACTTTTGTAACACCTTGTATATAAAACCTGTTCACATTTCACGAGAACCGGTTGAGCTTGTCATTTCATGCTCGCTCGGTCAAATTCCTATGAGTTTTTATTGACCGAGCGAGCGCGAAGCGCGAACGAAGCGTCTCCGTTTCAGCTTGGACAAAAATGCTTTCGTATGTGTCCCGCTGTCCGGCTTTTGTTCTCCTCTACAGGTCGCATTTCTCAACCGATTCTCGTGAAATTTTGTGAGTAGGTTCTATAAATACCTATATACATTTTTTCATCGATTCAGTTTATTGATTTTTTTTTAAATGGCGGAGATGTGTCATAGAATAATTATGATTATAGAGTTTTTGATTTCAGCTATTTCAAAAAAATGCCACAAAACAGAACGACTAGTCATAAAAGTCATAGGTTTGTACATACTTATACTTATTGGCTGATCTTCATTTGCAAAGGTATTGCTAGTGTCTGCAGTATCATCATAGGTACTATTTTCTATATTACTAGAAAAATAAAATTACTTCTAAGTAGATATAAGCCTCGCCATAGATTTTCTAGTCGATTCACCCGGCGTCGAATGATGTTAACGTTTTATTTTATGTCAACACTGTAAAAACATGTACAATACATACGTAACCTACTAAGACAAAAACAAATCGAAAATGAGATTCGATTAGTTCACTGTAATTGGCTAAAAACATAAAATCGAATAACACGTATAATACATTTTTGGTATAAAATTTTAATCTTCACAAGAAAAAAAACTATTCTACTATTGACGTAGAGATCCAAGTGTATCACATCACGCACCGCAATAAAGATTAATACGCATAAGCTAATGGTGGTGAAAGAGCGGAATAATTAATTTCTCTTTCATAAAAGCCCAATTTAATTTACAAATTCGACAGAAGCGTATGCAGCGCGATAGAGAGACTATCTAGTCCCGCCACGGCCACAATTTACATTTTAATGGAGGCCGCGGGGGTTGCACCGGGTAATTTCGAAATGGATTAAGGTCTCACTGGGACACCATGGTTGCGCCCCACCAGCGGGTGATTCGTCTACTGCCCTCATATAGGTTGCGCAACCAAGGGGCCCAATGCGCTAATAAATTCAAAGATAAAACTAAAAATTTATCGTTGCCGTTTCAGTTTCGTCTACAGAAAAATACTCGCTTTAGTTTTGTTAAAATTGTTGAAAGCTATTCCTAGGTAGCCTAGGATGACGATCTAGGACAATTTAAATGAGAATTCTTTACAATTCCTAAATAAACCTAAACTACAAAGTAATTGCAAAGAATACTATAACTATTTACTAGAAACGGTTTTGGTTTTATCGTTCAGAATTAGCGTGATTGCACCTCAGCCCAACCCCTCTACTCAAATGGCCATCATTCTATATATACGTCTGAACGCTATGTTTACTATTAAAGCTTAAATAATTATGAGCAATAGAGATTCAATGAAAAGTCGCAAACTTATGTAACTCACAGACTTTGACGTATTGTATAGAATTGACAAGTTTACGGCACGTAATTTTATGTTTTACTGCTTTTTTTAAAGCTTTAATGTTGAGCGTACCGTTCAAACGCATAGACTGTTGGCCATTTGAGTAGGGGGGCAGGTGAGTTATTTACTCTCCACTCCATACATATGCATACATTTTGATGGAAGTGCGACTGGTTCCGCCGCACTGGTGTCCTAGTGAGATGTGGCACTAGTTGTGTGACAACAACGTGTCGGGTGCGGCCAGCCAACCGAACGGGTCTTGTAATACCAACGCTAAAACGGCTTTTGTGAAGGAAAATGGGAGCTTCAACCGGAAAATTAAACGAAACGCTGTCACGTGGTATTACAGGGAAAGGTAAATGAATTTAGAACTGAATTTATTGTACCGCTTTATTTACCCACGTGGAAACAGTTTGTGCTCTCCTTTATATGTATATTATATACAATATTACTCTGTATTTTCTGAAGTAGGTATACTAAGTCGAAATATATTTTACGTAGGAACCTGGATAATTTCTTTCTTAGAAACAATCGAACATGATTATTTTATGTCTTTTATTATCTGCTATACTACGAATACGGAATAGCGTCTATTTCAATAGAAATGGAAATGCTAAAAACAGCATCTCGGCAAAGGCTGAAAAAATCTATTGGTGTCTGAAATTGAAGATATTGCTGATGATGATTTGTTAACATTATATTATCAATATTATTTAAGCAAACTAAGATCAAATGTTTTCGGTTCTAATAGTCTTCAGTTCAACAAGGATCATTGTTTGTTCCTATAATTAGTTCATAGTCTGTTGCCGAAATTCTTTTGACAGTTACAGATTTTATAGCGGATCGTTAAAGAGGCTACCCATTTCCTGGGTCATCGGCAAAAATCAAAATGTGAAAAAAGCGGAACCCGTAATCTCGTGACGAAACATCGACAAAGTAAATACCCGTCTAATTGAACACTATAAAAAGTCTCAAGTGTTCAACAGATGTGTGCAAAGATGTGTTCTATAATTTGGTCACATAAGACACAAAATAAATGGACTAGAGAGCAGAAAAGAATCCCTGTTTTGTTCGTTTGTCAATTCCAAAGAAAAAAGTTACTGTGACTAATTAATGGCGTGTGACATTCAAAGCGCTACTATCCGCCCCTCATTCGTGTTGTCCCCATAAATTATTATCTACCAAACATTCTCGTGCTGTCCTCTGACACTTAAGACTACGGATTTAAAATTGAGTTTTGCGAAGACATCTTTAGCGGTAACTTTATTATTGTTTACGTGACGTTAACAGTATTAAAGATTAGACAGCGAATGTGCTCGACTGTTTTTTATTTAGCATTTGTCGCAGACTGCTTGTCGCCGATACACCGGATGTTGGAACTCTGCCTTGTTTACTTTTATATTATTGCCACTGTGGAACTTTTATTCTATCAACACATATTTACCTTCTGCCTATCAAAGACTGCTTCTTATATACTACTCAAATGAAAATAGGGGCCACGATATGGTTTTCCATACAAACGAGCTAACTTTGGCAACGTTTTTTTTAATATTAATTCAATCTGATTTTATTAGAATTTGATATTGTTCGAAAGCTGTAATAGTCAACTTGATGACTTTATTGTAAAATTTGCTCTATCATTTCTCCTATTCGCCGTGTGTCAGTTAGCATAGAAAGAAATTGGAGTTTCATGCAAAAACACGTAAAATTTAATTCAGCGAGCGCGAAGCCCGAGCGAAACGTCTCTGCTTCAGATCGGGCAAAAATGCTTTCGTCTGTTCTTCTCTACAGTACCTAGTATGAACATACCCTTAGCACGAACAGCTGTCGAGAAAAATAACGCGCATAAGTCACTGACCAGCGGCGGTATCGGCTAAAAACATTGAAGTTCATGTTAACTGTGTTTTGACTGATGTATGTGATACATTGCTACTTCGTTTTGGCACAAATAAAAACTTACCAAAGAAAAGTTGCAACGTATCACATACTTCTGTCAAAACACAGTTAACATGAACTACAATGTTTTAGCCGATACCGCCGCTGAAAAAAATTTTTGTAGTTAACATGGAGGTCAGCGGCAAAAGTATTCGATAGAGAATTCTCTATGGAAAATATCATTTCGCTTTACGACGCTAGATGGCACTGTACAAATTTTCCATACAAAATAACTCAATCGAGTGTTTTTACGCACGTTATTTTTTCCGACAGCTGTTCGTGCTAAGGGTTCTGTGAGCAGGTTCGATGAGCCACATTTTAGAAATTTTGGGGAAAAAAGTTCATCTATTCGAAAAAAGTTCAAAGCGCCATTTAACTTACAATAGATATACTAAAATAATACCTAACCTGCCAAACAGTACATTTTCAAAAGCAGTGTCAACTTCGTGGAGATAAATTTTTGAACAAATACAATTTGAGCGAGTCTAAGTACAGTTCACTGAACCACAATTTTATTTATTTGCGGTCAAATTAACGACATTTTTATTAAATTTTTATATTCGAACCATTTTTCGTACCTTGATCTGCCTTATCTATAAGATAAGACAAAATATTTAATATGAGCAAACAAAATATGATATACCTCCTACCTACCTATAATGGCACCATAACTACTGAAAATACATAATGCATCACACTTTATTAAAATCTGATTCTCGATTGAGATAACTACCTATTTCTCATAGGTGTTAAATTGTGAATTGAAATAGCACACGATATTATTTAGGAGTAGGTAACTACATTGGCAAATAAAGAACGTCTAACTCAACGAAAAGTTAGAAAATTCATTTATTTAAACCTATTTTGACGATGCCTAAAATTATTATCTCGTAGCACATAGACTCGTAGACCCGTAGATATTATAATATGTAAGTCCGTAGCACAGTCCTTTATCGTAGCGTACATAGCGTTGTTGACCGACTTCTTGAATAATGCATTACCTACGTTCGACTGCATTGTATGTAGGTAATGAAATCGCCTAACTAACACATACCCACAAATTCAATGTTGTACTTATGGATTGTTTTTGGTACCTACCTAGGTACCTATACGATAAAAAATTAAATGTACTTGTTCTGATAAAGATATTAGGAGTTTTATGTATACAACTTTTTGACTAATTTGGTTCCATTTTTTGAAAAAACGTCTAAATCACATTTGCCTCTGTATCAGTTGATCTCATAGACTTAGAAAAATTTTCGCATGGTTGATCTAGGTATTATCAATTCTTTTTTCGTTTGACGTCTTATTTGGTCGAAAAAGTTTTATCGATGTTATGCTCGGCCGAAATAACATTTGTTCAAAGTATTATGTTTCTGAACATTATTACATAGGTACCACTTTTATTTGCCATATTTTCATTTCACCAAACGCCTCAAAAAATTTAAGTACCTACCTACTTTTTTTCTGATTCCTAAACTTTGCTGTTATTTTTAAATTAGGAAAATTTGTTCCTACGTAGGTAGCTACTTAAGCGTTCAAAATCGTGTAATTTTTATAATATGCAGGCAAGCAAGCACGTGGTCACAAGTCTAACCCAACCTAACCTACCACCAGTTTTTATTTATAGCGGGGGGCCTCAAGCCTACCGATACCATACCGCCTACTTCAAAATTATAATTCTATGTGATAAAATGAAAATATTTTAAAACAAAATATTATTGTAAAATGAAGAATTAGTTGATAATAAATGTATGTTTGACTTAATTAAGGACGTACCTACCTACACATTTATTTATTCCGAAAATGTATTTGGATGTTCAGCGGCAAAAAACCTTTTTGTGGTGACCTACTAAAGAAAATAACTGTACAGCTTGGCCAGAAAGAGAAGATTTTTTTATTTTTATTTGGCTCGTACGATTTGTATGGTACATTGCCAATGTCGAGTAAAAATTTGGGAAACGGAATATAGGAAAGAGTGCAATAGGTAGAAATTAAATAAAAAGGAACTAAAATTTTTAAGTTTCAAATATTGTCAGTGCTGCCAAGTTATTCGAGATTTTGACGTGTTTGAATAGAAAGTGGCGTCCTCATTTTTTGTCAACTCTTTATGGTCAAGCTGTATTACTCAGTTAAATTGAGAATGCTCTGTCTACTCGATAATTCTATTACGTTTTAGTGTGTAATATATTACGCAATAGCTCGGCTTATGGCCCTAAAAGCGTTGAAAAACAATGCGTAGGCTGTATGTTCACTCACCCCTTTGTTCTAATACTTTAAAATACCCTGCCTTTTATTTTGTATACTTTTGATTCATAATTTACTGTACTTTTTCAATTTGTGGTATATACTCGCTTAGTGTCCCGCCCACTGCTACTTCAGCAACTTATAAAGTTCTTTATTACGTCAGTGATGGTATAGTGAAATACTTCAAAAATCACACACCCGCAGCATCTGCATTCTAAATGCAAACCAAAATTTAAACTTGCCAAAATTAAAGATGTGTAAACTTATATTCCATTGCCTTTCCATTAAAAAGGAAGAAGTTAAAAAACAAATTGTCAAAAAACACCTGTCAATGTCAAATTAATTCTTGTTGGCTGGCTGCTGGCTGCTGCTGTTGTATTTTTATTTCAATTCCAAGTGTTTATTTTCGCGATTCCGAGGAAATTAAAAAAGAAGAATTCAAAAAGTTCTCACTATTGTTATAAACAAAGCAGAAAGCTTTTAAATAGGTGATAGTTAGTAATCTCTCAATTAACTTTTGAGTTTCAAAGTCGTGTCGTCAACTTTCCGGGATTTGTTTACGTTTTTCGAAACACCGTTGTCAACCAAAGTTTTAGCGTGGAAATTGTATTATATTGCCTGGTAGTACTGTAATATAAAATAAAATGAAAGTGCTGTGTATGAATACAAAATAGTGATTCCATTGATTAGGAACTGAATTAAAAAAAATGAGGACTGTTCCTAAGTGGGTGAATAAAATACATGAAGCTGATAAAGTTGAGTTTTCCAGGTAAGTTTTGTAGTATAATACAATTATTATATAGGTAGATAGATTATACCTATAATTCTTCATCCTGAAACACTTGTTTCTAGTGTCCACACAATATGCTTCAGCCCAGATGGTACCCAATTAGTAGTTGGTGCAGGAGAAAAAGTGATGGTGTATGACCCTCGTGATGGAGCCCTTGTCCAGCTCCTCCAAGCACACAAGGGAGCAGTTCATGCTGTTGCTTATTGTAGTGATGGGAAAAAGTTTGCCAGTGGAAGTGCTGATAGAAATGTTATAATTTGGACATCTAAAATGGAGGGTGTATTAAAATATTCGTAAGTAAATGACATTCATATAAACCCAGGTTTTTAGGTAAAAATAAAAATAAAGTAAAGATAAAGTAATGAATTACTCTAAACATATATGTTGTATATATCATAGAGGAACTACCTTCCTATCGTAAGGTTTACGATAGCATTATTTCAATGTCTTTTAATACTGAATATGTATGTGAGAAGAAAACAACTTGAATAATTTCAAATGTTTGAGTAAATATGAAGAAAACTTAAAAAATCTATGAATAGACAAACACTAATGATAGTGTTTGTCTCTTTTTAGTATTTCATTTAGATGAGATTTAAAAAACTAGTAATTATACTGAAATATTTGTTCAGAATTTATGATTACTAGTACTTTTTCTTCTATCTTGACAGGCACAGTGAGGCAATTCAATGCTTAGCATACAACCCTGTGACAATGCATTTGGCATCCTGTGCAATATCAGACTTTGCTTTTTGGTCTGCTGAAGTGAAAGCTGTGCAGAAATACAGGGTTTCAGGTCGTATAACCAGTTGCACTTGGTCATCAAATGGACAAAATTTAGCGATTGGGTTGGCTTCTGGTGGAGTTACAATAAGAGATAAAGTATGATATTTTTAAATAATTTATCTTATGTTATTTTTTT
Organism: Catoptria pinella; assembly: GCA_963556745.1. Classification (NCBI taxonomy): domain Eukaryota; kingdom Metazoa; phylum Arthropoda; class Insecta; order Lepidoptera; family Crambidae; genus Catoptria; species Catoptria pinella. The sequence goes on along the minus strand of OY750758.1, from coordinate 11,825,053 downwards.
GAAGTATGATGCAATTGCTATAGCAAATATAAACATAAATTTATTTCAATAAAAAGTTTGCGTTAAACAGTAATTAGTAGCCGGTGTCTCCAGTTTAACTAACCAAAAATACCCGTAACAGGAGACACTGCATTTCCATTACATTGTTTTATGTATCTTTAACATTACAATATGAAATAAGTTTCTCAATATTTTTTTACTTGCAGAGTGGTGATGAAGTACAAAGAATATCAAGAGAAGCAGCCGTATGGGCAGTTGCTTTTTCAAAGTCCACTCTTTTAGTTTCTGATTGGAATGAAACATTGTCTTTCTATGATCTTCAGGGTCAACAAGTATACAAAGAGCGTAATATAGGTAATATTTTCACTCTTTATTTTCTCCTTTTAGCTTGAATATGAAGAATAATACTGCAATATATGGTCAATGCTTGTTTATAGGCATTGCTGCATTATCAATAACTCTTCTCGGAGCTCTCGTGCTTGTGGGTGGTGCTGGTGGTTGGGCAGTACTGACTGCAGAAGGAGTACCAATCATTAACACCCAGCAAGAATGGGTGTGGGCGGTGGCGCCTTCACCTAATTTGAACACTCTGGTATAAAATTGTTTAGAAGATACTTATTGTAAATTAGAATGGGATTTAATAATAATTATCAGTTTAGTTAGCTTTTGCCGACGACCCTACTGTCATCAATATTCATGCAAACATGGAGCTGCTATCTTATGAGAGACAGAAAATCTCAGAAGTAGTCAGTTAAGTGATTCGGTTTTGTGTTCAATCACTTCATATTGCAAAAAAGTGTTTTTTTGGAAGACACTAACTACATTTGATTTAATTTAACTAAATTAAGTCAAAAAAGTTAATGATTTCTAATACCTTAAGCAGAGAATTGTATATCACTATGTGATATATGTAGATGGTGATCATCAACTGAAAGCTTCAATCGCTGATTGGTTTGCTAGTTGGTTTTCTCAGCTCATGTACACGATAATGTCATTTGTCCTTACATAGATACCCATAGAATAATCACTCTCTTCTGCTTCAGGCAGTAGCATGTCAAGATGGTACTCTCTGGTGCTACCAAGTAGTGTTCAGTACTGTTCACGGTTTGTATCGTGAACGCTACGCATACAGAGAGAACATGACCGATGTTATAATCCAGCACCTCACCACAGGAAACAAAGTCAGAATCAAATGTCACGACAGAGTACAGAAGATCGCTATATATAAACATAGGCTTGCGGTAAATCAAAATGTTCTTGAGATTTGAGGCTTACATTACATGTTTTTGGGAGCTGCCTGATTCTAAGAACCTACTATATATATTATTACTTGATTACCATGGTTGAAATAGTTGACTATGTGTTGTGTGTTGAAATAGGCAATCCTACTAATAGGAGGTAATATATCGTAATAATAATTAATATGATTAATGCGAATGTTTGCCGCTAGTAGAAAAAATATAGCTATCAAAAATATGTTAAGTCAACCCTACCTATTTATAATTAAGCGGCTCCCGAAAATTGATCTGCATTTCAGTACTTGGCTATTAATGAATAAATTATTTGTATTGTTATGTACAGTCACGTCTAAAAATATGTAAACAGGTTGGAACTATTATATGACTGTGTTGTAGTTGACATTTGTCATTTGTTGACTTCTGTTCAAAAAAGTAATATCTTTTTAGAGTGACAAAGTTCTAAACTGTATACATATTTATGGACGTTACTACATACCTTGTATTAACTCATCTCATAGCAAATATCTTTTCTGTGCTCATAGGTCCAGTTGCCTGAACGAGTAGTTGTTTACGAACAGGGTGATGTGGAAGGAATGTTATATCGAGTTAAAGAAAAGTTGTCCCAAAAAATTGAATGTTCCTTGCTGGTGGCTACCAGTGACGCATTGTTATTATGTCAAGTAAGTAAGTGAGGAGCTCAGTGGCGCAGTGGTTTAGCGCCTGGCCCTGCGATAGCTGATGTTAAGCATTAACTTTCGCAAGAGTCGGTCATAGGATGGATGACCAAAAATGTATTATCTGAAGCTCCTTCGTGCTTCGGAAGGCACGTTAAGCCGTTGGTCCTGGCTGTATTTGCAGTCGTTAGCACCCACCAATACGCATTGGTCCTTATCCAGTCATAAGGAAGGCCTGTGTCCCAGCAGAGCGGACATTAAAAAAAAATTGTTAGTCAAGTAAGTAATCATAATGTTAATTTCAATAAGCAATTTACAAAATCAACTGAAATTCAAATTTAAATATTTTTTCACAGGATACCAAATTAGTGATGATTGGGAGACGAATACCAAAGTCATGGACAGTACCGACTCCAATACGTTATGTAAAGGTTACCACATTGTATTTTGAAGAGGTGCTTTTATTGGGGCTTTTTAATGGACAAGTAAGTTGCTCAATATCAATTACTTGAGGTTAATGACGCAGTAGCGAATGTTTAGCAACGCTGTTTGTCCATCCATACAATATGATCTATTGTCTTTAACATTTGTATTGGCTCGACGTTACGGAATATGCTGAGCGAATATATGGAATGCGAAATATGTGAATTTAATATTGTCCTAATAAAATATTGCAAACTGAGATAAAAATTATGATGCAGCGCACTCGAATAATAACACTCTTAAGGGTTAGCTTTTGTGTGTACACAATGTCAGTTCTCTAAACTGTACTGTTTAATTCAAGTAGTTTAATTTAAAACATTTAAAGTGGTTCTGTCATAGTTGTTGAAAAACTTTCAGATCTGGCAAGTGGAGCCGTGCGATGGTGAGTCGAAGATGATCCTGCAGACGCCTGCGAGCGTGCGCTGCCTGGACGTGAGCGCGCTGCGCAGTCGGCTGGCGGTCGTCGACGAGGCGTCCGTGTGCCGCGTCTACAGCCTGCCCACCGGCGAACTGCTCTATACGGTGAGTGTACCATTTGTAGTGAGACACAGATGATCCTGCAGACGCCTGCGAGCGTGCGCTGCCTGGACGTGAGCGCGCTGCGCAGTCGGCTGGCGGTCGTCGACGAGGCGTCCGTGTGCCGCGTCTACAGCCTGCCCACCGGCGAACTGCTCTATACGGTGAGTGTACCATTTGTAGTGAGACACAGATGATCCTGCAGACGCCTGCGAGCGTGCGCTGCCTGGACGTGAGCGCGCTGCGCAGTCGGCTGGCGGTCGTCGACGAGGCGTCCGTGTGCCGCGTCTACAGCCTGCCAACCGGGGACCTGCTCTATACGGTGAGTGTACCAGTTGTAGTGAGACACAGATGATCCTGCAGACGCATGCGAGTTAGATAAACTAAATTTTTATCGTTTTTCTACCAAAAGCTATTTGATGCTCTGTCACATTAAATTAGTGGAACACTGTCTGGGATCATAATACTATCTGTACGTATTTATAGAAGTGTACTTTGTAATGGCGTTGGGACGGAGACCCGAAATGAAACAATGTCTTGCGTTGAATGAATAATCTTTATCCTCTAGTGTATCATCTTAAATACTAATTAACATCACATCTATACGTGACTAGAGGAAGGACGCCTTGTCAATCAGGAAGACCTTAATTATCACGTACTATTGAGTACGTGCTGATAATGTAATTCACTATATCACACCTCCCCTGAAAAGGCTAGGCATCCCTTCCCTGAAAAGTAAACTCTTATTTTCTAAATATCTTAGTTCTATTCTTATGAACTATATATTCTTTATTATTCTTTAATATTTTTACATTAGTACCTAGCTCTTCTAAAACTTCAAATGGACCTAAATACAAGTCATTAAATTTATTATAATTTTCATTCTTATACAAGAGTAGTTCACCTTTTTTTGTAGTGTACTTCCTTACAATCTAAATCATAATTAGTTTTTCTACTTTGTTTTGATATTAATAAGTTGTTCCTGGCATCATTATGAGCTTTTTGCAATCTAAATTTTAACTCCGATGGATAATTGTCGTATACATATAAGGGATCAACTTTACTAACTAAATTACTAGGTACGTTACATGTTTTCCCAAAAACTAGTTCATAAGGGGAGTATTTGGTACTAGTATTTACAGAATTATTATAAGCAAAGCACCAATATGGTATCCAGGTACTCCAATTTGCCGACTGATTCTGTGTTTGTATTCTCAAGTAACATCCGAGATGTTTGTGCCAGTTTTCTAGCGAACCTATACTCTCATGATGATAGGGTGTTGAATTTAACTTATCAATATTTAGCAATTTACATACTGTTTCTAACGTGGAATTAATAAATTCCGTTCCACAGTCAGTCGCAATAACCCTGGGAGTACCATATCGTAAAATAAAATTTTCAGTAAAAACCCTAGCAACAGTTTTAGCTGACTTATCAAGTATTGGGTAAGCTTCTACAAACTTTGTCAATTCGCATTGTATTGTTAATATGTATTTATTACCCAAATTATCGACCTCCAACGGTCCCACAATATCTAAATATAATTTTTCAAAAGAAGTAGATGCTGTAGTGGTTATTACCATTTTCTCTTTATTATTGTTATTATAAAATTTCTGCTTTTGGCAATCTTTACAGCGAGTCACATATTCAGTTATGTCTTTTTGCATATTACTCCAAAAATATTTTTTTCGAATATTCTTAGTCATTTTATTTATGCCTACATGACCACTTGTCGGCAATAAATGATAATCATTTAGTATAACACGTATCAAGTCTTTATTTGTAACATGTTCAACTTGGTTATTAATAATACATAACCGCGGTAATTCTTTATGTTTCATGAAAGTTTGGGTCAAAATTTTAATAAACTTTTTATTAAACCCATTTTTAATCACAACGACTTCTACAATATTATATTTTTTACATAATGCACTCAGTTCTCCTATCGTTGCGTCTCGGCGCGCCTCCGTTAGTAGAGATTCCTGATTTATGTAAATAGTAGAGTCACTAAATAACATATCACCCGTCTGTGAGACGTTTCTTTTATTTTTCCTCAACTTCACGAAGTTTTTATACGTATTTATACGTAGTATTAACAATTATCTACCTCAGCGCTATTCAGAACGAAAAAAAAAAATTCATCGCTATGATGTTCGTTCTGACGTATACTCTGACGTTCACTTTCGTTCTCGTCATTAGACTGTTCTGCTGAGTCAAGTAAGAAATGTATATTCCTATGTTTATTATGAGGTGACGTACACCTGGTGTTGCGCTGACCCTGAAACCTATTCGAGTTATAGTAGGCACGATCCCGACCTTGCTGACTCGTCGCGTTGTTGTTACGTGACTTATTATATTGCTGATGATAGTTTTTATTTATTTTTTCATATCGCTGGTTCGGAACATAGTTAACATAATTGTTTATTTGTGGTTTCACTACCGAGTCTTCTTGTTTTAAAGCTACAGTTATTGCCTGTACTTCTGTGCTTACGAATCTAGACGTAACTATAATGTTTGTACGAGCATTGTTTAGGCCGTCAGCGAAACGCTTGATAGCCATAGTTGTTATCGTTTCTGAATGGAATGATGCGAGTTAACGAGCGACTCGATTTCCTCAAAATTACATAAAACTTTGACGAGATTGCTTTTGTTATTTGTAATTCTACAACATCTATTCCTTTTTTTTTTTTTTTTACATAAGTCTGAGGATATTTGTACAAAAATATTTTTAATTTCCTTTGCTCTTAAAAACTTATTCTGTCTCTGAGCGGAATAACGTTTGTCCTTACTTAATTTAATAATAGAGTCTCTAATAGCCTTAAGCTCACTCAAGAGTTCTGACAGATTTGCCATGAACACACTTTAGGAGAAAAAAAAAAAGTATATCACTCACACACACATAGGTTCTTGGTAGCATAGTTCTATTAATTCGTGCTGGCTTACACGTTCTGTGCTGGTCCAATTGCCCGTCGAACTGCTCTGCGTTCCACCTCTTCTAATAGTTGTGCGTAACCGAAGGTCTCCGAAGGTCTTCGAAGGTGCACCAGGGTCTCCGTCCCAACGGCCAAGGGAGTTGATGCTGCCGCCGATTGAGTTGGTGATTGTCTGACAATAATATTGTCTTTAGATTGTGGGTTTCCCATAGTTAAGACAATTTTGGCTTACAGTTTTTCTTCTTATTTCCTTCGTCCTTGTAGGCCCGTGTAGCACTATTTTCTTGATATTTTGTAGACTTCAACTAGCGATTTCGCGGCGCGGACTTGTGACACCATGTCACGGTCGCCATGTAATGGCGTTGGGACGGAGACCCGAAATGAAACAATGTCTTGCGTTGAATGAATAATCTTTATCCTCTAGTGTATCATCTTAAATACTAATTAACATCACATCTATACGTGACTAGAGGAAGGACGCCTTGTCAATCAGGAAGACCTTAATTATCACGTACTATTGAGTACGTGCTGATAATGTAATTCACTATATCACACTTTGTTGTCAGGAAGAGAACGTGTCATCAGTGTCATTCAACTCTTGGTGCGACGAGCTGCTGGCACTGTCGGGCGGCGGGCTGCTGTCCATCAAGGCGGGCCAGTTCCCGCCCGCCACGCAGCCCCTCACCGGCTCCGTGGTCGGGTTCCAGGCGAGTGTCGCACTACCTGTGTCTCGTATATTTGTATAGAACATGTCATCAGACGGACTGCTATCCCGCCAGTTTTGAAAAAATCTGTATTTCACAACACATATTTTTAGTACGTACATTTTTCGTAAAAGATACATTTTGAACTGGTAGGTATTTCAGTAATTATCTTATTACTGTTTTTTCTGCTCGCTCAAGCTTTTTTCTACCAAGATCAGTATTTGCATAAATAGCATTTGTTATTAATGACAGTTTTGTGAGGCACGTCATGTTAGTTATATGATAGGTAAGCCATCGCCACGAACGCCATTTTTTTTAAAGTGGGCTGTCATGTGATGCCCTGCAGATGTGAAACAGCTCAATCAAGCCATCACGGGGATCCGACCATCGTCACTGTTCTAACCTAACCTAACTCACGGGGATTATGGCAGAGGTTTTTGAGTTTTAGTCAGACTAACGCACAGCAATTGATTTTTATATACTTATATTAAGATAAATATATTAGAAAAAATCGACTCACCCGTAGCACCTCAGACGGGATATTTTCTAATATTTCTATCTTAATATATGACATTTTTATGGATGCATTAGTTTAATCGACCGACTGACATTGTACCCACTATGAATGTGACATACTTGAAATTATTAATATAAATATTTGCATGCCTACATTAAAAAGGCCAATACTGTTAAAACTGCTAAAATTGTATTTCTGTACCTAACAACTTGTATACGCAGTATTCGCAAATAAATGATTCTATTCTATTCTATAATATAAAAAATAGCACTTTGAATGCGAAAAATCTAAATTTAATAGATTTACATTAATTCATTATTTGCAGGGTGGAAGAGTGTTTTGTTTGCAAGCTAACTCCATGCAAACTATAAACGTTCCTCTGTCGCACGCCGCTCATCAATACATTCAACACAAACTCTTCAAGTAAGTTAAGCATAATAAATAAATAAAAAAATATTTAGCAACATCACATACATTGCTCAGATTCCAAAGTAAGTAGCTAAAGCACTTGTGTTATGGAAATCAGAGACAACGGTGGTATCACAAACACCCAGACCTGAGCCTTTCTAAATTGACTCAACTGGGATCGAACCCGGGACCTCAAAGATGGCGACACCTTGATAACCGGTGTACAAAGCCTTGATAACTCGACCACGGAGGTCGTCAAAGTAATATTATATAACATGTTACAAAAAACCCGTAATGCCGAAAGATGAATATGAAAGATAGGGTAATATACATATACAACTCCGGCTAATTATTTTAGGCAATGAAAACCATCACATTGCTGAGAATTTTTTTTTAAATTTGTATGAAAATTGCAAATTGAAATCCTTTAATCGCAATAATGGGCGAAAGCAAAACACAATTTTGGGCTAGGGTGGCCACTTTGCAGTTTATCATTAAAGAAAAAAAATTCCATAAAATTTGACGACACGGCGCGTCCCTTATATGTTACATCGTTTCCACGCATTTTGGTCTTTCAAATAATCGTCCACTTTATAATAACCTTTACCCATGAGCGTCTTTATCACATGGTTTCATGCAAAGGAAGATCGATCGCTTTTTGTGGAACTTTATTATTAAAGGCTATGCCTTTCCACATAAATGAAACTCTAGTTTTTGCCTAAAACTTGGAACGGTAAGTCTTTATTTCTTGTATTGAACTGGTGAGTATCGCTATGCTTAAATGAGAGTACAGTAGCAGTTGCCAGTTACTAAGGATTCCCTTCTGCAATAAAACGATATGACGTACCAAACTTCTTTAAATACGTCCTTACTAATAAACGTTGTATAGCAAGTACTTAGTTACACTGCATAGTGGTTTGTCATTTTCTTTTGAATGTCAAAATAGTTTGACAAAGAGTCATCTACATGTATAATCCGAGCGCGATTAGAATGGGATTGGTCCTTATCAAAGTAAATCGAAAATGACAGTTAAGTAGTCAAGTAGAGTTAGCAATTATTTTTTAAAATCTATTTAAATAAAAATGAATTTTAAAAAGTCAGAAGTTTTACCCCTTTTTCCACTCATTATTAATTAATCACTAAAAATATCACACAATTATTATATAAATCTCGCATTTAAAATATAACTCGAGCAGAAATCCACGCGCACAGTTCTACATAACTAGCATTATGCGAGGATCTACGCGGGTTTACCGACGCCACGGCTGGCCGACGGACTGTGCGCGTCTCAGTTCCAAAAGGTAGTATCCCATTCTCATTGCGCGCGGATTATTACTATAAATCATACACACAGACTTACCATTTTGTGCTTAAGTCCCGTCTCCCAAGTGAATCGTTAAAGTTGTTCCTCCAGTGAAGCGTACGCAGTGGCATGCTTGGGAGTGACCCCCCTCGACTGGGAGCGGCTGGGCATGGCAGCGCTCGAAGAACTCGCCTTCGAAGTCGCCAGAAAGGCGTTCCAGCGCAGCGAGAACATCGTCTATCTTACTCTCATCGATCATTTGCAGGTAACATATTTTTATTTTCTTAGTTAAATATAATCGATTCAGACAGATTTAAATTACTTCAGCAATAAAAAACATTGAGTTTTCATATAAATCAATCTTTATTTATTTGCCAAAACATGGTTACATGGGTTGTACATAGATTAGTCAACAGCATATTTTGTTGATATTTCTGACATGCAAATATTGAAACACAAAAATTTGCTTAGTAATATTCAAAAGGCAAATAAATAAACATGCATGCATAATGGTTATATTCATTAAAACACTACTGCAAAACGGCGATTGTAAACTTTCGAATGACCTTAATATTGTTATATTGCATAGTGTTGCTGATCTGTCGAAAACTGTGCCCATTACAAAAAGTCTAGTAGGCTACCGTGCCTAACTGTCAGCATTTATAAAAGTGTTTAAAACATCAAAATAATTTATTTTTATTTGAAAACCAACAGCGTTACAATTTTGTTTACACTACTAATTCCAACCATTAGCAAGGCCAATTACAGGTTTTCCATAAAATTAACTTACTTAGAAAATTCTAAAAAAGTTTACATTATCTATTCAAGTTTTTCCCTAAGAGTAAATAAAAAATAGATGGTAGCAGTTTAATGGTAAAGTAATTGACTTAAATCTGCAATAAATTTGACGCATTATTGGCTATCAAGATCTGATTGTAGATTTCAAAAACGATAGTATCTAAGGCGACATAGGGAAATCAGTTACACATTCATTACACTTCGACGAGTACGCCGCGATTAAATGTTGTTGCGTTTCTTTTTCTATTATTTGTAAGAATTAAGTACCTGGTTTTGTTTGTTGTTTTAATATTTTTCAGTTGAACTGTTGGTAAAAAATGTTTTGATTTCATCATTTCTTATTCATTAGCAGATCCATTTACTTTTCTGGAAATGTTATTTGTTAGGAGACATCTACTTTTCTTAAGATTTTTAATAAGATTGAATAGACATTTAAACATGATTTTTAATTTCAGCATTTTTAAATTTTAGTATTGATAGATGAAGTTGTTGAAACGCTAAACGCCTAACATAACGTATTTACATCAGGAGCGATTCGAGGCGGGTGAAAAGCGAGCGGTGATCGTGGGCGAGGTGTTGGCGTACTGCGGGCGATACGCGGACGCGGCGCGCTCGTTCCACAGCGTGGGGCGGGACGAGCGCGCGCTCAATCTGTACGTGGACCTGCGCATGTTCAACAAAGCACAGGTCAGTTATTCGGTTACGTGATTTGGAATATAGATGAAAGAAAATTGAATGTAGCAGAGATTGAAGGTTGATGTGTGGAGTGAGGATAACATTGGGAATATGTGTATGTGACAGGAAGATTGGTATACAGTGATAGAAATATTGTAAGGTAACCGTCAGGTGGTGGACTTTTATCTTGATGGAAAGACAAGATAACTTTTGAAAAGATGGATGGAACGGGTGCAGTATGATATAAATGAGAAGGGAGTGAACGATAAAATGTCATACACGCCGACTTCAAATAAATTATGATGATGAGATGATGAAACGTTTGATTTGGGAGGTGATAAAGAAGTTAATTGTTATTGCATTTGTTGTAGGAGTACGTGGGCGAGGGCGAAGGGCTAGCGGCGCTGGCGCGGCGGCGCGCGGAGTGGGCGCGCCACGTGAACGAGCCGCGCGCCGCCGCCGAGATGTACCTCGCCGCGGGGGACGTGCACAAGGCAGCGCAGCTCATGGCGGAGACCGGCAAGAGGGACATGTGAGTACACTCTCCTTAAGCAAGGTGTAGACTAGCAATAAATCTTATTTTATTTTATTTTCTTTGGGGAGCTAACAGCATCATTAACAAGTTAACTATAAAAATAAATATTTAAAAGCTAATTACAAGATTCCACAGAACTATAACACTAAGAAAAAAATATATAAAAAATAAAAAGAGGTAAAAATCTTGCAGAAGTTGACTCCCGCAAGCTGTTACCACTGTGTAAACAGGTGTGGCGAGCTAAATTATCAAAGTTTTGCAGCTTGCAAAACTTGCTCTTTCAAGAAATTGCAGAAAGATCTTGCTAGTTTAAACCTCGTTTATGTTTGGCAGTTTATTATATTTATATTAGGAGTATGTGGGAAGAGTGAAGAGTTTTTGGAGCTGGCGTGGGGCACGCGGAATAGGCGCGGTAAAAGGCTCCCAGCTCATGGCCTAGAAATCCATTTAACAATTCTAAGCACAAGTGATACATCTCGCACAGTACGACCACATTATACTTAAATGTTTTCGTGTGTTTGTGGCAGGTTGATAGAGCTCGCCCGCAAGCTGGACAAGGGCTCGAGCGAGTCGCTGCGGCACGTGGCCGAGGCTCTGGTCGCGGTCGGCGAGCCCGCCGCCGCCGCCGACGTCTACTACCGGCTAGGAGATTACAGGCGAGCTATAAATACCTAGCTGAACACCAAAGCAGCACAATCAAATCGCTACATAAGCATTCGCCTAATAACACACAAATGCAGTATCAACAAAAAACAATCATAAAACATTATGTGCAAGTGCGACGTCACTCTACCCCAAATATTACTTCCTTTATTATTCTTTCTTATTATTTAAACCTTCCTTTTTCGAATTTTTTAAATATTTCTTATAAAGAAAAGCAAAGAGTTACATTAAAGACCCTTCCTCCATCTAAAGTCCCATTACCCATTTTTAGAGCGGGTACGCATTGGGCGCTTACGTTTTCGTTCAGCTGATGGCGTACATATACCGCGCTCAGAATGACGTCGGACGCGCGCTTGACTTGAAGCGCGCGTTTAAGTGTGTACGGACTGATGTATCGGATCATATGGTATTCAAAACGCGTGTTACCAAAACGCTTAATTTGAACCGGCTCTTAAGTTCGGTAATTCAAGCTATCAATATATTTAGTGGAACATTATTTTAATTATTTCTGAACAGGAAAGTAGCCCAGCTAGCAGTGTCAGTGGGCGAATGGTCTCGAGCGTTTTCGCTCGCGCGCGAACACATGGAGTGCAAGCGCGATGTGTACCTGCCCTACGCACACCACATGGCTCAGCAAAATAAATTCGTCGAAGCTCAGAAAGGTTATAAAAACAAAAATGTTATATTCAGGGTGTTCTAGAAATTTTACTGCATGACCTTATGTCAAATTGCGAAAAAGAAATCAGCTCTTCGCCTGTTCTATACATTTTGCTCTAGTAGATATGATCATTGTATATGAAACTGCAGAAATTTTGACATGGGCACTCATAGTAAAAGTTGCTCTTATTAGTGCGTGCTGCTCCACATTGTCTTGACAAAGTTTAGTTTTTTTATAAGCTTTTAAAAACAAAGAAAATAACAATGAGTTATCGTTTTACTTAACAGCTTACCACATGGCGGGTGAGACAGAGACAGCTATCCATGTGTTCACGATCTTGGTGGGCAACGCTATCGCCGAGGAGAGGTTCGGGGACGCCGGCTACCTGCATCACCTGCTCGCCGTACAGTGCTTGGAGAGAGCTGACACCCACGACCACAAGTATGTGCAGTTAATGATAGACAGTGTACTTTGAAATTGTTTTATATCGCGCCATATCACCACAAAAAACGGCTGGTTCGCATGTACGAACGAACGTGCCCTACCACTTTGCAGAAAAGTTCGTGTGTGATGTGAGTGCTTCGCCCCAAAGTGTACTAGACATTTTAAACTAGCAGTTGTGAAGTTGGCTACTATGCGCGTAGCCGTGCCCCACCACTCGCCTCTCCCACCCACTGACATCTAATTTGTGTACAGCACAGTGAGCATCTTCTCGCGCGATGTTCCGAGCCGCCATTAAGTTACTCGTGTACTCGTGGTAGATGTGATGTGTGTGTGCTGTATGGAGTGTGTTTACAGAGATATTAACAACCTTTCAGGAGCAGATTACTAACATCATAAACAACAACGTTTGTTCTATGACTTTCCGAAAAGGAGAAATAAAAGTATTTCAGCTGTTCGGACATTGGAAATACGGTTTTTTGGTATTTTTTTCCCCTCGGAAAAGTCATAGAACAAACGTTGTTTATGAAGTTAGTAATCTACTCCTGCGAGTTTGTTGGTGTTTTACAATAACCCTGTACAGGGAGCGCGAGTCGAGCGTCGGTATGTACCACCACAACGAGCGGCTGGCTCGCGTGTACCACGCGTATGACGCCGTGCACCGCTGCGTGCACGAGCCGTTCTCGCTGAGTCAACCCGACGCGCTCATCAACGCCGCGAGATACGTACTCGCCCTAGTTGAAGACCACACGCCGCCGAGCATCTCCAAATTGTATCCTTTTATTAAGGATATTTACCTTGGCCAGAATTAGCAGCTTATAACGTTTGAAGTAATATCGAACTGAAAGCTTCAACTTTAATGTTGAAAACAAATCACTCTAGTGTGGTGGTTACACCGCGTCGCGTTGCCCGCGATCAAGGAAATGGGAGGGTTTTGTCGATTTTAAAAATCTTACATTCAACTTAAAAATATGATAAGTAATACTAATTATTTTTACTATCACGAAAACCTATTTAAGAAACAATAATATATTCATTTGGTCGAATAACTTTCGATATAACTGAGTTACAGTCTTAAAATAAGCTAAAAAAAGGTGTTTCAATACATTATTAATTAATTTAAATACTACTAATCTTTCTTAGTAAAAGGTATATCGATAACAATTTTTTTTGAAAGACGTGTTCAAAACGTCGAAGCACATTTGATGAATTCACATTCTACAGTGACAGTATCTATGTTGCAGCCAACTGGTTTAATCAGCCACTCAATTAACGGCCTAGTTAGAGGGATAGAGCCGCGTTGGAGATTTGAAGGGCAATAGAAAAATATATCAAAAAGAGCGCCTAAATCAACTTCATCCGCCCTAGCATGACCGAAGAAGCGCAATATGATATAATACTTTTATAAAACGCTAAATCACGCAATACATATCGTTTTTCATTAAACGCTACATCTAATTAGATGGCTAGATATCATTTAAGCCGCTGATTGAGCGGCGCCGTTAAATGAAAAAGCTAGGCCGTTAATTGAACCACTGATTAAGTTACTTGGCTGTGACATCTATATTCAGCGAAAATTTACCTTAACTTGAACATACAGTTGCCTGTACCTATGTCTGGCTAAGCAAGCTAAAGCGCTGAATGCTCATACTTTGGCGCGGCAAATGCTGGACAAGATTCTAGGTCTTCAGATACCACAAAAGTTTCAGGTAAGTGCAATTTTATTTAAAAAGTTAGTTTAAAGCCCCAGGTAACGATCAATTGCGATTGTCAATTTTTACGGAATTGCTACTCATTGAAGCGAAAATTGATCGTTTACATGTGCAATTAAAGCTAGTGTCACTTTAATTAAGGAATTGACAGCAAATGATAGAAATTTTAATTGACGGCAATTGACACGCCGTGCATTAATGCAAATCGACAGCAATTGACGTTCCCGAACGCGATGCCGCCGACCAGTTATTCACGATTGTCGGAAATCTACTTGAAAGCATTCGATTCGAACACGTATCCTCCGATAGATTCGAAAACTGCTATTCACAAATACATTCGACTTGCATTCGATTCACTTTCCTACGGGAAAGCGCAATGCATTTACAAAGTTTGGTAGCATAAGGTAGAAAATAAGATCTATATAGGAAGACTTTCCGATTCTATTCGGAAAGTTTATTTTCGATAATCGTGACTAACCCCCTGGCCGCGTATATAGCTTCCCTTGTTCACCACGGCGAATGATACACCTAATAACCGGAGCATCAATTGCTCATCATTTGAAGCAATCAGAACCTAATATTTAGGTAGGTACTAGTACCTAATTATAACCTAATCGAGTGCAATTTAAGTGTTAAGGAACACTGCAGCTGAATAATTTAGGCTAACGCAGCGAACTTCAGAAAGTCTGCCGGGCTTCAAATTAAAACAGATAAATCGAGCCCCAATCGGGCCAAAATGGCAAACCCTAATTCATGATGTCACACGAACATCGATTTCTTCTAAATAACTTCGGCGAATAGTACAATATGAAACTCCATACTTTGATTTATCTGTTTTAAGTTGAAGCTCGGCAGACCCACTGAAGTTCGAAAAGTTAGCCGGTAGGGCCCCAGGTTATGTTCAACACTGATTACTACTTCATTGTTACCTTTTAATTAGTTTGTGGATTGTAATTAATTCAGAAAATATAAACTTAATTAGGAAAGCGTCGAGCTAATGATCTTGAAAACTCGCGCAAGCTGCGGCGACACTCGCGACGAGGAAGTATCTCCTCTCTGCTGGCGCTGCCGGCGACACACGCCGCCGCTGTGCGCCACGCGCTGCCCGTACTGCCGGCACGCGCTGGCGCACTCACTCGCCACGCACGGTATGACACTACGCAGCCAGCTGACGATGCTGGACACTCGCACGAGGATGGATCTCCTCTCTGCTGGCGCTGCCATGTACTATGGGCAACGGCGTCGCTTAACCAGTTAGCAACAAAATTCGTGCGCGCGCGTATCGCCCCTGCATGAACTAAACGTATGTTGTGACGGCGCGGCGTGCAAGCGATTTTAACCCTGGGAGTGGTTAAGCAACGCTGTTGCCTATGGTACACACAGTTAGACAACATAGCATTATAGACAACCACATAGAAGACAATTTCGCTACCTAAACCAGGCCAGTGACACTCCGCATTTTAGGTATGAATCTATAAGTACCCGGCGGACTCGACCGGCCGGGCTAGTTCAGCGGGCCGGCCGCGAGCACGTTAGCTCGGTACAACTTCTAAATGAATATAACTGTAGGGGATTAGCGCTGTGCAACCTGAATTGCACTTTATTGTGTCGGGGCAAGAGTATTTATTTAAATGGTTTTGCGTCCATTCTGTACTTGTACTATTATGTGTTTTGTACCTGAACATAAATGCTATATTTTTGCGTTAATTCGTGCAAAAGCTAACTCAATTCCGTTTGACATTTCGGCACCCCCTGCTTGTAATGGGGATGGAGTCATATATTAAACCTTATAAACTTTGCAATAAAAGTCAACAGCTGATAATACAAAATATACATAGCAATCAGTGGCGAGAAATGAAATAATGACGAAGGTAAGCTGTTCTACAAAAATGTTATGATCTGCATAGTGGATCGGTGGGGTAGGATTTGTAAAAGATAAGCCGATGGGAATCGGCTTGTATGGACCCTTCGCCACTAATAGCAATAATGAACTCAACGATAGGTACTTTACTTATGAAATCCCCTTCACCGACATAGTTAAAACTTTCCAGAGGTCCTCCCATTGGTTCAGTTTGAGCCCGAAGAAGGCATATCGCTAGAGGAAGCGATGCAGCTGATCGAGCGCACGCCAATTCCGGACACGGACAATATGGAGGATACTGGCGGCGCCGAAGTACTGCGGATAGACCATGAGGTTGACTCCACGGATCCTTTCCTTGATAAAGTCGATGAGGTTAGTTGTAATTATGTTTTCAACTTTATTGATCGAGCGAGCGCGTCTCCGTTTCAGCTTGGGCAAAAATGCTTTCGTATGTATGTTCGTCTGTTCTCCCTTACAGGTCACATTTCTCAAGATTCTGGTGAAATTTTGTGGGCTGTTTCTATGATTATATAGATTTTTTTGTCGATCCAGTATTTTGATTTGAGGAATTTTTTTTTAATGAGAAGAACTGAGAACAGAGATATGGGAAAAATCATATGTCAGTCATTCCGAATAATGTCACAAACGCGAGGTTTACAACTCTACAGAGTGTATGAAATGGTTGTAATCTAATACAAAATTATGTATGAGTGTTATGCCGGCTCGATCAGTGTGATGTCCGGATCCGGATCTAGGTTTGGGTATATACAACATGTTACAAAAATACCCCTAATGCCGAATATGGTATATAGGGACCATCAAACTGAACAACTTTTACTATGGGACCAACTTTGAAGTCGCGAAAAAAAATCGATTTTTTTCGCGATTTCAGAGTTGGTCCCACACGTTTTGTAACATGTTGTATAGCAGATAGCAAGCGTTGAATGACAGGAGCTTTTTTTTACATTGTTTTGTTGCCTCATGTCGGGATTGCACTTGCTTAATATTTGTTATCGATTGTTGCTTCATGCAGGAGGAGGACAACGGCGTGGTCGTATGCAGCCGCCGCGCTCTCTTGCATCTTAGTCCAGGCAGCGTGCTGATAGTGTCCCGCGGCGTGCTGCCGCCGCTGCTGTACCGGAACATGCTGCCCGAGCTGCCCGCCGCCGCCTGCCCCGCGTGCCGCCACGTCAGTACCGACTATACTATAGTACGGTCGCGGAGCAGAAAGAATTCCGTACAATGACCCGTCTGTAGTTGTCACCGTACGAAATTATTTCTGCTCCGCGACCGAGTCATGTTTAGTCAACAGCACGTCAGGTTATACAAAACTGTCAAAATATCTGCTCTTGGAGCTCAGCGTGCCGTTGACTGTACACACGACCAGGCAGCGTGCTGATCTCGCGAGACCTCGAATCATTTCGAGATCAATCTCGAGGCATAAAATGTAACAACTGAAAGCCAGAATCGTAAAATCTTCCCCCTTATCATGACCACTGAACACGATATTAATAGCGATTTATCAATACTTAAATGTCAAAGACAATAAATTTTGATAGTAGAGTATAGTTAAATTACTATTATATCGTGTTTCGGTTTGAACATCTGATAAACATAGTATAGTTCACTTTCACGCATTTTACACGCGCGCATGTTACAGTTCTTTACTTTTCATTCCAGCTGTTTTACCTGGAAGACTACGAGATCCAGCTGGTAACAAAGGGTCATTGCCCCTTCTGCCGGCATTCCCCCGAGAAAGCAGACGACGAAGGTATGGACGACTCTATGGTGAACGGTTCGTCGACCTCTACGCCTGGAAGTCCTAACAACGGCGCCGGCGGCTCTTGGAATTGATAGACAGTCTGTTTTAAAGTTCATGGTACTATTGAGGTAGGATCATTTCACCAAATATTCAGCGAAAAGGAAGTACTTCCGCCAAGCTAGGTGTCTGTGCTCGACTGTTCGATGTTAGAATTTGTATACGCGAAGCGCTTAGGAAACTTCGACATCATGAGTAAGGTCTCGATAATTTTTTTCTCGATGTTACATTCGTCGTGCCATTTGGTCGTTTTAGTTCTTACAAATCATAAATGTTCTTTATAGTGTTTTTTTTTTATCGGGCGCTTACATTTCCAACGCTGGCAAAACTTTTTACGCTTATGAAAATAATTTACTATGGAGTTGTATATCTTAAAAGGGCCCATCTTTAAAGTCATTGATAGTATCTAGAAATATCTCTTTTTATACAAGAGGAACCCAGCCTAAAGCGCCATCTCCACGAGCGAGAGAATCGCGGCGATTATCGTCTTGCAACGTATTACTATATACTCTTCATGACTGCGTCTCCACACGGCGATGTTTTAGCGGCGATGCGACAATAGAAGAAGCGCTTACTCGAAGCGATTTTCTCGCCCGTGGAGACATCGCCTAAGGGTAAATCACAGCAAACACTTTTACCTTTTAAAACATTTTGTTATTTGCGAAGTAATTTTAACCGTTACGAATGATGATGTGGTTAGTTACCCCTACCTAAACCTTGACACCTAGAGTTTTAACTCTTGTAAAAAATTTTAAGGTAAAGTCTTATTTTTAACCGACTTCAAAAAAGGAGGAGGTCCTATGTTCCTCCGTTTATTAGTTTTTTTTTGTATGTCCACCGATTACTCTAAGTTGGCTAAACCGATTGAAATGATTTAACTTTATTACATAAGGTTTGTGCCCAAGTTTTCCCATTTTTTGAAATTTTTAAATCGATCCCGTAGTTTTCAGGAAATCCTGAAAATACTGTCGTTTTCGTTACCATTATATGAACTTATACGGATGATCGACCTTCATAACTAAACTTCTTTGTTTATGAACCAATTTAGATATTTCTTTTTTTGTTTCAAAGAGGATACTTTAAATTATTTCATTGGTTGATCATAGTTTTGTTTTGGTTTACTACCTCTTTACAATGGCCATTGTTAAATGTTTTGGTTATTATTTGACTAGACGCCGACGCCGTCTGGCCTGATGTGACATTTGTTTGTAATAATCCTGACGTTTTTATTTGTAAATATTGTAAAGAACCTAATTATAATATCTTGACAATTAATCCGTCCATAATGATCGAATTGTTTATCTGTGTTTAGAAATAACATTAACGTAATAAACACTTTAATTTCAACTGAAATATTTATATGTTTTATGAATTCCAAGAATAATACACAATTTAGGTTTGATGCAAATGTACAAAGAGAATTAATAACTACGCACAAATTAACGCTGACATTTTTATAAAACTTTTTATTTTAGGTTCATAGGATACCTTGAGAGCGCGTAATCTGCACACTAGCGCCGCCATTGGAAAAAATCATAGTGCTTAAATAAAAACGATCAGAGATTAATTGCTAAAAGTGGCTACTTTTAGCCAAAAAACTTCATTAAACCAAACGACAGTCTAGAAAATACTGTTTATAAAAAGTACCAATAAGCACCCGCGTTGTTGAATTATTGTTTAAACGATGTAATAAATTATTTGTATTCACTAAACTTATGTATTTTTAACTGTTCTTGCGACAAAATATTGTTATATCTCCTTGTAAGTATTAATCTTTAAGTTTCTCATTTAAGTGAATGTAAAATTCTTTTGAGAAAATAAAATATTTAACCACAAAGCTTCTTCGGAGTGCATTACAGAGAGATAATTCACAATTTCGTCTTTATCTAAGCACTTTGTTATTTTTTCCAAAGACGGCGCTAGTGTACAGAGTATGCTCTCTTAAGACCCTGTTATCTGAACTAACAAGTATGCGTACGTTAGAAGTACATACTTAAAAATAAGTTTGTACGTGTTCTTAAAAGTATCCCGTCCAATTTATAGATATTTGAATAAGTACACACGACAGCGCGTCAGGTTATACAGTTAAACTGCGAAAGCAGCTTTTATTACGTAGTGCATAAATGCGATATCAAGGTCAACATGTATAGTCTGGAGGTGCCATCGTGTGTACATAACTATTGAATAACGACCATGCATTTATAGTTTAATATTGATAGTGAATAAGGAATTGATCTCTTATTGCAATGTATTATTAATTGTGTACACAACTTAGAAGGTAATAATTTGTGATAAATACCACCGTCCATGTGAGTGAACAAATATAGAATTTAAATAAGTAACGTTTTTTTATTACATTGGGCCCGTTCCTCTTAATCTTAAAACTAAGTAAGTCTTTATTATTCTACCTAAGAACTTAGGAAGGCGACGCATTGATAAACTTTTTCCTGTCTCGCTCAAACTCGTAAATTACACTTACTATCGAATAACTAAGTGCCGTATTTGAGACTGACTGGACATTTAGGGTGTATTCTTGATCGTAGACTATTCTTTAAATAACAATAGAAACAAGAATTCTCACTTGTTCTACTGGGAAGATAAACAGTAGA
Source organism: Catoptria pinella (assembly GCA_963556745.1). Classification (NCBI taxonomy): domain Eukaryota; kingdom Metazoa; phylum Arthropoda; class Insecta; order Lepidoptera; family Crambidae; genus Catoptria; species Catoptria pinella. The sequence continues at coordinate 11,804,505 of OY750758.1, read as the reverse complement.
ACTAATGAGAAAGGTTTTTTCCTTTATTCGTAACGTCTTCTCAAGTCCTGCCACATAGAGTTGTATCTGTCATACATTTTATTTTCGTTGTCAATTGTTTTTTATGAAACAGCAGTTTTTTTCGCGATTTCAGAGTTGGTCCCATAGTAAAAAGTTGGGCAGTTTGATGGTTCGAAGAAAGAAAAGTAGACTAAGCATGACCTAACTTAATGTTTTCTGGGCAGGTCAATAGATGGTGCTAAGAGCGCAATAAAATTTTCTAACCTGCTTGTTTGTAATGTAACTACTTCGATCTCGGTTCGAAGGCTACTTTGTTCCGTTTACGGACGTAAGGGCGCTGTACTAATTTCCATACAAAATTATTCGATTCGAGTAAGAGCATGTAGTCTGCACGCTAGCGCTGCCATTGGAGATTTTTTGCGAAAAGTTGTAAAAAAATAAATGTTAGTAAAAAAAAACCATCGTACCACTAAGCTTCTTCGGAGTGCACAACAGAGAGATAATTCACAATTTCCTCTTTATTTAAGCACTATGGTTTTTTTTCCAATGGCGGCGCTAGTGTGCATACTACGCGCTCTTTTTCGATCGATGTTCGTGCTAAGGGTGTAATCCGTGCGCAATTAGATTGGGATGGGACCTTGTCAAAGTAAATAAAAAAATCAGTTAAGCAGTCAAGATCTGAATATATTTAAATAAAAAAAATTAAATAAGTAAAAAGTTACCTCTTTTTCCACTCATTATTAATTAATCACTAAAATAATTACATTATAAATCTCGCATTTAAAATAAAACTCGAACAGAAATCCACGCGCACAATTCTACACAACTAGCATTATTCGAGCATCTACGCGAGTTTGCCGACGCTACGGCTAGCCGAACGCGGACAGTGCGTGTCTCAGTTTCAAAAGGTAGCATCCCATTCACATCGCGCGCGAATTATACTTACATTACAGCACAGAATACATAATAGTTTACAGTCCAGAGTCTGGACTGGTAGTCTTTCTTTTCAAGACAAGAAGCATGGGAATAAAAAATTCAAAACCCTACATTTTCTTTCTCCCCCAGATTTAGATGTCAACTCATTTTTTATTTTTTTGTCACTACCTATATAGAGTACTTGACGAGTTATCAATAAAAATGCATTTAATTTAGTACACCTAAGTATTATTATTTTCTTAAAATCATACGAGAATATGTCATTGTTCTCTACAAGGTGTTACAAAAATACCCCTAATGCCGAATATGGTATATAGGGACCATCAAACTGAACAACTTTTACTATGGAACCAACTCTGAAATCTCGAAAAAAAATCAGCTGTTCCATACAAAAATTAAAATCGAAAATATCAAAATGTATGAAACAGCTGATTTTTTTTTCGCGATTTCAGAGTTGGTCCCATAGTAAAAGTTGTTCAGTTTGATGGTCCCTATATACCATATTCGGCATTAGGGGTACTTTTGTAACACCTTGTATAATGAATACCTATGGTTTAATTTCGCCCAATAACTCAACATAGGTACCTAGTCAACTTTAGTTAGGTATATATACTTACCTATGTTCATTTTGCTTTTCATTTTTCATAACAGTGTCAAGCGTCATGGAGAGTTAAACGAGTAAAGCAACATACGCAGACAATTATAGGCAACCAGTATCGATGCGGCAGGTGGCCTGTTCGATTATTCGTTTTTGGCGAATCAAAGGCGGGCAGGTGCGTGCGCGCAGGTGTCGCCGTGATCTCAGCCGATATCCGTGTATACAGCCAGGGCCTTATTTAATAAACGTGACAATTTGTCACCTGTCATGACAATTTTAAATCCATTGCGTCAACCAATTTGAAAATAGAAAAAGCTACTTATAGCTACACCGCAACGTTAACCAAATTGTCACGACAAATGACAAATTGACATATTATTAAATAAACAAACAGATCAACAGGTAAGTATTTTAGCATCTAAGTACTTTAATTACTACAAGTAACAGCAGCACTTTAATGTTTAGTTAGTAACGTAATAGGTAGGTAAGTGAAAAAGTAGTTTACGTCAATAATAGTGGTCAAGACTTTCAAATGTGAAAAACTACTTATAGAGGTAGGTACTACTCCCATCATGAGGTCTTTCTAAACTTTATTTAATAACTAACAAAACTTTATAACAAAAATTATAACATAACATTAGTAGCACCCTGTATAAAAGTAAGGACTCGTGCGCTACTTTGTAAATGTGCTCGGGATAAATGAAGCACGCCATGTGCGACTCCCTGCGGCAGACGCTCGCCACGCATGATCCTCGCTACAGAAGTAGCCAACTTTCATGAATACCTACATAAATAAACACAATATAAGTAGGATATTATTTCGTGTAATATTAGGTCTTTTGTCCCAAATTACCTATGCAAAGTGTGTACTATCTATGGTTACTAAATAACGGATAGGTAGGATTACCTATCCTACCTTTAGTCGCATAAAGTCTACTATGTCAAAATGTCCACTGTATCACGTTTTGATACAGTCTACATTTTGACATAGTGGACTTCCACACATCGTCCACACTCTCAGAATGGTAACTTTATCTACTTAGTACCTAATACACATGGTACAGTCATCGGCGCACTGAGCTTCCATGTCAGGGTAATCATATTCAATAAATTTTTCACTTAAATGCAAAGAGTTTAAGGTTCAAATGTTAAATTAGCACCGTTTGCTGATTATTTAATATAATAAAAGACAAGAAGGCATGCAGCTTATGACAGGCCCAACCAGCTCCACCAATTTTAAACACAATTAAGTACTTACTTAAGCCTCAAAAGTTAAAAAAAAACTCAGGTAGAAATTCACGGCTGGTGATGTTTAGGGTTCACAATGGCGATAAGAAGAGACCCAGTAGCGGTGGAATTTAAGAAAACATAATATTGTTTTGGAATCTTTGTTGAAACCTTTCTACTTTTAAAAATCTTCATTTTTTTTAAAAGGCCTCTTGATCTCAAGCAAGAAAATGTAATATAAGTATTTAAGATGTGCAAAGATTTTTTATACTTAATCTAAAAATTATGTACCTAAAAACATACATTTTCTGCATTCTGAAACTGGGTGCCTGATAGTGACCTGATAAACTGAAGGCACGGTAGTGCCCTTGACAAGTCGGTAAAACTTCTAGTTACCCAGTAACACAGCTGTCTCAGACCTAACTAGCGATTTTCTCCTTTATATCATACGGAACTCTCATAACAGAAGCAAAGTTTTTCTCTGCTTGGCAGCTGACTAAAATGTGTTTCCAAAAGGACCGGCGGCGGCGGCGGCGCACGCGCTGCTATCTGTCTAATCTTATTGCCTTCCAATTGTGGACAGCTGCCCCGAAATTTCGGGAGGCGTCATTCGACCACAAACGGCCTGTATATGGTATCTTTATCTGAACGGCGTTTTCGTTAACTTTCTAGACGTAGATACGTAATACCACTGTATGACTTGGTTGGAAAAGGTACCAATGGATATTACCTGCTTATTATTTGCATGATGTGACCTAGGTATATTTTGAATACGATAAAACGATAAACTTCTAAACTAACACTAGCACAGTTACAGTACAATGTAAAAAATTACTTACAATCCGTAGATTGTAAATGAACTCTGCTAAATAGCGCCCTACCTGAGTAATTTTAATGTAGAAAACATGCGTTAGCACTTTTTGCTTGCATCTATATTTATGTTGCAGTTTACCTAATTGCAGTCTAGTTGTTGCCAACTGGCACCACAGATGTTCCGTGTTTTAAATCTCGTTTGAACCTTTGTCATTTTGCACCGGCGGCGGCGGCGCACGGCGCGGCGTGCGGCGGCGCAGGCGCAGGCGTGGTTTTTCTTTATGAATGTGATGAAAATATAGTATGTGATCATTTCATTTTTGTAGAATATTTTAAGTTGTGAATATGTTGCTATATTTGCTTTGAATAGAACTAAGTAATAAGTTTGTTGTAGAAAAGATAACTAAAAATTATCCTTTTAAACATTTGGATGTTCAATTGAAATGTATAGAATAATCAATAAGACCTTAAAGTTATTAACCATTTATAACCTCGGTATAGGCATATAGAAAAGGATATTTTTATGTATTTTAGATAGGTAACTATTTTGTAACTTTATCCTACACCCATGCTTTTAATCCTCTATAAGAGTTTTTAAAACAGTTAGCTGGCAATAGCCAACATTTTAAACAACCAGTGTCATAGTTACCATTATATCATCCAAACGAGTGTTGTAGGCAATCTACTAAATAGACTAATACCATCCTAGGCATAATGCTAATAAATATGACATTTAGGCAAAACGCGACATACTCCCCATTCCTATATTCGAGAAACGACTCATACCGCCTCCGGTTCATTTATACCTAATGTCGTAACGCCCTCTTTCCACTTTTGTCTAATTCTTAATTTGCCTTAAACCCAAAATGTCTGAAATCCATAATGTCAGAAATTGCTAATTCCTGATTTGCTCGTTTTAGAATATAGGAACCGGCCTTTAGTCCGGAATGACAGAAATTGCTAATTCCTGATTATTTTGCTCGTTTTAGAATATAGGAACCAGTCAAGGGAATAGATAACCTCCTCCTTTTTAATTTTGAAGTCGGTTAAAATACCTATCCAATAAGTCGTTGTATCATTCGATCAATTTCAAGGCAAACACAACTGGCTGTTCAGAGAAGCTGTGACCGGTTTTATCATTAAGTATTCCTCCATAGTTAAACATACTGTACGAATGTAAAACAATTTGCATCGATGGATCAATATTTATTTTTGTAACTAAAGTTATACTTAGTACGTATATTCATAATATTACTTATTTGAACTATTTTCTATTAAAATAATCTTTATATATAAAATTATGATCATGAATAATTTAAATTTGAACGCACTGCACGCAAAAATCCCCCTATTTCACAGTGCCGTCACGTCTGTCTTTTGTAAATTGTAAGTCACAAAACAACCTTCTTTTTTGTCAAATTTTGGATAAAATGTGAAAATCATTACATTTCTTCCATTCTGCCACGATGTGGTTTGCACCCCACAGCCCATTACGTAAAGTCTTTATAAAATATGTGGATTAAATCCGAAAAATGTGCTGCATTTAAACTGCACTGTGGTTTTATAAGTGATTATTTACATGAGCTGGCATGCACCTGGCAGAACTTAAACATCTGCTTTAGGATTTGAGATGCTGCGATGGACACATTTAGTTTTGCTTTTTATGTACAGGGATCTAATTTTTACTCAAGAGAAAAATTCATAAAAAAGCTCGGATTTCTATTTTATTACGATGTTAACACAGTTTGTGCATTCTCAATGTTTCACGATCGAAAAAGTTCTATCGAACGAACTTTTTCGATAGAATAGAAATTAATAATTTTGGCGCGCGGTAGTTAGAATATTGAAGTTTTCTTATACGGGATGGAGACGACAATTGAAATTGAAATTGAAATTGAAAAAATCTGTATTCAAATAAGCTCACCTAATAAACATTTTTAAATCGTCAATTCTTTTATCCTACCACCCATTATGACGTCTTTTAGCTGACAAGAAAAATGGGCGCAAAAAACTTATCAGCTTTATTAGAAGGAACGATATTTACAAATGTGTATATCGTTTCCAGACATTACATTCATACATGTTACAATTAACATAGATTCGTAAATAAATAACATTATTTAATTAGCTCATTTCTACTGAATCAATTTACAGGTTTCAAGCTTAATTCAAAATTTAAGGTTCAGTCTAGGCTGTTACAAAAAATATAATAATATATCAATTCATACAATTCAATAAACGTGACAGGTAGGCAGAAGCAGACCCATTCCCACTGGCAGCACTACGACACATACGACAATAAATGAAAACATTTATGACAAATAATTCCTAGGAACGAATTTTTTTTTTTCAAACAAACTAAATAGCCCTAAAATTAATTGAATGAAAAGCGTAACTGAAAAATATTTTCTGTGACTAAGCTTTTGGATATTTTTAATTGTTTTTTTTGAGACTGCATGGGAGCGTTCTTAGTTATACGACATTTAATTTATTGTCGCTTTGTCGTCTCCAGGTTGTATAGTAGGGGAGACAGGGGCTAAACCTAACAAATTTTAGTTAGAAACTCATATCTCTGAAACTAATAATTACATAAAAGTGGTTATTGGTTCATATTTTAGAAAATTTATCTGGCTATAGCTAGGTATAAAAAAACAAAGGATATGTTTATATGATAATCAATAAAAGTATTTTTTTTTTAAAAAGTCCGCTGTTAATTTTAGCCCCGGTTTTGGGGTTAGAATTAACAGAACTGGGGCAGGTTTTAACAGAAGGGGTATGTATTAACATGATTGAATGTGTTTAGTTTTTCGGTGAAATTAAAGTAAAACAATTAAAGTGAAATCAAAGAAAAACATTGTATTAGGCATATTTATTAATTCATATTTTAAATAAGTCGAAAAACTGCTTTACTGCTAGTACAACAAGTCTTTTTAATTAGCAATAATAATCTTATGACAACAACTATTTCAGTCACATTTTAGATCACTTTTTCATAAATAAACCTACTTAAAAATACACAAAAATAGAGAATAGACTTTTCTAATACTAAATATGGCACTTAAATCACAGCTCAGTATTCATTTAGAATCATAAAGTAACATGTAATGATTAATTGTTAAAATAAATCCTCTTCATAGTCATCGTCAGAGTTGCAGTTTGTGCAAACAAAAAAAAGAGTGTCCCCTTTCACGCAACTGACATGAGCCCATTTCTTGCATGTTGTGCATTGTATCCAGTCACCACCGGTGGAATCTTCAGCAAACGACTAACCACATGTTAAACAAAACCACTCATCATCTTCGGTTTCGCTACCTTCTATAAATATATTTTTCTTTACTCTGTCTGTTTCGTGCTTAGATTTTTTTCCTTTACCTTTTCTCTTGTCAACTTTTTTCGTTGCACTTTTAGTATCTGTCTTAGTGTTTGTTAGATTTCTTCTTGGCTGTCTTCGTGTTGGGATTGTTGGTTTTATTCTTGTTATTAAATTTCCTTTGTTTTGACTGTCTTAGCTTTAGTTCTTTTTCCAGGTTATTTTTTTTTTAGGTGTATCAGTGAGAATGGTAGTTTTACGTGTTACAAGGGAACCCTAAAAACAGACCAAGTATTTCGCCGACTAAATTATAAAATCGAGGAACTTGCTCGTCTGCTTTGTGGGGCAAGTATTAACAAGTTAATTGTTACCCCGTCCGTTTGTTAATTTTAACCCCGAGTCATATTTTTTTATATTTGTCTATTTATTAAAAAAAGTATTCATTTTACAGTAAAACAAACAGGCTGTTATTGTTGTTAAATAAACAATCGATAAAATAAAAAATAATAACTTAGTTTTACGACTCTAACTAATAAATAAATCAAAAAATAACAAGCGTAAAAAAGTTCGTTTACCTGTCAAAATTGAGCACGGTGACGTGACCTTTCCGTGCGGCGCGTGAGCGCAGGATGGTTGACACAGGTCGATTCGCTACTATTCAAATGGTTTAAGTACCTATTTTGAGCACCGAAAGGTTTATACTTTGGCTGCAATTCGCTTGTTAATTGTTACCCCTGTTAGTTGTAGCCCCTATCTCCCCTACGCTCAATGTTTTTATGCCTGGTTGTTTACCAGCAAAAGTAAGTTAGTATTGAAATAGCAGAAACTGATTTTGACTTCCATAGATGCGTTACGTCAGTGATTACAATCAGTCATCAGCCATCAGGGAGACGCCGAGCCGCTGGGAATAATAAGGCACGTTTCTTGTGTGTTCTGTCTGTGTCTGCACAATAAGGTAGACCTTAGAATGTTATGGTTTTTTTTCAACCAAATAATATTTTTTTATGCCTGTGCTCAACACTCACACAACAAGTTTACTTAGGTATTATTAAAGCTAGGCGATGTTATCTTTTTTTGATAGCGTTTTTCTCAATAAATTGTAATAGGTATTTATAAATAATTAAATAATAAATAACAATTGTAAACTAAAAAAACAATGATTATGGTAAATGGTAATGACAGGTAGTGATATTTTATTATTTAAATAAAAAAATACGAATAAAATCGTGTTGTTTACTGTCATCTCATTGAGATTTACAAGTTCTTTAGTTTAGTCTGATAACGAAATGCAAAACCAAAACACCTACATACCTACCTACCTAAGTAAAAGAAAAATAAAATAACCATACACCACTATTTTTCTGAAATTCTAATCTTACCTACCTAAAACAACTTGTTTGTTACATCATTGCTGCTATCTCTACCGAGGCTTGACGTCACACCAATCCTAAACTTAGAATATCTAGGCCATAATCTAGGCTAACTATTTGAGAACGTCATTCACAGAAACAATCGGGGCAACAACGTGCTTAATTAATATTAGCTTGAGGATATTAGGTGCCAAGCACACTCACTGGCTTTATGTTTAGGTGCTTCGATTAAAAAGATTCATTCTGGCACAGAAGACAGTTTTTTTTATTTTAAAAAAATTATCGTAAATAACAAGATTTCCAAACGTGTTTTTTGCCAGAAAATGGACTGGATGGCATAAGAAAAAATATTCTTCTGCTACTGGACTACGTAAAAGAGTGATAATAGGTTTTACACTGTGGTCTCTCTCTCTCTCTCTTCTCTCTGGTAGGATACGGACAAGGAAATTGGATAGTGTAATCCAAGGTACGATACTCGATTGGAGGATAGGGTATTTATTCACAAAAAAACAAGGATAACAGAAGAAAGTCACGTAATAGTTTGCAATAGTGGAGCTGGCTTTTTGTTTGTGCTTTCATCACTCTATGGTGAAGGTGGCCGTGCAAAACTCATCGCCGGAATGCAAGCACACAATGAAACCTCCACAACACTGAAAACAACCTACCCACGAGCGCTGAAACTAAAAATGGACAAACTATATTCCATATAAGACGACTTTTCGAAAGTATAAGTTGTATAATCGTAAGTAACATTCATAATGTTACTTACGATGATACATTGTCATTAATGACTAATGAGTCATTGTCATTGTAAGATACATTCCTTTTTTAAAGTCTGTGGCAATCTTAATTATTGATTTACCTATTGCGTACAGTCCTTCCTTTAAGTTTTGTTTCATATTTGAAATGATTAAAACCTAGCTAACTATTGCTCAAAAGAAGGCAGAGGCAAGCAGAGGTGTGCGGGTGTGCAATGTTTACGTGTAATGTATAAGCAGTTAACAATAAAACTACGTGCCGTAACCTTGTCAATTACATACAACCCATCAAAGTCTATGATTTACATAAGTTTGCGACATGTGATTTAATCGTCTATTGCTCGTAAGTATTTAAGCTTTAATTAAGCGTATATAGCGTTCAAATGTAGGTATAGAATGTTGGCCATTTGAGTGGGGGGCTGGTGTAACAAACCAACTTGCGCAGGCGCAGTACACATGTCGCGTGTATTATAAAATAAATAAGCCTTTACATGGCTTCCTATCGGGTTTCTCAGCTTCACGAAATTAGTGTAGTTAAATGACAGCTTTGGGAACATATGTGGGCTCTTTTATTGTTTACAAAATAAGTATTATAATTTACGAGTACCATTTCCAAAATTGATCAAAGTTGTGTGACATCTCCTAATCAACGACAGAACTTAATAATTACCAGACAGATTCACATTTTAGAGCAAAAAGAGAAGCTCGATGGCACAGAGGGTCGTCTATAGCTATGTGATTGCTGTGGTTAAGCAACTTTTGCTATGATTGTTTGGAATGGGTGACCTATAATTTATTATCTTGAGCAGATCTTCCGTCTTCCGTGCTTCGGAAGCACGTCTGCACAGTCCCCAACCCGATTTGGGCCCACTTTGTATCTAGGGATAACCTAAGATACGCCAATGTCCCGAAGTTGTCAAAAAGTTGGTAATTCTACCAACTGTGCGACCGCCGCTACTTGGGCGCTCGAAAGCCTAAGTTAGACAAACTTCGCAATACACACTAGTAAAATCTTACAATCTTCTAGACTAGAAGAATTATCGACACTAGTCCAAAAAAGACCGTATATCTTTTCTTAATAACGCTCCTCTTGTGAACAACTTTTATGAGTAACTCATCCTCTTCAAACACCCACTGCGTGGATTGCTTTGAGATAAGATCGTTTACTATGAATCCAAAACTTTTCCTATTATTAGGATGTAGATACATTAGTGTGAAGTTCTTCCTTTTTAAAATTTTCCAACATTAATCTACACCAATTAACGCAACGGGATTTTTGAGTTAACGAGGTACCCGTCTAGAGGCAACCTTCCATATTTTAAGATATTCATGCAAGATAGTGGAAACTGCCCGTGATTCAATCTTCAGTTCAGCACAAATATCTCGATTTATAATTTGCCTATATTCCTTCAAAAGTCACGTTACCTTGATGAAGTTTTTATGAGTTACGCAGTCCATGTCGTCCGGGTTTGAAACATTGTTAAAGTTCTTTCAATAACGTTAAAATTTAAAAACTTTCTAACGTTGGAGAAGACTTACAAAAAGACTTACATTGTGTAAATTTTCGTAAGATTCCTTAAAGGTTAGCTATTGTTTTAGCTTGGCAAATCAGCGCACTAAAAGCTTTTTGTAAAAAATATTTGGAAATACCACGCAAAGTTGGGTAAGTGATTTTCACCAAGGATATTTTTATTTAAATAATCTGAAAATTAAAAAGAAAAAAAAAATTACTTAGAATTTTTTTTTGGAATAACCTAGGTATTATTGATGATCCTATCCTATCCTTTCCTATCCTATCCTATTTATGAAATTTTAATTCTGCCCGTAGCCCGTGTAGTAGCATCGACATTTTTTCTTTGAAAATATCGTACTAATAAAATAGAATTGTATTAATAGAATTGAATTGAATAAAGTACTTAATCGTAAAAAATCAATGAAGAAAAAAGGTGGCATCGAATTTTAAAACGACAATTATACAGAGTTGAAAAAATTGCATGAAAAATTATTTCAAGTAGGTAACTAAAAATTCTTGATTACACTTTGATACTGCTAACTGAAATGAAAAAATAATGCACTCGCTTTGTAGGGCAATGGTAATTGGTAAATAGGGAGTGACACTGAAGCTAGAAAATGATTGTGTTGCAATGAATAGACCGCCGCTAGATCCGCTGCAACTTCACTCGAGAAGTATGGCAAAGAGAAAATTTTATAGATTAAAAGACGTCGTATTGTACCGCAAGCGCTGTACCCTTAGCACGAACAGCTATCGAAAAAAATAAAGCGCGTAAAAACATTCGAAACAAAATTTTACGGAACTTGTGATGTCACAAGTCTCCTTTCATACATAATTTTATATAATTTTTTGAGATATTGTAAAACTATTTTCATATATTACAATTAAACGCTTGGGCTTGAAATATTTGTATCTCACTTCCTTGTTCACGCATACTGAAAATAGCAATTGAAGACGGCCTTTGTGTTGTAACAGTTACATTATAAGATTATCAGCTTATCTACGGGGTTCAGGCGTATCGGTACGGTTATAATCTTTGATGGTTATAGGGTTATAGGTTATTGATTCAATTTAACAGAGATAGCTGTACCTTGGAAGTTGAACATAATTCCATAACGTAGAGGCAACGATACGTGTACAGCAAGTTAATAAGATTGTAATCTATTATTCACCTTATTTGTCAAGGTACAGTCAACAGCACCTTGGATTCTTCTTCTTTAATTTAAGGGGGCGTACAATGCTGGAACAAATTCATAGTAAAAATTATCGATAAATTATTTACAACATTATTGATTTTAATTTATAACTAAGAAAATATGTTTAGGAAAACTGACAATCACAAAACTAGAGAGCTATAGCTGAGGTTTTTTAAATTATCGTTTTATGATTATAGGGTTACTTATAGGTTTAAAAACCTCAAACTAGCGTAGGTAACCCTTATTGCAGGAATTAATGATTAATTAAAAAATAAATCAGAGAGATTGCTGCGCTTACCCTATGATGCAACCTCGTGTACCCCTGGGGGTACACGTACCACTAATTGGAAAATTGTTCAAACACAATAACCGGGTAGGTATATATAAAATCAACGATCCAGTAGTCCAAAAAAACGTTTTTCTGGCGACTCGACAGTTAAAGCTATGCAATAATCAACCTTATTGTTAATAGTGGCAGAGTAGATTTTGGGAACTGCCTGTCCTTAACGCATACGCTTGTAAGTATGACAATACATTTCACAGTTATATTTCATCAATGTCTGCCTTGTTTGTACTACACACGAAACTGCAACAGGCAGTCGATAAAAGTTAGTTACGAACTTTTCACTGTAGTTAAGGCTTGCGAAATTTGTGAAGCCAAGTTACGTTATATAACAAACGCTGCAAAACAATCAGTATGGTTGTGTACGTAAGAAATAGCTATTATAAAGAATTGAGCCTTTTATTAGACCTCGCTAATCCACGAGTTTCTTTATTAAGCGCGAGTCTTATTAAAGCACTAAAGGACTCGACTCGAAACACCCGAGTCCCAAAGTTTGACGACCTCCAACCTCCAAGCTTAAAAAGTCTTCCGAGATATAGATTAAGAATCGAGTCGTTTTGAGGAATCGCGAGTTCTAAGTATTTAGGTTAGTCAAAATGATTTAGATATAAATTTTTAATTGCACAAAATAAAAAAAGTACCAAACACTACTCAGTTTCTGTTTGAGAATTCAGTTCTTTCTAAAACTCGAGCGAGTCACTTTCAAGACTCTAAAAGACTCGGGTATTTTCTAATAAAGACTTGGACGCGAGACTCGAGAGGCTCTTGAGCTCATCTAGTCAAGTCTATTGAATTAAAACTCAAGGACTCGTGTTCTTTACAACACTGCGCACTGGCTCAATATGATGTTGGGAAAACAATTTCTGAGGCACACAAACACTAGAAGCTCTCTAGATAGGGTTGCCAGATTTGCTGGCGTCAATTCCGGGACAAAACTGAGCTGTGCTAGAGGCAACTAGCACGGTAATTACGTGTTTTGTAGTTTTGAAGTCCATGATGCGCATAAAAAAAGCGCTTGAGATGAGAGAAGATGCGCTTAACCAATTCATTAGGTTAGGTTAGAACTGCGACCAAAAACGTGTGAGCCGAGCGAGTGGAGCAAGCGTGTCGCGGCTGCGGCCGGCGGAGCGCCAGAAACAACGTTATTTTACGTAAAGTTTAAAATTAATAATATTTCATACATTAGCTGAACGTTTAAAACATAAAAACTAAACTTATAACAACAATAAGCGCCTCTTTAAGGTTTATTAATCAATTTTTTGTGGAAAAAACTAGTATTAGGAAATACCGGGACTAAAGTCTAATTTTTGGATCCGGGATCACACGCAAAATTACGGAATTTTCTCGGATTTCCCGGCTATCTGGCAACCCTATCTGTAGTAGCTCTATAATGATATCTGGTTCCGTGCTTTGCTGCAGTAGCAATTACGTTTGATTTGTAGGTAGAGCTGTTAAGTTGCTAAAATTGTTACATAAATATTTATATCCCGCTCAAAAGAAATTAGGAGCCACTAATGGTCTTCCATACAAACGAGGTAATAATAAAATAAATGTTTTTTTGTATGAAACTCCAATTTGTTTCTATTCTAACTGAGACACGGCGAATAAGATAAATTATACAGTAAATTCAACACTTAAGTCCGAAAATTGACTATAACAGCTTTCGAACAATTTCAAATTCAAATTAAATCAGATTAAATTTATTTTCTCAATTTTGGCACCCCCGCAGTGATTGACATATTGACATTTAAATGCAGATATTAAGAATTGCCATGGTACTCTAGCAATTTTTAATACTTACTTACTTACTTTATAATCTTATCTGGATTACCACACTTTCAAAAATTTTTTAGTAGACTTGAGTTATTTTAATCCAACATGAAAAATAACAAAGCAACGAAAAATTGGTACATTTTATACCAATGTATTACTTCATTTTAATTGGGTTCATACAAATAATACAGAAACACAATACAAAAGCCAACTATTTATTTAAAAAATTCCAAAAACTAAAAAATTCTATACACATAAATGATCAGAAATAAAAACTCAATGAGAATCAGTTTTAACTCGTTTTTGTAACATAAATGGAAATTACAACGTGTTTCTTAATAAAAAATAAAAAAGATTCTTAGGAAACAATATTAAAATGTAGTCTGCATAAAACCCTTTCAAATGTGCACAAGGCAGCACGTCAGGTTATACAGTTAAACTGCTAAAACAGCTTTTATTACGTAGGGCATAAAGGCGGTCTCAAGGTCAACATGTATAGTCTGAGGTGCCGCCGTGTGTACATAGAAATGACAATACCTACATTTTGATGGATTTTGAATGGATTTTATTATAAAAATATCTAGCTTAGGAACATAAAATTCAATCAGTCTTCAATTCATTGTACCTACGTACACATAATAATATCATAGAATAGATATTATATACAATATTATTATTTGACGACCTCCGTGGTCGAGTGACTTTGTACACCAGTTTTCAAGGTGTCTCCATCTCTGAGGTCCCGGGTTCGACCCCCGGTTGGGTCAATTTAGAAAAACGAACTTTTCTATATTGGCTCAGGTCTGGGTGTCTGTGATACCACCATTGTCTCTGATTTTCATAAAACAAGTGCTTTAGCTACTTACTTTGGATACGGAGCAATGTATGTGATGTTGTCAAATATTTATTTATTTATTATCAGCAGTCATTACAGGATGGCACTTCTAATGGCATAAAACGTTTTTCTTCATCTGAGGTGTCACTGAAAAAACGGATCCCTGTGGGGAGGTGGATGTGGGGTTGTGGATTAGTGAGTATCTGGTGATTATATTCTAATCATCTAATTTAGATGTATCATCATCATGATATCATGATGATTTAGATCATCGATTGAGCTAACTCAACCGTATCACAATCTATGAAAAAATCGTAAAAATTAAGCCAAAACTTCAGGAAAGTATTCTGTTTTTATTTATTTAGCTATTGTGTTTCCGATCACAGAACAAAATTAACCATATGTTTCTAACAGCACTTAATAACGTCACCCAATCTCATTCTCAAAAATAAGTGCCAATCACTAGTAAGCTTGTTCCAATGACTGTACTAGAAGAGTCAATGACTTATACTTTTCGATGTTTTTAGAAGATTTGTGTTTCTCTGTCATACTATGTGATTTTATTGAAATAAATATACCTTCAAGAATTTATTTAAAGTCGTAAATTACGCCTAAATATGTTACAGATAATATTAAATAACAAATTAAGGAAAGATTTTGCTAAGGGTGTCAATAATTGTATAGTTATTCTATATTTGAAGTTTAATAATACTCGGCAGTATCGGCACTCATGTTTCAAACAAAGGTTTTCGTTTACAAAATTAATTTGACGTAGGTTAGTACAAAACGAATTTATAAACTTTCCTCTATTTTTACATACACATTTTAGGTAAAGAATGTTGTTACATAGTAGGTACTTGCCGAATTATGTTTAAGCATACATTTTGCATACTGCATACTTCGTTTTGGTAAAAAATATAGTAAGTAGTGCCTGTAAGTATATTTAAGTATGAAAATAAAGCAAGTCGAAAATCAATAGTTTGATGAAATAAAACAAACTAAACGAAAATCCAAAGTTTTTGTTTTTTTGGATTTCAACGTAAATTCATATTGGTCACAGCACTGGTCTTCGTAGCGCCAACAGCGTGTGTAAATATTAGGTGGTGTTAGTAAAAAATAATATTACAGTTTAAATAAATTTCAGAAACGACAACCTTTTGTACTTCAGCATCACGAAATCCCGTAATCTTAGGTTGCGAAATGTGACCGAAAACATTTTTTAATTACGCACTCAGATTTAAAAAATCTTGAGAAAACAGTAAATATGCGAGCGAGAGAGTGATATATCGTATACGGCCTCCTTAACACTGCTCTGAAAAATATTATGATTTAATTGTAAAATCGGGACGACTAGCTTAAAATATCTTTTTTGATACGCTATATTGCCTGTTGTTGCTGCCAGCCCTACGTGAGACGTATTGCCACTGTGCATCTTTTACTCAACACGTTTTTACCCGACTGCAAGGAAAGGGTTATATTTTTATCAGGTCCCTTTCTTTTTCTTTGCTTATCTGGATGCGTACCTATTTCCTTGAAGTACGCTTTATAAAAACACCTATATAAAAATACCTAATAAAAAAGAACGCTATCCAAAGTGACTGATAGATAACTAAACACTATTAAAAACATTTTCTAGTGATTTTTTTTTATAAAGAAACAATAAACCTAATTTGATATAAATAAACATACAAATAAAGAACAATAAACCGCGCGCTAGGCGGTAGGGATCCAGTATCGCGAAATATTATTATGATACCTATTCATGGTATCGTGACATAATGATATTACGTCAAATTATGATAAAAAGCGAAGCCAATAATACCTATAGTCCTAAATCTTAAAAAAAACACGTATGCAGCCTTACATGGATACCTACTGGAGGTGCGGGCCCTGACAACTGTTGAGCACATCTGCGCGGCACTACAACCCTATATTTAAGGTCCCCTGGAAATCCCTCCTTCATTCCTGTCCAAACCTTCGAGCGAGGTGCACCGCAGTTGGGTCACTTCCCCGCGCGATCGGAATTCTCGGATCTAAAAAAAATGAAGTGTCACAAAAGTGTGCTTATGACTTTAGCAATGACTTTATTTATCGTTTTAAATGTGGCAGCAGCGGAATTGAAAATCAAGGCAGAAATGCAGGCGATGGCTGAGCAGATAGAGATACTGAAAACTTTGCATGTAACCGACGTTGCGCGCTTGAAAAAAGAAGTTGAGGAACTAAAGTGAGTTTATTAATTTACTCTTGATAAAGATTGGGCTGCTGTACTTAAATGTAATAGGTACTCATAATTACACTTTTACCATACATACATTTAATTGTAATTATTTTTCGTTTTGTTGAAGTCGTTTATGAATTTGTTCAATCTATTTCTGACGCGGATTTTTAAAATTCATTTTATAAACATGCTTTTAAGTTCTTTTAAAATTTTGTAATTTCTTACCGCTCATGTTTAAAGTTCCCGTTGATATTTTTTTAACTGCTGTGCGTTTTTTTTATAAATTACTTACCTACTTTTAGTTTATTACTTAAATTCGATGTTCAATTTTTATTATTTAATATCGTAAACCATAAGTTGTCGCAGCGAATGACTGTTTCACAGCGAATTCTTATTATCCAGCTTTACGTGCTTGTATGACAACTTTTTATGGTTCAATAAAGGATTTTTTGTACCTACTCAAAATTAATCGAGATTCGTGGGAAAAAATGTTTTTACAACTCTTTTATTCCTCGCTCGAGACCTATAAAATTACCGCTTGACAGAGATTTCTGTTTCTCTTGCCTTTTGCTAGTGCCTACAGGTCGCATTTTTCAACCGATTTTCGTGAAATTTTGTGAGCACTTTCTATTTATAAAGATTTTATTTGTTATAACAGTTTTTCGAAATTTCAAAAAAAGGCTGATATAGTATAGGGAATATAATTTTTCAGCCTTTTAGAAATTAAATGAAATCACAAAAATGTGAGGTCTATGTACAGCTCTACAGCTACTAGTTATATTATTTGAGATATTTTATATGACAAGAGGAGCACTTTCGATTCGCTTAAGTGGAATATATACTTCGATCATCTTTACGATCGATAGTGGAATACAATAACTATCGTGTCATCACAGAATATTATATTAGTACGGGTCATGTCCAAGAACTTTAAAATCATATTATAGTCTTCAAAAATTCTTGGTCATGTCACATCACATCAAGACAATTTGACCTAGACTAAAATCCCTCTTTGGCAATTACTTCACTTTCATAACTAAAAGAAAATGCAAAATATTTAAGAGTTTAAAATTATTTAAGTACTATTTTCTAATAGCAATAGCTATAGCGTATTCTAAGCTGGCTTGGAGGCAACCAAATAATAAAATAATGGTTGAGATTTTCAAAAGAAAGTACTTAAATAAAATGCCTTTATTAGTTGTTACCGTGTTAGAGTATACTCGTATATGACTATAATAAAAAGACCCGACTTTTAAACACAACAAAGCAGTATAAACCTCTTTGTATAGCTGATACTGTGAGATTGTTTTATTTTAATAAAATGGCGGAATAAAAAGGATGATAAGTGATAAACGCCGTCACATATTCGTCGTATATCAACGTGCGACGTTGCCACCTGTGCGAAACAATTTCGTATTTCAGGGTTTCTTATTGCCACAAACCAGTTCTACCCGTACCCATCTATCGAGAAAAAAACGCGCGAAAAAAATCTATAGAGTAATTTTGTATAGAAAATTTGTACAGCGCCAAGCAAAATAAAATTTTCCACAGATAAAACTTACTCTATCGAGTACTTTTACGCGCGTTTTTTTTTTCAATAGATTTTTTGTTACGGTTACTGATGCATTTAAATTACATTTTCACCTCTCCAGCACGAAAAATACGTTTTTGGCGCGTAAAAACTAAAAAAGCACGAGGCAAAGTGTTTTTTTTTTTAATTTCTAACACCACCTTTTGAAATAATAAAGATAAAAGAAATATAGAGACAAGGCTGACACTTGTGAAATTGATATGTGAGAAAAGGATAGATACAATACTTTATGTTGTCGGACATGGTTAAAAAGTATAAAAAATAAAATACGTGGAAATTATAATACCAAGGAGTTTTAAACAAGGATTGTTAGAAACGACTTATTTATATTATGGTTAGAAAATAAGGTTAATAATTCGAAATAAAGAGCATGGACGAATACGTGTAAACGTGTGAAATAAATATAATAGTACATTATGATATAAGTGCGGTAAGTTGAAAATTACAGCCGAAGCGATATTGCTAGCCCGAGCCGCAGGCGAGGGCTACAAGAAAGCAGATGCTGTGATTATCAAAGCGCACGTATGTCATACGACGTTTTATAACATATTTGCGAGGAAAAGAATAAAACTCGGACTTTCTGAAAGGAATAAATTTTTTATCACTTGTTAAAGCACTTATAAAAATATGAACAATTTGTAAAATTGATTATTTCGTTGTCAGTTGGGAGTGCCACATGGCCACTTAAGAGTCTTTTTAGAAATGCCAGCAAGTTGGAGTATGACTTGATATCAATACCATGTTTTGTTTTCACAGTGCTTTTTAGCATTGAATTGAAGAAGCACCACAATCACCTTGACTGATATATTTTTCGGACAAGAGGTTTAGAGTAGGTAGCCTTTTTCGCTGCCTCTGAGACTTCTGGCGGTATCGAATTATTAAATTCATCAGTACTTGACGACATTTTCAAATAAAAACAATACAGCGAAAATTTTTACTTGTTCACAAATTAGCGATGCGCGCGCATCAGCGCTTTTTTTAAGGCAAAGGCATAAAAAACAGCCAGTATTACTAATAAAGAAAAATAATATTTTTGTGTTTTTGTTACAGATAAGTAGTTGTAATTTATTCGCAAAATTTATAAAATTAATGAATTAAGTGTTTATTTATTATATTTATCTCCCAAGTTAATTTTATTCATAAAATGCTCACCTCTTTTCTGACATAAAAACTCTTTGCTAAGATTTAAAAAGTACCGTATGTTTTAGACGGAGCATCTTGATAAACCGTGCGTTTTACATTACCATAACGCACAAGTACGTAATGAGATACGATACGATATTGCAATTGGTGTAATAAGAGACCCTTTACGAGCAAATATGTTATAAAATAATGAAATATAACAACAAATTAGTGTTACATAATTGTAAATAAATAAATGAGATGGGAAATTAATAAATAAGAGGAAAACACAATGTAATGTAAAACAAAACGACGGGAATCTATTTTACTCTTTACTCTATGAATATATAGGTTTGCATAGGTTTGATCGAACTATTTTTGTGATAATATTACAAAAATAGTGCGTACAGCAATGAAGATAGTTGTCTAACTCCAAAAGAGTTGAGAGATCAAGTTTATGCAGAATTCAGCTTTTTACCAGGATACCCGTCACGTGAAAATAACTATTCTTACCTTACTCGTGGTAGTGACGAAAAGTTGTATGTTTAACACGAGACCACATTTTTGTTCTGCCTCGTGCTTTTAAATCACTCACTGTGCTCAGTACCTAGTCTATATTGGAATTAAATTATTGGATTAGAATTGGAAAATATTTTAACGGAAATGGCCTCTTCTGCTAGATTCGAACTAATATTTCTTAAATTAAACACTTTTGTGTTCTCTGTGCTTGACTACACGGTTTCCTTCTTAAGCACCACTTTCATTTTTCGAGATCCAACATTGTAATGTTTCTTAAAAAGTCTTGAGTATTTTAAATTGAAGAATATGAGTTGTTCCTACAAGATATTATATAATTATCCGACAAGTGTTTAGTCTGCTTAGTCCGCTAGTGCAATGTCCATAAGCAATAAAATGTGTAACCACACTACAAGCTTTGCGAAGTTATGGCATGAGACTGCTGAAAATACGTTATCACTAAAATAAAATAATTGTTTTGAGATGTGCAAACAAAAAGGTATCAAGCATGTGTTAATCCCATTTCAAACGAAATACGAGTTGGTATGTCTAATAAAAAAAATTCGTTTTTCCAAAGACGAAATCTAAAAAATGAAAGCATTATTATGTAAATGTTAGTTTTAGGAAACAAAAACCTTAAATTACTTTGTTCCGTATAGAGAAAAAAACATATAGATTTTTTTTTTAAACGAAGATAAGCTATGATGCTTTTAAAAAGCACACATCCCCTACTTCAATAGTTACCGTTATTTTCTATATCCTCAGAAGCTTACTCATGATCTTTTATTTACATTTCTTCGTGTTACTATAACACAGTTACACGAGTGATATATTTTGCGGATTCAGCTCTCGAGAGGTCCCTAGAGGTCATTTAGTCCGAAAATCCGCTACTCCACAGCATAAAAAATAAAAAAATAAACTCGTAAACATTCAAGTATAAATCTCGTTCGAGAAACAAGAGCCTCTCTCATAGCCGGGGCATCAGATCGACGCGATTATTTCACCCCAAGGGAATTTACAAAAGACGTCAACACTTTTATTTCTTTTGTAAGACTTGTAAAACCTCTTTTCCGGCTCTCCCCTTGTGATTGTCACGTTTTGAGAGTTTGTCGTACGAGTGTTCTTGCAAATTGTTTGAAATACAATGACAATGATGACTAATTGAATAAGAGAACAAATATATTTTTAGCTAATTATACAGCGTTCCTCAATAACGACTTTGATATTTAGGTTTATTGACCCTATTTCACCTGCTGATTTGATTTTCGGAAAATAACGAAATACTTATCTTTGCATAATTGTTAATAGAAGTAGGGTCCTAGGAAGTTTCAAATTGAAATATCTATTTTACATAATTTTTCATACAAAATTTGAACCCCTATTTCATCCTTTTAGGGATTGAATCATGTCCACCGTGTTGGACTTTAAAATAAATGCCAATTTGCAATCAACATTCCATAAAACCTCAAGACATTCTTGATATTAGAGGTTGGTTTAGTTTTCTAAATTGTGTTTGCTTATTTGTTTTTAGAAGTACCTACTCCTACAATATTTAAAATCAAAATGTTATTATTTTATATTATTTTTCGATACAAAGTTTGAACCACCATTTTTGTCCTTTAGGGATTGAATCATGTTAACCGTGTTGGACTTCAAAATAAATATCATTTTCACAATCAACATCCCATAAGCCCCCAATAAAGACATCCATATTGATTCTATATGGAGACAGGTAAGTTAATTTTCAATCGTCAGCTTCAACACAAAATATTCAGTCATTGTCAGCCGAAACTGGCGGATTTTCATAAAAACTTTCATCCATTATTTTACCTCCTTAGGGGTAGAATTTTCTAAAATCCTTTCTTGGCAGATGACAACGTCTTAATAGCTATTAATATGCCAACAGATCGATCCATCGTGCAGTTTGATTTGAGCGTTGATAAATCAGTTACTCACTTAGCCTTTTATTATGTTAGGCTCAAAGATCAAAATTGCTTATTGAGCGTTTTGAGCACTGGTTGGTGCAACCTCAACACGACGGACAGGTAATTGTGATTGTATCACCAACCTGGTGATATGTGGTGGTTTTAGACTTGGTCATTATCAGTCATTAAAATTAATATTTGATTATTGATAATAATATGTTTATCAAGTCAATAAATTAAATAAACATTGACTTTTCAAGTCAAGTTTCACTTTTTCTTGGTTTGAGGTTAAAATAGTGGCAATGTGGGTCTCTAGAATTGCTTGTGTGTCTAATGTAAAATAATTAGTTGTTATTCTATCTTGCTACTAATTTATTTTAGAAGTTTTTGCCTATTTTATTACCTACCTAACCTACCACGTTTTTTTCATATCTAAGTGATTCATAGATGGGCTCATTAACGTGCATGGTTTGGTATCGGTACTAAGTACTTACTTCAATTTTAAATTCGAGTCAGTAAAATGTCAAAATTGCATTGTTGAATTTCTTTTAATATTGATAGAGCAAATACATACATCTTATTATTCACATTGATCGATATGTTGTATTTTAGCTATCTACCTATCCGATTACCTGACTTACGTCTGTTTTATACATCATTTTTACTGACTCAAATAAAAAAATTAAGTTAGAAACCAGTCGTACGATTTTAAACCTTATCGACTCATCATAAACACCTGCGCACTGGCTCTCCTGCGCCGGCGCTTCCAATAAGGCCTTATACACTACACTAAGATAATTCAAAACCTGAACTCCACGATCATTGGAATTTGAATTTACTACCGAACGCTTAAGGATTTATATCGAATATAATAAAATGATCGTTAAAGTTGCCACTTCTTACGCATATTTTCTTGCGTTAAAGTCATTGTTGTTTGATCTTGAACCGTATTCCGTGGTCATAGAGGCTTTGGGTTGATGTCAAACCTGCTTTATACCTGTGCGAGCACCCCGATTTAATGTTTAAGATGAGTTGCATACTTGAAATGCGATGGCACCAGCTGTTCCATCCATTTTTGTTTGTCAATTTTTATTTAGTTCGAGGTTTATTTTTGTACAGCTGGCAGCTTTATCCCATTCGATTTTAAGTTGGTAGTTAACGGCTGGTAAGCAATGTGCGGTATATTTAGCATTTCATTTAAAATGAATAATAATCATCAAATTCTTATATTTCGGATAATTAAGGAAGTAGTCATTAAAGCTCAGGGATTTTGTTACAAAACCTACCCAGGTACCTTTTCAGATATTTTGTTAAAAGATTTTGTTCGGTGATAGGGCCCCAGATTCTTACAAATATAAGCATTTTGAAGACAAAAATATTTGGATTCAAGGACGATCCACGTAGTAACGATAGGGCTGGCATGTACAATGTACAAAAGCCCCTTTAAATAAATAAAGAGAAAAGAAAGTATGTTCCATATTAATATTATCACCAAATAAATGACCAGTGTATACCTTGGCAGTATCAAATTATTAAGTAAAGAGTATTTTTAAAAAAATTGCGTGACGTTTATAGATAGGTACCATAGACTTATTTATACTAGGTATAGGTAGCTAGTTGACAAAGTAAAATGAAACTGTCATGATCGAGTAAACCGGTAACACTGCAATGAAATACTTAAAAAAATTATGGCGTCGTAGGGGCACTAATACTTTAGTAATTTTAGAAAATGTTTTAGTGAAATCTAACGATAGCAGATGGTCCCCCGAGCAGATGTTTGTTTATAAATGAGCATAACCCACCGGAAGTAGTATGGGTACATCCGGTCTCTGGAACCCAAATGGCGCGTGTGCTTCGGTTCGTAGCCCAAAATTTAAAAAAAAAAAAAAAACTTTTTGACGACACGCGGTTATTCCCTTCAGTTATTGAAATAAACCAATCTTTGTTATTTTGCTTAAATTTATTGTGTAATGGTTATGTAATGTGAGCGTACTTTATGACTGTAATTAGGTACTTATTAATGGATCATACGGATCTCTCTCTCTTTAGACAAAAGACATTAATGAAAATGATAAATTAAGTTTCAAGCTCAATAAAAATTGCAGCAAATAGAAATATAACTCTTTTTACGGATTGCACCGCATATATTATTAATTCAAAAATCAATTCGGCAATCGACAGAGGACAGCAGCCTGCCTTCATAATATATGTAAGGGTAATGGATATCACAAAAGACAGGTGCTATTTCTAACGACGGTTGGTCTATTTCGCTGCACGCTATTTGGTCATATTTCGTCACACAAAAATAAACTTTATTCCTTGAGGCGCACGTATTAGAACAGAACCCCTGACGCAGACGGCCGCCCACATAATAGATTAGATTTTTTAGGGCACCATTCCTGTGACGTTTACATCTGCCACTATTTTCTGGCAGAAGACCATTTAATTCATGCTACGATTGGCATGTGGTTTCTAAAAGGCCCGGGGCGCACGGCGTGCATTCGACGATTTAATTTTACTAGGCCATTTTTGGTAACAAAAAAAAAGAAATAAAAAAGCATTTGTTGCGATTCCGCTGCGAATAAAATCTAAGTTGCAAGAAAACAATCTTTTACTGACACGACCATAAACCAAAGGAAATCAAATATAACGCCCTCCTCCTTTTTTTGAAGTCGGTTAAAAATACAAATATTGGCAACACGACTTTGTGAATCTTTCAATGTTGAAAATCTATAAAATTATACAACATAGAAAGTCTTTGATGAAACTTATAAATATTTATTTGAGAATGTTTGAATTTTTCGAACCGCATTCCGACAGTAACGGAATGCATCAAGGATATTTCCCGGTCCCGGCACATTTGAACATAAGGAAATGTCTTGGAAATGTCAGATATGTTGCGAGAAGGTTGCGAGTTGAAACAAAGCATTTTCAGCGAAGTCTTACAGGAAGGTCCTATTGATAAATTTACAAGAGAGCAAAGTCAATTTATGCTGCGTTGCTGCACAAATTCACTTTACTCGGTGTGAGACATAGGTACAACTTTTCACCTCTATCATCGAGAAAAGTGTTCTACATAACAATAGTTATTTTTTTGTGACTTTTCGGTATAAATCTAAATTCAGCATTAGAAACATTTGTAGTTAGACTACTATCTTCATCGCTGGATGCACTTATTTTTCCTAATAGCACAGAATTTTTTCTTGAGCATGGACCAAAGATGTATAGGTATCAATCGAGGATATAATTAGTAAAACGTAGTGATTACGTTTGACGTTGAAACTACAAAAAAAAATTTAAGTCACTTGCTCAGCGATAATTAGTTGGAAAAAATGTAAACAAAGAACTGTAAATGTCACAAGTTGATTACAGGGGTTAGAAACTTTTTTAAACATCTCTTAATTTTCAAGCTGTGTGCGTTTTGCCAAGTTAGGGAAAATCAAAGTAAAGTGGGGTGCTAATAGAATCGAAAAAGCGGAAGATGATAAAATTTTACTTAGTTACATGGAAAAAATATACTACAATGTTTCTTAATATCATTTCTGCTACAATATTTCGTACCATTTTTCCTCTTTAGTACCATTTTTCTCGGAAACGACTGGGCCGATTTCGACGCAGTTTTTTGCATTCAAATGCAGGTTTCATTTCAGAGCTGGTTGTTAGACATGTTTCATGGTGGTAGACGTTATCTCCAAAAAGATTAAATAAAAACAAATTTCTCTTCAAAAGGCTAACTAATTCCAACAGCCATGTTTTTTTTTACTTTTTAGTTTTTCTTTTCTTATAGGTATGACGTTTTTGCATCCGGAGTGGACTTTTTAATTCTTTTTTTTATAAATATGATATCTTCGCTGTGAATTACTATAAGCACATAAGTAAAAGTAGTTTCGAAATTAAATTACAGTAGCAAAAATTCTTTTTTACCATATAAATTGGTCCCCTAGAAAACCCGGCAGGCCGTGAGATAAAAAGCCCATATAATCCAATTGTGTTCCGAGATTTGAGAATCCTTCACTGAATAGGCTTTAGTGTAGGTGGGTAGTACACAGCCTTTCGGTCTTTCAGTGCCTCGATTCTACTATGTTAACGTAATAATCGTATGTCAATGGTTTTTCAATAGTAGGTACTTATTGCTCTTTGTGAACTGTGTCAAAGAAGTATGTACTAATGAACAACCATTGAGACACGATTATTACGCTAACATCAACAGAATGAAGGCCGAGGTAGCTCTATATTTAATGTTGCCATGAATTCAGTCCGGCTGTACCTACCTTGTTACCCAAACTTTTGCGGTTACTTACTTTTAATTACTTTATTTATGAATACGCAAACAAATTCCACTTCAGAGAGAAATTACTTCGTTTTGAGTATAGAACTGAAAATGCTGTGGGGAATGTATGTATGATTTTAATACTGAAAATCAAACTTATGCTTGAATTTGTACAAATGACATATTATTTTGAACATACGAGTTGATTTTTACGTTTATATCCTCGCGATCGCGATCGAAATTATGATTTCTCATTCATGTTTTAAAAGGCTTTTTAGTAATTTACTAACTAAAAATATGTTACTTTTAAATTTGATATTTTAACGGTACCAATCCTGATGTATGCTAGTATCGGCTCACTTTGACTGGGTTAACTCTCACAAAGAAACTTTTGCAACTCGAACGAATCTTAAAATTAAGGCCACCTAAAATTCAAAAAAGTTGTTAGATTTGACAGAAACTATATGAACCTGACAGCTTAAGGTCTCCTTGATTTTAGCTAAGAAACCTAAGTACTCGGCCGGTCCTTCGTGCACACGCACATTGTTTTAGTGTGCGTCTGCACCTCTCGTAATACCTACGCACACTAAAACAATGTGCATGTGCACGCCTAACAACATTTATAGCAAAAGGGTCTTCGTGAGATAGAACAACTATACCTGTATCTATCTTGGTTGGTATGGTTGGGTAAGGTAGTAATCAGTCATAGTTACCTTACCTTATTATATCGAATACACACGTCATTTTTTTATTTATTGTGTCTTTAGTTTTATGTAGGACTATATGTACCTATAGGTATTATTTTGGTACGGTCGGCGTCAAAAGTAAAGGTCTTTTAGTACCGCATTGCGCTATGTAAGTACGGTTGCAATTGCAACTTTATCAGCAACATTATACACTGGCCTTCAAAACTTAGTACTTACCACACTTTTAAAATTGTAATAACTTTTAAAATACACAAGAAATATTTTCGAAATAAAAAAAATAATAACTTCACAACCCATAACCATCTTGATGAAAAACCTTTTTTATTTCAAAACTCTAACTTCTATTGTTTTAGAGAAATTGCAATTTGAAAAGTGTGGTAAGTACTAAGTTTTGATGGCCAGTGTAGTTGGTGTGATAAAGTATTATAGTGTTTCAACTAGTAAACAAGTACGTACAATAATGGTAGCACGACACGTGGCCACGCTCGACATACTGCTATCAGGATGTCCTTTATGAGTGCAGAATGCACCGTTGCGCCACGGTAATAATATAGATATTATTACCGTGGTTACTTTACAGTGACAAAACTTTCATTTAGGTAACTTTTTCAACAAAAAGCTATTCGACTTTGAGACTTTATTTTTTACAAAGACTAAGTACAACTTATTGTTATAATATTCAAGCGTCTGGTTTTAGGCGATAAGTTACAAGAAAGATACTACATTTTCTTATGAGAAATACCATACTTAAGAATATATAGAAGCTTTTTTAGCTTGCTATACTGACAGCACAGAGCAAAAACTATAATCAGGAGCGAAAGGAGCTTTTCTTTAGCTCTGTTTTGTTCTTAAAAGGTGACGTCTTTTTTTAATGTTTTCAACCGCATTCATATCCGGCCTTCTGTTTCAACCCTTTTGCTATCTTTGCTCTAATGTAAACCGGTTGTATTCATTTTTAAAAGCCGTATAGTTGTATGTGTCAGCAACACTGACCTGATAAAAAAATTGTGGTCAGCAATGATAGCACATTGCGAACCTTCATCTCGCGTGCTTTCATAGAGCGTACACGAAAGTCAATAATTATTATTTAGAGTTGATTACCTAGATATTTATTTTTATTAGCTAGATATGGCTAAATTAAGATTTTTAAACAACAAATTCTAGTGGTAGGTTCAAGTAGGTTCTTATCATTACTTTATTAACATTAGAAAACGGTACTACTTACTTCAGACGACGAATGGGAATGTCTGAAAAAAATATTAAATTGGTTAAATATTTTTATATGTAGGACTAAGCTCCCGTAATAAAAGAAAAAAGTTTCACAAATTTCGGTTCCGTAAAAAAAAAATAAAAAAAATCACTTCATTTTTATAATTATATGCTTTAAGTCGCAAATGTACGGAAGTACAACAGAATTGAGATTATTCCTTATCTCCATTCTGCTTTAATCACCAAGAAAAATCTTCTGAAATTCTTGATCACCACCATTCACCACATATTTTAAAAAAGTCAACTGACAGTTGACTTTGATATAAAATGGCTTTGGAGAACGCGCCGGGAAAGGTGCTCCCATAGAAATAGAATGTCAGCGAAAATTTTTCTAAGTCTATGGGTGCTCCGAACCCTTCTGGTTGAAAACCGAAAAAAAAGCAAAAAGAGCAGTTGTCAGTCTACTTTTTTAATATTATTGGTGATAAGGGAATAATCTCCATTCTGCTGTTACTTCCGAACATTTGCAAAGACGAAGTGATTTGGTTTTTAATTTTTTTACAGAACAGGAAATTCTGAATTTTTTTCTATTAATATTTGTTTGTATGGAGATGAAGTATAAATGCGATTAGTATTCAATATAATATAATCCGCGCGCGAGCTAGCTTGGCTAGCCTTAGCGTCGGCAAACTCGCGTAGGTGCTCGCATAATTAAATGCTAGTTGTGTAGAATTGTGCGAGTGTATTAGTTTTAAATGCGAGATTTATATATAATTGTGTGATTATTTCAGTGATTAATTAATAATAAATGGAAAAAGGGGTAAACTTTTCCTTTTTTTAATACATTTTTATTTAAATAGATTCGGAATATTTAGCTGTCGGTACTTGACTGCTTAACTGTCATTTTCGATTTACTTACTTACGCGCGGATTATACAAAAACGTCTGCTGTTTTACTAATACTTGTGCGGGTGAGCTCATATTTATTAGCGCTGTCAAATTATGGGTCCTCAATGGTCGTATTTTTAATAGTGTTGACTTAAAAAGTTAGGCAGACAACCAAATGAGTTACGTACGTTTTTCCTTCTGTGGTACGGAATCCTAAAAAATGGTAAAGGGCGTGCACCACCGTGTCTCCCATATAGACATCCTTCCGGTTTTACGGTCAATTACAATTTACAAACGCACCGCGCGTGACTGTGTACTGCGCCCTACCTAACCGCTAACCTTTAGTCATATGAAGCCCACTATTCAAAATGTCCACAGTCTCAGAATAGTAACTTTAAAATGTCCTGTTATCGACCACTCTGCCAAATTCTACACTATATCAAAACGTCCACTTTATCAACACGTCCACTTTATCAAAACGTCCACTTTATCAAAACGTCCACTTTATCAAAACTTGCACTGTATCAAAACATTAACTAAATCAAAACATCAACTAAAGCAAAACATCCACTGTTTCTAAATTAGGGTTGTAACGGAACCTCGCCTCTGCCTTCGTAAAAAACCACGACTGCGCTGCCAAAAAGTAAAATAAATAAAAAAACAATTGTCATTGCTGGGGACCTTTAGATTTTAAGATTAAAAATTGTTCAACGATGCTGCATACATAATAGTACTACCATAACAAAGTGATCCTGCAGAACAGAATCAACAACTTTTAGGACCGAATCATGGCAAGGCCTTCTCATGTGATGTTTAGGTACTTACGTAAGGTGACGTAAGCAAAGGTTTTTTAATGTCAATACATAAACGCAAAGACTTCTTCTATGTGTAAAATCATTGCATAAACTTCTTCATTTACCTTACAAAAGCGGCTTTCTCTAATGTTTCCCTTTTACAGGCAACACGCCGCCAACCGAGTGACGAATAACCACGCGCGCAATGAACAGGCTACTCTGCAATGGGCAAAAACCTCCGTGAACGAACTGCGAGTAGAGATGAGGGAACTCAGCGAGAGCGTCAACAACTCCGCTCTATTACGCCAACTTCACGTCATACGTAATGAGGTGAGGCTACTAAAACCTCGTTTAGTTAAATAGAAACACACCGTCAACCGAGTAGGGATTAAGGTTCGGCTATATCTACAGCCATTGAGCGTGCTAGACACATGCCATGGCAGACAAAATAATATTCTTTATACCATGGTGCCGCCGCCGGCCCGTGTCTGCGCGGACGGCGAGTAGGTGAACAGTCCCAAAGGAACCCAACCTTTACCTACTACATTAGATTCGATAAACCACAAAAATTCATTCTCAGAATGCTACGCGAGGATATTGAAGTCAACAAGTATCCAAATTTCAATAGAGAAGATGGTTGGAGAGTACCACCAGCTTGGGACCCCATAATTCATCAACTAAAATCCCATCCCAAATCACACAAATTTATTTAAGGTACTTTTCCTCCGATTGGCAATGTTTTGGGACACCCTGTATACTAGGGTAGAACTACCTTAAACTGTTTACAGGAAGTTCTGGAAATATCCGCGGCTTAAACATTTATCGATGGACGAGCCAATATTAAACGTTTACCCAAAGTTTTTCAACAAAACCTTTTAAACTAGCTCCTAGCATAAGACCATTACCTAATAGTAGACCCTTCTGCAAAACATATTCCAGAGTTTATCATACAAATCACCAAACAGAATATTTTATCCTGTTAACATATTTTGTGAAAGTAGTTTGAATTTAGAAGTTACCAACATTTAATTTTCGTTTATTCGATAAGTGTGACATAGAAGCCCTTTCCTGGAAACGTAAAAGGTAATTAAGAGGGCGTAGTCTGCCCACTAGCGCCGCCATTGGAGTTTTATTGTTAAAAGTGGCCACATTTCGCAAAAAAACTCCATTAAACGAAAGGCTAGAAAATATTGTCTAAACGCACCAGATCATGTTCTCGGACGGGAATCGAACCCGCGACCTACGTATTTTTTCTAGTATATTATTTGGTATTATATAAAATAGCATAGTGAATGCTTAAATCTCAAAATTTAAAAATTGTCTAAGCAATAAAAAGTACCACAAACCTTCTTCGGAGTGCACTACAGAGAGATAATTCACAATTTCGCCTTTATTTGAGAACTATGATTTTTTTCCTATGGCGGCACTAGTGTGCAGACTACGCGCTTTTAATCACCCATTACAGCATTCAAGCGTTAAATTTGTTTTAGCTGAAACAAGCCCTCATGGAGACATCGGACTTGGCGCAGCTGGCTCGCACACAGGAGACCCGGGTTGACAAACTTGACAACGAAGTTGGAAGACTCAAGTATGAGGGACAGCAGATGAGAGGCATGATCGCAGAGATTAGGACGAACTTCGGGAAAATGGCCAAAGAGGTAGGTGGTGAAGCTTACAACAAAACAAAATTCGAATTTAAATTCACAATGTATTTACGTATGATACGAGTAATAACTGTGAAAAAAAACTGTGTGGATGTGAACCCACAGTTTAAATCTCTTACAGAAAATTTTGTATTCTAATTTCTATCCAAAACACCAAGGACTTCTACTTAACTGCAAACTCAAATAATTTTTCTTTGTTTTTAATGCAAATGGATGTATTTAAAAATTAATAAAGGATACTTTACTTTTGTCTTAAAACAGCAGACATTGAAAGGGGCCAATGTAATTAAGTTATGAATTTTGTCCCTACTGCCTTCATTTATATTCCGGTCTCTCTTGTCACTTAAAGTTTTGAATGTTAATGCTCAAATTACAATTGATGTAGTTAACTTTAACACTCAATTCACGACTCGTGAATTAGCGACTTAACGCTTTATTATACAAATAAGAACAAAGAGAAAATATATCTTATTAAAACATTGAGATTGAGTGCTTAACATTTCAAGTTGTTTATAATTTAATGGAATTCAAGGGTAGCCCAAAAAAATACTTCAGAAATTTATCGCATTCCTCTAGTTCTATAAATCTAAAATACCGAAATCGGGAAAACGAAAAATGACTGTATAATTAAGTATTCTAATTTAGTCCGAAAATGTTTTTCGGATTACTTTAAGTTTGCCTACCTTTTGGACTGCAGGCCATCTACTTAGTGATGCAAAGGTTCGGCCAGTAACTACTTCAATCCCTCTTTTATGTAAAATGTTCTTTCCAAATTATTTTTCCCGGCTCCCTTTGCACGGAGAGAAGATTACATTGCTATTTGTGTATTCCCTTCTAATAAATAGGTCTTCACAGATTCTGCAATATTCAAGCTCTTCGAATATTGCTTACAGTTTTTGAGAGAAAGGAAAAATTAAATTAGATTTTTTAATTAAAAAGAAAGCTGCGCGTCCCTACTGTAAGGGTTTGGTTAAAATCAAGGAAACTTTAATTACGGATAAAGGATCGTTTTAAAGAAAGGAAAATTTAATCTCGGAAAATATATTTTAAGCTAAGATATTTCAGAAAATAAATTATCTTACGCCATTTTCTTTATATAATATTTTATTTTACTTTTTCTATAATAACGTTTTATAAAAAAAACAAAAGAATTCAAACTGAAATCCAAACTATTGTTATTAGCATCAAGTTACGGAATACAACATAATGTTAAATGCTCATCAGAGTTTTAATGTATTATCGATATCTGGAGTAATAGTAGTAGTAAACCTGTCTATTCCTTGCCTTGATGTAATTTCCCACTATTCAATGTTGTTCCTACTCCCACTACTTTCCTAAAGGAAATAATGGGACTTCAGTGCGATTGCTCTGCAATATTGCTGCCGGTCGCCGGATATGAGGAGGAAAATGATGTATGCAGCCTTCGTAGCGAGGTGTTCGTACGTCTATCGATAGACAGACGTCAAACATTGGCTCAACTCAAAAGCATAGTGACTTTCAATACCTAGGTATACCTATGTATTGAAAGTCACTGCCTTTGAGTTCAATTCAGAACAATGAAGTCTCTATAAAGTCTCCAAGACTATTCTTGGAGACTTTATAGAGACTTCATTGTTCTGAATTTCCAATGTTTTTAAGTTTTAAATACAGAAATATTTAATTTTTAATATACCTACACGTATTTTTGAAATGTGTCTATACGACAAATAATATTTTGTTTGTTGAAGAACAAATTATCTCATCGAACCAAACGTGTAGGTATTCGTTGTAGAAACTCTGTTTTTGAGAAAACCCGCTTTACTTATTCATAGCCCTTCGAGTTCGTTTACGGAACAGATTATTTTATTCATAGTTCTAACCCTTTTACAAAGACGTCATAACTCAGAACCGTAACACAAAATGCACATGATGTCGGATAATATGGAGAAGCGGACCCAGGAGGCATCCCTGAGGGATACCAGAGTTCTATACTGGCTGGATTTATCGAGATCCGTGTTATGATTCACGTTGTATACCTCTCTTCCTCTCAGTCAGGGCCTTATATATTTAGGGCAGAAAATTGTTTTAAAAATTGCATGGACCTTCTTCTCTCTAACACCATTTTCAATTTATTGACACAGATGTGTCAGTTGTGTCACTAATCTCGTTAATTGAAAGTATGTTGAAAGTAAATAGTTTACCTACTTGTTTGCACATTTTTCACTATTATAGTACCTAGTGCCTATAAAATAATTTTAATAATTATAAAATCATTTACTCGCCTAAACACAAAAGGGAACGTGAAGGTAGTTATTTAATTTTAATTACGCTGAGTAGGTCTACATTAGCTTTTCTTCTTTATTTCTTTTCGGTGTCAAAAAAGACTAATCTAACGATATGGTTTTAAAGATTCTTGTAAAAATTTGGTAGTAAATCAAATATTTATTTATTTATGCCAATAGCCAAATCCTATTATGATTCATTTATTTGCTAAATATGGTACGTCATACATGTTGTTATAGATAAATTCTCCGGCATATTCTGTCGAATGTCTCGACGTGCAAATGCTTAGATTTAAAGAGGTAAAACAATTAATCTCAACTCATAATATAAAACAAAATTAAATCAAGAATGAAATTAAATTATTGGAATGTCAGCAATAGGAAATGTAGTGTGCAATGTCAATAAATATACTTATTTATACTAACGTAAAGTATAATAAGTTTATGTCAATAATTTTATCGTTTAGGAAGTCATTAATACAGTAATTACGTATACTCTATTAAAATATTAATAGTTTGCTTTTAAATTTAGCTAGAGGTAGTTCTCTAACATTATTCGGTAATTTATTGTAAATACGTGTATTGCCATACAACTTAAGTTTTTTGAAATTCGTAAGTTGGTTCCTTTTCAAATAGAATCAAGACTTTAATTGATTCTGTTTAATAAATGTTTTTTTTTATAATAAACTAATCTTATTAATGTAAAGGCTTGGCAAGGACTGAATATTTAAGGCCTACTTTACAATAATAAGTACTACTACCATGAATCCCTAAATACTTAGAAATTAGGTTAATTAATTAATTTTAATAAAAAAAAAGGTCTTCCACTTATATTATCATCGTTTGTTACTGTGTTTGTCGGGAGGTATTAGTAAGTAATAACCGCCTCTGTGGTCTAGTGGTACGCCCACACGTGTAAGACGCAGGGGTCCCAGGTTCGATTCCCAGGAGGGGGATACAATTTGTTTAGAAGTATAGTTGGTGCTAGGTTGGTAGAACTTATTCCGCCATAGTCCGGTCTAGCTACCACCATCTTACCTAAGTCTGACGCCATAACAACAATTTCTAATTTGTTGTGTTCCGGTAGTTAGTAGAGGTAAGATAGTTTGTTCCTCAGTGGTGAGGATTCCGAGTGTAGTGCGCTTACACTTTCGACCTTATCGTCACTTAACATCAGGTGAGGTGAAGGCCAAGCACTATTCCGTTGTGGATAAAAAAAGTGTTTTAGCATACAGTTGGATGGGGCGCACAGGGTAAAAGGTTGGGAGCCCCTGATTTAACAGGTGGTTGTTTTCACGGTGCATGGAGATAACCGTCGCCGACCGTTGTGCCTGCGCGTGCGACTTTGTACTGGTCTATATGCTTTTGTTATTTGAATAATACATGGATCCATGCTTCGTTGACGACGGGTTATTAATGTTTAACTACTAAGATTTACACAAGAAAAATATTACTGGACCTTTCTATACTTACTACATAAATACATAAGCGCATTAAGTCTTTATATCAAAAACTGAAACTTCCAAAGTCAGTTCAAAAATCAAATTTAAAGTAAGTTTTTTATAACTGTTCCAAAGTTACTACTTACTAGCTTATCTTAAATATCGATAAACATATCGTGTTGATGTAATTTTTCAACAAATAAAAAATCGATATCAACGCAGGAAGTGGCCTACATATTTTTATCAATTTAAATGTACTTACTTAAAGTTATTTACAATACTTTCAAAGATTTGGTAAAAGCAAATAACTATGTTTTTATTTTGAAATAGTAAAATTTACAAGTACCAGATGTAAATCAATCGTAAAAAACAACAAACTTAATCGAATTAACATTGTTCCTCGCATCATCATTTTGTTAACAGTAACAGAGTTTTTTTTAGTAGGGAAAATTGAATTCGCGGTACTAATAGAATATTCAGTCTCAATCTCGTGTTCTAAACACAATTCACCAAAATTATAGCCGAAATTAACTTGTCGATAAGAATCATAAGTCTAAACCAATACTGAGAGTTTTCAATAATTTATGTTACATTCCTTAAAATTAAAATGGCATGTGAACAAATTATACTATACAGTCATAGTCTTATGCACTAAGAAAAGAGCAAGCAAACACTAGTCTTATCCATTGCTCACTTGCCACAGCGATTGATCCAGTGTTGATTGATTACAATGGACAACACAACAGACACAACAGTTCATAATACAAGTACATACAATAAGGGTGTACTAAATCATGCCAGCGCCCACTTTAGCGAAAAGGCTTTGTATGTGCAGAAATAATAAATAAACCCATTTAGTGCGATTACTATGGACAATGTCGGCGCCGTGACTGGCCGGCGCACGACGGAAACTGTAGTGAATTCCTGTGGGAAAATGCGCTCCAAAAAAGACCCACCGTGCATCTACTCGTGAAATCTGATCTTAAGTAATTAATAAGACCAAAGATTAACTTTTTGCGGACCCGGCCAGAGTAGACAGGGACAGATTAAGTACTTTACTTATTAAAATAAAACAGCTTAAAATTATTGATAATAAGACATGATTTTTTTATACTTAACTATGGCATGAAATTCTATAAAAATCCTAAATATTAGTGCATTAAACTCAAAGTGTAATAATCATGTTCATGCCCAAGAAGTCTCTTAATTCTAAAAATCTTACAGCAACATCGCTTTATTCAAAATAAAAATCCAAAAATACCAATGAACACATACAGCATACAGCTTCATCTGTGTGTGGTACCTATACCAGCCCACGAAAAGATCTACCTTTACACTATACCCAGCCCACGAAAGGTCTGGCTAAACTAGTTTGGCTTCCGTGTTTTTGAAATTCAAAAACCACAGAGTAAACTAGTGGTTCAGTGAGCTGGTAGACCTCTCGTTTGTGCGTTAATAAGTAGCTCAAAATAATTATATGTTGGTTAAAAATTAATCTAATGGATGTGAAACGGTGACGCTTCTCGCTCGGTCAATAATAATGGTAAGACTATAGGAATAACACCTGACAGTGTCCTTATTAGTTTCACAGTAAGCAAGCTATTTATTCATATGAAACTGTGAAGTGTCAACGCAAATGATATATTGAAATTACTAAAATCTCCTTCAGTTGTTACCAAAAGCTTTACTCCGTGTCACATAATGTGGTAGTTTGGTTTCCATACAGATTCAGGTAACAACTTCTATTTATAGCTGTACGTCTGGCTAGCTGCTCGTTTTTTTTAACATATATACCCACTTCGCCGACTCGTCCACCAGCTGCGTGAATATTGCTCGTTAATAATGCGCCCGAGTTGCATATGGGCTCGCGCACACCTGCCCCGTGACTACGACTGGGCCTACGAGATACAGATAATTTACTCACTAAAATTAACCATTTCTTGAGCCCAATTCGACCATTACCTTACATCAGCCTTAAATTATGTTCCTTATTGTATTAGTACACTTCACCTTTCAATCGCTTTCGAAATTACTGACAACTTTATACTGTTTAACTCCCTATTTTTTGAATTGACAGATTGAGTTATCCCCAACCGATCTGTAGCCACACCAGTGTGTCTTGTCTAAGTTAATTTTATTTATACGTAGAACCTTATTATGGTTCCATGCTTTTATAAAACAACACTTTTTAGAAATGCTTTTTAATAACGATGAATGCGTACCTACTTTCTTCTCTTCCCTGGCGTCATAAGTCATAAGAAGAGCTACTATCCTCCTAAGTAAAGTGACATTTCTGGCCACTACACGCCAGTATCGTTTCACTGGAAGTTAGGCGTGAGGGACCTCCAGGGAAATCATTCAGAGTACCTATGTATTTAGTGCCACAAAATATAGTATCCATGGAGAAAAATAGGTCCGTGAACTGAAGTAACAATCGTTGTTACTCACAAATTAAATAATAATTTGGGCTTTGTCCAATCCAACCGAGCTTTCACAGAGTTTGTTTGAGTTAGCGAACTTAGCGAGTTGTTGGCGCCAAGCGCCTATTGCTCCATTGGTTCTTGGAGATAATAATAAAGTTTTATATCATTTGACGAGATTCAGCAAACATCAAAGTGTGAAAATAATTGAAATGAAGAAATCTAAAATTAAGTAAATCCCAAATTATTTAGCAAATATCGGGTCTCGCACAGCTCAACATATGAAATCCATCGACACTAGTCTTGCTTTTAAAAATGAGACTGAACCTATCTGTATAGAGAGCATGTTTCTATGAAAACAAAGTAGTTGCTCTTGAAGGTATGTACTTAGTTTTAATCATTTTGAACTTAAAAATAACACGTAATACGTCAATAAAATAAAAAGAAAATCACTAATAGATAATTGCATACTATTGTAGTGTTAATAAAAACTATTGCATTCCCAAATAAACAACAAACGCACCAGCAATGTTGGGGACCTCCATTAAAAACTCAGAGTTTTTGCAGATATTAATTTGTTCAATATTAAGAGATCACTAAAAGTGCTTAACTATCCAAAATACCGTCTCCTTTTGTTGAGCTAATTATCTCGAGAGACGTTTGCGGCGACCGCTGTAAACACACCGAGTCTTAATTACAACGTAATTAAGTAAGGACTATATATAGTGCGGACTAAGTTTCAAGGGACTGCTATTGTTATAGTTGGCATCACAATTAGCTAAACAATAAAGCGGTGAAAGAACTAAGACAGAGTCTGACAAAAGTTAATTTGCATAAGCAGGCACCGCACTTTCTTTGAAAGTTTCAAACGACTAACAAATAAAATCAAAAATTTAAGATAAAGTTTAGCCTTTAAAAACTTTGTTTTTACACTTAGGTAATATGCCTAGTTCAGTGTGTTTTTAATACTTACTACTTTCTTTTATTGTGAATATTTTGAAATCGTCGGGTTTTTTTTCTAAAAGAATATACGTATTCCCAGTAAGAATATCTTTCAATTATATAAAGTTTCAAACTCTACATTTTCTGTTTATTTTTTGTACAAACATTGTACGGGACTCGCTACCATTCTTTATTTTAAGGCGAAATATTTTGGAGAGTAGATAAATACGATAATAAATAACTAGTGGCTCCGTGAGCTGTAGACATCGCGTTAAGAAGTAACTCAAATTATATGTTGTTTAAAAACAAATAAATACTTAATAGTCATAAATTCTGTCACAACCTTATTATTTTCAGATTTCGAATATTGGCCAGAAATGTTTTGATAAATGAACTATGAACTTTTGAGTCTTTTAAAAATAAAAAACAAAATTTACTTTGCGCCGCTAACAAAAAAAGGCTTGTGTTATTTTTGAACATTTTTCAAAACGGTTTAAATATTTTTTTTACATAGGTATCTCCGCCATTTTGAAAAAATCGAAGAACTGCATGAACCATTGAAAAAGAATGCCAAAGAACAACAATGTCAATGAACAGGTGATCCGAAAAACGAAGTGCAAATGCAGTGAAATAGTGTTGTCTACACTACTTAATATGTTTTCGATGACTGTACCTACTTACGTCTTTTCTGTGTGGCTTAGTAGTGATATTTACATTTTCAATCCAATTTTTCATCTGCACCATCGACCTACAATACAACTACAACCCGTAGTTGTATTGTAGGTCGATGGCGCAGGTGGTTAGTGCACTCAGTATCGTAGGATTCATAGGTAAAAATAAGTAGGTAATTAAAACATTACGTGTAGTTCGAATAATTATTTATGGGTGTGTAATGTATGACATAATATATTTACATGGACAAGTACAAAAATAATA
Source organism: Catoptria pinella (assembly GCA_963556745.1). NCBI lineage: Eukaryota > Metazoa > Arthropoda > Insecta > Lepidoptera > Crambidae > Catoptria > Catoptria pinella. Next base: position 11,764,929 of record OY750758.1, on the reverse strand, counting down.
TCATACCTTCAGTATTAACGTGATTTCACTTACGTACACGTACTTTTTTATTTGAGTAAAATAAATAAAACTTTAACCATCTTTCAAAGTAACGTAACAAACAAATTGTGATATATTTTTATAAGAGTAAGCAAGCAAGCATTCATGCAAGCATACATAGATGCAAACGAGCAAGCAGCGCATGCAAGCAAGCAACGTGCAGCTTGCAGCGAGCAACATGCAAAATAGAGCAGCATTATGCGAGGTCAAAAAACTAACGGTTAGTCTGTTTTCTTCCCATTTTATAAAACAATAGGTTTATCAAATAAGTGAGGTTAGTCAGACTGACGTTGACATATCTCTCACTGTCAGTCTGTCCTGCCTGCCTGTCGCACTGTTACTTTTTCTGTTGTGTAGACAAAGACATATTCGTTGTTCAAACTCTAGCTACGTCACGTCCGGTAAAATTTTAGAAAAATATTAAAAATAGACAGAATCAATAAAACTTGAAAATCACGAAATTAGTTTCTTAAAATGGTCTATACTTTCAAAATAAATTATAAAAAAAATACATCAAAAATAAATAGCATGGCCAATTAGACTCCCTGTCCTATAGTATGGTTTATCAATTTTATCGATACTCGTGACATCATCAGTTAGTCAAGCCCTATCGTAAAACAACATTTTACTATTTTACGTAAAAAAGACTAAAGATTATCAAATATTTTAACCAAACGGTGACTGCTCATTTACAAGGTGGGACGCTATGGGCTCTTAATGTAAAAAATGTTGGCACACTGTCTTTTGATCCCTTGTCTCTTTTTTTCATAGACCGTGTCCGTATAACGATAACATCTCTTTTCCACGCTCTATTGGTCTTCTTGAGCGCAGCGAAAATTTTTCTAAGTCTATGGCATGGACCAAAAGCATCTATATAATTATCGAACCTGCTCAAAAAATGTCCCGATAATCAGTTGAGAAATGCGACCTGTAGAGGAGAACAAACGGACACTGGAAGGACATACGAAAGTATTTTTGGCTAATCTGAACCAGAAACGCTTCGCTCGCGCTTCGCGATCGCTCGGTCAATAATTACAATTGGATCTTCAGCCACATAATTGGATCGACCAACCAGTATCATTGCATCCTATGAATTCTCTGACGCATGAAACATTAAACTCTCAAATTCAACTTACTTATTGCGTTTTTTCATAGAATTACTGTTTACGTTTATTATAGTATTACTGTTTTTTACATGCATATAATAAAAAATAAATGGCATAACTTCCAAATCATAAACAAACAAAACAAAACTAGGAGTAGCAACTGTAAATTTTGAAACTCCCAGAAAGGCATAGAATAAACCTCGTTTAATGAATGTGTGCTCTATTAGTGGTATTAATTATTACGTCTCCGAGACTATGGTTGCACCGTGGAGTATAGGTAGGTACTCGAGGATAAAGGGTGTCTCACAAAGGCGCAGGTCGAATGCCGGCACCCGTCTGGCTGTGACGGTGCCTGAATTATTCAAAGTTCAGTCAGCCTTCATCGTTCAACGGGAGAATGGGATTACGCACACGAGCAAGGTTGCTCTTGAAAATGTTAGACTGACATTATTAAGATGGTTAGTCTACCAATAATAAATGAGTCTTTTAATATTATTATGCTTTTAGTTTTCATGAGGAAGAATTGCGAACATTGCCAAATAAAGCTATTTAGAATTAACAGTTAATTATGAACTAGTGACTCAGTGAGTTGGTGCGTTAAAAAGTATTTCAAATTAATCGTTTAAAAATTAATCTAATAGATGTCGCCACGAGGTTTTCAAAGCTGTTTGGTAGGTATTCTTTGATTATATCTATTCTATAGATGGCGCTTCTATGTTTGAGTATTTTCCGAAATGGGAGATTTTTTTTCAAAAAACTCAATCTAGAAAATAAACTAGATAATTATCGAACCACCTCACAAAATTAATGAGAATCGGTTGATAAGTGCGACCTGTAGAGGAGAACAAACGGACAGCCGGAAGGACATACGAAAGCATTTTTGCCCAAGCTGAAACGGAGACGCTTCGCACTCGCTCGGTCAATAAATTGAGTTCCGTTTTGGGATCAGCGGCTCGCCTACAATCGTATCGAATTATATGAGGAGGAAACTTTCGCATACAGTCTCTCTTATTTATGCCAAAAGTAGTTGACTTGCGATTGTCTAACAGTTCACGAAATAAGAGCGGAGTCTCCTTGAGGAGGTTGAACAATAACTCTTCTAATGTGAAAATCAATATACAATAAATAATAATTCAAAAAATTACTACAAAAAAGGTACTAAAGAGTTACCTATCATAGACTTATATATAATACGTACCTATTGAATCGGGCTGGCTTTGCTTTGTTTCTTTGGTAAATAAGTACCTATACAATATATTTTCATAATCATTACCGAAATATTATTATATTCATTTAGCTTTCGGTAGTATTTCAAGATGAATATCCACGAGCCATCTCATACCAGTTTCGTCACAAAGCTGATAAATATAATTCGGAAATTGCCTACGCAGAACCAAATAGTTTATGATTTAATTAATCGAACCAGCGAGTTTTAATCAGGGCGGCAAATTCCACTTTCACGATTATAATGAAGATGTTTAGCAACGTCGCAGCGCTTTAGCGGAACTGAAATTCACTGAGGGAGGTTAGGGGGTTTAGGAGCTGCTGTAGTGACTATAAATAAGAACTCTTTACGTCCCGTGATGTTACGATATGGGATGGTTTTCAATCAAACTCCCACAAAGTAATATTGGGAACATTCATGAAATAAGAGACTCACGACCAAAGAGAACATTTTCATGAGCCAACTAGCGCCACCAATCGATTTTATTTTATTTATTCTAAATAAGCCCAATTTATTAAAAAAGGAATCAGTCAAGGTCTTGTGAATAACGTCTAATGTTTATTGAATAACGTTAGAACATTACAAAATGCGTGCAATAGTTTAAAAAAGGGTTTGAACCAACAGTGGCCACTTTTAACAAAATCGCGTTTTAAACTGTTTGAATGCCTTTTCAAACTGTGTAAAGTTATTCAATAAATATTAGACGTTATTAACGAAACCTTGACTGATTCCTTTTTTAAGCAATTGTGCTTATTTAGAATAAATAAAATAAAATCGACTGGCGGCGCTAGTTGACTCATGTCAGCCCCTTGTCTGCGTTACGAGAAGTATTTAGTTGTATTTAACTTCCGAACTGTACTGCAGTCAGTTGTCCTTGTTTTGCGCAGGCGCCTATGTTCCGAGAGTTTGTCTATGTTCCCGAGCACGTATAAAAGATAGATAAATTCCCGATATTCGGTTTCAAGTGTATTCAATTTTTCAAAAATAAAATGTATGGGAGGTGTTGTCGTAACGCATATAATCCAAATGATTTTCCTCTGCTACGATACGGGAACTATGTGTGCCCTGTTTATCAAAACTTACAACGCTTGTATTACAAGCAATTTCTTTGTGAAAATTTTCTTTATTACAAATTACACGTGTAAATTACAAGTATGTTTTCAAACTGAGTTCGTAATTTTGTATATCAGTAAAATATTTTTAACTTACAACTTGTAACAAACCATGAAAATCCTGAGGGTGACCGGTGACTCTCCATTCCGTCCTACAATTTTTACAAGTGTCTTGCATAGTACCGCAACCTCTGTTACAGTTATTGCAATACCGCATTTTTCAGTTCCGCGATTAAAGTATCGTAAACTAGCTGCCCGCCCCGGCTGCGCGTGGGTGGCGACATCTATTAGTTGTATTGCGATTTAAAATGACGGAAAAAAGAAATAATTTTTTTACGTTTTTCCGTATAATTTTTTGATTTTTTTTTAAACGAACCTTGTCCTCATTTTAACAAACAACGAAAAAAGAATTATCTAATTTGGTGCAGTCGTTCTGAAGTTTCGAATTTCGGCGATTCGTTTTCAATATATATTCGTAGTTGTAACGGTATAAAAAGGAATGTATGAAAATTAAGTGTACTACCGCCCGTCAAAGTGTTAACTGTAATCCGGAGCTTTAACAAGTGACTGTCCTGCTGTTGTAGTTTACCATCTATCCTAACAATTAATAATTGTTTCAGGTGAAATCGTTGCAAATGTACGACCCGTCTAACGTCAGCTACAACGACGTGATGCAAGAGAGCCGGCGCGGGGAGCCACGCGGTGACCACCACAAGTATCGTCACAACAAAATGGTGCACTCACAGATATCCCGCCTGTCCCGCGCACAAGACCAGCTCGACGAGTTCCAGCAGAACCTCCAAACCCAAATACTCGATGTGCAACGCCGTATGGACCGCTTCGAAGAACCTAACTGGAACCTAATCTCGGCCAAAGTCGACTTTCTGGAGCTTGAAACGAAAGTCATCCAGACAGAGTTGAAGAACACCACTCAGAAAGTCTCCGACTTCGACAAGATCCACGCGTCAATGCTGGAACTCCGTGAAGACGTAGAGTGCATTGAAAACAAAGCCGACAAAACTATTCCCGAATTCCGGAAGGAGATTTCCAAGTTGGATGTCAACTTTGCTCAGGTAAATTTTCGTCAATCAACATTACCACACATTACCTAAAAGTTTACTGATTCTAAATTCCAATGTATTGTATATACATCTTTACAGCACCTATAGAACTACTTGCCTATCAACAATCACAATAAGGTCGTTGTCATTTGTCAAGGTTTAATTTGACGGGATCATTAACCAATTGATCTCTTTATACAGCTAAACGCTCAATCATCTTACCTAAGGGAAGACCAAGAGAATTTGCGGCAGTCGGTGAAAGCGATCGCCGTGAGCGTGAGCAACTCGATCGACCGCGCTGAGATGGACAGACTCGCCATGAGGAAGATCAACGAAACGGTTTTCGACCTAGAGACTCGGTCTAAGCAGCATTTCTACCGACTGAACGACCACATTCTCAAGGTAATTCAATGGTGCGATAGTAATCTTAGGAAAATGAAGTGGTACCTACCCTATAGGTAATTATTTGGCTCGATAAAATATTTTTGTTATTCTATTTTATTATAATAGCAATTTTACACTTTTTATAATTGTTGAAAATGTACTAAGTAAAACTTGACAGTAATATTCTCGACTGACCCAAAAACATACTAATTATTAGCGAATTTATTTTTGTTGGCGAACTTTGTTGTTTGGGATCTGCTAACAAGGAAAAACAAGATATATGTTGTAGGACTATGTAAAAGCCAAATATACCTACGTTTACGAAATATTTATTTAAGCTTAATAATGGTGCAAGGATAATAAAAACCCGACAAACTTTATAGATTTTTTTTGCTTTCAAGGATATTTGCTTTATTAAAGTAATTATTTGTCGTAGAGTGAGGCCGTTAACAACGACTTCAACCTAACTGAAACGATCCCGTTGCCGGAGTTGATGGGCGAGGTGAAGGAGCTTCAACCTGTGCAACGTGAGTACGAGGATCTGGTGCGTCAGCTACCGCGCGACTGCTCCGCCGTGGCGGGTCCCCCCGGCACCTACCTCATCCGCCCCAACCGCACCCCCCTCGACACCTGGTGTGTCAATGGCAGCACCCTCCTCCAGCGCCGCTACAATGGATCCGTCGAATTCAACAGGAAATTCTCCGAATACGTTCACGGCTTCGGTGACGCCGCCTCCGAATACTGGCTCGGCCTCGAATCCATGCACCAGCTCACCGCCGACAACTGCTCCTCTATGCGCATTGACATGACCGACATCTACGGCGGCAGCTGGTACGCTCAATACGACAACTTCTCCGTCGGCAGCGCTGACACAGGCTACGTTCTCGACGTAAGTGGGTTCAAAGGAAACGCCAGCGACGCCTTCGAGTACCAAAACCACATGGAGTTTTCTGCCATCGACCGAGATCGTGACATTTCGAACACGCACTGCGCTGGCAACTACGAGGGCGGATGGTGGTTCTCCCACTGCCAACACGTGAACATTAATGGTAAGTACACGCTCGGCCTCACCTGGTTTGACTCCTCGCGCAACGAATGGATCGCAGTCGCCACCAGTGAGATGCGCATGTACCGCCGCCCTGGATGCCCCTAGACCTGCACTCCACACAAGCCGCACTTAACGACCATATACCACTGTGTAATTTTGATGTAATGTCTGAAGCATACCAAAGATAATTGATAGTTTTCAACCATTTCGAATATAACGAGATTAGAAATATAGGCATGATAGGCAGTTCTATATCTGATGTTTAATCGTACAATAGTGAATATTAGCCTTTGATTTTCAGAAAAATAAACAAAATACAAAAAAAAGTGTCATATCGTATCGATGTCCATATCTATAACCAATACTAATATACCAATAAAAATATAAGTAATCTTAAATAGTACCTACGGGCCCCTGTACCGCTCCTTGATCCAGCTCCAGATTTTGAAAACAATTTTATTATTTAGATTCTTAATGAGCAAATATAGCGGTAAAATTTTTGAAACATTTCTAAATTTATACCCGCAATATTTGATCGTTAAGTATGTAAATAATAAAATTGTTTTTCAAAATCCGGAATGTTTTATACATCATAATCATAAAAGGCCTTGTTAAGTAAACTAATTACATTTAATTGGCAACTTTACCTTATATCCGTAGCAGGTACTTCATTAACATTCGTAGGTACTTAGGTGTTCAACTAAAATGCTTTTTATTATTATCTGTTCCTAACTGTTTTATTTATTGTTTGTGCCTATAAATTCAGACATAAGATTTTTGTTTTTGCTTCTTTAGAATTTGTGTCGTAGCTTCTTAATAGAACAATGTAATTAATAATGTTTAAATACTTAGAGGTAAGTCTGTAGTTGTAGATAATAAATTGTGAAGCATAAAATGCTATAAAATATTTAATTGTTTATTCTAGAATAGCTCTATGTGTAGTTAAAACTCATAATTACATTCCCTTAGTAGTAATATGATAATTTAAGTGATCCTACATTTAATTTCCAAAGAAAATGAGCATTCTGGTCTAACTTTTCCTCTAGCAATAAATGATATTATTCTATCTGGCTTGTATGACGAATCTGCCCCTGTTGACATAATCACATTCACATGAAGAACTTCACAAATTTTTTTTGAGATTCACATAAGTTTTGCCTAACCATAGTGTATAGAAATATCAAGCTCTTACAAAATGTTACTCTGTCTAATGATGATGTGTGTTTTTGCGAGAACATTTTTATTTACTTGAGTTAAGCCACAAAACTAAAAGACTAATATAATTAGTATTTGTAGAGGTCCCTTGAACATTTTATCAGATCATATTACTAATGACAATTCCATAAATAATATAAAATTAGCTATTCATTAATTGATACATACCTTCATATTATTTTTTTTTCGTGATTTCGAAAGTAACGTTGTTTACAACGATACAATTTACTACTTTGTGTTTTAGTACGTAGGCTGTTCTAAAAAGTAATTAGTGAATCGAAAGGTTATAAGAATATTCAAAAACATAATTTACAACTTTTTACAGCATTCCCTCTTAACTCATTGCGCATATGCATTCGGGTTAACCCGCTTTCAAAATACAAAAAAACCGGCCAACTGCGTGTCGGGCCACGCGAAGTGTAGGGTTCCGTAGCCCATGCATGGTTTATATACTTACTTAAATGTAGATACTACCGGTTACAACACCTGACATCGTTATTAAAGTAATTCCCAATGAGGAATTTGTACTGCGCCAAGTACACACGGCAGCGCGTCAGGTAAAACAGTTAAACTGCGAAAACAGCTTTTATTACGTAGGCCATAAAGGCGGCCTCAAGATTAACATGTATAGTCTGAGGTGCCATCGTGTGTACATTTTATAAGTTGGTCAACTGTTACTCGTAAACTTGTATAGCCTACTTAGCTGTGATAGTTTTCCTTTTAACTAATATAAACAGATTACGTTGAACGAAGCGATTGAAATTAAAAAAACATCAAATAACTTCAATGGAGAAGGTGGCTACAAAGTCTGGAATCCAGTAATTGCAAACGCACTACCTCTTTGTTCGCGGTCGGCTAACTACCAGAATACGGCTATGAGACGGAATAGGAACACCGTTAGTGTTGTGTGCGGCGGTAATTGGAAAAACTTTTCGATGGTGGATGAATACTCTTCCGCAGAGGAGACGTAACGTAACACTACATATCCAGACAGCCGATTCCAGCCAGTCAGTAAGGCCGATGGAACCCCCGTTTCCTCGTGGTCATCCTAGCTTGTCCAGCTGAAAACCAGCGCTGGGAATTTCAAATTCACAGCATTGCTGAGCTGGTCAGCCCTTTCGGCTGTTTAGTCTATCTATATTAAGAGTTGTAGTTATGTAACTGTAACTAGAACTGGAACTGTAACTGTTTGTGAACATATGTAAAACGCCGAATAAATGCCTACTTTACTTTACTTTACTTTAGTTTGTCATACCAGTATGACCACGCGGATATACATGTCCTCACACTCGGTCGAAACACCGGGAAAATAGGTAGGTGTGAAAATTCCTATCATTAGTTACGTACGCGTTTAATTCCTGTTTTTTAACTAAGCACAATGCAACGCGAAAGTTTAAAAGTGTATGTAGGTATGTGTTAGCCAACTGAGGATTTTTATAAAGAAAAAATCCTCATTGCTGCCTAGGCTAGTTATTATTTATGGATACTTATCATTTTACTTTGGTATTTCATCACCGTGACGCTGACATTAATATTAAAGTAGAGCTTGTATCTAAAATATTAAAAGAAAGCAAAGTAAATAAGAAGATGAAAAGAATTTTAGATTATTACTTATTGTAAGTGTTTGGCGCCTTGTCTCATTTAAGATTTGTTATATTATCTTTCTCTTTGCATAAATCTTTTTAATTTAACTTCAAAGCGTAAAATATCATTCGCCCGCTCTTCTATATAAGTCATTATATTTAAACAACATAAAACTTTTTGGGTGAAAAAGGGCAATTACAATCATCATAATAGGATTACTTTACTTAGGCTCCGAGAGTGGGAATAAATATTACGTACCTACTGATAATATAAAATAATGATTGTGCCAACTAAACATTATACGAAATTGAAATGGAATAGAATAAACTAACTAATGAGGAAGGAAGATAAATATTTGAAGTATTTGATGGTTCTTTGTTGTACACACGACAGCACGTCAGGTTATACAGTTGAACTGCGAAAACCGCTTTTATTACGTAGGGCAAAAAGGCGGTCTCAAGGTCAACATTTATAGTCAGAGGTGCCGTCGTGTGTACTAGAAGGAATTTAAAGCTGTATTTGTGTAGAATGTCATTGTGTAATTTGAAGCTAAAGACCTAAACACACTTGTTACTTTGTAATTCAGTGACCGTTGCACATTACTGTCGAAACATAGGTTTTCTACCGTTGATACGAGATGTGGTTGAACTCTGCAAACTATTTGGCTGCAGCATTTCCCCATAAACCAAAACGAGAGTGCGATGTAGCAACAAAAACATACCTATACAACGAGATTCCAAAAAATATAGATATTTTTTGACTGATTGATGATTCCGAATGGTGATTTTCTGTTTCATCCATTTTGTTTGTTTGATGGACCACCATCTTTTTGTAATTCCAGAATCAAACATCACGGTGTGTTGAGGTCTTTTAATTACCAATGTTATTTACGATTGTATGACAAGTGATTATTAGACTGAAGGATCTTTATAGTAATTGTTATGTATATTAGTATTTACGGGTGTATTATAGTATTAAGACCTGATTCAACAAGCAGTTTATTAATTTGCTTCGTTTTATAAAATAAATAGTAAGTTGTAAGTAAATCTATTTTTTCTCTTATTCTCATCGGATGATGTGTAGGTACTTTTGTATGGAAATAACTATGCGCATGCGCGAAGCAACTTCAGAGCGAGCTTAAAGTTTTGCACGAATTAGACAATGTTTAAAAAGTATCATTTTGTTTTCTTTAAAAGAAACGTCATTTTTAAATTTTACATTTAAAGGCTCACATTTCTAGTGCAGTGGGTCGAAAGGTAAACGCAATTTGCATATATGTATGATCTTATTGCTAATTTTCGTGCTTCTTTGTAAATAATTCGTAGTTTTGACATATTGTTTGATTATTACTTAAATTGTAAAGCGTTCAACGTTTCGTGGGTATAAGTGAAAAAGTTAGATCTTATAAATATGAAATCCTTTGTTCATCACATATCCGTAATCCATATCCACTCAAGTCTGTTTTGTTAACTTGTCTTTTCTTACATATTTTATTTTTATTCATTAACAGTTTTCGGTCGCAGAACTTGCACAAAGTAATTTTCTAAGTAAGCACCTACCTATTTAAAGGATCCTGAAATGTTTGTTGACTAAATAAGGCAAGAAAAAATAGGCTTGGGTTATCATTTTGTATTTATTCAAATTAATTTATGAAAATATATTTGTAAATAAGTTGCGTTTCTGATAAATTTAAGTTTAGGCACAGAATATATAATAGTACTAAACGTAGTTTATGTCTTTTTTATATTTCCACTAACTTCGAGTTATTTAACTGTAATGATTTTTATGACCTATTTTTTTTTAAACACAAGTACCTACTCACTATGTTTTTGACACTGTTGTTTGGATCAATAACCATTATATAATATGAAAAACTAGATGTTGTGTAGATTTGTGCACAGACAGAAATGCTTTTAAGTACATAAATCACTTTATTACCTATTTGGCCAGTCTTAATATCGATGGTCAAGACGACAAATGTGCATATTTTTCGAATGCCAAAGTACTAAATAAGCATGCTCTACCGTTTGCTCTTGTCAGAATATCATAATTACATTTCTTTCGTCTGATTTGAAAGTGGAAAGTGTTAAGTTACATCAACTTAAATATAGAAAAATTATTGACAGATTAACACCTTCCCTGCGGCATCAGAATTGACAAACTTTATGACCCCTCTATGCTTCTCATGCAACTTGACACATTTGCGTCATGCCGTGAACACTATCGATCTTACCACAAAAGATTTTAAAACACTGTTTAATTTAGACTCTGTTTAATTGTTATGCTATCTCTTTCAAACCATATTGTCAAAAAAGTGACAGAATCACATTTAAATAGTGTCTTAGTTAAACACTTGTTAAACAGTGATTTTGTGGTAAGGCCGTATTTGACCACTAACCTTTTACTTTGCTTTGAGGGTTAGTAAATAATCCAATGCATCTATTTTTTTTAAGGCAATGGCTAGTCATATCACACACCACATTGAATTGAACCGCCTGTGGTTTGGCCCAATAGTTTTGGAGATCAAGTACAGTATGGTATGAGGTGCATGTTTATGGCCAAATACTTCACATGCCGCATAGAAAATTAAAAACATCTAGGTATGTGCGCCGTGAACAATATTTTGCCATGCCAGTTTTTGAACAAATTGAGACCTATTTTTAAATCTTGATATCTTTTTAAGGATATCTTCAAATTTATATTTGTCTCTTTTCTACTCATAGGATAACCTATGGGAGACCACCCGCACCACGGTGAAAATGGCTATTTTGTGCGCCGCAAATGGTGAAGTTACGTATAGCCCTATACTGGTCATAATGCAGGGAACGTGTTAAATACCATCTCAAAAGTCACAATACATGTTAATAGCTCATTTTATTATGTGTATTTGCTATTTACAAAAAAAAAGTATTTTTATCATGTTTGGCATTTAACAATATTCGGTTTTCAGTTATACTTAGTAATGACTGTCTTATCATATAGGTATTAATGGACAAATAATTTTCAATACAGTTGCTCGAAAATGTGTGCTATCGATGACAGTACAGCGTGCGGAAAGTTGATTTTACCGCACGCCGTGCGTTTTTGTTTACGGTTATTTTATTTCTACTACAATTCCAGTAGGTACGTACCCATGATGTTTTCTCGCAAATGTATTGTAAAACGTCGTATGGTACACAGTTGTTAATGCCAACCTTGTATCATAAACTACTATTATGATACAAGGTTGGTAAGGAGGTTTTTAAAACGGGTTCAAGCGAGGGCGTATAGTCGTCACGCACGAGTTTTAATAAGCCTTAGCAACCGTGTACCATACGACGTTTTTTAATACATTTGCGAGAAAAAAAGTACCTACTGAATTTGTAATAAAAAATAAATAAAAAAAACCGTAAACAAAAACGCACGGCTTGCGGTAAGATCAACTTATTGTACATGCTACGTAATCACTTATCAAGATCTAATATAACTTAAGTTCCCGAATGGTAACTATACTTAGGTATCTCATGTTGCATAATACGTGAGCGTCAGGATCGCTGGTCGTCTGCATCGGTTCGCGTCAAGCTGGTGACCAAAAATTGCTACCTACAGTCAATTAATTACTACCTAACTATAAACCAAAATAAAGGGATTGCAAAATGTCCAGCCATTCTGATATCAGGATGGCTGGTCCACTCTCCATTTTTGTAAACTATACAAATTCCTGTTATTATTTTTACTTCAGTAATTGCTACCTGATTGCTACCCTCACGTTTATCAATGTCTACCTTGTAGCTGTAACAATAAACAAGATATGATCATTTGAAAATTTTACAGGGAATAGACTAAGGGTGTTGAAATAAGCTAAAACGATTACAACAATGTTGTTATTAATATTCATTTTCTTATTCAGTAAAATTTATAAAATTTAAAAAATATAGGTACACTAAAAATATAGGGATTACAAAATAATGTCAATATAAAACTTTCACCTTGACTTCGCGGTAATTGTTGCAAATAAAATATGATCATAATTTACATATTATTATCTTCAGAAAATTCGGACATACTATAGTAACATTTATTTATGAGATATTCTTTCAGCTTCTTTTCAAAATTAATATTTTTTCTAATGTTTTAATGTTGTTTGGAATATTATTGTGTATTTTAATTAACTTAGAGTGCGGAGAGTCTGATATTAGTTTTAAACTTGAGAAAGGTAGTTTGAGTTTATTTTGGTATCGGTTATTTCGTCGTATTAATGAAAGTGGCGTGTATAATTCTGGGTGTTTCCTAACGAATTTACAGGCCTCAAAGATAAAACATGTGAGGGTCAGTACATTAAGTTTTTTGAAGTACGGTCTAAAGGAGTCTATTTGTTCTATATTGGTTAATATTCTGATAAATTTTTTTGAAGGACGAATATGTCGTGGGCATTTGTAGAGTTTCCCCATAGTATAATGACATATGCCAGTTAGTTAGGTAGCAATTGACTGACTGTAGGTAGCAAATAGTAGCAAATAGGTAGCAATTTTTGGTCACCAGCTTGACGCGAACCGATGCAGACAACCAGCCATCCTGACGCTCACGCATAATACCTACCTATCTATGTACAGTCACGTCTAAAAATATGTATACAGTTTAGAACACTGTCACTTTGTTGTAGTTGTCATTGATTTCTGTTCAAAAAAGTATTAGCTCTTAGATTGACAGAGTTCTAAGCTGTATACATATTTATGGACGTAACTGTACACCTGTGACCTATATTGAAAACGTTACTGTGCACAACATTGTACCAATGGAACTAAACCAAATAAAAAGCATCAAATATTCATTATTTTTATTGAAATCCCCTCACAGAACTTAATATTTGGTGGTTATATTATACCCTAACCAAATCGCGAAAAATTAATCAGCTGTTTCATACATTTTGATATTTCCGATTTTAATTTTTGTATGAAACAGCTGATTTTTTTTTCGCGATTTGAGAGTTCGCCCTATAGTAAAAGTTGTTCAGTTTGATGGTCCCTATATAAACCATAATCGGCATTAGGGGTATTTTTGTAACATGTACATCATCAACAAACAACCGGCACAGAAAGAAGAACGTACGGTAGGTGTACTTAACCTAGACTTAAGTCCCTTTCTCCCAGACGTTTGAAAAATATTATTCCCGATTAAAAAGAAAACTCTAATCAAACAGTTAAATGCGTTTTATTATTAGAAACGTCAAAAATGCTGTGCAACTTAGTTAGAAGTGAATTACAGGTTTCTTTGGCTTTTTATAAAATGAATAATATTTATTTTTTTCGGTCCCAAGGTTTGAATATGTAAAGTCATCAGTTAATTCATCAGAAATGTCCTCGTCAGATTCTCCACTCTGGACTAAACTTCCGTTCACTAGCGACAAATGAGTTTCGTTCAATATGCCAGCATCCATAAAAGGATGGACACGCAATATATCAGTGATCTTAAATTTTCGAACCGGCCGCTTCAGCAATTGTGTTCTTATATTCTCATATATCATATTCTTAGTTTCTCTAAATTTTAAATTGTAGATAAAATCTCTTATATCGAAAACTTTGCCTTTCAGCTTAACCAATTCTAAATCAGCATTAATAGCATTTATATCGGTTGACAGTGGTGCTTCGATTTTGGGAATATTTATCCTTGTGTTTCGAAGCCAATGTATTATAAAGTTTGCTTTTGTCGCTTCAAATAAAGGTGTCAAGTCGTCCTTCGATAAGTTGCGTAGGATTGGGATATTGTGTATGAGCCACCTGAAATAGGAGCACTACATGAAAATCCTTAAGTCTAAATGCAAAAGATGATGACGATATTAAAGCTCTATTACCTTTGCGAATGCATATTTTTTGTTACATATTTTCATACTTGTATCATTACTTATAATCCTTATAAATCACTTATACATAAATACATTGGCTTCACCTCTAGATTTTCCAAACAGAAAGTGAGATATTAGCAATAGGCAGTGAAGGTATTCACGATTGGTAAGCGACTGTGCTCCACGCACCCGCAGCTGAAGTTCTAGGACTGAATGCCAGCCAGCGCAGCGTCCACCAACCGGGCCACTTACCATCATGCAGACACCGCAGGTTTTTGAGTCTTTAAGGCAGTCAGTATAGGTATTAAAGGTAGTAAGCAGCTGAGCTAGTCTAGTCATCCACGTACCCGTAGCGAAGCCCCAGGACTGGATGCCGGCCACCGCCGAGCAGTGGTACCCATCACCATGCACAAGCCTAGCAGGTTTTTGAGTGTTTGAGGCTGCCAGTATAGTAACAGTATAGTAGTACTCACGGTTGGCAAGCGGCTGTGTTGATGTGGAACAGGAGGTGGTTCTACATGTACTCGCAGCCAAAGACCCAGGACTATATGCCAGCCACCGTCGCGTCTACCGTCAGCGGCGCGTCTAGCACCACCAAGTACAGGCACAGCAGGACCTTTAGTCTTTGAGACTGAATATAGAAGTACTCACGGTTGGTAAAAAGCTGTGCTGGTGTAGACCAGCGGGCGGTCGTCCACGTACCCGCAGCCGAAGCCCCAGGACTGAATGCCGGCGAGCGCCGCGTCCACCACAAGTGGCGCGCCCGGCACCGCCATGCATGGGCACAGCAGGTCCTCGGTGCGGGTGTCGCCAGCACATATCATACCCAAGTTTAAGTTCTTATCCTGGTGACCGATTACGAATAATATAAGTAAGTTCTTAACACATTTATGACTATGAAACGTCTCGGGGGACGATACTGATACTTAAATTGAGACTTGACAAAATGCATGAAAATTGTACTTAAAATAATATAACTTTACAAAATTCAACAGTAGTGTCCTTGGCCCAAAATACTTAATAAATTAATTCACATACATTGTAATCCTTTGAACAAGAGGTGTCGTTTATTTTGAACTTCACTGTTCTCAGCATAGGGTCCATTATCTCATGACGATAGTAGCGGCTTGAACGAGGCAAGCATAACTCTTTACCCTGAAAATTTATTTATAGAATACGAATTGATAATAAAATATGCAATTTACGTACTTACATTCGCAATTGCATATATTTTACTTATGAAGTAGACTTATGATGTTTCAGATAAAGTAAAACCTCAAAAATATACTCACCGAAAACTGATGGCAGCCATTACACACTCAATCCAGACCGTGAGAGACTGACATAGATTGACTGTGTAAGGCGTTCACGATCTGTCAATCTTTGTCAATGAATCACTGATGACGCTCAACGGATTGTGATCGGTATTGTAGATGGTAAACATTCGAAAAATCTTTAGGGATCCTTTGACCGGGATAAAAAGTATAGTCCAGGCTATAAACTATCTGTGACAAATTTCATCCAATTCAGGTCAGCTTTTCAACCTGTTCAACTGCACCAAGATCCACCAATCTACCACAATTTACTGCAATCTGATATTACGCGACATTGATGCAAAAAAAACTTGCCAACTCTATCAAGATCCATCAATCTACCACAATCTACTGTGGTAGATTGACAATCTACCAAAATCTACTGCGATCCGATATTGATCAGATCACGCTGGATTGACCGTCTTACGTCGCAAACAACCGCATGAAATTCCATCAACTACTGTGATCTGCGGTCTTGGTCAGATTGACGGTCTGGATTGATTGTGTAATGGCTGCAATACTTATTTTATAGATAACCGACAATAAGACAAGGTCACAACACAAGGTTGGTAATTATTTCTTAATTATAGGTACCTACAGTGTATCCTATCGTCTAAACATCCAAGGAAACATATAATTTACAAATGACATTCCTATTACATCAGTATTAATAGAATTACGGGTGTATTCCAAGGTGTATTCTACTTTTCTTTTGTTCTAAAAGTCTATCTTAACTTAGTGGGCAAAATAAGGATATTCTTCTTTATTATCTAGTGACTGTATACATTTTTAATACTTAGGTTAGGTAGCACTATTTATTTATTTTAAGCTTACCAACAACACACATTCATGGCATTCATTAAGCATTAGTGGCAAGTAATGTGTTTTTAAGCACCGATAGAATCACTTAATTTACCTGCGCGAAACAAATGAGTTGATCCTATTTGTCGCCTCAGTGCTTGTTTGTCCTATCTACCATTGACCACATTTGTGGCGCAACCAAACAAATTTAAAGTTCTTGGGCGCAACCTTCTCTTTGTTAATTTGGTATTTGTTACAAGATTCCAGCATACTTCACTTAGCCACTAGGACAAAAAAGCACTGAGGCGACAGATTTGTTCTTATAAACACATTCCTCGCAACGCAACTCTGTTGGATGCTCACCCAATATAGCCTTTTAGAGTGCTTTATTAAGTAATTAAACGAAATATGATTAAACTAGTACTACCGATCTGTCACAGCGACCCCAACCCGTTACAAAAGCCGTTTCTCCCTCCAGAGATTGCGTTGGCGCATATATTGGGATAGGTTTCACAGTGACCCTGCGTATAAGCAACTTATTTGAGAAGGGGAGAAAATTACTTGAAAACATCAATTGTTTCATCATCATATCAGCCGCCCCGCGCGCGCGACACCCACAGCTGGGTATAGAACTTCCTTAAGGATTTATATATAGAGTCTTGCTCTAGCTACCCGCATCCAACGGTTTTCATTTATTGTTTCATAGATTTTAGCAAAGTTCAGATGTATGATGACGATAAATCAGATCATTATTATGGTGTATAGGATAGGTGTTTCCTATGATGGGTTTCTTTCATATAAAAAGTTGGTCCTAATAAACTTTTAAAATTAATAGCTTTCAGATTTTGTGTAAACAAAAAAATCGCAATATGTATAGCGGACAAACGACGTATGGTAAAGCCGAAGTAAACAAGTAGAATAAATATCACAATTTCCAATGAAGCAATCCTACAATGAAAATTCCCCTTGACAAATGCTTTTCATAAAAAAATAAAGGCCCAGTCACTTGTAATTGATGTCCTCATAGATCATCAGCAGCGCCAGATCTGCACCGAGAGTGTTGGGATTGAAATCCTCATGCACAATCATCAAAATGATAGTGAGGAGAGAAGTACCACGATCATTATAGTTTTCTCCTACGATCGCTCGCAATTCTGATATTGGTACACTGAAAAGTAAAATTCATCTAAGTACTACTTATTTCGGAACAACTTGGCCCAAGTATTTCTCATAAAGTTAATGTGTATAGTTGATAATACGTGCCCGTGCCTACCATCCAAAAAAAAAGATAAATATCAAAAATATAGGAGATGACATCATCATCAATGCAGTCTAATCAGTCTTAGAACTATGACAAAACTTTTTATTACAATCGAATGGAGTACAATGTCATTTCAACAATATTTCCTGTTTTAAGTAATTAAAATTGATCGGAATTATTACAAAGTATACGATTTTTTTTTTTCGCTCTCAACCAGAGTTGTTCGGAGCACCCTCCCCTTTGCGCGGGGGAAGGAGGCGGAAATCCTCATTGGACTTCCCCATAGCCGGTCTATGGGGGGCATTTCAGACTCCTACCGACTAAAACCGCCTTGAGTTTGGTTGCGTGCCCGCAAAGGCAACGGACCTTCGTCGCGAACAAAGCGACCGCCCTCCCTCAGGGGAGAGGACGGCGCAGACGTCACATTTCACCTAGGCGATTGTGCGTCGAGAAAAACGACCGATTCACCCAGAGGGGGCGTCGATCGTGCTGTTACCAATTGAGCTGACTCCCTGAGGGGGATCGATCAGCCAAAGAGTGCGGGGGGTTGACCTGAGTGGTCGGGGTTGATGGGAAAGTATCCGGAAGGTATCCACAATATTAGTCATTTATCGTCTGTGCCACTGCCACAGCAGGTGGAACAGCTAAAGAGATTGCTTCCGTGTAATATCTATGACATATGCTGTTTGGTCACCCTGTTTAAGCGCTTTTTAAGGGCCTAAGGCCTATTCTGAAAACCGAACCACGACAATCGCTCACAACGTTTGTTCCGCTGTAATTTAGAAGGTTTGAGATCCAAAACTGATTGAATGTTACGACGAACATCTTCTTGTCCAATTATCGTTATATATTTTCCGTAGTGGCCCTCAGACCGGTCAGACATTTCCAACTTACGTGTAAATAGGGTGTGCTACTGTGATGACCAGTCTTTGAGTCAAAAGAGTTCCTGTCAGAAAGTGCGAAAGCCTCCGCCGAATGCTGACTATGTACGGGTGCTCCGCTATCGTCACTCGCGCTCCTCTGAACACCTGTTAAAAGGTATTACATAAATAGGAAAGCTACATATTCGAACACTATTATCACTAATTTTAATGTTCAATCCTATTACATTACTTTTTATATTCTAAAATAACACTAGGTAGGTACTCGAAATTCATACTTTAATACGAGTTCGTACGTTTCGTTCGTTCGTAATGGCATTTTTTAAAATCAGCTACAATCTCACTTCTCTAGATTAGTAGTCCACGAAGTAGAACTGATAGTGGCGAAGGAAAAATAGAAGAAATAATTGGTGTAAAAACGATTTTTGGCATAGTTGTAAGGAATGATGGTGTTTTAAACAATATATTCAAACTACTGATGGATGGGGGTGAATTTAACTGCTGGAGGGGGTGTAAGGTCCTGTTATATCGTCATTTGCGGGGTTAACTATATAAAATAAAATTGCTTAGTTTCCCATTGCATTGACGTCAATGCAATAGGAAACCGTTCTCCGGTTCATTCAATTATTTCATTTTTCTAGTTAGTTCAGATTGGACCTCCGTCGGGCGCGAACCTTTTTAATTGTCATAATACTATTTTTCGGAAGTAAAGTTCGTGTGTAATTCATTTAGTTTTTTTTTTAAAACTCTTCGCTGACCCGCTCCGTAACAGTGGTGTCAGAAGTGGGATACCAGTGTTGATTAGCCGTTTCCATTCCACTGGTATTCCAACGGGTCGCGAAAATAAAACCAGTCCATAAAAAAAAAAAAAAAATCTTTCATCGTGCCAATCTGACTCCGGAGCGAGATTTTTCTCTGTGTCCGCTTCGTCAAGTTCCTGCACATCCTTGACTGAGTCTCGACAGTAAGCCTCACTTGGTGAGCCTGCAGACCAGTACCAAGGCCGTTTCACTTCACTCTGTATCCTGCCGGTGCGTAATACGCGCCGCCGCTGTTGCCTGCCATCTCGACCGCCGTCGCCGCTGAAGGTGTCGCTGTCCTTGCAAGGGCCGCCTCCTGTACGCCGCCCTCGCCATCGCTGTCTCCGTGGCCGCCGCCCTGTTGCGCGCCGCCCAAGGTAGGGTATGGATACCGGTATACCGGTATACCGAAATACCGGTATACCGGTAAATTTTTTCGGTATTTTGATACCGGTATTTGAGGATGAAATACCGATATTTCGGTATTTCGAAAAAAGTCATCTATTTTTGCAAGGATTAGAAATAAAACACTTTTTACGTATTACAAGTTTAGTTTAGTTTGTATTAATTGGTTTTTGGAATTCCCGACGTTTCGACACCTTTCCAGGGGCTGTGGTCACAGGAGGGCTAAAGCAAAAAAGGCCGCTCATATTTTTATGAAATTATCCGCTCGAAACTTTATAAAAATGTTTTCAAGTTTATTAAATTATATTATAGCTGCGTTTTAATTTTAATCGTTATTACTGAATTAAATTGAATTAAGTTAATTAGAAAACAAGATCTAGCTACAGAATCTTCTACCAGTTCACAAATTGGGAGGCCTCTGATAGAAAGAACTGGCGGAAGAAAACTCAGAGAGGTTGTGTCGACCTCCCTTTTGATCCCTATCTACAAAACAAACTAACTATATCCTTAGATCCTGCAGTGTGTGATTTGGGATGGGATTTTAGTTGATGTTTTATGGGGTCTCAAGCTGGTGGTACTCTCCAACCATCTTCTCCATTGTTGATTTCAATAGCCTCGCGTAGCATTCTGGGAATGAATCTTTGTTCTTTGGTAAGTATTTGTGGTTTATCGAATCTAAAGTAATGGTTGGGTCCCTTTGATGCATGGGAAAGTCCCATCCCAAATCACACACTGCAGGATCTAAAGATATAGTTAGTTTGTTTTGTAGATGGGGATCAAGAGGGAGATCGACTAAACCTGAGTTTTCTTCCGCCAGTTCTTTCTCTCAGAGGCCTCCCAATTTGTGAACTGGTAGGTTTCAAGCGGGTAATTTCATAAAAATATGAGCAGCCTTTTTTGCTTTAGTTCTCCCGTGACCACGGCCCCTGGAAAGGTGTCGAAACGTCGGAAATTCTAAAAACCAATAAATACAAACTAAATAATTCTAAATCAACACCTGAATTAATAGTATACGCGCTGTAATCCGTAAAAAGTGTTTTATTTTTAATGAACTGTACGCGCGAAAGTCTTAGCATGGTTCATAGTGTTGTTCACACTGCAGATGAGTTTTTATATGATACGAATCCGTACGTTTTTATACGTTTTTATATGATACGAATTTTCCGTCGATACTCGAACTCGAACTCGTTTGAGAGTAATGCTAGTTTCACATGAGGGCAGAACAGTGGGCAGCACAGTACTGCTACTGTTTGAACGTACACGCCGAGACAGAACAGTACAGTCTTGATAATAACCAAGGCAGAACAGTTAATAGCCCGCCGGTTTATTTTTTCGGAGCAGTTTGCTCCTCCCATCTAGGGTATGGATACCAGTATACCGGTATACCGAAATACCGGTATACCGGTAAATTTTTTCGGTATTTTGATACCGGTATTTGAGGATGAAATACCGATATTTCGGTATTTCGAAAAAAGTCATCTATTTTTGCAAGGATTAGAAATAAAACACTTTTTACGTATTACAAGTTTAGTTTAGTTTGTATTAATTGGTTTTTGGAATTCCCGACGTTTCGACACCTTTCCAGGGGCTGTGGTCACAGGAGGGCTAAAGCAAAAAAGGCCGCTCATATTTTTATGAAATTATCCGCTCGAAACTTTATAAAAATGTTTTCAAGTTTATTAAATTATATTATAGCTGCGTTTTAATTTTAATCGTTATTACTGAATTAAATTGAATTAAGTTAATTAGAAAACAAGATCTAGCTACAGAATCTTCTACCAGTTCACAAATAGGGAGGCCTCTGATAGAAAGAACTGGCGGAAGAAAACTCAGAGAGGTTGTGTCGACCTCCCTTTTGATCCCTATCTACAAAACAAACTAACTATATCCTTAGATCCTGCAGTGTGTGATTTGGGATGGGATTTTAGTTGATGTTTTATGGGGTCTCAAGCTGGTGGTACTCTCCAACCATCTTCTCCATTGTTGATTTCAATAGCCTCGCGTAGCATTCTGGGAATGAATCTTTATTCTTTGGTAAGTATTTGTGGTTTATCGAATCTAAAGTAATGGTTGGGTCCCTTTGATGCATGGGAAAGTCCCATCCCAAATCACACACTGCAGGATCTAAAGATATAGTTAGTTTGTTTTGTAGATGGGGATCAAGAGGGAGATCGACTAAACCTGAGTTTTCTTCCGCCAGTTCTTTCTCTCAGAGGCCTCCCAATTTGTGAACTGGTAGGTTTCAAGCGGGTAATTTCATAAAAATATGAGCAGCCTTTTTTGCTTTAGTTCTCCCGTGACCACGGCCCCTGGAAAGGTGTCGAAACGTCGGGAATTCTAAAAACCAATAAATACAAACTAAATAATTCTAAATCAACACCTGAATTAATAGTATACGCGCTGTAATCCGTAAAAAGTGTTTTATTTTTAATGAACTGTACGCGCGAAAGTCTTAGCATGGTTCATAGTGTTGTTCACACTGCAGATGAGTTTTTATATGATACGAATCTTGAATAATCACGATTATAGAAGAAATCACCACAAAATCAACTACGCAAGGCATTGCATGCATATAGCTAGAATCTGGGTATTCTAGGTGGTATTTAATGATAATACTTTCAGTTGTTCATTTAATGTTTTACTTCTACAAATAAATTGCTATCGGCATTCAGCACTCGCGCTGATTGTGATATTTGTGCCAATGAAACAATATAAATAATTATTGAATTAAATTACGTATTTTCTTTAGTATTGTTAATAACCTATACCTTAAAATCTCATTTTGTGGTTTCTAAAGGTTGATAAATAGTTTGAGTGATTCTGCCATATAGCGTAGAAAACTGCTTTGATTACTCTCCGCAAACGAGACTTACTAATCGTTATTTGAATCATTTAAACTGTAACTAGCAATTATTTAAAAAAATACCGAAAAAATACCGAAATTTCGGTATACCGGTATTTGAAATTTCAATACCGGTATCAATACCGGTATGAAAATTATTCCGGTATTCCATGCCCTAGCCCAAGGTGCCGCCCTGTTGAGCGCCGTCCCAAAATCTTCGCCGTTGCTGCGAAACTCTTCACCGCACCGGTGCACGTCGCTGCCCCGCTGCTCGTCGTCGCTGCTACTCCGCCGCCGCTCCTGAATCCTGTGATCGCGTTGCTCCAATCTCTTGACATGAAGTTCGTCCTGTTCGTGCTATTCCTGTAAGTGAAACATATTTTATTATCTGTTATTGCTACAATTTTCTCGCGATAAAGAGTAAAACGTATTACGTCTCAATTTATATCCTTATTCCTATATCCTTAAAAATCATAATTATCCTTGATCCAAGTAATTTCCTAAGTATTATCTAATGTCATACATTATCCTTATTATAATACAAATTTAAATATAAATATCCTTAACTAATTAATCTTATAACAACTTACATGCGAAATTAGTATTTTAATCCTTGTACTTACCGTTATCCTTATACCTAATTACTTACCTTATTATTTTTGTCGGTGTTTATCTATAAGTTACAATGTCGGTCGAAGCTAAGAAAAGCAGTGAAATAGTACTAAGCGAACAATTTCCCATCAATGTGCTATGCAATTTTATAGGCACTTATAAAGGTGACCGCGAAACTCTCACCGCTTTTCTTACAAATTGTCAAAACGCTATAGATCTAGCATCACACAGCCAAAAGATTTTACTAACAAAATACATTTTATCTCGTTTAGAAGGCAAAGCCCAAATCGCGTGTGCGAATAAAATTTTTGATGATTTTAACCAAATTAAATCGTTCCTAAAACAAAATTTTGGTGAAAGAAAACACTACAACCATTTGCTGCTAGATCTACAGTCGTGTAAACAACAATCTAACGAAACCGTATCTCAGTTCGCGCTTAGGGTCGAAGGTTGTCTCACAGACCTTCAAGCCGAAATTTATAACTCTGAATCTTTAAAGAAAGATCTTCCGGGTCGCGTCGCAATGACCGAAGATCTAGCCTTATTTACTTTCTCCTTAGGTTTGCATCCGCGTCTAGGCAATAACGTCAGATGTAGAAGCCCCAAATCTCTCAACGACGCAATCAATATCGCTCTTGAAGAGGAAAAGATACAAAATCTCTTATTTAAAACGGCAACTAAGCCGAAATGCAGAACCTGTGGAAAAATCGGGCATTCGGAGTCTGAGTGTTTCTCCAAAATAAGACGTGCAATTCCGCCACGTGCTTTTCCAGATCGTAGACCGCCAGCACCAATATCAAATGACAATTCCCGGTCCCACGTTTTCTGCAGGTATTGCAAAAGTAAGGGGCATGACATTACAGAATGTCGTAAAAGAAAATATAATAATGAAAAATATAATAATTCAAACAGACCAGCAAACATGCATCATATTACTTACGAACAGCCGTCAACGTCGGCACCGTCGTCGCCGACACCGTATCAAGTTTCACATGAATTTACTAACGATTATGATTTAAACTAAATTATCGGAATTCGAAGCCGTGCCGTCGCTTTCCGAATAGCTATTTAGGCACTAATCTTCCTCATACTAAATCTATTCCTAAATCTTATAACGCATCTCATCATGCTCCAAAGAGAGTTTCTATTTCGATGAGTCCTAAATCAAATAATGCATCTCGTCACGCTCCAAAGAGAGTTTCTATTTCGATGAGTCCTAAATCAAATAATGCATCTCATCATGCTCCAAAGAGAGTTTCTATTTCGATGAGTCCTAAATCAAATAATGCATCTCATCATGCTCCAAAGAGAGTTTCTATTTCGATGAGTCCTAAATCAGATAATGCATCTCATCATGCTCCAAAGAGAGTTTCTATTTCGATGAGTCCTAAATCAGATAATGCATCTCATCATGCTCCAAAGAGAGTTTCTATTTCGATGAGTCCTAAATCAGATAATGCATCTCATCATGCTCCAAAGAGAGTTTCTATTTCGATGAGTCCTAAATCAGATAATGCATCTCATCATGCTCCAAAGAGAGTTTCTATTTCGATGAGTCCTAAATCAGATAATGCATCTCATCATGCTCCCAAAAGAGTTTCTATTTCTCTGAGTCCTAAGTTAAATAACGCACCTCAACACGCTCCACAGAGAGTTCCTATTTCGTTGAGTCCTAAATCATCATCTCTTACATCTCAGCAGGCGCAACAGCCTCTGAGCCATTTTGCATCTCGGACGCAAACGCCGCCGAGTCGTACAGATTGTTCAAATTCTTATCTTAAATCGAACACAGCATCCTATAATACTAAATCTTGTGATGAATCTTGTGACACAAAGTCTTATCCTAACTCTTATACTATTTGTGATCAAAATAATAAATGTGCATCTCAAGACATAAACTTGAGTCAATCATCTCCAGTCTCGAATGATGTCGAACATTCTGCAACTGTCCTTGAAATACATTTATCTATTAAAAAGATATCCTTGCCTCACACATATTTAAATACTAGTTTCTCTTCAAATCCTTTAAACTTTCTTATAGACACGGGCGCAAGTATAAGCCTTGTCAAACGCTCAAGCTTAAATAAAATACTCGATTTATCTCGTGAGATAGTTAAGATCAAAGGAATTAACAGCCTCGAACATTGCTCTGAAACATTAGGTACAATTCAAATGGATTTTATTTTATCAACAAAAATATATACATACAAATTTCACGTAACTAACGATGACGTCAGTCTAGATCATGACGGCATCATCGGCAGTGACTTTTTAGGTTATTTTAAAGCGAACATCGATAATGATACAAAATTATTGAACATTCTCGGACAAAGTCTGGAGATTAAGTATAATCAGCCAACTTATATTATTCCTGCGCGTTCCGAAGCAATTATCGAATGCGCGATATCAAATTACTCGCCCGAGTCTTATCATAATAACGAAGCTCTCGTACTAGATCAAACAATAAGTGATGGTGTTTACATTGCAAATTGCATGGTTACTATAAAACCGAATAAAAGAATAAATATTACTGTTTTAAACACCACCGACTCTGAGGTCCGAGTCAAAGATTATTACGTAGAAGTGTCACCCCTTGAACTTAACTCGAACACTGACTCTTACGAAAATATTAATTCCATTTACGATTACAAATCTGATAGATCACAAAATGTTTTAGATCTCATTCGCTGCTCTCATCTTAATAACGAAGAAAGTAAGGCACTTTTAAACTGTTGTTCTGAATACACAGATATTTTCCACTTAGAAGGCGAACCTTTATCCTATACCAATGCAATCGAGCACTCAATTAACTCAGGAGATGCGCCTCCTATACATGTAAAATCTTATCGCTTCCCTGAATGTCACAAGGACGAAGTTGATTCCCAAATCCGAAAGATGTTAGACCAAAAAATTATTCGCCCATCAATTTCACCCTGGAGTGCCCCAGTTTGGGTAGTTCCCAAGAAAATGGATGCTTCCGGCAAAAAGAAATGGCGCATAGTCATAGACTATCGCCGCCTCAATGACGTCACTGTATCAGAGACTTATCCTCTACCTCTCATCACTGATATCCTCGACCAGCTAGGTCATTCCAAGTATTTCAGCACCCTTGATCTCTCAAGTGGCTTTCATCAGGTCAAGATGAGCCCCAAGGACGCGCCAAAGACAGGATTTACTGTCAACACAAATTCCGACGTCGCCGGACATTACGAGTTTACTAGAATGCCATTTGGGTTAAAGAATGCCCCTTCTACCTTCCAAAAGCTAATGAATACCGCTCTTTCTGGTCTCCAAGGTCTTCACGCTTATATTTATCTCGATGACGTCATCATTTACAGTCACGACTTAAAAAGTCATATAACTAAAATTCAATCAGTATTTGACAGACTACGTAAATTCAATTTAAAACTCCAACCAGACAAATGTGAGTTTCTTCGGCGCGAAGTCGCTTATCTGGGCCACATTATCACTGATAAAGGTGTGTGCCCAAATCCAGAAAAAATCAAGGCAGTCAGCCAATTTCCAATTCCCAAAAATCCTAAGGACATCAAATCTTTTCTAGGCCTTGTCGGTTATTACCGACGCTTTATAAACAATTTCTCACAAATAACTAAGCCCTTGACTTCACTCCTTAAAAAGGATGCCACATTCAAATGGTCATATGAACAAGAACGAGCATTCTCCTTATTAAAAGAAAAATTAACTACGGCTCCATTACTTCAATATCCTGATTTTAAACAACCATTCTTGTTGACAACCGACGCGTCAAACTACGCAATAGGTGCTATTCTTTCTCAAGGCGAAATTGGCAAAGATAAGCCAGTCTCATATGCGTCACGCACCCTTAATAAAGCTGAGGGAAATTACGCCACCATAGAAAAAGAACTCTTAGCCATCCTTTTCGGTGTAAAAACCTTCCGACCTTACCTATACGGTCGTAAATTTAAGATAATAACAGACCACAAACCTCTCGTGTGGCTATTCAATGTTAAAGATCCGGGTTCTAGGCTCATGAGATGGCGCCTAAAACTCGAAGAATATGACTATGAAATCGTATATAAAAAAGGGTAAATTAAACGCGAACGCTGACGCGTTATCTCGATTCCCGGTAAATGTCCTTGAGGATAATACCGACTCTAATTCAATGATTTGCAACCCTACGCTGTCTCCTGATAACGATGCCAATCCCCATAGTCTTCCTTCTATATCGGAAACTTACGAACAATTCCTTCAAATCTCTAAACAACCCGGTGTTACCTTCGACACGGTCATCCAGGAACACAACGAGTCCTTATTAAAAACTAAAATCAAGTTGATCGCATATCCAACATCAATTGACTTAGATGAGTCGATACCGTATTGTAGTGACATCCTTAACGCAACTACAAACGATAATCCTGACATTCCTAATATTCAAGACATTGAACGCGAACTTCATACCTACTATTCAACTTCTAACGATAAGCACGTGTTTACACACTTATTTGTTAAACTAAATCATTTTGACGAAATGTCGTACAAGGATATATTTAATCTTATCCGCGATTATCGCGACATGGTAAAATACTGGTACTCAGAAGAGAAGGAAATAGCCATATCAGATTTTACAGATCCTTTCTCAAAGTTATCCTTTACGAAAATATACAATATTATAGCATTCCTTTTTCATAACACCAACATAAAGGTTAATATCTATCATAATTCTATAAAGTATCCGACGCCAGATGAGGTTAAGCAGATCCTTAAAGACAATCATGACTCACCTTTCGCTGGTCATCCCGGAATCTCCCGCATGCTTGAACGAATTAAGTCTCAATTTTGGTGGAAAAATATGCGACAAGATATCGAAGATTACGTCAAAAACTGTCGTTCGTGTCAAATTAACAAACCTTTACGGCAAACGAATCGGGCTCCTATGATAATTACTTCCACAGCATCTCGTCCTAATGAAAAGGTCTATCTTGATCTTGTCGGCCCGCTCCCTGAAACATATGAACATAAATATAAATTTTTACTTACCATTCAAGATGATCTCACCAAGTTTTCTCAAGCGTATCCCATGCAATCCTGTTCAGCTGAAGAAACAGCCAAATTATTTGTAAATTACATTTCGCACATGGGAATTCCTAAAATGATTATCTCCGATCAAGGCACTAATTTTTGTTCCGATCTATTCAAACAGCTTGAAAAATTATTTAGCATCAAACATATATTTGCATCACCTTACCATCCCCAAACCTGTGGTGCACTTGAAAGAAGCCACTCCACCCTTAAGGAATACTTAAGGTCGTATATAGGTGAAAATCAAAACACCTGGGACCTTTACATCCCGAGCGCCATGATAGCCTATAATTCCAATGTTCACTCTACAACAGGGTTTTCACCCTTAGAGTTATTATTTGGCTTTAAGCCTTATCTACCATCCAGTATAGACACTCTTGATAACAATACCTACACCGATTACATACGTGCACTAAATCATCGGCTTTATTATAGCCGCCAAAAGGCTCTTCAAAACATTCAAGCTTCAAAAGAGAGAAGTAAGAATTACTATGATTCACACACCAAACCTTTAAAATATAACGCTGGTGATATGGTCTATATTCGCTGTCACCATAAACAAAATAAGGCTTTGTCGCCCGTCTGGAAGGGCCCTTATAAAATAATTAAGCTAAACAGCAATCACTCCGTGACGCTACTTATAAATCGTAAACATGTACGTCATCACTATGACGAAATAAAACGTGCTCATGATCATGACACGTCATAGTAACCTAGGTCAGTAAGTTATATAGTAATACATAATAATAGGTATGACGTAATCATAAGCCCTTTCGTTCTATTTCAGATCGGCGCTGTCGCCGCACGCGCAGTGTGATTACGTATCACCCATAGTCAGTAGTCCGGGCTTATATTTCGATAAGCTTTTAGACGTTAAGTTTACTAATAGCGACTGGAATGTCGTATCATATATAGATATAAGTCACATACAACCTAATCTAGATAAAATAGAATTCTTGTTTGAAAAGCTTAACGTATTCTGTAATTCCTTCACGTCATCTAAGATACAATCAGATTGCATCAATTCCTTATCGGCGCTGAAAAATCAGCATCTTACTAATGTTAATAAATTTTCCTCTATTTCATATTTGCTTGAAAGTGAAAAGCCTAAGAAACGTTTTAAAAGAGGTCTTCTTGATTTGGGAGGATCACTCTTAAAAACAATCTTCGGCACACTAGATTCCGAAGATGCAATTAAATTCTCGAAAGCTATAGATAATGTACAGACGGATGAAAAACATCTCGCTTATCTTATGAAAGATAATATTCACGTAATTCAATCTACTATTTCGTCATTTAATAATACTATGTCCAAGGTCGATCGAAACGAGAAACATCTCTTAGAAAACATGGAAATCATACACAAAACCCTAGAGACAGTTTCCAATACTAATGATAAATTAGAAATAAAATCTCAACTTAGTTCCTTATTAAGTTCCTTAGAAGCTATTATCTTAACTCTATCTTTTGATATCGATGACGTTAATAATGCTATTTTATTCGCGAAACTAAACGTTTTGCATCCGACTGTACTCAGCCCGCATCAACTATATGATGAATTAGATAAGAATAGAAATAATCTTCCTAGCCACTACGAACTTCCTATTTCTTTAACTTTACAAAATATTCAAGAAATAACTGATATTTCTCAGTTAGTCTGCTACTATCATTTAAATAAGATTATTATAGTACTTAAGATTCCTTTAGTCCTACCTCAAGTCTATAACCTTTATAATATTATTCCTTTACCAGTTCCTTACGATATCACGAAACCTGACACTTTCATACTCATCGAGCCAACAAGCTCGCACGTAGCAATAACAGCTGATCGTATGTTTTACTCACTAATAAAAGACATCGATAAATGCAAGCTTATCAGTGAGAAGTGTTATGTGTGTGTACTTATAAATATGTTTTCAGTGATTGCAAATCCAACGTGCGAGACGACTCTACTAAGTGAAGTGGTAACTAAACTCCCAGACACGTGTGTAACTAAGTTAATTCATGGTTCTATTGATGTATTTTATAACATTAGTTTTAACCGCTGGATATTTGTTCAATCGGAACCAGGGAAATGCCACATTACATGTAATAACGAAGATGTAAGTCTAGACGTAATCTTATTCGGTACTGGCATCTTAACCCTACCGAGAAACTGCAAAGCGTTCTATAAAACGCTACAATTTACCGCTGTTGGCGAAACGTCACTCGGTAACGTAACTAATACGATTTCAAATTTCAATATTTTATTAGATGATTGTTGTGAACGGTCCAAGATAAATAAAACATTTGAGAAGTTACCTTTTTCTAAATTAAGTAACGTAGGCAATCTTGACTCTTTGGTACATGCCAGCATCCATCTGAATTCTTTAGAAGATGAAATTAATAAAATTGAAAATCCGTCTCACTTTGAGACCTATGGCATTAATTACATGTCCCTGAGTTACGTAATCAGCATCCTTTTCCTAATTATTATTTTAATTAAATATCATAAGAAAATATGTAATCGTAAGCAATCTTCATGTTGCATTCAAATATTCAATCAGTGTAATAACACCAAATCCAAAACAAATCCAGCCTCAATAACAATCTATGAAGATGTTATTAGAAAAGATGGATCAGAATCAGAAGATGCGATAAAAAATCCATCTCCTATAAAAACTCCTATAAAAAGAAACTTACTTCTAACTAAAAGTCTTTAATTATTATTTTTATATACTGAGAAAAATCTTCTCAATTCCCATCCATCTTATCTTAATAAAATAGTTTGTATTCACTTTTTGTTCTAAGCTAAATATAAGTAATTGATGTTATCCTTAATAAAGAAAAACCTTCCCTTAAACTATCCTATAATATTGTAGTAGTCTTACCTTGATTATTGTCATTGGTTTCCTTTGTAACTGTTTTAATTACATCGGTCAAACAGAAGTCCAATCTTTAGTTTTCGGGTTATCTTTTAATTTATCTCTCATCACTTTAAGATGTGATGATCGATCTTAACGGGGGGGTTGTTATATCGTCATTTGCGGGGTTAACTATATAAAATAAAATTGCTTAGTTTCCCATTGCATTGACGTCAATGCAATAGGAAACCGTTCTCCGGTTCATTCAATTATTTCATTTTTCTAGTTAGTTCAGATTGGACCTCCGTCGGGCGCGAACCTTTTTAATTGTCATAATACTATTTTTCGGAAGTAAAGTTCGTGTGTAATTCATTTAGTTTTTTTTTTAAAACTCTTCGCTGACCCGCTCCGTAACAGTCCCTTTATTAGTAAAATGTACCTACATAAAATTATCTACTTTATCTTATCTACTTTTAGCTGGGATCAATATTTAATGAGATATGGAGGGAAGAAGTTAGACAATAATAAAATAAACTTATAGTGGGGACAATAATAAAATAAACTTATACTGGTGCACTATAAATAAACTTATAGTGCAGCATGACCTTGCTCATCGTGATAAGAATATGAAACTAGGCACAGACGTTCATTAGGTAAAACAGAGAAGCCAGTGTACAAACCATTCGACAACGAGGTTGAGTATGTTGTTTTAGACACTATTCCCTACAACTACCTATGCCAAAAATTGCTTTTACACGAATTATTTACCCTGATTGGCAGTATTTGGTCTTCGTTGGGTGGACTATATGTTAAAATGATATTTCTGTGGTAAAACACTACCCCAGGTAACTTACATATTAGTATACACCTGTGTAAAATATCTATGACAGGGAAAAGTGTTGTCCCCTAACTTACCTTACGATTAAGCATTGGAATATCTTGTTCTGATGGAAACGGCGCTTTTTCAAAAAGACTTTCAAGAAAAAGTAGAATGTCTGTACCATCATTGGCTGTGGCTGTCGAATTAGATTCAGTTGCATTTTTTGTGACTGTATGATTGTTATAAAGAGAGTTATTAGTGTCGTTATCTTTATCAAATTTAATGCGGTTATTTTCTAGGATTGGATTTCCATCGCTATGTTTTTCTTCTTCAGAGGAATATATAACTCCTTTAACATTATCTTTTTCGTCAGATGTCTCATCACTCGAGTTTGAAGGACTGTCATAATCCATATTTATGGTATTCCCTGAGACTGTTACCTCATCGCTCCAGGTAGTAGGATCGATATCAATGTCTGTTTCATTTTCATGTGTACCATTGAAGGTGCAGTAAACTAATGTGCATTGCAATACTGGAATCACAGCGAGAAATTCAACTAACTATTTTCAATAATAATGGAAATGATATAATTCCTAACGTTTTCAACAGTTGTTATAACGATATTTATTAAAAGTTAAGTGCTATACATAAATTCCTGACCTTTAAAAGAATTTGACTTCAAGTCATTGTTTTTAAAAAAATACTTAGTGCATTTAAAAATATTGTATTAATATAAACATTGACTTACCAAGAAAGTATAGTAGCTTCATTTTTAATATTGAAATATCGCTATGGTCACGCCACGCATTACAACCACCATATAAATAAAATAAGTCTTAAATACTTGTAAGCACTTTGCACGGTCTTTGGTACGGCACGGATGATGACCTCTGAAGAACACTACAGCTTGGCCAGAAAGAGATGAAATTAAACTAAAAGGAACTAACATTTTTCAGTATAAAATATAGTAGTCAGTGTTGCCAAATTATTCGTGTTCTCAAACGATGTTCGACGCTCGATTTACTTTTGAATCCGAATCCTGAGTTATTAATATCACAAAGTGGACTAAAAATCATGCATTAATAAAATTATCCTGGCAAAACCTCTGTTATTTTTTTATGGAAGTTTTTTTGTACCTACTGCAATTAATCTGAATGGTTAGCAAAAAAACAGCAATTTAATTATTTGGCCAGCAAACAAATATTTGGTTAGCAAACCTTTATCTGCAAACAATATTAAAATCTTCAGCAATTTAATAAACAGTTGGAGAGCATAATATCTAATTGGTCAGCAAAATATTTAATTGGTCAGCTATATTTCAAAATTGGTTAGCAGAGAAAACTGAGGAGGGAGGGGCAGGAGGAGATGAATGGTGGATGAGGATAGGGTATGGGTTTGGGGTATAGGGTATGTTGTTGGGGTATGGGGTATGTATAAGTGATAGGGGATGGGGTAGGGGGAATGGAAGAGCCATTCGCCCTATCCCATCCCCTTATACCCCTCCCCTCCCTCCCCTTTACTCTATACCCCCCATATCACATACACCATACCCCATACACGTCATTATCGCAGTCCCAAACGGTCACCCATCTCATACTCAGCCTTCCGTAGAGTTGCTTAACTTTAATTATGGACATGGACACTCATCTCATACCCGGCCTTTTCTAAAGTTGCTTTACGTCATGGCAATGGCAATCAAATCAAATCTATTTGTACCGTCCCTCACTATCGCTCACCAAAATTTTAACGTGGGTCACTGAATAATTGCTCACCAAAAATTCATTAAACGCAGATTACCGATTACAGCTAAAAAAATTGCAGCAGATGTCCAGTATATTAATTTGCTGATTGATTTAGAAATATTTGCTAGCCTAAAGTTGCCGACAAACTAACCATTTTGGCTGACCGAATAGATTTTTCTGCTCATCAAAATACGAATATTTTGCCAACCAGTTACTAGATATAATTGGAGCGCAAAAGGGCGGCGCGGCGGGGGCAAAGCAGCCTCCTTTTTCTCCTTCCCGCGCGTACGTACAACGTATACCGCAATATTATAGTCGGCGAGCTGACAAGGCAAAGAGTGCGATAAGTATCACTTTTCATCGTCATCAATCATCACTTTTCTTGACTATATGAGATAAAACTATTCCATTTACGACTATGACAAATGTTGATATTACTAGATCCATCCTTATCGTGTTTGTTGCAAAAAAGGGGTTGGTTGTGGTTGTGATGACTTTTGTTCAAAGCTCGGAAAGAAAATATTCCTGAAAAAGCTATAGAATGGACGAAATTAATCAAGTTTTTGCTGCCTCGTTCAATTCAGTGGCTTAAACACTGTTGTATAAACGTTGAACATTTTATTTACCCGTGGTACGTTACGAATGATAGTTATTTTAGAAGTTTTTTTTTTAATCTTTAATTAAATCTGAATGGTTAGCAAAAAATCAGCAGTTTAAAAAATTACTTGGCCAACAAAGAAATATTTTGATTGCATTAAATTAAAATCAGGCAGCAAACCTTGAACTGCAAACAATCTTAAAATCGACAGCAATTTAATAAATAGTTAGAGAGCAAAATATCTAATTGGTCAGCAAAGTATCTAATTGGCGAGCAACATTTCAAAATTGATTAGCAAAGAATACTTGTTTGTAAGCAGTTAATCTGATAAGTACGCATGTTAAAAAAATGGTTAGCAATATAATTAATTATTGAAAAACGCGAGTAGCCAAATTGCGTCAGAAGTGTCTATTCATCAAAGCGCACTGATCAATAGATTTGATAAAATAGCAATTGCCATTACGTAAAGCAACTTTAGGAAAGATCGGATATGAAATGGGTGACCATGTAGGACTGCGGTAACAAAAGTTAAGCAACTCTAGGAAAGGCTGATTATGAGATGGGTGACCGTTTGGGACTGAGATAAAGAATGTTAAGCAACTTTGAAAAAAGGTCAGGTTTGGGACGGGTGACCGTTTGGGACACTGCAATAACGAATGTTAAGCTACTATTCATTCATTCATGTGGAACTGCGATAACTTTAGGAAAGGCTGGGTTGACGGTCACACATCTTATGTATGTTGGGTGACCATCAACCATCCATTGGGGTCATCACCCATCCTTAGCCCGAATTTTTTTCAAAGTTGCTTAACATGGTCACTTATCTCATACCCGGCTTTTCCTAAAGTTGCTTCTTTCATTATTATTGCAGTCCCAAACGGTCACCCATCCCAAATCCCAATCGACGTTTTTCAAAGTCGTTTCACATTCTTTATTGTAGTTCCAAACGATCATTCATCTCATAACCGGCCTTTCCTAGAGTTGCTTAACTTTCGTTATCGCAGTCAGTGCCGTCTTAAGTCTATTCGGTGCCGGGGTGCGGGGCTCAGCCTGCGCCCTCGTTTTCTTGACAGACGCACAGGTGCCGCGCCGCGCGCCCATTTCAAATGAACTTACACTTTGTTGACTTAGAGATCATTATGCTTCAAGTGCGGGCGACCGGGCGGCAATGTGTCAAAGGTTATACACTCTCTTTGGATTAGAGATTTTGCCGCGCGCGTGTTGTATTAAATAAAATTGTTATTTGTGTAGTAATAAGAGTCATTTTAACTTGCACATCATGAGCGGTATAACAAGCGCCGAAAGCGTAATAAAAGTAAAACAATGGTTATTGTTGATGACTATTTTTTTAATATTTAATTTTGCGCATACCTACGTATTTGTCTTAACAAGTATAATATGAAACTGTGCAATGGCGTTAAGTTCAGTGAAATATTTAAATATTCAGCGCTCGGCAGGCGCGCCCGGGTGCACCGCACCCCTTGCAACCCCGGGTAAAGACAGCCCTGATCGCAGTCCCACATGGACACTCATCTCATACCCGGCCTTTCCTAAAGATGCCTTACCTTCTTCCTGCTCAATCACCAGACCCTGGACACCGTCTCCAATGAAAGTACTTATCAAGACGAATCAAACGAGCCCAAACTTGGTGGGATTGTATGGTTTTATTACAGAGTTCCTGTGGCCTTCTTCCTGCTCCATCATCAGACCCTGTACACTATCTCCCAACAAAGTACTCTCAAAATGAATCAAATAGACGTGGGTCACAGAAATGCTCACCAAAATTTTTAGATGTGGGTTACTCAATTTTTCACCAAAATTTTATCAAAAGTGGGTCACTGAATTGCTCACTAAAAATGTATTGCATCTAAAAAAAATTTAAAACAACTAAGTATGACATTAATAGCCGATTGATTTAGAAATAAATAAAATATTCGAAATGTTGCATTTCACAATGCTTTTTATTTATCTTGATTTAGAATTAATATTTGCTAGCCAAAAGTTGCTGAACAAATAACTATTTTGGTTGACCGATTGGATTTTTCTGCTCCCCAAAATGCGAACATTTTGCTAACCAGTTAATCCACACCCTTATTTTTATAAGAAAGAAATTAACAAATATTTTTTATTTAAAATTAATACAATATGAAGTAAAAATAACAACAAACTACGCACATTTTCCGTAGCTAAATATAAAACTTACATAATATTCGCCCTTGCAAGCTAAATCTGAATTTATGATTTAAATAGTTCTAAGTTGAAAGTAATTACTAAATTACAATAAAAGTTAAATTATAATTAAGGAATAAGTAGCTACAATATTGATAGTGCGCATTTTAAGTTTATCAAATCAAACAAAACCTACTTATATTTTATTATACCACGAATCTGGCTTATTATAAATGTGATGCGAAAAATTATCTTATTGGTTCTAATATTTTTTACGTCAAAACTGTCAAAAAAAGAATTAGTTTACTTTTTACAAAAATTGTGTCAACAAACAAAGAAACAGAGCAGACGATGCTCTGAAACACACAGGTTTTTCCGATGTATTTAATTTGAAAAACCCTGTGCAGTCCAGAGCAGGAAGTGTCTGTACCCCACAGGCAATTCTAATATCGCTACCTGACAGTGGCGAGGAGTGAAATTATGGCGAAGGTAAGCCGTTCTACAAAAATGTTATAATCTGCATAGTGGTTCGGTGGGGTGGTATTTATAAAGGTAAGCCGATGGGAATCGGCTTGTATGGACCCTTGTATGGCTCGACGTCTGATACTATACGTGGCGATTACTTGGCGAGGGTAGTAGCTCTATACTCGCTAGTGCTCGGCGCGGCGAGGTGTACCTAGGCGCGTGTAGGTCACGTCACCGGCCTCGCTCGCTCCATCAGGCCCAGGCACGATTGCTCGACGTCTGATACTATACGAGGCGATTACTTGGCGAGGGTAGTAGCTCTATACTCGCTAGTGCTCGGCGTGGCGAGGTGTACGTAGGCGCTCGTGGGCCACGTTGCCGGCCTCGCGCGCTCCATCAGGCCCAGGCACGACGCTGCGCTATTCACACTGCTGAACACACGCGTGCTCGAAGTAGACAGCGAGTGGACAGATACAACCTGAGAGATAAACAGACCGACAATTTAAATTAATAACAATTATACTGATAAAGTATAAAATTCAAAATAATGTGGGTTATATGTTTTAGTTTCAGGTATTATGGGAAGGGACTTATTACTTTACGCAGAAGCAAGAAGTTAAGTAGTTACACTACTTCTTTTCTAAGTCTTCCATTGGCAGTTTTCCGATGTTTTGTATACAATGGTCTTCACTTTTTCAACTTATTTATTTATTTAAAAACCATCTTCGAAGTACCTATCTCCTCGCTAAGTAGAAAGTTGTAATTATTGTTGGCAACTCACCTATTTTATTTTAAAATGGAAATACCTAAAACTATTTGTTGCGGCAAATAGCGGCCTCTTTATTTTATGTTAATTAAATGGCACCGACATTTGAAATTAGAAAAAACGTTCATAATATACATAACTAATTGTGTTATTTATTTATGTAGCTATTCGTCACATTTCAATTTAATTCTTTTTTTTATCTATGAAAAAATAATTAAAATTGAGTTTTTAAAAGCTTCTCCACGTAGCATTAAAATTTAAATGGAGTTCCACTTTACTAATTTGTCATCATGAATGTGAAGAAGACGGGATCACTGCTTGTGTTAAAAAGACTTTCCCATTTCTTTTTAGTACCTACTCATTTCATTTAGTACCATTTAGTATCTGTAAATTATATATTTTGTACCTACTTAGTATAAACGATATTAAAGATCCATACTGATCCCGTTATTTAGACGCATCAAGATGAGTAGCCATGTAGTGTAGTAGTACACTCTATGATTTAGACTCATTTAGTACCTCCCGAAAATAATTTAACATTGCCGGAATTACATATAGCTTTTTTCTTTTATATTTTTTTCACTTCTATAGCTTTTGCGCCTGCCTAATTATGAAGAGCAACGCTTATAGTGAAATAGCTCTTAAAATTGACTGCAGGCGTTTTTCTGATTTTATAATAATATGTTAAATTTGTACATTAAACTTTCGATTATACTTAAATTTTTGACAAAAAAGGACCAATGAATAATTCCGAATGCATTCATAATCAATAAAAATCATAATTTAAGTAAAATGACAGTAACGATTCTTTTTTCACAGTAGACTCAGTACTGATGATGGACAGCCGTCCATCACCCTTCATCCTCCACCCTCGAACCGGTTGAAACCAACTACGTTGAAATGGAAATACCTACCTAATCGTTGCGTTGTGTGCCATAGATCTATGTCGGCGCAGAAAACATTA
This sequence comes from Catoptria pinella, assembly GCA_963556745.1. Lineage (NCBI taxonomy): Eukaryota > Metazoa > Arthropoda > Insecta > Lepidoptera > Crambidae > Catoptria > Catoptria pinella. The sequence continues at coordinate 11,725,991 of OY750758.1, read as the reverse complement.
GACGTTCTCTATCACTGCTTGAAACTAATATAGGTCACACTTAGTCACAAACATTCGAGATCGAACCACGAATACACCTCCAACACATTACAGTGGCACGGTTGACAGTGTGTTGTATGGATTACTATGGAAACTTATCCATAGATGTGACATAAAGTCTAACCGTGTTATTCATAAAAATCAAACACTTAAACCTATTTTAGCTATCATTATTTTGCCTTTTTAACCGACTTCATTCGTTATCACGACTTGACTTACGATGAAGGCAAAACTCTATTAATGATTTTATTTTTTAAATGAATAAAACTTTTTTAATAAGTAAATGTTTGGTCACCCTAGAACGATGATGTAGGAGGGGGCGGCTCTCCGACGAGGAGGCGTCTGCCTCGATGCTCCTGGTCTCGTAGCCCTGCGCCATCTGCAGGAACACCAGCATCGCCAGTGCCAGCACCGTGGCGTACACGAAGAATTCTGAGGCCTTTAATATAAATAAATGGTCCTATGATTGATAGTATGTGATAGGTCACATAAGATTAATTAGCGTAAGAGCCGCTCGGATCACATCGATATCTACCGTGCTCGCTCACATAGACATTTCGTACAGGCAATCTCAGGCCAAGCACCCGTCAGGCTGTTTATGATATCTCTATAGAGTATCATTTTTTTATTTTAAAATTACTTATTGAACGTTCAGTACTTACTAATTGTGAATTTAAGGGAATCTCTAAGGCGCTGGTTGGCAAGAAATTATGGAGACGGTTAATCAATCGTGATTGCAACTACTAACTGTAGTTTTTACGATTATTGAATACAATTATTTTGATTACTAACTACTTTAATCGTTAGTTAGTAATCAGTAGTTAGATTACATTTTGTTCAACACTGCTACCAGATTAATTGTTGCTTTTAGATATGTGATAAAATTCAGGACAGTAGTACCTACTTATGAATTTAAAAAGAAAACATCATCATTGCTAGGTTAGGCTTTAGAAACAAGTTGACGAGTAATAGTCGATCAACGGAAAAGTTTTTTTTTAATATTGCAATATTGAAAAATTGGTAATCTACTTAGTTATAGTTGTTATTAGGGTAAAACAGAGAGAAAAATATAAGTAAGTTTTTAGCCATATGGTATGGTATGAAGTTACTAAGGAACCATATACTACTGCCCGTGACCCGACACACACTCATTGTTTCTTTCTCAAAGTAATTTTTGTGTAGTAGAATCACATAAAATTCTAATCATTTCTTCACACTGAAAGCTCAAAGAGTCTTTTGGTCAGATCGTGAACTAGCCTCGCCTTAACGGAAGATGTCAAATTACGCAACTGTTTTTTTTGGGAAATAACATTATAATTAATTAATTAAGCCAGTCTCACGACACCCACTGCTGGGTGTAGGCACAACATTAAAAATAGTGAGTATCGCCAAAAAAATAATTAATTAATACTGACCATGTGAACGGACGTACTTACCCTTGACTCGAAGATCTTCGTCTGAGCCACTAGTATGACAATTAGATTTCCAAAGGCCACTGATACGTACCACGCAGCGATTGTAATAGTTTTCATACTTTTAGGAGCCTGAAATAGGATAACTAAATCATGTTGGTCCAAATTCATACATAAGTACTTGTTAATAGTTATTAAGTTCCTATCAGTCGCATATGGGAGTAAAGGGCCCTTTATACCTGAGTAAAGGAGAACTCCAGGCCAGAGACAGCGAACATGATCTCCGCGACCGAGACTAGCAGGTACTGCGGAACGATCCACGCTAGATGCAGCTCGTTAGGGGGGTTCGGGGCGTGGAGCACAGCCGTGTCGAGCCGACCCATCCGCTCACGCAAGCACAGCACGTATACCCCGCCCGCCCGGAGGTAGCCTTCGCCAGATCCTGACACTTCTCCACCGGTGCTTTCAGCGCGCCATTTGAACCTTTAAACATGTTTGAGTAGATTATATAATATAAGCCCTGGTGATCCTTGACACTTTCAGGGGCCGCTCTGATTGACACCTTCTATTGTTTTGGTCAAAGTATGTAAACTTTCATAGCGTAAAAAGATTTAGCTTACTTCCGCGGCTGCAAACACTTTATAGGCACACTCGTATAATATGTCGCTGAGCCATCGATCCGTCTACCTACAGTCTAATCGACACCTCCTTTTGTTTCGGCATAAGTAGATACCTACCTAGTCACAGAATACATAATAGTACAAGTAAGTAGCCCAGTGTTCAAAGATTTCACTTACTTCCCTGGCTGCATGCACATGTAGGCTGACTCTCCGATGTGGTCGATGGGCGCGTCGGACACGTAATAGATGTCGCTTAGCCGTCGATCAGTCTCCACTGTGATCGACACGTTCTTGTTGGGGCCAGTATCACCCACGTACACGACCCTTGCAGAATTATTTTAAGTACACAGAGCTTTGAGTTCAAATAACAGTTACACGTATAGAAATAACTGTTACAAATATATGTAAATGTATTATTAAAAACCTGTAGAAGACAAAGATATTAGTGCTACATACTCCTGTGGCATACTTTTTAACAAAATGTAAAGGCCGTTTTACTATTAAGTTCGTAGGTATAATAAATTTTAGATTTTTTTTATTGTGGCACCGTAATATTTTTTTTTTATCTTCGTTAAGCGACAACGTAATGGATTCTCATTATTTTTTCTAAACAGGACTATGCAGGCAGGTCTAGCTAGGTACCTAATATTGAAACACAAAAATTCACGCACCATGCACACCACTTTATCTTGGCTACAAACACATAGACAAGATAGATTTAAGTATAAAGAAGTAGGAAAGATACAAGATCGATAGAGTACCTCCTATCTAGGTATAGGTACCTATGAAGATCAAGATTTAACTAACAATTCAATTCATTCAATCAGGAATCGGAGACTTCATTATGTCTGTGTAATATGTTTTAGATATGTCAATAAAGTTATTGTTATTATTATGAAATAGGCGGAAATGCCTACTACCTATTCCATATTACCTGCCTACATTACTTTAAAGCTAAAAAATGCACTTACTTTAGCTTTGGTTTGCCTGTCAAAGATTTTATGAACTGATTTGAGTCCATAAAATACATAGAAATCTGATCATCGGAATTCTGCCCAATAACTATTGGCATGAACTGGAAAAAATAAACGTTTGTTATTACTTTTGAGATCTCAAAGTGATTGGAGATTCACTAATTATTTAACGTGTTAATGGAATAACGCAAAACCCTTAAACTAATTATATGGCTCATAATTACGAGCAACTTTTAGTATGGAAGCAATCCTTTTGCAAAGTTGACTAAAAATTTTATATGAAACAGCTGTTTGTAAATCTAAAGTGAATATAACACATCTAGAACGTTCTATGAAGTGGTTGTCTATAAGAAAGAACTTGTTGGCTATTGCAATATTTTCGAACTACTTATGTATGTGCGTAAAATCATTATCAACATAATCAACCACACGACACTCTTGCCCATGACGAAAGGTTCTGCGTAATGCTATTATAATCCGCGCGCGATCGGAATGGGATGGGACCTTGTCACAGTAAATCGAAAATGATAGTTAAGCAGACAAGTAACGTAAAAAAGTTCTGTAGCATAAAATAAAAATGAATAAAAAAAAGTAACCTTTTTCCACTCATTATTAATTAATCACTAAAATAATCACACAATAATATATAAATCTCGCATTTAAAATAAAACTCGAGCAGAAATCCACGCGCATAGTTCTACACAACTAGCATTATGTATGTACGCTGCGCGAGTTTGCCGACGCTACGGCTGCTGGCCGACGGACCGCGGCGTGTGGGTTTCAGTTCCAAAAGGTAGCATCCCATTCTCATCGCGCGCGCGTATTATACCAAATATTTGAAGCTACAGTCAGCACGCAGTTACCATGTTTTCAACAGTCTTCAAATCTTCTCTGACGAAGTGCTTCTTCATAACCCTGCCGGCGCAGTTGGCAGGGCACGCCACGCTGATGGGGAGCACTTTGTGCGGCAGAGGAGTCATGAGCGCAGTGCCTCGTTGCTCCACGGGGGCAATGCCCTCCCCCCGCACGCTCACCTCCACGGGGCAGTCCAGGGTATTTAGCAGCACCAGCCCGCTGTGATGATGTCCTGGTCCTTGCAGTGTCGATCGCTGGTACAATCAACATTAATTTACTTAGAAGGTTTTGTCTCAAAAACCGTTAAATATGTTACACAAAAAACTACACAATGCAAGTCAAAATTGGGGTATTTTTAGTCACAAAGGACATTTTATTTGGATCTGCTTTTTCCTTTTGTTTTTAGCTACTTACAACTAACACACTTTTATAATTATCACAGTTTCATCATTCAAATGAATGATAAAATCATTTAACTTCACTCACTTCTATCCCAATCTGCAGAATCCCCGCTGAAACAAACGCCATAGCCGCCAGCATGCCCCCGACGAACATCTTATGCAGCGGAGGGATTTCGGGCAGCAGTGGCCATACGCCACCGGGGCAAACGGGGATCATGAGCAGCACCATGGCCGGGTTCATCACTTGCAGCTGGTCCGGCATCAAGGTCACGCCGAACATCTCACTCCTCAATCTGGACGCTTGGAATGTCCAACGCGAGCCCTTGATGGGTTTACAATAGTAATGCAATTAATATCGGTTCCAAACTAAATCCCAATCAACCACCTAACCCAATAAATAATTATTTCCTACTTTCTCCGAAATGGAATCCAAATACGAATGACGCTAAGTGGAATTCTAGTTATTTTAGCCCTATATGCTATCTTCATCAGGGGTCTTATATATTCTGTGCCAGTGCAGACTAGTTAGTGTTATCATTATTAACTGACAATAATTACAGCCGAAACCAACCAAGACTTGTATTTGTATAAAAACACTCTGAAGAGATAGAGACACACAGTCAAGGCGTCGTTTCGAAATTATTGAGCAATCTTTACGGTTTATAATTTTAAATTTAATACTTAATGTAATCGTTTATCGTTTACGTAAACTAAAATTCTACAGAAAAGATAGACCAGATTTGCCTAAGTCGTATAACAAGGAAAATAACGAATTAAATATCATTTCCAAGATAAAATATTCAGACTTAAATAAAACCACCGCGAAATGGAGCGTCTCGTAGCGCTTTTCTAAATGGGGTTCTCCGGTGTTTACAAACTAGATAGAATTCACATTGGGACAAACAGCAGTTTGTTTGCCAACCTCTTTTGGTCTGCTCCGGACGTACTCAAATGGCCAACACTATACATTTGAACGCTTCGCTTACATTTCAAGCTTAAATATGAGCAATAGACGATTAAATCGCATGTCGCAAACTTATCTAAATCACATAATTTGATGTATCGCTGTATCGATGTACTCTCAAATCGCGAAATAAAAATCAGCTGTTTCATACATTTTGATATTTTCGATTTAAATTTTTGTATGAAACAGCTGTTTTTTTGCATTTCAGAATTGGTCCCATAGTAAAAGTTGATCAGTTTGATGGTCCCTATATACAATATTTGGCATTAGGGATATTTTTGTAACATGTTGTATACTATAATTGACAAGCTTACGGCACGTAATTTTATAGTTTACTGCTTATTTTAAAGCTTTAATAGTAAGCGTAGCGTAAAACGCATAGAATGTTGGCCATTTGAGTAGAGGGCTGGAAATAGCAATCGCGCGTGGTCGCGTCCGTCCGCAAGCTGCCACGACAAATACCTATGTGACTAATGTGAATTCAATTCACAAAGCAATAGCTTTTGGGACTTATGCAAACGATCTGACAAACACCTCACCATTCTGAACTCCAGTGAACATATCATTGACTTACTTGGATATTTACGAATACTTATCTATTTGGATATTTGCGACAAAGCGAATTGTTCAAATATATTGATGGAACACGAGAATAGAAGTCGGGTTTTGAACATATTACAATTACATTTAACACATTTATAATTATTACACATTTAAACAACATTAAAAAAATATTACGTTACATTTACTACTACGATCGAGTAGGTATTACTTGGCAGGCTTTGCTTTAAATGGGTTACGAACCAGTCGGTGCTTTCAGTACCATAGTCAAATGTGATGTTGTTGCAGGTAGGGTTGCCAGATAGCTGGGAAATCCGGGTAAATCCCGTAATTTTGCGTGTGATCCCGGATCCAAAAATTACACTTTAGCCCCGGAATTTCTGAATACTAGTAAGTTTTGATTAATAAACCTTAAAGAGGTGCTTATTTTAGTTATAAGTTTAGTTTTTTTATATTTTAAACGTTCAGGTAATGTATGAAATGTTATTAATTTTAAACTTTACGTAAAATAACGTCGTTTCTGGTGCTTCGCCGGTGAAACACTTGCTCTACTCGCTCGGCTCGCGCGTTTTTGATCGCAGTTCTAACCTAACCTAATGAATTCGTTAAGACTATTTTTATGCGCATCATGGATTTCATAACTACAAAACATGTCATTGCCGTGGGCGGTGGCTCTAGCTCAGTTTTGTCCCGGAATTGACGCCAGTAAATCTGGCAACCCTAGTTGCAGGTCATCAGTACAGCAGCCTTATGCAGGGACAGTAAGCATTTAAAAATTATAATTTTGTTCTTGATAGATTATTATTATAAGGAATTATCGGCAAAGTGGGTCATTATTCAGTTGGATCGGCTGTATGTACCTATTTTGGCATAAAATATTTATCAGAATTTTCCCGTATAGTCCGTGTGAACTGTGTGTGAACACCTTAAGCTACCTACGTATGGAGTTAAAAGAAGAACCAGTTTTTCAAACAGCGACCAGAATATCGGCACCGGCAGTTAGAGGTACAGGATAGGGAAGACGACCTTCATGTCCACCACCGATCGCCGTATTCTCTTCGGCTTAGTCCAGCTCGTCACTGTGCCATAATCATAAAGCTAACTACCAACATGTAGAGTAAAAGTAGAACCTGTTGAACAAACATCACTGGCAGGTAGAGGTGCCAGATAGAGATGAGGACCTTCATGTCTGCCACCAGCTTCTCGCCGTACTTCTATTTGGCGTAGTCCAGCCAGTCACGTATAACAATCATAAAGCTTACTACCAACATGTAGAGTAAAAGTAGAAACCGTTGAACAAACATCACTGGCAGGTAGAAGTGCCAGATAGAGATGAGGACCTTCATGTCTGCCACCAGCTTCTCGCCGTACTTCTATTTGGCGTAGTCCAGCCAGTCACGTATAACAATCATAAAGCTTACTACCAACATGTAGAGTAAAAGTAGAAACCGTTGAACAAACATCACTGGCAGGTAGAGGTGCTAGATAGAGATGAGGACCTTCATGTCTGCCACCAGCTTCTCGCCGTACTTCTATTTGGCGTAGTCCAGCCAGTCACGTATAACAATCATAAAGCTTACTACCAACATGTAGAGTAAAAGTAGAAACCGTTGAACAAACATCACTGGCAGGTAGAGGTGCCAGATAGAGATGAGGACCTTCATGTCTGCCACCAGCTTCTCGCCGTACTTCTATTTGGCGTAGTCCAGCCAGTCACGTATAACAATCATAAAGCTTACTACCAACATGTAGAGTAAAAGTAGAAACCGTTGAACAAACATCACTGGCAGGTAGAGGTGCTAGATAGAGATGAGGGCCTTCATGTCTGCCACCAGCTTCTCGCCGTACTTCTATTTGGCGTAGTCCAGCCAGTCACGTATAACAATCATAAAGCTTACTACCAACATGTAGAGTAAAAGTAAAAACCGTTGAACAAACATCACTGGCAGGTAGAAGTGCCAGATAGAGATGAGGACCTTCATGTCTGCCACCAGCTTCTCGCCGTACTTCTATTTGGCGTAGTCCAGCCAGTCACGTATAACAATCATAAAGCTTACTACCAACATGTAGAGTAAAAGTAGAAACCGTTGAACAAACATCACTGGCAGGTAGAGGTGCTAGATAGAGATGAGGACCTTCATGTCTGCCACCAGCTTCTCGCCGTACTTCTATTTGGCGTAGTCCAGCCAGTCACGTATAACAATCATAAAGCTTACTACCAACATGTAGAGTAAAAGTAGAAACCGTTGAACAAACATCACTGGCAGGTAGAGGTGCCAGATAGAGATGAGGACCTTCATGTCTGCCACCAGCTTCTCGCCGTACTTCTATTTGGCGTAGTCCAGCCAGTCACGTATAACAATCATAAAGCTTACTACCAACATGTAGAGTAAAAGTAGAAACCGTTGAACAAACATCACTGGCAGGTAGAGGTGCTAGATAGAGATGAGGACCTTCATGTCTGCCACCAGCTTCTCGCCGTACTTCTATTTGGCGTAGTCCAGCCAGTCACGTATAACAATCATAAAGCTTACTACCAACGTGTAGAGTAAAAGTAGAAACCGTTGAACAAACATCACTGGCAGGTAGAGGTGCTAGATAGAGATGAGGACCTTCATGTCTGCCACCAGCTTCTCGCCGTACTTCTATTTGGCGTAGTCCAGCCAGTCACGTATAACAATCATAAAGCTTACTACCAACATGTAGAGTAAAAGTAGAAATCGTTGAACAAACATCACTGGCAGGTAGAGATGAGGACCTTCATGTCTGCCACCAGCTTCTCGCCGTACTTCTATTTGGCGTAGTCCAGCCAGTCACGTATAACAATCATAAAGCTTACTACTAACATGTAGAGTAAAAGTAGAAACCGTTGAACAAACATCACTGGCAGGTAGAGGTGCCAGATAGAGATGAGGACCTTCATGTCTGCCACCAGCTTCTCGCCGTACTTCTATTTGGCGTAGTCCAGCCAGTCACGTATAACAATCATAAAGCTTACTACCAACATGTAGAGTAAAAGTAGAAACCGTTGAACAAACATCACTGGCAGGTAGAGGTGCTAGATAGAGATGAGGACCTTCATGTCTGCCACCAGCTTCTCGCCGTACTTCTATTTGGCGTAGTCCAGCCAGTCACGTATAACAATCATAAAGCTTACTACCAACATGTAGAGTAAAAGTAGAAACCGTTGAACAAACATCACTGGCAGGTAGAGGTGCCAGATAGAGATGAGGACCTTCATGTCTGCCACCAGCTTCTCGCCGTACTTCTATTTGGCGTAGTCCAGCCAGTCACGTATAACAATCATAAAGCTTACTACCAACATGTAGAGTAAAAGTAGAAACCGTTGAACAAACATCACTGGCAGGTAGAAGTGCCAGATAGAGATGAGGACCTTCATGTCTGCCACCAGCTTCTCGCCGTGCTTCTATTTGGCGTAGTCCAGCCAGTCACGTATAACAATCATAAAGCTTACTACCAACATGTAGAGTAAACGTAGAAACCGTTGAACAAACATCACTGGCAGGTAGAGGTGCTAGATAGAGATGAGGACCTTCATGTCTGCCACCAGCTTCTCGCCGTACTTCTATTTGGCGTAGTCCAGCCAGTCACGTATAACAATCATAAAGCTTACTACCAACATGTAGAGTAAAAGTAGAAACCGTTGAACAAACATCACTGGCAGGTAGAGGTGCCAGATAGAGATGAGGACCTTCATGTCTGCCACCAGCTTCTCGCCGTACTTCTATTTGGCGTAGTCCAGCCAGTCACGTATAACAATCATAAAGCTTACTACTAACATGTAGAGTAAAAGTAGAAACCGTTGAACAAACATCACTGGCAGGTAGAGGTGCCAGATAGAGATGAGGACCTTCATGTCTGCCACCAGCTTCTCGCCGTACTTCTATTTGACGTAGTCCAGCCAGTCACGTATAACAATCATAAAGCTAACTACCAACATGTAGAGTAAAAGTAGAACCTGTTGAACAAACATCACTGGCAGGTAGAGGTGCCAGATAGAGATGAGGACCTTCATGTCTGCCACCAGCTTCTCGCCGTACTTCTATTTGGCGTAGTCCAGCCAGTCACGTATAACAATCATAAAGCTTACTACCAACATGTAGAGTAAAAGTAGAAACCGTTGAACAAACATCACTGGCAGGTAGAAGTGCCAGATAGAGATGAGGACCTTCATGTCTGCCACCAGCTTCTCGCCGTACTTCTATTTGGCGTAGTCCAGCCAGTCACGTATAACAATCATTAAGCTTACTACCAACATGTAGAGTAAAAGTAGAAACCGTTGAACAAACATCACTGGCAGGTAGAGGTGCCAGATAGAGATGAGGACCTTCATGTCTGCCACCAGCTTCTCGCCGTACTTCTATTTGGCGTAGTCCAGCCAGTCACGTATAACAATCACAAAGCTAACTACCAACATGTAGAGTAAAAGTAGAACCTGTTGAACAAACATCACTGGCAGGTAGAGGTGCCAGATAGAGATGAGGACCTTCATGTCTGCCACCAGCTTCTCGCCGTACTTCTATTTGGCGTAGTCCAGCCAGACACGAATAACAATCATAAAGCTAACTACCAACATGTAGAGTAAAAGTAGAACCTGTTGATCAAACAGCGACCAGAATATCGGCACCGGCAGGTAGAGGTACAGGATAGAGAACACGACCTTCATGTCCGCCACCAACTTCTCGCCGTACTTCTCCTCGGCGTAGTCCAGCCAGTGCACCATGGGGGGCGCACCATCCTCACGGCTCATGCGCTTCTTTAGGGCGTACTGATAACAGTATTTAGGTTAGGTATTTTGTAAGAGTTTCATCAATCATCTTACGGTCAATACGATCACGTAGAGTCCAAACTTGTATAATGTTACGTGAAATGTAAAGCGAATTTCGCGTTTGGATGCGCGCTGGCTTCAGTAGTTTCGGCTCTGCGTAGATGAGTCACTGACTCAATATGCACATCTTTCTTTATATTGAATATTAATATAGATAACACTGATTGTATTGTTTTCATTTACATGTTCTTGTAAAGACGATACTTATTATGTATTATGTCAAATTTTCAATTATACTTCTATGCTGTATGTGAAAACGGTAGTACTTATTGTAGAAAGTGAATAAAAGCTAAATATGGATGCCATACTAAAACAACTATATATATTTAACTCAAGCAAACAAAGTACCTAACGAAAGTAACTACTGAATTACGGAGCAATTCGGAGCACCACTCAGCTTCTAAGCAATATTAAGGGCGGCTTCACAGGGCATCAATCATAGGATATTTCTCTTTTTACTGACAAACATACAAAAAAACCTTTTAGGGCCTTTGATGATTGATAATATGTTGTTGTAACACATCCTAGCGGCTATTATAATGATGGACGACCCCAATACCTGCTATTGTGTAGCTCCAGTCCTTCATTGAAACCTAAAGTATGAAATCGCTTAGATATAAACCGAGAGTAATAATGATAATGGTGAACAGTGTTATTTATAACGCTTAACATTCACACTGGATCGAAAATAACAAAAATATATCTTAAGCCTACCAATTCAATAATACGTAGGTTATTTTGTTTCAGAATTTGCTACGCAATAACGTTACGGACTACGAAGTCTACGAACTGTAGCGCTCTTTACTGAACGTAGCAAAGAAAAAGTCGTTACGAGCATACAAAACATTGCTTTCATTTTATTCCGGCTAAAGTACACACAACACAGATGTCAAGTTCAATTATTTTTTATTTTCATAAAGTAAACTGATGTTTTTATTATAATTATTTTGGTTATATACAAGGTGTTACAAAAGTACCCCTAATGCCGAATATGGTAGATAGGGACCATCAAACTGAACAACTTTTACTATGGGACCAACTCTGAAATCGCGAAAAAAAAATCAGCTGTTTCATACATTCTGATATTTTCATAATTAATTTTTGTATGAAACAGCTGATTTTTTTTTCGCGATTTCAAAGTTGGTCCCATAGTAAAAGTTGTTCAGTTTGATGGTCCCTATATACCATAATCGGCATTAGGGGTACTTTTGTAACACGTTGTATATATGTTTATCTTTTTGTATTTGATAATAAAAAAATAACTTAATTCTATGAACCAAGCCAACTAATGTATTTTAATTGAAATATGTTTATGATATTACTAGCTGCTTCTACGACCCGTCCGTGACACGCGGTGGCGGTTGTGATTAGTACCGATTATGAAACTAGAAAGCCAAGTAGATGCACACGACAGCCCGTCAGGTTATACAGTCAAACTGCGAAAACAGCTTTTATTACGTAGGGCATAAAGGCGGTCTTCATGTCAAAAGGTCAACATGTGTAGTCAGAGCTGACGTCGTGTATACTTTGCATTGTAAAACAAAACCCACCCACGAACCTGGAGATACTGGGACCTTTTGTAATTCAGCTAATTGCTCTGTTCCATACGATCTCTTTGATACTATATTTTCAAAACAAACAGAGCTCCATGAGTCAACCAAGCGAATCTAGACATAGATACAGGAAGACTTAGGCTGGCCCCAGACCTACAGGTTTCATTTCTTTGCTTTGCTGTTTTAGTTGAACAGGGGCTACCAGCTAACGCATCGAACTTCGGAAAGTCTGCCGGTCTTCAAATCAAAACAGATAAATTGAGCCCCAATCGGGCCAAAATGGCGAACCCTAATTTATAATGTCACACGAACATCGATATCTTCTAAATAACAACAATACGAAACTTCTTACTTCGATGTATCTGTTTTAAGTTGAAGCCCGGCAGACTTTCTGAAGTTCGATGCGTTAGCCAGTACGGCCTCGTTCTACTAGAACAACAAATCAAAGAAATGAAACCGGTAGGTGTGAGGCCAGCCTTACTGACTTTAAAGATCTTTGCTACCTGCAATTTCCATTTAAAAAAGCAGTCATTTAAAATAACAGACTGCCGCATTTTAAGTTACACTAACATACGCTCATAAAACTTAATATAAGTAACGTAGGTAACCAACAGGTGGGTAAGTCCTTTACAAGCTCACATCACCGATGCCGCAATCAAATTTCGTAGCTTTAGATACGCGTCCACCGCCAGCGAGGATGCGACTATTTTCTCGCTTAAAAACGTAATAAACATAACATACCTGCCTGTTATAATAGAAACAGGTCCCGTACGTAGCAATCATTAAAATAACTTATAGGTATACGTACAGCACGGTTGGATATGTCATAAGAACTTATAGTATTGTTATTGGAAACACTATCAGGGCCCTATTTAATAACGTGACAATTTGTGAATTGTCATGACTATTTGGTTTACTATATGGTTTACAATCTATGACGGTCTAAAAAAACAGTGTAAACTCCAGGGCCCTATTTAATAACGTGACAATTTGTCAATTGTCATGACAATTTGATTAAGATTGCGGTGTAGCTATAATTAATAAACTAATTGGTTGACGCAATGGATGTGAAATTGTCATGACAGGTGACAAATTGTCACGTTTATAATTTAGGGCCCAGGGTTCTATTTAATGAACGTGACAATTTCCCACCTGTCATGACAATTTTATATCCATTGCGTCAACCAAACACCGCAATGTTAATCAAATTGTCATGACAATTGACATATGGTCACGTTATTAAATAGGGCCCTGGAGTTTACACTGTTTTTTCAGACCGTCATAGATTGTTTACTTTGTTAGTATATGTAATGGAATGAAATGTATGTATTTGGAATTACATTGGAATCTGGATTAGTGTGGTACTCGTAGAAATCTCCGAACGAACAGCAACTATTTTTCATAGAGACTTAGTTATTCAAGATGAGACCTTCCAAACTATATTTTATTATACATTATTTTTATTAATTACGATAAAGGTTTTTGTAGATTTTTATATTAATTTCTGATGCTGACTTTACACACGCGAGAACTCTTCAGAATAGTTTTAAATCAAATCAAATACTTAGTTTTATCTGCAAAAAAAAATACTGGTCGAATTAAGTACCTCCCTCCTTTTGAAGTCTTTAAAAATATGGGTAGGTACAAAATGTTGGTATTGTAAATTATCGGAGCGCCATATAACTAACCTAATTGATGGTGATTGGTGTGCAAATATAATATTAGGTGCAACTTAAATAACAGAATATCGTATTTCAAAAATATTTGAATAAGAATTTCATTGCAAGAATACAATAAACACTATGTTAAAATTTCATTGCAAGAATACAATAACACTATGTTAATAAAATAAGATAAAATAAAATTGAAATTAAAATAATATCAAAATTAAAAGAAAAAAACATATAGAGCTTAAATAAAGACGAAATTGTGAATTATCTCTCTACCCCTCTAGCATGACCGACGAAACACGATATATATCGCGTGATAAAGCGTCACCCAACTATCAAAATCCATTGTCTTTTGACAGTTAAACGTGATAAATCGCTAAATCATGTCGTGTTTCGGTGGTCATGCTAGGAGGGCTGTAGTGCGGGCCAAGCGGGCGATGGGAGGTGACCCATCGCCTGCTTGCTCGGCCATCTTCCAGGTGTGAGGACGCCTGGTTTGCCGGGCGGTCACCGGGTAATTTTGGGGTGATTCCCACAAGGGCCCCCCATGACCAGTCGGTGGCAAGAGGGCAAGTACCGGAGTTTTTAGTGGATATTCCCCCTCCCGAGATCCCATTGAGCCACTCGGCTGGGTGAGATCACGTGGAGGTGGTCGTGGAGGGAGCTTCAACGTTGAATGTTGCGGTCCCCTGCTGGCGAGTCCCACATACGAACCCCCTGCTCACCTGCGGGGGGGATGCGTAAATGCATTTTCTTCGGTATAAAAAAGGGGGGCTGGTAGTAGTGCACTCCGAAGAAGCTTTGTGGTGCCTACTTTTTATCGCTTAAACAATATTTTCTAGCCTGTCGTTTAGTTTAATGGAGCTTTATTGTTAAAAGTAGTCACTTATCACAAAAAATCTCCATTAAACTAAACGACAGGCAAGAAAATATTGTTTAAGCAATAAAAAGTACCGCAAAGCTTCTTTGGAGTGCACGATAGAGCTAGAGATAATTCACAATTTCGTCTTTATTTAAGCACTATGATTTTTTTAACCAATGGTGATGCTAGTGTGCTGACTAAGTGCTCTGCAGGAAGACCTATGCAATATTTACTCAGATCTACTCGCTTGCTAATCGCCGACGATGGTGAAACAGGTGCCTTAAGATGTAGATGTAGTCGTTCCGTACGTTTCCCACTTACCCAGGCACACGAGACGAATTTCAATGTAGCGTTATCTCGGGGCTTCTTTATTCGGTACCAAGGCTTTCCCGCCACAAAAATCACTGTAAGTTATTTTAATTTAATATACTTATTATGTAAGTAGGTAATCATATTTAAATATCGGTTTATATTGAATATACGATAAGACGAAAGTATACATTTAGAACCGTGTCGGTATCTTTTTTGGTTGGTAGTTATAGTAATATTTTCATTTTTTTATCGAGAACAGGATAGTGCTTGGCCTTCACCTCACCTGATGTTAATTGCCGACAAGGCACCTTCGGTGGAAGCGCACTACATAAATCGCATACCAATTTTAAGACTTAAATAAATCTTAAGTACTAATAATTGTCAAACAGAAAATACTGCGTCACTTTTTTATTATAAGATTATAGAGAGGCAAGAGGATTTTTCGCAAGACATTATCCTCAAAAGTAGCTGATCGCTGAATAGGGACTTCAATAGCAATTTTATTGCATCCCTATTGGTACTGACCAAGCGCAAACTTCAGTTCAGTTTTGGCTTCCACGGCCAACCGACCAACCGTAAACTTGGTATTTGGAAGATACCTATAGCAATTACCTGCGTACGAGAGTGGACGACTAAATTAATAGAAAAGCTAAGCGTCAATTGTGAATATTGTCCGCCTGCCTTTGTGAAACGTGCAGTGCAGGTGTCCACTGGAGCGGTCTGACTTGAGCAAATATTTAAACAAGACATGGCACACAGGGCGCTCTGGCGCTGTCTTCATACTGTAGCATGTTTGAATAACTTTACTTTATTGTTAGTGTTACACATGAACTGTAGTGTAAGAAAGGCGTAATTACCTATAAGTTTTAGAAAAGTTAGGTGTAATAAAAAAAACAGAAACTTAATTTCTGGCGGCTGTTTCTTTTGCTGATTTTCTGTTTTTTTTATTGTATCTAAATTTGCCCATGGTGTACATTATTTCAGTCAAAGCACCACCTCAGTATCTTTTGCCGTTTCGGCAGGCAGTTGACCATCTCCATAATGGCTTGATGGATTTTCATCAAACGTGGCTAAGAATCATCTCGGTTAATTTAGCTTTCAATTGAAAAAAACCGCATTGAAATCGCTTAATATTAGGCACTACCTACGAATATACGTACGCAGATTCACAAACATAGGCTTCAAACTTAGTATAACACCCCTCTGCGCTGCGTGGGGGGTTTGAAATAGGGAGTCAATGAAAGCGGTCTTTAATCAGCGTCTGATATTAAACTCTCATTGTCTGCTCTGGACTATCCAAGGAGGATTTTATCCCTGGCCCTCCCTGGGAGGGAATTTAGCCTCTTCTGGGTGAAAATGAAAATAAACAAATTATAACCTATAGATATGAGTACAAGTAACGCTGGGAACCCGAAGCCGAGCGCGTAGCAGGCGTCGTCGCCGAAGCACATAATGCTTCTACGAAGCGCCGGGGTGATGATCATACCCATGAACCCGCCCAGGTTCACGGTGCAATAGAACGTCGAGAAAAACCTCTGCAGCCGCTGGTTCTCTTCGGGGAGACGGAACTGTAGACATTAATAGACCGCACATATAAAGAACAATGACGCGTAGTTGCAGTACTTTTTTATTATCCCAAAAAATTGCTACAAAATCAGCTTCAAAAAGAAATCGCTCTAAAAAGCAAGTAATAATATTCAAATCTAAATAATTAATAGTTACTTATATTTAAGTACGAAAATCTGATATTAAAAAAACGTCTTTTGAAGTCGGGTGGAGCTTTAAGAATTAACACATAAAATTGAGAAAGAGAAACCACGATAAAAATTTAGTATAAATTAAAAAAAGGAAAATATTTTATGCCGATCATCCGTTTAAGTTCATATAATGCTAACGAAAATGACGAAATTTGTGGCGAGGCAGCCGAATGAAACCGCGGTTGCCTGAATGTGTGTAGATACTTACGCTGTACACTACAGAAATAGAAACAAATTGTCATCCGCCCCGGCCGGTCATCGGCTCGCCCACCAGTGTCTGTATGACGTGATGAAGTACAAGCAAGCATGCCAATTTTTACCGACTTTAAAAGGAGGTACTCAATTCGAACCGTATTTCTACACCGATTACTCTGGCGTTGGTGTGCCGATTTTAATAATTGTTTATTTCAAGCCACAACACGTCGGGAGCTCAAATGCCGCGTACCATCCGGCTGCCTCTAGGATACTGCAACTACGAGTCATCATTGCTCTGAATTACAGTCCATACAATGTAGTGTAGCGAATTTTGCGCAGAGCGACGAAAGGGCTATTGCGAGCAAATTGATTATGAGGTCTCATATAATCATTCCATGATAATATATTCCAAGTAACCTGGTCTCCTCCGAAGGCCGCAACACAAGGCTTGATGCCTCCAGTACCAGTGGCGATCAGTGCCAGTCCAATCATAGAAGTAGTCCTGTAGGTTGTATATTTTTACAAGCCTTAAAAATACTATGTATAAGTACCTAGGTGCTCATTTCTACTGCATTAACAAAAAAAATTATAATTTTGAAAGTTTACGCGCACTTTATACCTAGGTACACACGACGGCACCTCAGACTATACATGTTGACCTTGATACCGGCTTTATGCCTTACGTAATAAAAGTTATTTTCGCAGTTTAACTGTATAACCTGACGTGCTGTCGTGTGTGCATTGAAAAAACACTTTTTACGAATAGGTACACAAGACGGCACCTCAGACTACGCATGTTGACCTTGTTGACCTTGAGACCGCCTTTATGCCCTACGTAATAAAAGCTATTTTCGCAGTTTAACTGTATAACCTGACGTGCTATCGTGTGTACTAGAGCTGAAAACTGTTTAATAAATTCAATAACTACGTAGGTACCATGAGGCTAGGATTTCTTTAAGTAGGTAGGTACCTATTCAACATTTTGGAGAAAAGTGTTTCGGGAATGATTCCTTTATTGGTAATACTTAACTTAGTCAGTAATAAAATTAAATTCAATTTACTTACGTTGGGGGCAACATAAGAGGCGGTATAGCAGAGCAGCACGTTAAAATAGTGCCCAATAAATATATTATCGAGAAATACAGTATAACCCTGAAATGAATAAACGAAATAGTAAAAGTATAACCTATTGTGCGACACCCGGTTGCCAGATAGTCGGGATTGTCCCGACATTTCGTATGATGTCCAGAGTCCCGAAAAAATACAAAATCTCTAGACAAATAACAACAAGACAAAATTTTTTAATTATACAACGTGTTACAAAAGTAGGTACCTCTAATGCCGAATATGGTAGATAGAGACCATCAAACTGAACAACTTTTACTATGGGATCAACTCTGAAATCACGAAACAAAATCAGCTGTTTCATACATTTTGATGTTTTCGTAATTAATGTTTGTATGAAACAACAGATTTTTTTTTCGATTTCAAAGTTGGTCCCATAGTAAAAGTTGTTCAGTTTGATGGTCCCTACCTACCATATTCGGCATTAGGGGTAGGCTTTTGTAACATGTTGTTTAATAATTAAACAATAATTAAACGATTGTATATTACGTACTGATTGTATTATAAGTGATTAACGATCTCATAATTTGCCAGTGTTTTTTTTATTATTTTAATTTTTATAACAAAAAAATTTCGTAATATTTATTTGTCCCGACCATAATCCCAAAATCCCGAATATTTCATAGTTTTAGGTCAACGGGAAGGGACCTCAAGTAACCTTTGATTCCCTTGAGTGTCAAAATATACTTTTTTGCGTCATAAACGACCGTAACTTTTTTTGACATTAACATTGACATTTTATTTTTTCATAGTTTAAATGGACTGTAGACCTGAGTAGGTATATGGTTTTAATTTAACTCGATAACTCCACGCGTTCCCGAGATAAAGGGTTTTGACAGACTGACAGACCGACAACAAGGCTATCCTATAAGGGTTCCATTTTTTTCCTTTTGAGGTACGGAACCCTAAAAAGAATAAAATTGACATTAGTTTCCTGTAACCATGAAGGTATATTTAAACCAATAAGGTACTTCTTTCGTGTTGGTTGCGGTTAGCAAGAGTATCAGAGTGCTTAGTGCGAGACCTCACGCTCGATCATGAACGCGTTAGAATTTTGTATGGCGTTGAAGTTCATCGCGTATTCCGCCAGATGTCGGGCCACCAATCTTATACAAAATGAAGTTTACGTTAACGCGGTCGAGTAAGTAAAAAACTCACACTACTACCCAGCATCACAAACCGGCAAGAAGTACTTATACCTAAATTTTGCGAACACCAGTTTTTCTTGACAGGTTCAGTATTAAACAGTTTAATACCATAATAAACTTATAGTATAACTATAAAATATAAGTTTAATACACAATATTAAGCAAGATAATACCATTTATAATTAGTTCCTAAATGTACCTATTCTACATGGTTCAAAACTTCAAATCGAGTCATTTTCATGATTTTTTGACCAATAAGTTATTGTGGTGCGGCCAATACAGAAACAAATTTAAAATGGCGACAATAGAGGGCAACAATTTTCAGTGAGATGGCAAGATAATTGCCGCTATTTTAGATTCGTTTCTTTATTGGCACGGGTTCTTATTATTATCATGTCTAGAAATAGCAGCAAATTCTTACCTGTATCTTCCTATAAAATTGTCCGCCAGAATGGCACCCATCAAAGGCATCGTATAGCACATCATTATGAATATATGGTACACAACAGTAGCGGCATTCTCGTGCAAGCATAATACATTTCTCAGATACAACGATAGTATGGCTAAAAATGTCAAAAACATTACAATAAAACTCTTTTGCATAGAAAATTGGGACCAAGTGTGAATGGGACGACCGGTGGTCTCGGGTGTCGAATGACTTGCACTACAGACCAAAAAACAAATACTACGCACACAAGCCTCCCTACTCAAATGGCCCATATTCTATACGTTTGAACGCTACGCTAACAATTAACCATTAAAATTCACACGTATGTTGGTCATTTGAGTAAATCGTCAGTTATCATATGGTGTCTCGCCCTCCCGGCTCAGGCTTCCATTTTAGCTCGGTGAAAGTAGAAAAACTATGTTTTATATATTATCTTAGGTCTGCTCGTAGTATCGTTATCATCGTTGTTGTTTGCAATTATTTTCAAAACAGATACTGTAACAGTAATGTGGTCAAATATCACCGGAGCTAAACCATATCGATAAAATAAAAAACCGGACACTTAAGTTATTTCTTATGATTTAATTACATTAATGTATAGTTTTCAGACTTTTCCCTGTATTTGCACTCGTAGTATAAGACTGGCCCCAGACTACCGGTTTCATTTCTTTGCTTTGCTGTTTTAGTTGAACAGGGGCTACCAGCCAACGCATCGAACTTCGGAAAGTCTCCTGGGCTTCAAACTAAAACAGATAAATCGAGCCAAAATGGCGAACCCTAATTTATGATGTCACACGAACATCGATATCTTCTAAATAACTACAATAGTTACGAAACTTCTTACTTCGATTTATCTGTTTTAAGTTGAAGCCCGGCAGACTTTCCGAAGTTCGATGCGTTAGCCGGTACGGCCCCCTGTTCTACTAGAACAACAAAGCAAAGAAATGAAACCGCTAGGTCCGGGGCCAGCCTAAGACGATATTACTTGCCAAATTTCATAGTTCTAGGTAACGGGAACCCTATAAATTTAGATTCCCTTGAGACTGTCGTGTCTCAAAAATAATAAAAAGATAGGTACCTACCTACTTACCAGTATCTTTTTCTTACGTTAACTCACAAGTTTGTTTGTTTCACAGTTTCAAGGGACTGTAGACCTGAGTAAGTAGGAACCTATATGGTTTTCATTTCAACTCGATATCTCCACGCATTCCCGAGATAAAGGGTCTTGACAGACAGACATTTGGACAACAAAGTGATCCTTAAGGGTACCGTTTTTTCATTTTAAACCTAACCTACCTAACCTAATAACCCTAAGGTTAGGTTAAAACTGGTTAAAACGTATCGTAGTGATTATTTCCTCTGTGGATTAGGTAAGTAGGTAGTACTCACTTCTCAAGCCGCAAAAGGAAAATCTTTCGCAAAACTCAGTTGCTATAATACAAAATATGGACGTCGAGTGGCTGTTAAACATGTTTTGATTCGATTTCACGTTACTATTAGGGAAAGATAAAATATAGCAAATCTCTCACAAAAATAATTGAATTGAATTTTACATGCTCTATGGCAACACGTTGGTGTTGGCAGCATTCAAAAACATCAAAATGACAACTTACTTTCCTCTATCTATGACAAGAACTTTATAATCATATTCTAGTCTTCTAATTCAACTATTTATCTATCATAGATTTATAGATTACTAGACTACTAGATCCAAGAAGGTTCTTGGATGTAGCTATTGATGTAAGTGGGAAGAATTTGGAATAAGTATGAATATTGAATTCTTGGTGGAATGCTCAGAAGTATATGAGGTGGAATGTAACAAGAACAAGAAGTAACCGCAGCCAGTTAGGACTTGTTTATTTATGGGTAACGATGTAGGGTCCTTGGTACACTCCATTGGTAATTTTATGGTGGAGCTACAGCTTTGTGAACTGACTAGGTACCTACACAAATAATAATATGAAGCTGTTTTTGTTGTTATTTTCAGGTTTTTGAAGGTTTTTCTTTTTTTTTTAGCATTTTTACTAATTAGTAAAATAACAAAGATGTTGTTATTTTCAGGTTTTTGAAGGTTGTTATTTTTTTTAGCTTTTTTACTAATTAGTAAAAGAACAAAAACCAATTCTGTTAAATAAATATTAAAACATTAAAGTTGGAGTAACTTTCATGTTTTAATATGTATTTAACCAGAACTATTTATCAATGTGACCAGAACTTTGATGAATTTTGATCACTTTGATTTCACAAATTTTTTTCCTAGATCTAGAATATCGCGGTAGTTTAAAAAATTGCCAATTAACTTCGATTTCACTCTGTACATGGACCAGTTTAAACATAGCATAGCAATAAGGCCACCTGTTGTGTAGGTACCTACTTTCTTCTTACCGTTTCTTTTTTTGTAATGTGTTTTGTGTGCAATAAAGAATACTTGATTATTAATTATTACAAAATAAAAATCATGTTCACAAATTAAACGTTTATTTAACATGCTTTTAAATTACATAAATATGACTATCTTGATCACTAACTGAACTATACAACATATACCTACAAGATTACAAATTTGTTTTTCGCAATAAAATTTTGGAGCAACTTTACTTTCCTGCTTCGAATATAAGGGCAAAAGGGTAAAAACAAAAATCGCGTAATGTATTTTAAACACTATGCATAATATTACACTAATCAAATTAAAAATATATCTTTTATAATTTATTTTAATGATTAGGCATTAAGGGGCTGCTAACTACCTACCGCTACTTACAATTTATTTTGACAGATGGTGAATTGGTTTATTATGGATACTTTCTTTCCTGGTCAAATGTTCCCTAGGGATTTTTCGAATACTCACGCAGTCGAAGTCGCGGCCGTCCGCTAGTATCAAATAATGGGCTGAGTCGCCACATCGAATTATACCACATCCAAACTCGAGATAATGATCATATTATTATTGATCACATCGAAAAACCATAACATCGCAAGTTTATGAAACCGAAAATTTCATGTCGCTACGATTTCATAAACGTTAGATATATTACGTGTTCCTTAAGGTACGTGGTGTAAATCGATGTGGCGACCCAGCCCATTATTTAATACTAGCGGCCGGCCGCGACTTCGGGTGCGTGGGAATTTGAAAATCCGTAGGTAACATTTGACCGCGAAAAAAAGTATCCTAAATTTCAATCCGGGTAAATAAACAATCTGTGTGCAAAAGTTCAGCGTTGTTTCGCGATTGAGTAACAAACATCCAAATAAACCCACATTTATAAAATTAGTCACTGACCTGAAAAAATTTTTCGTTTGTTCCCAGTCGAGTCACACTGTAACCTGTAACACTGTGACTCGTTGGGAAAACTTTGTAAAATTATTCCCAACTGGTCACACTGTAACACGTTAACAGATCTTTCTTAAATAATTCCCAACCAGTCACACTATGACACGTTGAGAGACCTTTGCGAAATTATTCCCAACCAGTCACACTATGAATCGTACCTACTTTCAGGTTTATTTTTTGTATGATCTGGGGTTATACTGATTACTGTGACGTCTTAGCCCTAATTTCACTAAATGATCAGGCTACTTTTTTTATTTTTTTCCTATTATTACTTACTATCGTCAGCTTACGATAAATTCATGTTTGGTAATTAATTCAGGGTTGTTGAAATAAAAGATCAGTGGTAAAATCAAATAAGTTTAATTAGGTATCATTATAAAATCAACATATAAAAAAAAATATTAAAATAAATCAACAATATAAAATTACTTCTTCAAACATGTAAATATTATCATTGAAAGAACAATTTAGACATTCTTGAATATAAAGATCTATGTGTCCTCAAACTCAGATAACAACCGTTTTGTGCACGCCCACATTTAACAAACCACCGGCACGTAGCAAAATAGTCCCACCATTCTTTTTAATAAACTTGTAATCCTGTGATTGTTGTTCTGCCGAAGTAGAAGTTCCTCCATGGTATGTAGCGAGGCGTGCACTGATAAGCGTTGTCCTAATCGTATAGAAAACACATATTTGCATCCCTTTCTTTACGAGCTTTAACAGGGTTCCTGATGATTCATATTTATGTTCGTACAGTACGAGCTTAACTGCAAATATAATCCTTAATTTTGCGTGGGTAGAGAATATTATACTTTGGGTGGAGCTTCTACGCAAAAATAAGATTAAGTGTTCTATTGTATTAACAGACAAAGAAGCTCGGACTGTCACACCCTTACGGCTGCTTTTTCGGCGACTTTCAAAAAAACATTAGGGAATTACGTAAATAAGTTGATACGCAATAAAACACCTGTTTACTTTTTAACAAAACAATATGATTTATGACGGCGGCAAGTTAATAATAGTTAGTGCGTTTGTCGGTTTAATTTTTATTTCCCTGTTAGAAAGGAATAAATATTTTAACTGGTAATCAAAAGGTCAGAGTATAGCTTTGTAGGCTATCAAGATTAACAGGGACATTTCATTTAGAATAGGATCGAATTTTTGAGTCAAAGATTTGATAAAAGGTTTCACATAAATAGAGTTAAAAAAAATTAACATGCAACAGTATACCTATCAGCAGGTTGGCCTAACAAGTCAGAGTGTGACTGGTTGGGAATGATTTAAGAAATTTCTCCCAACGTGTCACAGTGTGGTATGACTGGTTGGTAATTATTTAACAAAGATCTCCCAACGAGTTACAGTGTGACCAGTTGGGAATAATTTTACAAAGTTTTCCCAACGAGTCACAGTGTTACAGGTTACAATGCGACTCGTTGGGAACAAACGAAATTTTTTGATGGAGGTCAGTGAAAATTAGTAGTTGTGGGGACACAACGAGCGTCGCGTAATGTTTTTTATTTTGTGTTTTATCTTTCTTTTTCGAATTATGTAAAAATTTGTTTAACTCAGCTTGGTACTCAACTGCATGGGGCAGATGCGGTCTGTAAAAATTAATCATTCCTAAAAAACGTCTCATTTCTTCTACTGTACTAGGCTGTGAATAGTCTGAAATAGCCTTAACTTTTTCTGGTAGTGGACTTATACCGTCTTGTGATACTAAATACCCTAGGAACTCTATACTATGTTGACCAAAACTGCATTTATTCAAATTAATGGTAATACCTAATTTTTTAAATCTTTTAAATATTTCTCTCAAGTGGACTTTGTGAATATCTTCGTTATCTGAGGCTATAATGATGTCATCAATGAAACAGAAAAGAGCCGATTCGTCATTTTTTTCTGGGTTTCCTACGCGTTCTATTCCTTTTAAAACGTCATGATCCATGAACCTTTGAAAGGTTTGTGCTGCATTTTTAAGGCCAAAACTCATGCGAGGAAACTCATAAAGTCCAAATGGGGTACATATGCCTGTCTTTTCAATATCTTCAGTTGCTATAGAAATGTTGTGATAAGCCCTATTTAAATCTAAACGAGAAAAAATCTTACGGTTTGGCGAAGTATAAGTAAAATCTTGCATATGCGGTATCGGATAACGATCTGGCTTTGTTATAGCATTAAGTGCTCTGTAATCTCCGCAGGCTCTTAATTGTCCGTCCTTTTTCGGAACAACATGAAGTGGACTTGCCCATTCTCCTTTTTCCGGCCTCATATGCCTAATTCTTGCATTTTCTCAAATTTACACCGTTATTCTAATAGAAAAAATGTCCAAAACATTTAAGAATGTCTACTCTGGCAAAACAGTCAAGTTGGTCGCCATTAAATCGACCGTCGAGGGACAATATCCATCCAAATGGTTTTTGGAAGCAGAAGATGTTAAAAAGCCAAAAGTACATATTAAACAATTCTCTGATACTGACATTCCAAAATTGAGACGAGGAATTGTCAAAGGAATCTCTGACGGAAAGCTCAGCAAGGATGCAGTAAAAATCTACTTGGTCAAAATCGGTGCACAGATTAAAGAGACTCTGGATGCAGACTGGACTTCATATGGATTGAAAAATCAAGAGGTGAATGTCACAAGCCTTCTCAATATTGCAGAGCAAAGGGAACAATTGACCGGATTCGAGGAGGGAGCAACAAATCACGAAGCTCCGGACTTTGATGTGGTTTTGTCTCTGCTATTTATACACAGGTTATCTCGTGTGAATCCTAATGTCAACACTGATATCTTGTTCACTGCCTTTAGACACCAGCTCACGACGAAGGACAACATCCTCAATAAAAGTATTGGACGATTGGCCGAATTCACCACATGGCAGAACGACAAAGATTTCAATAAAATTGTTGCTGCGTATGACATGTTCCTCTTTAAATTCAATCAAAATGATTTTGCAGCTGCTCGATTTGGCTCCGTCACGTCACGGTACAGAGACTGTGCCGGACCACTATCTGTCGCGCACATCAGTGAAGTACTAGGATTGCGGCTGATACACTTCCTGACTGGATCTACAGCCAACAGGCTGGAGCAGAATTAGATAAATTGTGCAATGAAACAGACACAGAAGAAGCCCAAGACAACTTTTCTTTCTTTCCATGCCAGGTCGATTTTGGTTTTGTTCAACGTCGGTAGCAATACCTAATCTGTATTTCCTGATACACGCTGTCGGCTGCCTCTTGAGATCGACCCGGTCCTTAAATGCTCGGCTTAACGCAGAGCTTAATTTTGATCTACTGGTAAAGAACGCATTGATTATTGCGACCGCTTAAAGACCCTCACACAGTACAAAGTTTACACTGAGGATGGAGATCAAATCGATATGGAAAGGATCCAAGATGAGGCGGATCTGGGAACCACAGACGATGATATTGTGTCCACCAATGGGTCGGAGGTATTCGACTTTATGGCCAGACGAAATTTGAGGCCGACAAATCAGATGATTCGAATGCAATTACATAAAAGGTTACTCTATAATTTTAAAGTGCTTACTTGACACTAAATACGCGACGCTCGTTGTGTCCCCACAGTAGTAACAATTTTTTTTTTTTACTTAACTTCAATTTAATATTGACAGCTGACATTTGGTTGACAGAAACCACAGATTGTTAAGTGAACAAGTACAAGCAGATTCTGAATTTCAGATTAAAAAATTAAAAAGTATACGATTTTATCATAAAATGACAGGTCTCCTTTATACCATCATAAAAATATTTACAATGACTTCACCGTATACACCGTGTTATAAGTGATATTTGACAGAATTCATTTGGGTAACATCATTTCCACAAAATATCGAAGCGAACGTTGATTTTAAACAATCTCAAGAAATGGCAGCCTTACCAGACTTATGTACATACATTATATATACATATTCCCTACAATTACTGTAGTAAAAATAATTATAGGAATTTGTATAGTTTACTCAAACGGAGATTGGACCAGCCATCCTGATAACAGAATGGCTGGACATTTTGCAATCCCTTTATTTTGGTTTGTAGTTAGGTAGCAATTAACTGACTGTAGGTAGCAAATAGCAGCAATTTTTGGTCACCAGCTTGACGCGAACCGACGCAGACAACCAGCCATCCTGCGCTCACTAAAAATGAGATCAATCCCAACCAAAACGAAAGTCCTCATTTTAACCGACTTCAAAACAAGGAGCAGGGTTCTATGTTCGTCTGTTTATTTGTTTTTTTTATATATGCCCACTGATTACTCAAAAACGGCTGACCCAATTGACATGATTCAAACGTTACTTTATCAGGTTTGTTCCCAAGTTGGTCCCATTTTTTGAAAATTTCAAATCGGTTTAGTGGTTTTCGAGTAATCCTGAAAATACTGTAATTTTTTAGGTAACTTTTGCACGAGTTTTTACGGATCATCATACATAACTTCTTTGTTTATAAACCGATTTAGATGATTCTTGTTTTGTTACAAAGGGGATACTTTAAGGGTGCTCTCATTTCAATTTCCTTCACATTGGACCTTGATCTTCGAAGCTATACACAAGAGAACTCTTAATAAAAATCAAATAGGATAGTATTAGTGATTACTCTACGGTATTGAAAGGTTTCGCATCAGCCATTTTTATTGTCACTGCTGGGGCTGGGATACAAGCCTTACTTATGGGCTGATGAATAGGATGGAACATAACCCACCGCGCGGGCCCTATGCGGATTGGAGGGTGTTAATGAGTGCAAATGTAGCTAGGACTAACGGTTTAACGTGTCTTCTGAAGCACGGAGGAGCTCGAGATAATTCACTTTAGTCACCCACCCCATGACTGACCCTTGCTAAAATTAACAGCGCGAAAAGTGGAAATTAAGTTATATGGAGTATATTTATATCATCGCTTACATTTACATATACATAGCTACCACAAAAAAGGTAAAAATAAAAAATCTTTTAAAAATTAAAAAGAAAATCCTTAAAAAAATTGCTATAAAAACAGCTTCAAAAAGAGACAGCTCTAAAAAGCAAGAAATAACCGACCCGACTTCAAAAGACGTTTTTTTTTACATCAGATATGCGTTCTTGAATATTAATTATGCAGATTTGAATATTATTTCTTGCTTTTTAGAGCTGTCGCTTTTTGAAGCTGTTTTTATGGCATTTTATTATTAAGTATTAAATTTAGATTTTTCGCATTCACAATGCTATTTTTATATCAAGATAAATATAAATGGTCAGTGCATTGGGCCGGAATCCCAAGAGTGCGGGTTCGAGTCGCGTCTGAGGTGCTACGGGTGAGTCAATTTTTTCTAGTATTTTTTCTAATATTATTTACCTTGAATTTTTAAAGGTTTTTTGAAGGTTTTTCTTTTTAATTTATAAATGCTTTTTTATTTTTATGCATCATCATTGTTGATGTCCCTCTCGCGGTCGACTCCTTCTTCGTTAGGCATGCCGTTAATGTCTACCATTTCCCTTCGAATAGATACGAGTTCCGCAAATAGTTCGGCGGCGGTATCTTCATCTGTGTCGCTGGAGTCGTCTTCAGAGCCGTCGTAGTTGGGGCTCCCTGTTCCGTTGGCAGAAGGCCCTTGAGCAGGCTCTTCCGCAACATTTTGCTGATTATCAGGACCCCTAATAATAAAACGAGAAGCTCCATTATTACAGTGTAATCGGTATAAATGTCGTAGTCTAATCGATGAACACGGGCCGATCACAGTTCGGCCACCAGGATTTCTTAGCCCGATCCCCATTAACTTATCTGATCATCAGAATCCCATTTAAATAAAAGTAAGTAAAGACTATTATCACGCAAAGAGTATTTTATATTTAATTATTGACATGTATGCATAGACCCTATCTATCATATTCGGCATTATAAGGTGATTACCAAACAGCCTTTACAGACAGAAGAGCCGCTCGGAACAAATCAGTTTCCGTGCACGCACTGATATACATTGCGTATAGGCAGTCTCAGGCTAAACTGAGCTATAGTCAGTACTCTAACAGCTTCTGACGTAACAAAACATGTTTTTTATGATAGATAGGCAAGCGCTTGCCCGCTATCACGCCTGATGTTAAAACGATAAACGAAAACGATATAATACAGCCAGAGCGGCGCTTCTGTCAATAGTCTATACGAGGGAGGTTGATAAAAAAACGGAAAAATCAGAGTGTAAATGAATGAATTAGAAACACATTTATCCTCTAACACGTTGCTGACGCGACCAAATCCCTATGCGTCAGATTGCGTGTTACGTGTAAGCACACGTTATGACGCATGTGATGCGTCAGTAAGGGTGCAAGGTGTTTTCGATATCGGTAAAAATATCGTGGAACGAATCGAGCCTATAATATACCGACGATTGACGCTTCCCTAAAAATTACGTAACATCACATCAGACTTTGTTAATACGCTCTCTGATAGCTCAGTGTGCTTCTATCACTGACGCCATCTGACGCGTCGCGTCACGTGGCGTGGCGTGTGACAAGTGTGCTTCTAACGTGTCATCACGTGGCGTGGAGTGTCATCACATAAGCCCAATATGTTTCCACCTTTATTATCTCTCGGCGTATAGACTATAGAAGAACACACAAACTTTATATCGACACTTACTCCAGTAGAATAGCCAGAGGTGTCAGAAATGGGTATATGCTCACGAGCGTGTGGAAGTCGGCCGACGCGTACTTGTACCGGTTGACGCCGTCCGGCGGCGGCAGCGGATCCCACGCGCGGTGCCGCTGGAACGAGCTCGGCAGATCCTGACCAGACAACACACGTTTTTCCTCACTTGTCTGAACCCTAAAGCACTGATTATTATTGATTTGAGAAATATAATTTGGTAGTTTTTTTTAATATTTTATTAACGTAATAACCAATAAAGTGACTTTAATTGAGTTCAAACAGAATCTTATCAAAAACTTAACTCTTTGTTTTTTAAACTTTGTGTACGTTTCTTTGTATTGATAAAAGACACAATGAAAATAGGTATTTAGCGAGAACTTTTATCTAAGGGAGTCTTATAGAACTATATCAGTTACACCTTATTCATGGTATACATCTAAATAGCAGTGCAGTGCTTAAAGGTTTACAAGGAGCACAAACCTAATTTAGATACCTTAGTAATTACTAACGGTATCTAAATTTCAACCTTATCAAGTTCAATTAGAATTCAAATTAGCATGCAATGGGTTGGCAATGTTGGCAATGCAATGGTTGAGATTGTTTTTTAATTATAATTTTAATTATACAAGTTTATTAGAAGAACAGGTGAATGAAACTAAGTATTAAATCTATATTATTAATTTACAATTAGGAATTTAAAATAATTTAGATACGTTTCTAGTCCATCAATTGAGTTCGTGTATCCTACACACGAACCCACCGTGTCACAATCGCTCTGTCAAGTAATGATACAACGAATGTTCTCTATAGCGTATCGCAATTTTAAAAAAAATTGAAGCGGTTGTTGTTGGCTCAGAATAACATCAACAAAAAACTATTTATTTGGAAGGTTAGACCATGACTAAGTAAAAAAAAAATCATAACTGTTTATTTTCAAAAATGAATACAAAATGCTGTGAAAACGGCTAAGCTTCGTGTACGATTCATTTAAAGATTTTAATTTAGCCAAATTTTAGGAACCACATTTTTCAGACGATGAAAGAAAAAAATAAGGGTTAAATAAAGAGGTAAGAACTTCGTTGGACTGAGTACACAGAACTACAAAAATATTATGTGGAGAAATAAATAAAAAACGCCGAAATCGGATAAATAGGTTTCTTCTTTCTAAAGTCATGGACGGATTAAACCACACTCGTATTTCTTGCCTAAGGTTTTATTAAGAAAATTCTTTAATATTTGAAGGGCACTCACCCAATCCACTAACAAGTTTCCCATCGGGCCGATAATGGATAGATGACGCTCAATCTCTATAGGGCAGCTGACGTACAAGTTAGCCCGTTGAATCGCTAGTTCTTCTAATTTTATCTGAAAATTGATAAGTCAATACAGACAGTATGTTGAGACGCATGTGACGCAGACAGCGCAGTAGATTTGCAGTTGAGACAGACATAGGCCACGTACATAGGCCAGAGCAAAACAGATATGTCTGCGTCGCACGTGCCTGCGCTGTCTACGTCGACTGCGTGTCAACATATTATGCACAGAAAGAAACTATTTCTAATGTGTCTTTTCTATCGATATCTTCTATACCTAGTGTCAACAATGTATCAGTCCAAGATATGCACTAGAATAAAGAAAGTCTTGAGGGGATAATGATTTTTTATGCACACTTTGACAGCCTAGAGCTCGGATGCTAGAGCTAGATGCGGGATCTACAATTTGGACAGGATTATTTCGCTTGTTTCGATTGTCATACAGTTTATTGGTATCGATTTCTGAGTTTATTTGTTGAGTTCCCGAGATTTCAATCATGTCAATTTCTCCATTATTGTAAAACTTGCTTTTTCGATCATGTCAAATCTTAATTATATAGTAATGGTTCGCGTGCAACTCGCCTTCCGTGACATAAATACTGTAAACTTCCATACCTTAACACTGGGATCAGTGTCGTACTGGTCGGCGAGCTGATTGGCATTTCTCAGGAACCACTCCATTACATCGGGCTCACGCCATTTCGAACACACCAACTTGGCGTACATAGTCATAGCAACTTTCACATCTTCTGGAGTTCTGAAAACATCGGTCTAGTGTGAGAGACGACCAGGACATCGCGAGACTGCGCATCAGATACTCGCATTGAGCGGTATAGTTTTACCACAAACGCTGTACCGCTCCTTGGGTGGGTATAGTTGGTGGTAATAACTCACTTGTATTTTTCTTCGAAGGGGTTGGAGAACAGAGGATGATTTTTTATCCTGGAATCATGCTTGGCAGCCACCAGGATCTGAGCCGTGATCGTTGGGAACGCGAGCATTGCTTCTTTTAATAGTTCATCCGCTTTCGTAAAATCAGCAGCTGTTGAATTTTTTATATTACAATGCTTCATTTATACCTATTGATCTATAAATACTTATTTATAATTATAGTATTAGTCACGTAATACTTGTGTCAACCCTACCCGAATGCGAATGACAAAGAATGGACAAATAAGTCTAAAAATTACCCATAAAATAAGCAAAGTTTTTTATGTCGCGTGATAAGTAAATTCTTGTACTGTCATTGGTTCCCGATTCCAGAATGAAAACAAGTATTTCGTTTTATTATTATTTAGGATTTAGTGTTTTTCTTGATTTGTGTTTTCAAAACATCATAATTTTTCAAATGGGTAAGTAAATAAGTATTTTTATTTGCAAGAATACGGTTGCAAAAGTGTTCTTAAACTAAGTTATTTCCAACATATTGTATCGTTATATTATAGATGTGCAAATATTTTGTTTAAAACAAAAAAGAAAATACATGGAAAATTTTGTCATTTAGATTAAATTTAGGGTAAATGTATTTTTCCCAAAACATCGAAAATTGGCTAGACAAAAAAAACGGTATACTTATTTATCGAACCTGCTCACAAAATTTCACGAGAATCGGTTGAGGAATGCGACCTGTAGAGGAGAACAATCGGACAGCCGGAAAGACAGACACACGAAAGAATTTTTGCTCAAGCTGAAGCAGAAACGCGTCGCTTGGTCAATAACACCACCAATATTATCTACTTTAAGGTATTACAAGTTTAACGAAGTTCTTACAAAGTTCAAATCACATAGGTGTGATTTGAACTTTATAAGAGATTAAGACCTCTGTTTTGTGTTTGACCGTTACGCGGCGGCCTTGCGGCCGGGTCTGTGCATG
The DNA here is from genome assembly GCA_963556745.1 of Catoptria pinella. NCBI lineage: Eukaryota > Metazoa > Arthropoda > Insecta > Lepidoptera > Crambidae > Catoptria > Catoptria pinella. The sequence goes on along the minus strand of OY750758.1, from coordinate 11,693,091 downwards.
TGGAGTGCCCTTAACAAAACTTACTTTTGCTCTTCTTGGTCACATGGAAACGCGCCATGGCGTAAGAATACTTCATATTAAAGAGGTAACTGGCGTCTCTCTCTTTGTTCCAACAGTCGATGACATCCACCAGCCACTGGTGTTCCCTGGCCCTCAGAGCCAGGACATCGATGATGTATATGATGGCCAGTGGATCCGTAGGGTCCAGGTTTAACAGGAGCTTGGCCAACTCGAGAGCAGTACGATGGCAGGCCTTATTCGTGAGCATATAAAGGTACCTCAACACTGCCACGAAAAATGGTCTATTCTCGAAATACTTGTACTCCAGCCGTACGTTTTGCTGCAATTAGTATAGTGTTATTAACTATTTGGGATGTAAAATGGACTTGTAAAACTGATCAAGTTATTTTCCATTAATTTAATTAATTTCTGAAAGTTATTAATGTTAGTCAAGTTTTATCTGTATCAATCCTTGGCCTGTACCAGGTACAGTAATAAACTCAGACATTACAATACTCAAATGAAATAAATTAAATTAATGCTATAAATACTGTAAAATACGTACTTATGAATACGTGAAAATATTATTTGCATTTACAGGTTGTACTTACATCAGTCAAGTTGAAAAATGGATGTGAAACATATTGCAAGTACGATATTGTGTGTTCAAGAATACTATTAGCTGCTGTATAATCTTCAGAACGGAACATTTGATCAGTCGTCTGAAACAGTGAGTAATTAAAGACGAGTCGCAATTAGTGTAAGAAATGTGTACTAAACAAAATCAACATATTTTACTTTCAAAACAGACTTTGTTCACAGATACTTGAAATCTCTTTTTGCTCGAATGCGTAAATATAAAAAACTTCATTTAATATGACGTTGTTGAAAAAGACTACACGGTCACTCCACTTAATGATCCACCGATCCCCTAAAACGGAGTTTACTTTACATCAACGCTATCGAAAGAAATCGCTGTCACTAAACATATTAAAAACGAAGAACTAACCAATGCACAATGGTGCGTCTCTGGGCTCGTCTCTTATGACTTATGGCTCCTACACACTATGCCGGCGGCCTTATTACAATGGGAAACCGGCCTAAGCCTTTTGTTTGCAAAGTGGCAGGGCGGCAACCTCTGCGATTATACGACTTATGTTTCTACGTAAGGACAATAGCATGTCGAGGTAATTCCTTGTACATTGGTGAGATGGCGCTGGCGAGCAGCGTAAGAGTTGATATACTAGGAGAAATTCGACGTTCCCACTAGTGACTCGATAGCTCAGCGGTCAGAGCATTGAACCGGATATCCAAAGGTCGCGGGTTCGATTCCCGTCCGAGAACATGATCTGGTGCGAGTCTTATTTTTTCTAGTATATTATTTGATATTGTATAACAATAGCATGTGTTCATAAAATTATAGCTTACATGCAAAAGTGTTTCAACGTGCTCACTCATCGTTTCCTCTATTTGAATGGCGTTGGGTAGGTGTACCAAGTCCAGAAACGTGCGGTGAATCTTTTGATACTCGCTGTTGTGCTCAAAGGCGAAGTATGAGCAGCCATTCTCTTTTCGAAGTAAAGCCATTGACAAACCTACAAAAAGGTTGGTACAATGTTATTTTAAAATAATATTTTTATAATTAATTTATTATGTTAACTTAAACTATCTGGGGATCTAAAAAGGCAAGACAGTATGAAACATAATTACATTAGGTAATTTATGAAACAACTGCAATCAATAAACTTTTAATGTTAATTTTATGACTGATAAAATAATTTATATTAGAAACATTTAATAATATTACCTTATTAGACCCTAGCTTTGTTTTGAAAAAGGTTGTTGTTTGTTCAAATCAAAACAACATTTGTACGTTACGTACACTCTGCAGAACTAATCTAAGCTTGTACTTAGTTTATTTGTAGGGCTTTGATCTCCTATAAACGCCATCGGCCGCTTACCGCTTAGGGTCAGCTCACACTGAGACCCGACGCGACGCGACGCTGCGCGTAAATTTTAATAGAATGACTAAAAATTTGACTTTATTTACTACACGAAAAGATACACATTTCCGCACGACGTGGCGCGACGCCGCGAGGCGCAGCCTGAGGCCGCTCCTTGGCGAATTGTCGCGTCGCGTCGCGTCTCGGTGTAAACTGACCCTTACAGCACCACATCCGACTTCAGGGTAAACGTTCCGATACACCTCATACGCCAAGCCGACATCAGCGTGTGAAGCTGACACAACAGCACACTTGTATACGGCGGCGTAAAGCTGTAAGCAGCCGATGGCGTTTATAGAAGACCAAAGCCTACAGGAATAGAATATTTGCATAAAGTATAAGAAACTATGGTTTACTTTAAATAATCTTTCGATACGTCAGTTGTATGTCGCGAGAGTTTTATGTGATTATTTGAGTAATGTCTGTAGTTGAGTTATAGATGATGGAATAATATACTGAAATCCTTATGGCCGAATACTCAAACGATACTCAACTTTGAGGTGCGCTCAAACATCGTACTGTCTTTGTCGTATCTTTGACATTTAATGCGACAGGACGATGTTTGAGAGCCTCTCAAAGTTGAGTGACGCTTGCGTATTCGACCATTTGACACTCACCGTTCCTTCGGAATTTTTCTCGCATCGGCACTATCATGTCTCTTTTGTATTTGGTGACAAGATGTGGGTGATTTTTTCTGAAAGCACGTTTTCAATACAGTAAACTATATCAAATTCTATTCTATCTATCGCAAGCCCCTATACGTGCTTTGTAAAAGCCGTTAAGTCCTTGGTCACAGCTGCATTAACACCCATGATCCCACTGGGCCCGCGAGGTGAGTTTTTGGACTTACAAAGTTTTGGACCGGTGAGTTTTGGACTTACAAAGTTTTGGACCATCTTATCTTTATTCATAATACATAAGGAAGGCCTATGCCCTAGCAGTGGGGAAATTATGGAAGGGCTCATGAAGACAAGGCCGTAGCCAGCGGGCGAAAAAAAGGGATTGATCCCCCCTCGAAATTAAAATAATGATATTTCTTTGAGTAAGTAGATACCCTATTGTCGCCACTGTGATCTAGATCAAGACACTAACCCCCTTATTAATAAACGAAAAGTTTACACCTAGTTTAACTAAAAAGTTTGCTTAGGAATATGACGCTTTGAGATGTCAAACATAAGGAATAAGGGCTCCTACGTAAGCGTCGTTGAACGGTATTTTTTTCTGCCCTCGGACTAGGCATTTATTTGGGCATAAAAGATTCATGCCCAAAGCGTCTGGGGTTTTTCCCAATTTTCCCGCCCGGACAGAAACGCTTTCCCATCTCTATTTGCAGCAAATAGCATAAAATAGAACATACTTGGATTTTCCTTCGTTGTTGGGATCTTCTGTGCCAAATATCTTTTTGATTTCATTGCGGTAGTTTAAGTACTTGGACTGCACAGACAGTAGCTTTTTCGCCCGCTTGGGTTGCTTCTCGACCGAGCCGCTGGTGGACGGCAGCGGCGGTGGGCTGCCCAGTAGCGCGTTCACCTCTAGCACTGATCTATCTATCTCATCCAACTAAAAAAATATTACAAAGGATGATGAGCGTCTTGCCCCCTACCGCGTAAGAACATTGGTATGAAGTTCATGTTGACATTTTAAGTCCCTTAATTTTAAGTCCCTTAAGTTTAAAGAAATTTTATAGTTTTATGGCAATTTTTTTGTTCTTTTTAACGACGTCCGTAATAACGAAACCAGCTTCGTTGAAAAAAATCAAACAAATTGTAACGTTGCCGTGTGACCTCTTTTTTAGAAAACATAACCTTATTTTTGGGAATTAAACTATGCCAAATTTTTACCTTTGTTCTGAAAACCAATGATTCGAATGTGATGTTCGTTGTATATTTGTATTGACTATTTTACGTCAGTCCTGCAAAATTTCCTGAAGAAAACTGATGTGTTTCGGAGAATATTTAAGTATAATAAAATATATTGTGAATTGTGAATGAAGTATGCCGGTATGTTAGTTGTATTGTAGAACCTGAACTGTCTAAGCAGGTAACAATATTATGGTATTATGCATCTGTATTTGTATTTCTATTTAAACGGACTATTTTTGATCATATATTTATTTTTAGGTTCTTTAATTTATCTGATTATACGTTTACTGTGGACTCCTGGAGTTTTATTCAAGTCCACGTAACAAAACCAACAAAAAAGCCATAAAAACAGCGACTTTAAGTGTCAATATTTACACGAACTTCGTATCAATATATTTACGCGGTAGAGCCCCAGGTCTAGGCCTCCTCTAGCGATGAGTCTTACATAATTGGAAAGGTGTTTTGAATCATTTTATTGTATGACAGCAAACATCAACTATTAGTATTTTAGGAGTTATTACACTCTGAAGTCTACAATTTCACAACTTTAATGACCTTAAATTCCGAAAATAATTGGCAATTGATATAAAGTGTGTAAACTAAGCAGTCAATATTTGTCTTAAGAAGACCTTTCTAATGATATATCTCACTCATCTCTAGAGGGCGGGTATATCAACTCCATAGACACAACACAGTGAACAGTTTTAGACTTTAATGACATTTAACTCCGAAAATAACAATTAATGTATAGTATGATAACAGCAAATATTTGTCGTAAAAAGACCTTTCAAATGATTTATCACTCATTGCTCAAGGGGGTCTAGACCAACGGCCATGTCCATTGCTCATTATCCATTATTACAATAAATGACACAAACATACTTGTTAAATAACATACAACATTTTAAAAATACAAGTAATACCCAATAAAAATATGTGTTAATTACTACCGCTAACACTTACTTCAACTCCATCCGGAATTACAGGTGCTGTCTTGGGTTTTCTACTTTTCTTTTTCTTTTTATTCTTTTTCTTGTCGTTTACTTCTGCAAATTCTTCAACGCTCGGTTCATCGTCATTTACTTCTGCAAATTCTTCAACACTCGGTTTATCGTCATTTACTTCTAACTGAAATAAAAAAAATCCGTTATGAAGTTTATTTTTGCATTTAGCGAGCCAAGGTCTTAGATAGTCGATCGAGTTATTCGAACGAAAGAAAGTATAGTGAGATAATACTTTAATTAACACTATCACAAGCAGATCACAGGGGTACATACAGGGGCCCCCTACCAGCTAACTTACATGGATATCGTAATCGCTTTCATTTGACAGATGGATGTAATACATTGCTACTTTTCTTTGTTAAGTTTTTATTTATGCCATAAAGAAGAAGCAATGTGTCACATCCATCTTTCAAATGAAAGCGAAATTACGATAGCCATGTAAGTTAGCCGGTAGGGCCCAAGGTAATAGCAAAAGCAACTTAATGAATGACAGTTGAAAAAAACTATCTTAAATATAACATTAAAACACTCTCAAAAATAAGTAATATATAAGTAATGTCTTTTTTTAATTATAAATATTTCGATTTTTTGCATTGGCTGTAGGTATGAATATAGTGATCGCCTCAGCTGTTGCAGCAAGACTTGGCACTTCTATTATTATAATTAGGCTTTGCACTTTTATTATTATTATACGAATGAGACTTGTGGCACTTTGTCATAAATCATCATTTTTATCATATCATATATTATTATTATTTATATTATACAATTCGCGACGACTCTCTAAAATTTAATATACAGGAAGAATAAAGCAGCCCTTGATGAGTTTCTTGCCAATACTTCTCGTTACAAGGTCCGTCCTGCGGGGTTTATTGGTTCGCACCAATGTCGCTTCTTTGACATTCAAAAGTGCTTCTAACAGCCTGGCTAGACGGAATCAATGATTTTGAATTTTGAATATCAGCTTCCACCAAGATTTCTACGATTAGCAATAACTCAAAAAACTTCGCATTGGGCCTTTCACCATGTCACTTACCACTTAGCTACTAAACTTATTAAATCTTATGCAAAAATATACAAGCAGTAGCAAAGCAAATGTAACTCGCAACTTGTTGCACACGTTTTTGCAAAATTTCGCTTTGCTTATCTATACATAGATAAATACTTATATAATTTTATTAAATTCCATACAGAAATCAAGTAAACTTTACAAATCAACCATAATCATGCATATGCAATGCTTCTTTAAATTTATATCTTCAAGAAAACTAGCTTTGAAATCAATTTCTGCATTAAAAGTCAATTCAACGAAATGTGGATGATGCTTTTGCAAACTATAGACAAAAATAATAACATCAATATTGTCAAGAATGAGGTCTAAACTAAATCACTGTGTATAATGCAAAAGAAATAAAAATAGTATTCAAAACACTTACACCCTCAAAAGTATATGAAGATCTTGAAAAGGGTTCAAACTCTTCGTCCGAATTTCCTTCTAAAGGTGGAAGAGTGGTAGTCCCCAACAATTTTCGTTTGTGCCGGGTTGACATTTCAGGAGATCTGTCAAATAGAACATTACTGTGCTCAATGAAGTTTATACATGTAAAGGTGCGTACACGCACTGCTCGCCTATGCTCGCAAATGCGTACGTGCCTCAGCCCGAGCCATGCCTCAGCCCGAGGCAGCCGCGGCACGAGCCATCGGTTGTCGGTTTTTTGAAGGTGCTTAAATGCGCCTCGACTCGACGTGCGCGGCTCGCATAGTTTGGACGTTAACGAGCTCGTCGTTTGCCTCGGTGTCGAGCCAGAAAATATATGTTTTGTTTTAATTTGAGGTTACGTTCTTCTTGGCGGGAATTGTTTGAATATTTTTTCTTCGACGCGATTTCTTTCGGTTTTCAAAATTCCTAGTGTGTATTAAAAGCTCCGTTTCTTTGATTCGGGAGTCAATTCATCGTCAAGTTTTACTCCGCGTATTACGAACAAGTGGCCGTTCCCGGGCCTTAGGCAAAGGCCCGGGACTCAAGAAAGCCCCACGTTGGGCGCCAAAACTGTAGTGTTACAAGAGAAAAGATAGAGAGCCTACCTAAGATAGAGGATGGATTTTATCTATCTAGTAAGAGATCGTGCAGCGGTAGCAGAGGTCGTGCAGCGGTAGCAGAGGTCGAACAGCGGTAGCAGAGATCGTACAGCGGTAGCAGAGGTCATGCAGCGGTAGCAGAGGTCGTGTAGCGGTGACAGAATCAAAGGTGCTGACCGGCAATGGTTGGAGACTTTGCTGTGGTGAGCTTCTATCAGGAGCAACCGACCTCTGCAACCGCTGCACGACCTCTGGCACCGCTGTTCGACCTCTGCTAGCGCTGCACGACCTCTCCAACCGCTGCACAACCTCTGCTACCGCTACACGACCTCTGCTACCGCTGCACGACCTCTGCCTCCGCCTACGTACGAGTCCTCTCCGTCCCTCTTAAATCCCCTGAAGACTCGCCCTCTCTTATCCCCTTTTCTCGTACTTGTTTAAGTTTAGGTTTATTGTTATTGTGTATTTAAATTGTTAGCTGTCAAATTAATATTTCTTGTTACGTGTGGGTAATCAAATAATAAATCAGTTATGCTTTGATCTCAACTGGTGTTGTATCTTTTAGTGGCGACTTCGGAAAATTAATGTGTTTTAAGGGATTATGGCGTCAAATATTGCAAATATAGTGTTTCCTGGACAATTTGATCCCAAAACTGATAAGTGGAGTGAATATAAAGAAAGACTACTTTGTTCTTTAGACGCCGCGGGCGTATCGGATAACTGGCTTAAAGCACGTTCATTGTTTCTATCTCAGTGCGGCAAACAAACTTATTCGCTTATAGTGTCACTGTTGGTACCCAGACGTCCCACCGATGTCCCGTTTGAAGAGATAGTATCGATTTTGGACAGATTTTATGAACCTGAAATTAACGAAATACTCCAAGCTGGGAAATTCCATAAACGTCAACAATCCCTAGAGGAAAGCGTGCAAGATTATATTGCGGCCATTGGTTTATTAGGCGCACAGTGTAACTTCGTAGACCTTAAGCGCCAGTTACGAGATAGGCTAGTGTTGGGTGTGCGTGACGAGCGTCTGCGCCGAGAGCTACTGAAGACTAAAAGTCTCACATACGAGATGGCTGTACAGCAGTGTCTGAATTACCAGACGACTTTCAGTGATATGTACCCTGGCATTAGTGGTGATACAAAGCTAACTCCGTCCACGGTTAATGAACCTATGGATATTGGTGCACGTAGTCATAAGGTCGGCGAACAATGTCAGTTTGTGAAAGCAAGATGCTTTTACTGTAAGAAATATGGACATATATCGTCTGCTTGTATGAAGAAAAGATCCAAAGTGCACCATACTCAATCTGATAGTGAAGACACTTCTATTGATAATGTTCCTGAAAAGATGATGGGGGTTTATATTTGCTCTGAAAAATATAGCTCACCTATAACAGCAAACATAAGCATAGATGGTGTTAATGTGACAATGGAAGTGGACTCTGGTGCTTCGAAGACTATCATGTCAGAAGAAATATTTAAAAGCTTGTGGCATACACCACCACCCTTGAAATCTACCAATGTAAAATTAGTGACGTGGACCCGCGACCCGCTTAAAGTTTTAGGATCTACACATGTTCGCGCGTCGCTTGGCAATAAGGAAGCTCAGTGTGAACTCTTGATTGTGTCTGGTAATGGCCCTTGCCTGTTGGGTCGGAATTGGTTTGAAGCATTAGGCGTTGAGATAGTGGGTGTCTGCTGGAATGACCTGGAAATGGATTGCTTGGTGCGTCAATTTCCGAACTTATTTAGTGAGACACTGGGTGAATATAAAGGTCCAGACGTATCCCTCCACGTGCGTCCTGATGCAACCCCGAGATTCATTAAGGCACGGCCAGTGCCCTTTCCACTGAAGCGCCAAGTTGAAGAAGAATTGACTCGCATGATAGACGCAGGAATTCTTTCGCCTGTCAGGTATTCAGACTGGGCTACGCCCTTACGACTAGTCAAAAAAGAAGATGGTTCACTTCGTATATGTGGAGATTACCGATCAACAGTGAACCCAGCGATTCAAGTTGATACATACCCATTACCCGCAGCGGTTGAATCATTTGTGCAGCTAAGTGGTGGTCGGATATTCAGCAAAATTGATTTAAAATTAGCATATATGCAGTTGAAAGTAGATAATGATACTGCCATTATGTTAACCCTCAACACACCACTTGGTTTGATGAAAATGAATCGCCTGGCTTTTGGTGTTAATGCGGCACCAGCTATCTTCCAACGTGTCATGGCAAATGCTTTATCTGGTATTGAAGGGGTAGCCTGTCTGCTTGATGATGTAGCCGTGGCGGGGCGTAATATGAAAGAACATAATCAACGACTCCATGCCGTTCTCCAAAAACTCGATAGTATGGGATTTCGTCTAAATGTTAAGAAGTGTGTGTTTTGCTACCAATAGCATTCATTTTTTGGGTCACACGATTGATGAAAATGGGCTCCATCCCTCGCCATTGAAAGTAAAAGAAATCAAAGACAAGCCTGCGCCATGCAATAAAGAGACATTAAGAGCATTTTTAGGCTTGTACAATTTTTATGAAAAGTTCATACCAGACAAAGCAACGTTACTAGAACCCTTGTACCGTTTATTGGAAACGAAAAGACCTTGGATTTGGGGTGAGAAAGAAAACTCTGCCTTTGAGCAAGCTAAGGAGCTTCTATCTTCAGATTTGACTCTGGTTAATTACGAACTAGATAGAGAATTATTGTTAATTTGTGACTCTTCAAGTTATGGCCTTGGTGCTATTATAGCACATGTCATGGATGACGGAACAGAAAAGCCTATTATGATGGCTTCTAGAACCTTACAGCCACATGAAAGAAAATATGGGCAAATTGATAAAGAAGCCTTAGCTATCATTTTTGGGTTAACAAAATTCCATGAATTTTTGACAGGTCGCAAATTTTGTATCATTACAGACCATAAGCCCTTGGTTGGCCTGTTTAACCCTGCCAAACTAATTCCTGATCAAATTTCGCCAAGGATGTTGCGCTGGTCTCTGAAACTCAGTTGTTATGAGTATGCGATTAAGTATAGACCTGGAAAGTCATTGGGTAACGCTGATGCTTTGAGTAGGTGGACAATGACACATTCTGCAGCCGGAAAGGAAGAAGCTGTAAAAGAAGTATTATTGCTGGAAGAACAACCTGAGGGCTGGAATATTGATGCATCTAGAATTGCTAAAGAAACTAAAAAAGATGTATTGCTACAGAAAGTTCTGTTCCATGTGTTACACGGTTGGCCGAATTCTAATAATGATCCAGTTTTAAGACCATTTTGGTTGAGAAGAGAGGCTCTTTCACACAGTAAAGGTTGTTTACTGTGGTGTAACAGAGTTATCGTGCCAAAATCGCTTCAAAGTGAAGTTTTGAAGTTATTGCACGCCCCTCATGCTGGAATTGTGCAGACTAAGGCATTTGCTCGCGGATATGTATGGTGGGCCGGTATGGACCAGCACATTGAGCAGTCTGTAGCTGAGTGCGAACAATGTCAAGCAGTGAAAAATAATCCACCAAGGGATCCTCAAACCTGGATTACATCTGAAAAACCATGGAGCCGTCTTCATATAGATTTTGCAGGTCCCTTCCAAGGTAAAACTTTTCTGGTATTGATAGATAGCTATAGCAAGTGGTTTGAAGCTGAGATAATGACATCCATGTCTAGTGAAGCTGTAATTGCTATACTTCGTAGAATATTTTCAGCACAAGGCTTACCAGATACTGTAGTCACTGACAATGGCAAAAACTTTACATCTAAGGAGTTCAACACATTTTTAAAGAATAATGGTATTAAGCATCTATATTCTCCACCATACCATCCAGCTTCAAATGGCCAAATAGAGAGAGCTATCCAAACATTTAAAAATAAATTAAGGAAAATTTCTAATCTGAATTATCCCTGGAATGAAAAACTACCAAGAACTTTATATGCACTGAGAACTGTCCCGAACAGTAGTACTAATAAAACTCCTGCTGAAATGTTGAATGGGCGTCGATATAGGACAGCTGTGTCATCTTTACACCCTGACTCAGTCCCTAATCAGGCTGACGAACAGCTAGAACAAGCAGCACAGCGAGCACCAGCACGCTCATTTGCTGTAGATCAACCTGTGTTGGTTCGCATGTATGGACCTGGCGAGAAGTGGCAGAGAGCTAATATCGAATTAGCAGAGGGTCCCAGCTCTTATGTGGTGAGGACGGAAGATGGAGAGCTGCACCGACGGCATGTTGATCAGCTGTTGGCTCGTGCTGTGAGACAACAACCACAAATGGCCTCTTCACCCCAAATGGCTTCACACAGCCCATCTCGATCGAACTCATCATCCCCGGAACCACCTATTATCATTCCACCACCAGAACAGTGGCCAGATATAATTGGCATACCTAATTCATCAAATTTATTTGATTAGTCAGCTTAAATTTGATTGTAACTGTGATTTCGATTGAACTTTAATTTATGAGGGAAAGGTATATTGTGTATTTAAATTGTTAGCTGTCAAATTAATATTTCTTGTTACGTGTGGGTAATCAAATAATAAATCAGTTATGCTTTGATCTCAACTGGTGTTGTATCTTTTAATTGTAAATAAATGATAATTGTAAACCATTTTATATCTTTCCACTTCACTCTTTACTAGATAGATTACTCTTTACAATCCATCCTATATCTTAGGTAGGCTCTCTCTCTCTTCTCTCTTGTAACGCTACACAACGAGTCCTATTGTATCTCAGCAGCATAAAAGAATGAGTTCTTAAACCTTATTGGAAATTATTGAATTCACAAAAAAATTACCTGTAGTATCACTTATTTTCTTACTGTACACACGACGGCACCTTAGACTATACACTTTGAGACCGCCTTTATGGCCTATGTAATAAAAGCAGTTTTCGCAGTTTAACTGTTTAACCTAACGTGCTGCCGTGTGTACACATGACGTTGAGTAGTGCCAATAGTGCCCCATTGTGAGCATTGAAGGCAGGGGGCGGTAAAGGGTAAAGAAAAAGAGTTTCTAACAAGTGGTAACGTTATAAATTTTGGGGAGGGGGGCACCAGAAAATAATTGAAAGTGGGAAGTAGACGAAATAAGTTTGAAAATCTATACTGGATAGCAAAGAAAAATGTGCATGTGGATTGAGTAATCCTCTCTTCAATCTTAATAAAAATTGAGTTAGATTTAGTAAATAATAGTTAAAACATTACGGCGAAGTCAAAAATTTGTAAAACCTGAGATAAAAAATATGTGAGTCTGAGTAAAGTGATTACTCAAACCGCACGCTTTAAGAAAACGCCATTATGTATATCTCAGAACATACAGCCTATGCACTTCTTCTTACTAAATCTTCCTCAATTTTTATTAAGATTGAAGAAGAGAGGATCACTCAATCCACGTGCACATCAAAGAAAATGTTATCAGGGAGATGCATTTTAAGATTTTAATTTTCATGTAAATGAGCTGATTACAATTATTAGGTACCTCAGGTTCGGGACCTGACTCTCCGACCCTACTATTTCAAGGGATATGGGAATTATATTGGTTTGATAAGGTGAGTTAATTTATTATAATAAAATCGACAGCAATATGTACCTACCTCCATATTATCATGAAATACTTACCCTCCGATAAATAAACACTGACTTTATAAAGATCGCGCTCCAGGTTCAATGGCTCAAACAAGTTTACACAAATTATACAGTTATTGTGTTTTATGGATCACTACACCTAGGTATCAAAATTTTAAGTAGACAAATACGAAGATTGCGAAGAAGTAGACGTAGTGTAGTTAGTCCGTACATTTTTTTTAATGGGTTTAACGGCACTGGGTTCTTGCCCTACTCGCTCGTCCAAAGAATGAAGAAAAGAAAAACAATGACAGTGTTACCAAACCAAAAAATATAAATGCGGTAGATTTACAGTAAAACAATCGGGAGAATTTTTTAAGATTATAGAAAAGAATAGATGTCACTTTTAAAAAGGTTTTTATTATAACATATTGTAATATAGTAATTTACAAGAAGATGCCGTCAAAACTTTAAAATCCAAAATGGAAAAACCGCGGTTTCCACCGAACTTACTTAAGTTGTCAGTCATACAACATGCCATCACTTTCTGATTCGTACACAAATCAAGTGAAAAACAGAGATGACTATAGGTATTTCGCTTTTTTTAATAATGGAGTAGGGATTTTATAAGAAGTGTGTGACGAATAATGCGTTAAGTGTTTCGAGTAAAAATTAAAATAAGGATGCGTTCGTTGGGTTTTTACCATTTATTATCAAATTTCGGGAGAAAAGTAGTGCTGGGGCGTACCGGATAACGCATCAAACTTCTGCCGGGCTTCAAATTAAAACAAATAAATCAAGCCTCAATCGGGCCAAAATTGCAAACCCCAATTCTTCTCTATCTTTTCGAACTTCGGCGGGTCTGACGAGCTTCGACTTAAAACAGATAGATAGATCGAAGTAAGGAGTTTCGTATTGTATTGTACTATTCGCCGAAGTTATTTAGAAGATATCGACGTTCGTGTGACATCATAAATTGGGGTTCACCATTTTGGCCCGATTGGGGCTCGGTATATCTGTTTTGTTTGTTGAAGCCCGGCAGACTTTCTGAAGTTCGATGCGTTAGCCGTTCTTAATGCTCTAAGCGTTAGCCGATCGGGAGATTGGGAGATGAAGCACAAAATCGGTAGATCTACCGAAATATCAGGAGGTTTGGTAACACTGCAATTTTTTTTTATCGAAAGCGAAGAAAACATCTATGAAAAAAGATATAACTAATGACGAGGCAGTATGGTCTAAGACCTTAGCCTGTTCTTCGGAACGAATAAAAAAATAAAAAAAAAACGAAGAACAGCTGTGTTTTGACAGATGTATGTGATACATTGCTATTTTTCTTTGTTAAGTTGTTATTTGTGCCAAGACGAAGTAGCAATGTACCACATACATCTGTCAAAACACAGTTAACATGAACTTCAATGTTTTTAGCTGATAGAGCCCCTGTCAAAATTTACCACAGACAACTTTATAGTAGGACTAGAGACATAGATCACAATTTGCGGCGGTATCGGCTAAAAACATTGAAGTTCATGTTAACTGTATTTTGACAGGTGTATGTGATACATTGCTACTTTTCTGTAGTAAATTTTTATTTGTGCCAAAACGAAGTAGCAAAGTATCACATACATCTTTCAAAACACAGTTAACATGAACTTCAATGTTTTTAGCTGATAGAGCCCTTGGTCCGTATTATACTTAGAGCATTAAGATTAAGGTATTATAGGACGTTACTCAAGCCTTGATCTCTACTTAAAACTAGTTTTAAGTCGAGTATCAATTTTAGCATCGTACTATTATTTTATCGTTCTCGTTCGTTCTTGAGCAGAGCTTCAGCAAACTAAACTTAAACTCAGATAATCAAAATTCCGTCGGTATGTTGCGGGTGCTCAGAAGAATAACTATAATACTTCTGCGGGCGGGCGGGCCTTAGCCTTGATCTGTATGGAGCAAAAATGTCATTATGAAATATGACAAACAAGCTGCATAAACAAATCATGATACTTATTTCGAAATTAATTTGAAAACATACATAAAGTCTGTAGTCATGGCTGTATGGTGCAAACGAGCCTTTGCCTTTTCTGCTCGTAGCGGAAAAAATTAACCGAAAAAAGTTATTGTCAATTGTCTGTCAAAGTCAAATTGTCAATGTCAATTGAATTGAATGAATGCAGCGAAATAAATAGCAAGCAAAGAGCGAAAGTAAAATATTTCTGTACAATCGTGCGTGCATACATAATGACGTAGTACATACTGTATTCATACTTTATTCAATCGAATTGGCGGAAAACTGTAATTCTGTGTTAGTTCCCGGTTGTCAGTTTGTGCATGTGGTGCTGCGCGTAAACCGAGTTTGCGTCTGCAACAAAGTTACTAATTCATATCTGGATGTAATAATTTGTAGATAAAAATGATTCTTTTGAATTCATTGACGCTATTATTAATAGCTCCTAGTCTAATCATCTGTGCAGTAGTAGTAAATGATGGAGATATTGACGAACAAGGATTATACAGTAAGTCCGATCATGTTGTTATCTTGACCCAACTTAATTTCGAAAGGAGGGTTTACGGTCAGAACCATGCAGCTGTAGTTCAATTCTACAATAGTTACTGTGGACACTGTCTAGCTTTCTCTCCAAAATTCAAAGCCTTAGCAGCAGATATTGCCCCTTGGAAAAATATTATACAACTGAAAGTAATAGACTGCGCTGTTGAAGAAAATAATGAAATCTGTAGAGAATTTGAAGTAATGGCTTATCCTTCCATGAGATACATTCATGAGCATTATGTAAAAGCTAATGGAAATGTTGGTGAGAGAATTATCATGACTGACACTGCAGAAAAGCTCAAAATACAGTTGATATCCAAGATGCAGACAGAACAATCCATGGGTCGCTTAGCATTTGCTCCTAAATTTGATATTAACTCATATGCTTCCTATACCGGAGCTCTTAGTGGATTACCATATGATAATATCTTTACATTCCTTGTTTTTGAAAGTGAAAATTCTACCGTTGGTTCAGAACTTGCATTAGATATCAATGATTATAAAAACATTAAGGTTAAGCGTGTTTATGACACTTCAGAGCTAGCTACTGTAGCTGGGGTGACCCAATTCCCAGGGCTTGTTGCTGTGCATTCCACCTTAGAACCAACACTTCTGACTCCTAAAAATCCCACCAAACAAAATTTGCTAAGGGCTATAAACATATTTTTAAAGTTGAAGCATTACTCTTTCCCTGTAAGAGATATTACTGAAGCTGTAATCCCATATGAACATTCTGATGAAAACAACCAACCAATATCTAACACTGACACAGTTTACTACAGTGACTTGGAAAAAACTCTCAAAACAAGCCTATACACTGAAATAACTAGACACAAGAGTCTTTTTGGAGAAGCTTTGAACGCTTTATTGGACTATCTAGATGTCTTGAGATCCTCTTTCCCTTACAAAAGTAATAATTTAAAAGATTTTATTGAAGATTTGTACAACACCATTCAAACTAGAAACGAATGGAGAGGTAGTGATATATATGAAATAGTGAAGAGACTCGAGATTTCCCATGCTCCTATATTTATTACACAGCTTGAATATTTTGGCTGCAAGGGAAGCCAATCCAAGTATAGAGGTTATACCTGTGGTCTATGGACTTTATTCCACACACTGACAGTTAATGCAGCACAGAAGTCTGGGACCAAAGGTCCTAAAGTGTTGAGAGCAATGCATGGATATGTTAAGCATTTCTTTGGATGTACAGAGTGTTCAGAACATTTTCAGGCAATGGCTGCTAGGAATAGACTTTTTGATGTAAAGGAAAATGATAAAGCTGTGCTTTGGCTATGGATTTCACACAATGAAGTCAACTTAAGGTTGGCAGGAGATGTCACAGAAGATCCAGAACATCCAAAGATTCAGTTCCCAAGTGTATCTAAGTGTCCCGAGTGTAGATTGGCACGTGGGGCTTGGAATCTTCCAGCTGTGTACCAGTACCTGCTGAATATGTATGGTGCTTCCAACATTCAAGAATACAGAAGAGCGCGCTCTGCTGCTTCAGCGCCGAGTCCATTCTCCAACCTCGACATTGGAATGTTAAGCCTCCTGTACATATTATCTTTTATTATTCTCATTCTAGTCATTAAGCATTTCTTAACCAAACGGTTTTACAGAAAACGTCATTACAAGCATGGAATGGGTAAAGTATGAGCATAGTTTAATAATTAGTGATTGTTTGGGTTGTTAGACATTTATTAACTGCGTTTGTGGCACATGGTGTAAAAACATTTGCTTTGTGAATGTTACCATGCATGATAATAATAATGTTTAATAACTTTCATAATAAATTATACTTTTTACATGAAATAGACTAAATAACAGTATCAACATTATTTATATTATTGTGTGAAATTTTTATAATTGCTATTTTACCTTTTTGAATTTCTATTGAAAATGTAAATGGTGCCAAATATTTTACATGTTTGGTGTATTCCTAAATAAAAGTAGAATCATAACAATTCAAGGCGTTGACTTGGATGAACAGGGTATCAACACAAAATTTACTACTTTTTACTTAATAAAAAAATCAAGATCTTTCCCAAGAATAAGGTCTTATGACGATTGGGGGTGAAATGGCAGTGGACAGGAGGTGTGGCGGTCTTCTTCTTCTTCTCGCGCGTTTAGGCTCTAAGACTTATTATTTTAAAACTGCTCTCCTGAAAAATCTCTGTTTTTGAGAGACAGTACCCTGTTCATCTAGACTTTATGAACCAACGGAAGAGATACAAAATTTTTCACATAGTAATAAAATGGTTTCATTCACCTATTGTTATGCCATATCATATGTCACAAAATCAAATTAATTACAGCAAGTTGTATCTCCATATACCTAGTGCAAAATTTAGAGACAGTCATAATTATCAGCTTTGGTCATATAAGCTTGGCAACTTTATTTTCTAAAGTGTATATGTGTATTCGAATCTATAATGAATGAAGCATGCAGCATTAATAAAATAATATTCCTTACCAGTATTTCAGTGGTATTTGATCAGTTATGAGTAATTAAAACTATGTCATAATATATGGTGGCAACCTCTGCATTCACAGACATAATTTAATATACTAATTTTATAACCATTTTGCAACATTCCTTTGCTTCAATAATAACAACTTTATTATGTAAGAATATTAATAACATTCATACACACACATCAAGGTGTGCGAAGATTTGTACAGATTTATACTAAGCCTACTTTATAAGTATGTTATGTTAAATAATTTTAAACAGTTTCCCATATTTATTATAATTCTCTCATAATCAGTGACTGATCGCAGATGCAACGGAAAAAATATATATTTGCGTAATTGTTATGGACATCATGAATTGAAGAAAATAATTTAAAGATTTTTACCTAGGCAGGTACTTAACAAAATAATCATAATATTTAAATCATACCTACCGTGCTATATGTATAAATCGTATTTTTTTAAATCTGATTAATATAATAAAAAATCATATAAATATATGCAGAAAAAATAATTAAGTAGTCTTATTTGAATTATTATTTTATTATTAGAATTTTCGTAGGTAACTAAAAAATCTTCCAGTAAATCTTATTGATTATAAAAGTAAAAAGTAAAATCAATTATACAGATACGGCAGTGTACATAAAGTTATAAGAGTTGAAGCAGTCGACGGCCATACAGACCGTCTTAACTCAGCTCAAGGTAAACATGTCTAGTCTAATGTGCCGTCGACTGTACTTACGCAAAACATAAATCATTCGCCGTTCATCCATCAAAAATTGTTAACAACCCAATACTATAACTCTTTCATGAAGTAAAATCAAGAATCTATCGTATGTAAAACACTAATTTGTAAAATAATGATTGATTGATACCCTGTATTGGTATTGTCAGAGGTCCAGAAATATGCCCATTCCCCATATTTTTCCTTGTTCAAACAATATAGTACGAATGTTTTCTATTTTTCTAACATGTTCCTTTCCCCATACTAAACTGATGAATTTATTCAGCTACGTCCATGTTGTTTTCTAAAACACGTAACTATTCCAGTCGCGAACCTAGTTGATATAAAAAATGAGACAGATTTTTTAAAATGATAATTAAATATAAAAAAAAGTATTTGATCAAATCGTGTTATTATTCGTAAAAATAAACATGTAAGTGACTTCAGATGGAATAAGATTATGCTATAAGTGCTTTAATTTTGACAGCTGATAAATATTTCAATGATAAAGAAAAAACGGTCAAGAGCGGGTCGGACTCGCGCACTAAATAAATATAAATATTTTTATTTCTCTCTTATTTGCAAAATAGTTGGGCAAACGTAATCTAAAACTATTCCACAAGTTGATAGCATTAGTGGTTCTCGAGATACCCAGATGTGACAGACAGAAAGATAGACTGAGTTGCACCATAAGAGTTTGCCATTTTCGTACGGAACCCTAAAAACCAATTCAAGGGAAATAATGACACAGTTGACTATGTTATATGAACGTAGTGAGTCAAGAATTACTATTAATTTACTTAGATTATTTGACGAATTTATGACTTTTCTCAAAAAACAAAAAGTAGGTACACTATATATATATAACAATATTTCCTGCTAACATCGATACGATTTTATGCTACAGAAAACGAAACTTTAAATCACTTGAACAAGTTTCCATCACATTCTAATCGCGCACGGATTATTATCTTCAACACATCACAACATTTGCAAAGCCGTTTTTTTTTTAATTTATTAAGGCAACAATGGCCTATACATATAATACCTTAAAAACTAAACAATTATAATTTATAAAACAATTAGGTAACCGCTTCTGCTGTTATTACACTCATTCACACCATACAACACAAATCAAACAAATTAATACTCCATTGTTGTTCCCACGCAACTGGTAATCATTATTTTATGATAAATGTTAATACTCGTAATATCAAACGATCAAGGATGACGTCATATATTTATATTCTAGTATTCTATGAGTTAAAATTATAAGTTTGATAAAACAATAAAATGTTCCACCAATTAGTGCGATCGATCTCATATACAAACTTACCAACCTTTGTTACTATGGGTGCAGACTTTTTAAAATGTTTAATTCCATTAATTCTTAATTCGTTTTTTATTCCTTCTGCAATTAGATTAGTAATTATACAAATAAAGTCGAGTATAGTGAGGAAATTATATTTATAAACTAGCGACCGCCCACTTTTAAAAAGTACCTATTTTGTCATGAATCAGTAATGAATGAAATACATGTTCGGTTACCAGTCAATGTTCCACTTAACTTTTAATATGTTATGGTTTAAAATCAACCGTAGAAATTTTAAAGCGTGTTGCATAATCATTATACTGATCATGTACTGTCGATCATACAATAGCCGCATTAGCCGCTAATCTTTGATGAGCATTTGTCACAAATATTTTTATAGTTTTTTTTTTTATAAGTAATTTATTTTGTAGCTTCAAATATGCTGACCAAGACAATAATTAGCTTTTATTAATAGTTAAATGTATTATTCGTTTTATGTTTATACCTATGTGTATCTTTATCAATACTTTTACTTAAAATTTGTTTCTTTTTGGTCAGACGTTGATGTTACGGCCACACTACCGTGATATGGCAGTAATTATGCCCATATTTTTCCTTATGCCTATACGCATAAGGTTCATCAATTGCAATATTCAATTGCATATCACGTAGTGTGGCCGTAACATTACCAACATGTCCCAAAACTTAGTAATTTTACTAGATGGTACTTTTAGTTCAATATTTCGTTACCTCGATCTTAGGGGGGGTAAAAAGACTGTAGGTAGTTGGAGGGAAAGAAGCCGAAATATTGATGATAGATAGCTTTTACGGAAAGAAAACATTCCTTTATTTTTAAAAATAAGTTAAACTGCAACAGCATTCAAAGTTTATTTTTGATAAATCGCTCGTCTCAGCCGTGAATCGAACGGGCTAAACTACTATACTTTTATTTTTAATCTTTCTTGGGTCTGCCTTTAATTTAAGATACTATGTTAATTAGAAGAAATTTATCCTTATCATTATCACCCTATCGATTGGTATCATAAAAGTACAGTATGTTCTTTTTTCGGATTTCAGCCCGTTCGATTCCTGGCTGAGACAAGCGATTTATCAAAACTATTTAAAAGCAGTTTTACGCCATCCTCAATATTGAGGGTACTTACTATTCCCCCAAGTACCGTCCTCTTTCACCCTGTACAAGGTGTTACAAGAATACCCCTAATTCCGAATATGGTATACAGAGGCCATCAAACTGAACAACTTTTACTAAAAAAAAACAGCTGTTTCATACAACAGTTAAAATCGAAAATATCAAAATGTATGAAACAGCTGATTTTTTTTCGCGATTTCAGAGTTGGCCCCATAGTAAAAGTTGTTCAGTTTGATGGTCCCTATATACCAAATTCGGCATTAGGGGTATTTTTGCAACACCTTGTATATGGCCCTTGACGTTCTTTTACTATTGGCAATAGCCAATACGAATACGTAACGATTATGATTGTCATTAATCGGTTTTCCCATTTTGTTCTACTTGCTCTTTCGTCGCGCTCATTAGTTTTCTTTGCTCTTTCGCCTATTCAAAACAAATCACTTTCCTTGTGGGATTCGTTGCACTTACTTACGTAAGTAAACAATGAGATTATTTTAGGTGTCATATCGTAGTTAATTTGGAACTGATTTTTATATCATAACTGGCAGCTCATAAAGCTATCATAATGTACTTGCTCGCATATTATACAAGGTGTTACAAAAATACCCCTAATGCCGAATATGGTATATAGGGACCATCAAACTGAACAACTTTTACTATGGGACCAACTCTGAAATCGCGAAAAAAAATCAGCTGTTCCATACAAAAAATAAAATCGAAAATATCAAAATGTATGAAACAGCTGGTTTTTTTGCGATTTGAGAGTTGGTCCAATAATAAAAATTGTTCAGTTTGATGGTCCCTATATGCCATATTCGGCATTAGGGGTATTTTTGTAACACCTTGTATAATGTTTCTAATTTTCAAACCATGTATAGCTCTCTTTCTGTTCTCGCACACTACTACACTACTTCTTTCAAGTATAGTTCGGAACCATTTTTTTACCAAAATAGTTATGTATCGGCTTTCGAGACGTTGTGATAGCGTTATGTAATACTTATGGATGATACGGTTGACAATCAGTTTCTATAGCTTACATTTGCGTCGTGTACCGACCGCCGAGCGGATGTATATCGTTAACTCTATATCAAACTATTATTTAATCTGGGTTTATCCTCCGAAGTAACTGAACACTTTAGCACTAGCGGGTGTTGAGTCGTGTGATCCGTATTTCTTGCAAGCGTTTTATAATGAATTTGAAAAGAGAATGTTTATTTTTTATCCATACTTTAGGTACTGTTAAGACCTTAAGTAGATCCCTTATTAAATTAAAGAGGATATAGGAATATTATGTTTTTATTTTATTAAGATAGATTTATCAATGCAAACAATAATTGATCTCCTATGACCTGGCACGACGCTGGTTCAAATAAGAATCTCTCAAAACATTCCGTCGCAAGCCTTCTTTCTTAATTTACTTTGTCATAATGATTTGAAATAATCAACTTTTCTAAAAAGGCTTACATACATACAGAGTAAACATTTGCTACTAGCTGATTACAGACTACAAATTAACTATCATTACAATCATTCCCCAAACCGTTCAAAAAATTTTTTATTTCAATACAAATGTTTTCCAAAGTGGCAACCCTAAAATCCATTCTAATTTATATATTCTAATTATATTATAATAGCATATTATCTTAATAATATATCACAGAATACTTAAATTGATATTTATTTTATTATATAAATAAAGGAGTTCTGTTTTTTACTAGATATAAGAATTAATAGATAGGTTCTGTATAATATTAGATGACCCATAATTATTTAAAAATAAAAGTTTATTTTTTATATTGTAGTGTGATGATTGTCAAAATAATTCATGTTACCTTTTATGTTTAATATATAAAATTATTATTCGTTAAAAATTAGACTAGTAAGACCAGAAGTTTATTACCAATTCAAATAATTAATATAATGTATCAGATAAACACACAGACCTTGCATGGACGAATAATATACTGAGAAGTTTTTAACAAATTTAAAAGAAAGTTAGAATTAAATATTTTTTTAGACAAAATACATTTTATTTATTACAATCAAATTACAGCTATTTTAATAAATAATTTTAACTGCGGCGTGCAGGCTGGCTGTGCTATATATTTTTTACTTTTGGCATAATTTGCATAGCTCTCGTTTATCAACAGCTTCTAAATAAACCTACCACAAAATATAAAGCAATTTATTAATTAACTTTTAATTTACTTAAGTATAAAAGTAAATCGCGTATGTATGTATTTTGAGTTGGGACTCATTAAAAACATGATACTTATATCTAGTTAGTAGGTTTTATTACTTAACTATTTCAAAACTTATCAATTTTGTAAACTTACAGGCGGGTGGATAATCAATTATTAAATGTTTATTTTGTTAATTTTATTTTTTAATTTGAACAGTTTGGTTCTGCGCGTCTGGACCGAAAATGACTTCTAGGCTAAGGTCAGTCAAGTCCAATCCAATCTATCTTGTTTAATTGATAATAAACTTGGTGGCGGGTGGCGGCCGCTCATTTTGTATTGTATGCAGATAATTTGGTGTGTGGTGAATTTAATTATGTCGTACCTAGATGACTGTTGAACAGAACAGTTTTAGAAGCCGAACCTACTATGGTTCGGACTCACAGAATGCCTTTTTTATAAAATGTAAGTTGTATCCAGATATTTGTAAGCTTGTGGGTAACGTTTTATGAACTATTATAAGAAATAATCATTTTGTTAGTAAAAAATAGTTATTTATTACATTGTAATGATACAGACAAGTGTGTAAGTAATTATGAGGGATAAGCTTTGTGTTTACTAAGGAAATGCGGTTTTGTTTATACTAGCGATATAATTAGATTTACGATTCATTAATTCTCGCTTTGCGTTGTCGTTTGTTTGCAAAACTTACTTTTCTTTTTAACCGACTTCAAAAAAAGGAGAAGGTTCTATGTTCGTCTATTTTTGCAAGCATGTTTTCTATGTTGCATGCGGCTTCCACCGAGTTCCCGAATAATGAAATGCAAAGCTCATCGTTAGGGGAATGTTGCATTAGAAACATTAAAATACACTCAGCGGCACAAAAATCGGGACAGTGTCGGATTTCACATTCTCATAAGCAAAGAAGTACACGTGACTTTTATGTTGATGGATAGATCAAATGTAGCTCTCAAATAAGCATTTCAACCATCTTCAAAAATCTCTCGATTTTTATATAATACTAAATAATATACTAGAAAAAATTCGACTCGCACCAGATCATGTTCTCTTTACAAACTTTTCCAGAATGATGGTACGGAACCCTCGGTGCGCGAATCCGACTCGCTCTTGACCGTTTTTTATTTATGAGAATGTAAAGTGAGCATGTTTGTATGAAAATCATTAAATCTCACTCTGTCCCGATTTTTGTGCCCCTAAGTGTATAATTTGCTGCATGTAAAATCCTGTTCGGCTGGCGTAGCTTGATTCTTAAGTTTTTAAAGCATCTAAATATTTAATTTATATCAAAATATTTAAAATCAATATCTGACTGTGTATCATAAAAAATGGGTTTTTATTTTTTCTACTACCTATCTATATTTTCCTACATAAGTTATTTTTAATATAAGTTAATTTAAAACTAGGTCAGTCAACATCGACATACAACATCGCAAACGCGCATGCATGTATGCAACGTGTTAATGAACCCAAAATGAGAAAACCGTTTCTTCGGACCATCAAACTGAACAACTTTTACTGTGGGACCAACTCTGAAATCGCGAAAAAAAACAGCTGTTTCATACATTTTGATATTTTCGTTATTGATTTTTATATGAATCAGCAGCTTTTTTCGCGATTTCAGAGTTGGTCCCGTAGTAAAAGATGTTCAGTTTGATGGTCCGAAGAAACGGTTCAGTCGATATATGCCATATTCCGGAAATGACACACTAGTTTTAAAACGACAAATTCTATAAATGACAAAATCTGAAAACGCCACATTCTATTAACGACTTATTCTGCAAAATACATATTCTAACATAATCTGCAAATGCCATATTATCGTGAAATGAAGGTTCAAGCTGATATGGTGCTAAATAACAAGTCATCCAATGCTTACCATATTTATTTCTTGTTTGATCACTATGATATCAAACTACCCACATAGGTAATTTTTAAATAAATATCTTGCATCATAAATTGTTTAAAATAATGTAGGTACGTACAGTATCGAACTTCTAAGTTTGTAAATTGAAAGAAATATTCTTGGAGGGAAAATACAGACTGGTACTTACTATTACGTATTAAGAAAAAAGTTTTTTAAATCTCATATGTTACTGTTTAAGAAGGCTGTTCACATTAATTCATTACACATTTTATAACTATGATCTTTTTATATTTTGACGACCTCCATGTTCGAGTGGCTTTGTACACCGGTTTTTAAGGTGCCGCCATCTCTGAGGTCCCGGGTTCGATCCCCGGTTGGGTCAATTTAGAAAAAACTAATTTTCTATATTGGCTCAGGTCTGGGTGTTTGTGATACCACCGTTGTCTCCGATTTCCATAACACAAGTGCTTTAGCTACTTACTTTAGAATAGGAGCAATGTATGTGATGTTGTCAAATAAATATTTATTTATATTGTTCGATATTGACTGGCCACTGTGGTTTACCACAGAATAACTACCCTTGTGATGTGGTATAACATGATCTAATGTTTTATTTTCACACTCGTAACGTAACTAATTAAGCAAAATCGCTAGCTGATCTGTGATTCACTTATGAATAAAGCCTGGGTCAAACTAAATACGTGTGCGTGTGCGCAGCACAGCGCGTTGCGTTGCGTTTGATATGCATAGACAGTATAATCTCACTCGGCTGTTGTGCATCAGTCGCGCGTTCTGTGTGACATTACAATAACATTTCATACCTTACAACGTCGTTTATCGTCACGTTACGCAACGTAACGCGCTGTGCTGCATTCGGTTTGACCCAGCGGCTTTATGGTTACTTTGTTTGTTTCGTAAAGCTTTTTGTCATTGGAGCGTTATATGTATAGCTTTTTGGTTTGTGTATTGCTGGTAACTTATCTTGAATGTAATATAATATGCTTGAAATTCCATTTATATTTTTCACGAATCCAGCATATCAGTATCTTGATAAGTTAGTGTCAATTAATTAGGTAGTTTATTCCGTGTCGTGTGTCTTTGACAAAAATACATCTGCGAAGGGGAATGGCAACGCAAAACTAATTGTAGATGGCGCTGCGTAGGTTTCTTCTTAGGACAGTAGACGTTTCGCTTGTTAAAAGGAAATTACGTATTTATTTTGTGACATTTTATTTTACCGAAAAAGACCCAGTGACCCAAAATGGATATAAAAGACTATTATTCTACAATGCAATGCAAGTGCCGGAATTGAAAACCAAATTAAGATGTTTTTATTCTTACAGCATCTATTAATTTTTCCATAATTTTCGAAAAATTTGTAAGTGCCAACATTTTTACAGCGTATTAACCAGCATTTGGTCATAATAAAGCTATAAAACGATTTCTAAAGTAAGAGTGCTTTGTTTTGACAGTATTCATGGAACAAACTTACGTAGCGCCATTTTGACAGTTGCCTTCCCCATCAAGTATACCCAAGCCGATTTGCTCTAATTTCTGATTGGCCATCACTATCTCTAAAGATAATATTGCTCGCTGCTCAGTGTATACAGTTAATCAAAACTTAGTAGGTAAACTATAAAGGGTGTAAAAAGACCCTCAACTAAGCCGAAGTCCACGCATTCCGCCCGTCGTCAGGACTGTTTTTTGTCTTTGACACTCGTATTCACAAATATTACTATGAGTTCTCACAATGCCCGCGGATGCACAGCGTCCCAACTAATTATTCCAACGTAACGTAATACAAACGAACCAATCTCACAGAACTCTATTTCAACGCAGTGCGTTCGCAAAGGGTCGAGTATTGTTCTTGAATAAGGGTGTTATTGAAGGACAATTCCGATACCAGCCATTTTTAATGTCCCCACTGCTGGGGCACAGGCCTTCCTTATGGTTGGATAAGGAGGGGCACCACGCAGGCCCAATGCGGATTGGTGAGTATTAACGACTGCAAATGGAGCTGGGACTGACGGCTTACAGTGCCTTCCGAAGCACAGAGAATCGAGATAATACATTTTTGTGACCCACCCTTGCGAAAGTTGCTTAACCTCCGCAATCGCAGAGCCAAGCTCTAAACCACAGCGCCACCGAGCTCTTCAATTTTGACAGTTGCGCGTTATTTTGCGTTACCACCCAGTATGCAGTGCTTTTTTAAAACCAAAAAATTCAAATAGTTTCCCAGCAATAATTTTGAACAGAAATGGTCCTGATGATGAGCAGAATACGTAGACCTCGGCTTCGTTGAGTCTTTTTACACCCTGTATTTAACAGACTTACTTACTTCTTCAATCGCGTCTAGCAGTAGTGAGTCATATTCTTTTGCGGATGGGGTACTTAGAACGAATCGTATATTTACGATTTTACACAATGATTGACCGATTGTGCACTGTGAGGATTTTCTTCACCTTATCATAAGGTTAAAATTAAGTTAAGTATGGTGATTAGTGGGATGACAATGAGTGGGCGAGTAATTTAATAGAAAAGTATGTTTTAATTATTACATTTTGTACATTATATAATAAATTGTAAATAACATGTAATTAGTTAAGGAAAACCTTAACTATTCAAAAATGTAAACATAATAACGATTCTAGCATTAAGTTGTTATAGTCCGTCAAAAAAATCGCCACAATATAAGTTGAGTAACCAGGGACCCTACCGGCTAACTTTTCGATCTTCGGCGGGTCTGCCGAGCTTCAACTTAAAACAGATAAATCGAAGTAAGGAGTTTCGTATTGTACTATTCGCAGAAGTTATTTAGACGATATCGATGTTCGTGTGACATAATGAATTGGGGTTCGCCATTTTGGCCCGATTGGGGCTCGATTTATCTGTTTTAATTTGAAAGCCGGCAGACTTCCCGAAGTTCGATGCGTTAGCCGGTACGGCCCCTGATACTGTAATACTAAAACAGAACAGTTACTACTTAGGTATTTAGTTTCTTTGACATTTAAATGTTGCATTTTAGTAACACTGTTACCTTCATGTTTATTTTAATTTTCACTTTACTGTACTTACTCATAAGTTAGCAACTCGTATGTCGACTTTATGTGGATGTTGCTTTAACATAAGGCGGTAGTTATGCTGAGAAACGAGAACTCTCAAACTTTGTTCAAAACCTGTTTCTAATGTTGAAGCGGTTACCATAAAATAATTCTTAAGTACTGCTTAGGGTATGATGAGGCTGACATACCTATTAGCTAGGTAAAAGCCTCTAAATAAAAATAGATTTACAAACAAAGTATTGCCAAACATTATTACTTTAGATTTCGGATTAATATTGTCGTTGATATAAAACATATGTTATTTATTATATGAGTTTGAGATTCAATTTTGTTACCAGTTACCACAATTAGTTTATTATTTGGTTATTACCCACATTTGACCACAGGTATTACAAAAGCGACTTTTTTTTAATTTGTATTTACGAGTTAAGAAGGGGTACAAAGCAAAATAAGCAGCTGTGACGTGCATCGTTGGAATATCGGACATAACGCATTAGACTAAGATTCAAATCATTGCGCGCTCTAACGCGGCGGTTACGTCAAGATTAGCGGTTGTAATCTGATTATTGACGGTTTTAATTTAGTAACTCGTAAAATATACATGCTAATAGGGTCGCTTGGTAATATAATTCGATATTATGGATTAAAATATTGGCTCAGTAATACCTATGCATCATATTGAAAAGAAATTGATAATAGTTGAAAATTAGACGTAACTGTGTGATTTTTTTCTATCGATATAATTTTATTATTTTACGTTTTCACTTAGTCCAGTCCCTTTGAAAAATGCTTTAAAATGTATAACTTTTTCGGGTAATTCGGGTTTTTCTAGGGTTAAAATACAAATTACGACTGGCAATTTGCTTTGTACCTCCTCTTAAAGGAATTACACAGGCCAGACTGACAAAATTCGCCTTGTACACCAAATTATTGTAAAAAATATGTTATTTAATACTTTTTACGAAAAAATAACTAAAAATTAAAAAAAAAACTACTTTTATTTTTCGTAACACCTTTTTAACTGATTTTTAAGATTGTGACCCAATTATCTAGTATGTTGTTAAACCAAATTGATATAATATTGTTTCTAAAAGTAGGTTAACGTAATATCATATTTTTAAGTTGATTGAAAGTAAAGTTATAAAAATCAAGAAAAACCGCAATTTCATTGATCGCGGGCAACGCGAGACGCGACGCGGTTTAACCACCACGTTAGAGCATGCGCTGATTTTACTTTAACGTTATAAAGCTGCTAATTCTGGCTTATGTAATATCCTTAAGTGTACCTTAGACTCTTAGAGGAATTCCCAAAAGGTATTTGTTGTGTGGTCTGTGCCTACAGCTTCGCTTTTCTGAAGGTTTAGTCAAACAGTGATCACGCGTTCTGCGTGGTTAAGCTGGTTTGGTGGTGAATTTACATCACGTCAACGTGAAGCTCTTCACTATATTCTGGAAAAAATATTTACGTCTTCGCGACGATTCGTTTGTGAACTCTGCAGGTCTCGTACTCGTTGCGTCTAAACGATACGCTTACGATTCGTGTGCGAAGGGCCTAATTGTACCCAGATAAAAAAAAAACACACGGCATTCGAAACGCGAACGCGATACATACGGTACGCCAGAACGCGTGACCGCTTTGTCTGACCGGGGGGCGTATATAGGATCCCTTGTTCACCACGTCCCCGCATGGAGAGACGAAATCGCGTGGAGTTTCCCACGCCTAAACATCAGATCACCCTTGTTCACTACGTCTACTATATGTGACGAAATCGACTAGGCTTTCTCGCGTTATTTCGTGTAATATCATTAGAAAACCTTGCTCACCACGTCCTTAAGTAGACGTAGTGAACAAGGGTTTACTGACGTTTAGGCGTGGGAAACCTCATGCGATTTCGTCTCTCCATGTGTAGGGATCCTATATACGCGACCGGGGGCCGTACCGGCTAACGCATCGAACTTCGGAAAGTCTGCCGGGCTTTGAAATGGCGAACCCCTATTCATGATGTCACACGAACATCGATATCATCGGCAAATTGTACAATACGAAACTCCTTACTTCGATTTATCTGTTTTAAGTTGAAGCTCGGCAGACCCGCCGAAGTTCGAAAAATTAGCCGGTAGGGCCCCATATATGCAATATATGGGGCCATATATACCTATCATGGAACCATTGCACGACAAATTTTGTAATTTCTTGCTTTTTTCCTTGTCATAAAATATTTGTTTTCCTGTCTTGCCCGTGGTCCACCTATGTGTTTGTGTATTGTGCATGTATATGAGCGAATACCTACACAATAGTCACGTGGCGCCTGTTGTATAGATATCACTCTTGGTCGCTTTGCTTGAAAGGTATATTACGTTCATTTAGACATTGAGGAGTGTGTCGTGTTATTATTAATGATAAGAGCAAATCGATAGATAGGTCTCATCTTGAATTTCCTTGTGAAAATAGAACCTCTCGACTTAAAACTCTGTGTATGTATGTATTCGACGATATCATATTCACGCATTCCGCCTGTTTCGATTCGGTTTAATTAACCTGTGCACATAATTGGTAAGGTGGGTAAAAGAAATGAGTTAATATGAAAAGACTGTAAATTCAATTCAAACTAAAAGCTTAAATGTAATTTAACCAAACACAATAATTTGACCCACCTTGGCTTTTGTATTTCTTAACCCTAAACTTTCACTAACCACTAACCATCTCATTGATAAACAGTATTGTATCTTTGCTTTATATCGGTAAGACTGATTATGGAACCGAACAATGGGACAAAACTAATCCTTGCCATAGGGTCGAAACACCTAAAATAGTTGTTATGCTTCGAACTGCTTTGCTTTAGGCTGCGTCCAGAGTGAACGAGCGGGCGCAGGCTTTAAGCCAGAAGCGATGCGCCACTAGTTGTATCGTTTAGGCCTATTTCTGGTATCCTTATACTGTTTATTAGTGAGCCCTTAAAATCTTTTGTTAACTCTCCCATGTTACCGCCGATGCCGTTTTTATTTAACCTTTATATTAGCCTAGCAAAAGTCTTAGCTTCTTGTAAAATCTGAAGTCCGTGACTCTGGTCGAACCAAAATCGTGCAATATTTTTTACTTCGTCACTTGTGCTAATTTCAGTAATGTGATTCCCTGTAATAAATCTAAAAGAAGAGACAATTTGTAAACTAAACATTGATTCTACGTTGTGTCTATGCTCTTGCAATATTGCCTTGTTGGCCAACTAAAGAACACATCGCCCTTTTTTTATTAAAAGCTTACAAATTTTTCAAAATGTGCGATTGAATTTATTATAGTTATCAAAAAGGGATAAAAAGAAATTAGACCTTATTGCATAACGTCTCGAATATTATTAGGCATTTTGTTAATGTGTTGCTGTGGTCGTGCAAAAACACCTATGCGAAGACAAAGGCGTTAATTAGTGACAGTTTAAAATGGGATCATAGTCACGGACATTAGAATTTGTACGTTTATATGCTGCTTTAACTCGGACAAGTGCTTGAAGTACACTCGAGCGCAATTCAGTTAGACTTGGAAATTAAAATATGTTTTTTCGTTGCAGGTACATGGGTTAGGGTTGCATTAGAGGTGGCGGAGTCTGGAGGTTGATCTTCACTATTACCTGTTATAATGGGCTATGGAACACTGTGCTAAATAAACTATATAGTAATATGATTTTGTATAACAATGCTTTGTTGCTGTCTTAATGCACCTAAATCACTGAAAACTAAAATGATGTAAATGTACCTTTAAGAAGATTTAAATAGATTTGAACTCATTTACCTTATTTGTAAACAAACTATTTTGTTGTAATATATAGTATTTAATCGAATTCAATCCGCTTTCTCAATGACGTAAATAAACATTTTTACTAAAACACTTTTTTTGTGATGCGCTCCAATTATGCAATCTTAATTCATACCCTCCCAGTCCCACAGCCAAGTGTTTTAAATAGGAAGATACTATTATCGAACTAACTGTTCCGGATATAAATGTTCAGTATTTTTCAATATTTCGAATCCGAAAACCATCTTTTGAACAGTAGCAACTAAACGTGTTTTATCTATTCTGAATAATGTAAGTTTAATCATACGTTCAGACTGGTATTTAGCTATTTTGTTTTGTTTGTTAAGGTAACAATTTTATTGTTTAAAAATATAGTTATGATGTTGCGCTAAGTCGTAGCCAGATCGGAGCTCTCATGTTATGAAACTGCAGAAAGCTTAATCGTTTAATTAAAAGGAATGTATACAAGGTTACAAAAGTACCCTTAATGCCGAATATGGTAGATAGGGACCATCAAACTGAACAACTTTTACTATGGGACCAACTCTAAAATCGCGAGAATAAAAATCAGCTGTTTCATACAAAAATTAAAATCGAAAATATCAAAATGTATGAAACAGCTGAGTTTTTTCGCGATTTGAGAGCTGTTCACATAGTAAAAGTTGTTCAGTTTGATGGTCCCTATCTACCATATTCGGCATTAGGGGTATTTTTGTAACACATTGTATATAAATTTAAATTGTATTTGTAATAAAATCCAAAATGAATTTGCGAGTTTATTGAATATACATTAGTAATAAAAACCACGTCAATACACATACAATACATATAATGAAAAGGAGAACGGTGAATATGCTTCAATTACAGTTAACATTCGTTGTTGCAGATATTTTTTAGCGAATTGAGTAACATTATGAATAAGGTTTACCAGGAAGTCTGTGGAAATCAAATGCAATGCAAAGTAAATTTATGTTTCGACTAATATTGACCATTCCCCTTTGTGACCCACACAGACTAAAACTTAAATGTAGGTATCATTGTGCCACTCTCAGTGCATGAATTCCTTATAAGATAACAACAGTGTTGTACTTTTCTATGAAGCGTCACCGGTTTGTATTCTCTAGGCTATATTAGCAAATTTAAGCCTTCACACATTTAAATAGTGTTTACATGTGACGCAATATACTATCGTAATTTACTAATTGCCTACTAAAATAAGTAAATGCTTGGAAAAGACAATGCATCCACCGTTTTGTGGGTATGTAGTGTAAAGTACATTTTAAATGTGTCTAATTTATAAACTTACAAATACAAGCGGTTATGTAAATGCTTATGTAATGCACATACACATTTAATTTTATAATTTGAAGCAAATACAATAACTATGTTCCTCATTTGCACATACAACATGAACACAATAATCTATCGTTATGTTGTGCGAACTAGCGCAATGACCTGCAGGCGTAGCATGACCAACCCGACAAAAGTTTTGTCTACCCCTAAATGTCATTTATAACAGATAAAAGCTTTGTCTACGTCTCGGGATGTCATTTTTGTAATTTAAACGTAGACAAAACCGCTCTCGAGCTCGTCTTGATACAGGGGCAGGAAAAGCATAAGGTACGTAGAAAATATCTCAACTGTTCGTTCTTGACGTCTCACACCGAATATTAATACACTTAAAACTTAATTAACAACATAAGAATCAAAATATGTATATGAAAAAAAAAACAATTAGCGCTATATTAAATTTGATTAATATGGCACCAGAGGCAATCAACTGAGGTAAACGTAGTACAATTCCAGACTTCAAATAAGTAAATAAATGTATACAAACAACTTAATACAATATTCGCATTTTTTTTACTGTGTAGGTACGTGTCTAGACTAGATATCTTAATACGGTATCTACCTATTTTATTTCAAAAGACATCAAATAAGTACCTAAACTGTAGGTGCCACCTCCACGAGCTATAATTCTAACGCATTATCGGCGTGCCATTTAATCCCATAACAAAGTCAATGTATCCACTCTGCGATGGTATCGCGGCGTAGCGAGTAGTTATTACGAAAAAACAAAAAGTAAACGCCTCGCCGCACGCGTTCGTGTGACGACGAAACAAAGAGCCGTCAATAGATCCGTTGCAAGTCGCGACGATACATTTAATTTGTAACTATACGCTGACGGAACATTCGTCGTCTCGTTAGAGATTACCGAACGATAAAAGAGCTGACTTGTTGCGATTTACTTGCTCGCGCAGGTGGCGCCATATAGGTAATAATAACCGAACAAGAACTGTAATATCATACTTCAACAGATTACAGAAGCATACATCTAGAGTAACTAAATAGTTTAAGTAGGTATACGCATAAGATAAAAAAACACTAGCAATCTGTTAAGTTAAATTGACTATGTGAGGCCGAAATAGGAGAAAAATTAGTATTCTTGACACATCTATTCACATCACGTAACTTCGAAAAACTATTCAGGTAGATTACTTTTAGAAAACCACATCAATAACGTCTACGAACGCGCTAAATCACAATTATTAGAATTACTAAAACTGCACTTTTTGAACACCAAATATTTTCACATTACCCTAACGACAGTTTAGCTAATTAAAAAAATATAGGTATATTTTTTGTATAACAGTCATTTGTAATCTACACCATTGGGAAAAAATTTAGGCAATTGGTCAAAACTCGATTAATTAATTTAACGTACGCTAGAATAACACTAATACATTGTTTATTAGCTAGACTCAAATTAGTGTTATCTACTCAATTTATCAAAATACATGTTTCGCATCTCTGTGCCAGCCCTAGTGGCTCATTTTCATCCTCGGTCGATCGATGGCAGGTGGACTCACGGTGACCAAATCGAAGTCATATCGATATACCTAATAGTGCGTTTGTTACACTTTAGTCTTATTTTAATTCAATCAAATTCTACCTCCATGCGTCACAAATTAATATGTGCCTGCGTTAGTTTCATCTAACATACATCTTATTTCGGTGTGCAAGCGCAATTTTCATAGATTCTCATTACGTTACAATTGCCTCGCTCTGCGCACGAGTTGCATAATGAAATTACTATTTTCCTCACGCGACATTTACGGTTTGAACACATTTTAGTAATCTTACGAACGATGAAAATGAGCTTTATAGGGGCTAATATTATCTTACATGGCTTACACCTCATCAAAGTTTTAAGCTCACCAGCCAGTCTGATTCATTAACAAATAAATGCAACGTGCGTGCGTTTGAAACGGTTATTATTATTCACACAATAGGGAGAAGACAGAAAGATAAGCTTAGTACTTCTCACGCTTGAACAACGCACACATAGTCTAGTCACTTCTCACCGACACCACACCGACACGGAATCTCTGTCTGCTACGCTCAAGACAGTTCAAGCGCGTGGCACAGTGTCGTCGGTCGGTGAGAGCTGTCTATGTGTGTGTGCGTTGCTCGAGCGCGCGTAGTACTAAGCTTTACTTATGTTCTCTCTCTATTTTATGGTTATTATCAACTAATTGTACTTTTAATTACCAGCTCGCTTTAAAGTTCTAAAGCGTGGCTGAAATTATATTTTTTTGTGTAAATTATAATCCGAGGTAGACGTTAAAGCTACCGCGTAGTCCTTGACTAATGCGGTTAGTAACGTTAATTATGTTACCTATGTGTGAAAATTATAGCACAAATAAAATAAATTATTAATGCACCTGCCGGTATTTGCTACCCACTGCGGCGATTAAGACGAGACATTGTGAATGTGAGAATACTTAAATAAAATACAAATAACTCTTTATTCACCAAAATAACAACATTAAAAAAGTAGAACAATCAGCGGCCTTATCGGTAAATAAGCTAGCCGCTGCCCTAGATGCTGGACACGTAGCAGTAAAGTGGAAGATTAAAAAGATCACACACTGCAATTCATTTTAGTAGTAACATCACGCGCGTAGATGCATTATTAGTGAGTTACACTACACTATGCATGACTCGGTACTTTGTGTATTTATACGCAATTAAGGTTATAACCCTAATTAAACTGGCAGTGCTATATTAATCTGTCTCCTACTGCCGTTTGGGGAGCAAACACCGGTAAAAGGGGGCGTAAGGTGCGGCGGGGAGGGCGCAAGATCTGGGCATCGATTCTAATGTTAACGTAACAACCGCATCTCAATGGTGTTTAATTGTATTGCTTTTTGAATACTTGTTACTACGTGTTAAACAACATTAGCAAAATCGAGGCTAATTGGCCCTATTTTTTAATCATTCGTTTGAAATCGAATGTCACAATTGACATCACGCACTCGAATTGCACAAACTTATCTGACCCGGTGACGGCGCGCGCGTCGCTGTCGTCTATGTAGTCGACGGCATAGCCTAGGTAACAATTTCTAATAACACTTCCAGTTTTGGCCACTGAGTAAGATAAGTTTGTCACTGTACACTTACAACCAATGACCAACGAGCGATTCAAAAATATGCATTATGCTGTGTCGAAAAAAATGAGTAGTAAAAAGAGCTCGACGCCAGCCGAAGGATTCAAAAAAAGGGCGCCTGTTCCTGCGCACTGTCAATAGGCCCCAGCGTAGTGCCACTTTACATCTCACCCATCCTGGTCTAGGATGGTGCCGCTAGTTTCTAGGTTCTAGCAGCGCCGCCCTGGGACTAGGGAAGGTTAGCAAGGCAGAGCAGAGCAGTTTGCCAGATTCTCAACTCACTAATACACGTTGTATAGCAAGTGATTAGTTACATAGTGTTTTGTCCTTTTCATTTTAATGTCAAATTTAATTAGGTAGTTTGGCAGTGACAGAGAGTCACCGGTGGGTGTGTATCTACTCCGCTATACAATCCTTATTAGTAAGGGCCTTATTATACACTTAACCAAAATATAGGTACACACTTAATAATAACAAATATAACAAAAATAAACCTTGAGACAAATATGTATGTGATGTGGCTGTGAGTCAGACCGACCACTGGCTTTCAGCAATATCGAGGTTGCTTGAGATATAGCGAATTTCATTGGTAACAATTTATCTTTACTATTTATTATAATTAAAGAAAATATAATTTTTGTTTTGGTATTCTTTGAGTTTTCCAAAAGTGGCACTTAGGTAGAATAAAATTTATGACTTATCTGTTTCACAATCAGGTATATTATATGTATAATGTAAAAATCTGAATAAACCTTTTAAGTTTTCTCTTTAGTAACAAATTCTAAGAAATCCTGTTACTTGAATGTCGAATGCAGCTTAGAGTGCGCGGGCTTGCTGTAAAAAAGGAACAAAATTAGTATTTATATTTTCAAGTTCTTGGTAATAGTTACAGAGCTAGTGACAAAATACTGCAAGAGGTTTCACAAAGCCCATCATTCCATATGATATAGTGTTTAGGGTGTACATGAGTCAGCACCTACTCAGGATACATACCTACGCCAGGTGTTCCACTTCCTGGCCTTGCGAGTAGGTGCTGATTCACGCACACCCTAAACACTATATCATATTGAATGATGGGCCTTGAGATACCTCTTGCAGTATTTTGTCACTAGCTCTGTGACTACAACGGGATCTAACGTGACTTTCACAGCCGATCGCGACTATGGAAAAAGCATTCTGATTTTATATGACACTTTCACCTTTTATTTAAAACAAATAGGTACAAAAGTAAGTAGTTTATTGACATATCAATACGCTGTGATATCGATATCCTAAACAAATATATAATTATTTAACCTTTAACTTTGCTTACCATATCTCTCCTAGAACTGAACCAGTAGATAAGGTAAAAGTAAAAATTATGTTTTTAACTAAAGATTTCTACTGTTAATAAGAACCTTAATCTTAAGTGTCTTTTCAATGGTCGACATTTATCCAATAAACGCATCTAATTTAAATATATAAGGTGGTAAATACTTAACGACATATTATGCATAGACACAGATATAATAATATTATGTATCATTGACATCATTGTTTTAATATACCGTTTAGATCACTTAGTTACATTAGTTACTTTGTCAATTACTTATAAACTTATAATACATAGGTCTAAATTACGTTATTCAGCACAAGCTAATAAAAGTGTACGTAACGCACAAAATCCGTAAAGTCAGTAGGTTGGTGTAATGAAATCAAACAAATGTTATGATTATGAGTATAGTTGCAAACCGAGTATGAAATCTAGCGCCATTATTCCGCTGCCAGCGAGCGCAGCGGAGCACGCCGACCATTTCCAAAACAATTCTAATCACCTGTGACTTGGAATAATTAATCGTTTGTGATAAAAAAAGACATTAATAATCAGTTTCGGTTTTTTATTGCAGGTACCACTAGCGTTTGCTTCATAAAATATGAGCGCGGAAATTTTTTGGTGTCCAGACCACTGTAATTTCTACAGTGGGGAACTGGAATAAACCCTTAGAAATTAGCTAGGTACACGAAGTAGAATAAAGTACGTGTACACATAACGGTCGCGTATATCCTGCGTATCTTA
This sequence comes from Catoptria pinella, assembly GCA_963556745.1. Taxonomy (NCBI): domain Eukaryota; kingdom Metazoa; phylum Arthropoda; class Insecta; order Lepidoptera; family Crambidae; genus Catoptria; species Catoptria pinella. Next base: position 11,654,953 of record OY750758.1, on the reverse strand, counting down.
CACTGACATACTAGGTTACCTTTGAACAATCAGGATAACCTTGAGACGAAACATTTTTTCAAACTAATCTACCGAGTTAGTATGTGTTTTAGAATGTCCCTGTATTGTATTGAGGTAAGATTCAGATAATATGTAGCATGATGGTGCACATTTAGTGAAATTAAATAGTAGCTATTCGACCCACTATTAGGTATTAGGTGCCATACAATCACCAGTAACATTTAGACACTACAATACAATTACTGATGGATAAGGGAGTAATGATCTTTATATGCGCCCATCAAAATTTTGACATCGCCCTATTTTTTCTATCACAATAAAGTGTCGTATAGAGCGAGAGAGGTGGCAAAAAGCATGCAGGGTCGATCAGCGTGCACGAGCAGGTTGGCCGACGCAACTGCTTTTGTGAATAGAATGGAATAGACCGATCTCAAAATGCTGAAAGTTGCGTGCGTACTGATCTAGTTAATTATTCTAAGCCTTACCTATTCGAATTACAAAAGGCGTAGCATAACGATCCCGAAATTTTTAGGGTTCCGTACCTCAAAAGGAAAAAACGGAACCCTTATAGGATCACTTTGTTGTCCGTCTGTCTGTCTGTCTGTCTGTCTGCCTGTCCGTCTGTCCAGACCCTTTATCTCGGGAACGCGGGGAGGTATCGAGTTGAAATTAAAACCATATACTCAAATCTAGTTTTTATCTACAATGACATTTGACATATTACAGAAAGGTTTGTCTACGTCTGGGCCCTATTTAATAACGTGATAATTTGTCAATCGTCATGACAATTTAATTTGTCACCTATCATGACAATTTCATATTAATTGCGTCATCCTATTAGAAAACAGAACAAACTACTCACAGCTACACCGCAGTGTAAGCCAAATTGTCATGTCAATTGACAAATTGTCACGTTATTAAGTAGTTTTTTAATTCGACGCAAACAAATCCCGCCTTGAGTTCGTCATGCTACAAGGGCAGGTGTTGACTTACCTCGCCAAGCGTTTTGGTTTGGCCTAGCTTTGGTCGGCAGTTATCGGGCTTTCCTGCCAGAGTCGCCGCGCGCGGTCGGCGTCGGCACGGGCGGCGGCTCGCTCGCAGCCTACCACCACCCATGTCAAGCGAAGCGTTAGTATGCCAGCCCAGTGGTAGTGACAACATTTATGAACAACAGTGCAGAACACATAGCTGAGATACTCGAAAATGGAGTATTTGTTAATAATTAAGGGCTCTATATCACTCAAAGTGACGCCATCATCTTAATTAAATTTATTGCTCAATAAGTACGCACGACAGCACGGTAAGTTAAAACAGTTTAAGTACGAAAACAGCTCTTATTACGGACGGCATAAAGTCGGTCTCAAGGTCAACATGTATAGCCTGACGTGCCGTTGACTGTACATAATCAACTCTCTAAAATATAGTTCGTAGTAGTAGTAGTAGCAAAAAGTGGCCATTTTAGGCACTTTTGCCTATATGTATATTTTACTAAGGTTATTTTTTGTAAATAAACTATAGAACCTTAGCTTCAATTTGTACATGTGAATTTTCGATACATCATGTACCTAGCGAGCAATAAATTTGAATCAGATGACGGCGCCTCTTAAGGGCTATAGGAAATAGGATACATATAATGTGTAGTGTATTGAGTAATACCAAGCTTAAACCATTATATTAGCAGATAAAGAGAAAAATGATCCTCAGCTATGTTTTGCAATGAATAGAAACAGTGATTAGTTGATAAAAGCTAGTGAATAAAAAATGCAGATCAGTTAAATTATATACACATCTAAAGTTTTAAGAGTATAGGTATTCAAATTGTTTATGTGCCTTTTAGTGTATTGCTAATTTATGTTACAATAATATTTATTATGCTTAAGGAAAGTGAGGATGTAAGACGATAGTTACTAACGGTCACAGCATCACTAATCAGGAATGCGTAACAACAAGTCGAGAGGAAATTATTTACCGTTATTGACATCAACGTCTAAATTCATGCATATTTTGTGGTAACTATGTCATATTCAATCAACAATTTCGTTGTTACATGTGTATTTGTATAAACATTGAATATGTGTATCGTTTAAATAAATACCAGCCTCCTAGCATGACCACCGAAACAAAATATGTCACATGATGTGTATGCATGTATTATCGACACTCAACAGTCACAACCCATTGTCTTGTGACAGTTAAAAGTTATAAATCGCTGCATTATATCGCGGTTCGGTGAATGCTAGGGGAGGTAGCCTTTAGACTTTATCATTTTTTTACATTAAAATAGTTTAAAATCTATTAATCTAATAACTTGCATACAAAAAAGCGTGTTTAAGGAATTTCAAGTTCCATACATTTCGGATTAAAGAAAATATTGATTGAACGAACACTATTCAATTTATATGAGACAATACTATGATCTAAAATCTATTTTTATAATATTAGATTAATAACTACATAATTACAAAAACAAATACAAAATAATGTACAGTCTTTGATATATCCACGGATCAAACGTTTATTCTGAATAAGTCGGAGTCAAGAGGTGAAATGATAGATGGGGTGAAGACGTTACGACTTAGATAACCCGGTTAGCATTTTGAAAACAAATACAAGAATGTAAATTATGTACTGGCCACATTTGTGGGTTATTTATGTTATGATTGCTTATACCACTACCATTCTTACGATTATCATTTAATTATCGTTACACATTTTAACGTATAGTGTCCGTTATGTGTGTCTAACTTATCAATGTAAATTAGGATCCAAAACCTTTCCCTTAAAACAGGATAGGTTTAAACACCCATTTAAACAACACAACACGTGTAATAACAATAAAGTATGAAAAGAGAATCGGTAAGTCGCGTGTACAATTTATTATAAGAATCACAGTACTACACACTTCTAAAATCAATCTGAGTAATCTAAATATTGACATCAATATTCTTGGTGTAAATGCACGAGTAAATTCGAGAATTAAATCGGCTTGACGCATCGAATGAGTTTCACGGGGCCTGATAACGACGATGCTGAGATCCTGACTTGGTTGAATTATTCAACAACTAAATAGGTCTTATTTAAATTACATCTACACTGTTTGTACACGATACGTCTACCCCTAAAACAGTGTAAATATAATTACTTTTCAAAATAATATTTTTAAGTAAGATGTGACCTGCTTGACCATTGTGCTATTTGATAGGAAAATAAAAGCTAAAACTATTCAAATAATGCGTTTTTACGAAAAATCACACCGGCTTTAATTTTTTTTATTGAACTTACTATATTTTGAACCATAGTTAATTTTTAGATTAACTGCTCTAAAAGCACAAGGCCGCGACCGCGACAATTACACGTGACTGGCCAATCTAAGGCCTAACGGCCTTACCACAAAAGATTTTAAAACACTGTTTAATTTAGACACTGTTTAATATATTCAAAAGAGTGACAGCATCACATTTAAACAGTGTCTAAGTTAAACACTTGTTAAACGACGTTTTGTAATTGTCTAACATAAATCTATCACGATATCGCTATCAATTTGACAATATGTGTACATCCACCGCTTGCTAACAAAGACAGTTGTCACAGTGACCATTTTTGCCGCAGCAATGGATAAACAATGTCAAAAGCGATTGCAATATATTTTAGTTATAGACCTAGGCCCCTGTTTACTCGAATTTAGGAACGCGTTCGATAAAAAATATGAATCGTAGGATATGAACCTTTGAGTAGTTTTATCCTCAAAAAACTGGAGATCCTCCACAGATAAAGTGTCTGCGGCACGTGTACATGTTACGCGTACGATCTGTTGTACTAGAATATTCTAGTAACTTAAACATAAATTGAAATGTTTGTAAGGAAGAAGGAATGAATGTGGCAGATATGCTTTATCTTTACTGTTTTGCAAATTATTACTTATGACTTTTCACACACAATAGTCTTGTGTTTTATGTATATTATATTTTAATTGGAACATTACGGTATATGATATAAATAGCACATAGAAATTGCGAAGTGACGCGAGTATGTCGAGTACATTGAATACTTCATATAAATGTTATGAAATGACGCTTCAAGATTTTTTATGTCTTCCTTCGTTTATAACGAAGGAAGTTTGGTGCAAAGGTAGCGACCTTACCTTCTGCGCCAAAGGTCCCGGGTTCAAATCCTTAGGGCATACGTAAGTGTGATAAACACAAGCATTTGATCCCAAGTCATGGTCATTTATATATTTCGCAAAGGTAAGGCAATAATTCGTATCGTAATTCGATTAGTTTTGACGAGTGCAGCCGAGTCGGCTGTCGACCGACAGGATCATTAAGTAAAATTAAGCATGTCGTACGTTTGTCGTTTAAGATTTAACAAAAATATTCCAATATTTTTGTAAGCTTTTCTTATACCATAGTACGTATAACCGCTTTTTTTATGATATCATACGCAGTTCGTTGGAAACGAGACCATCCACATCGTCGTAACAAGAGATGAGAGAATGTGATAGAAAGAGAGGCAACGTATAGGTAAATATAACTGTAGGGGTTGTGCGACTGAATGAAATTTTATTGTCGGGGCAAAGGTCGTTACTTATTTGAATGATTTTGCGGAGTCTCCCTTCTGAACTATTATGTGGTCCTAGACTTATCAAACCGCCCTCGTGCATTCGGTTACCTTGGAGATGTCGACGCCGGTGACGCCCTTCACCAGGTCCGGGATGCACTGCACGATGCTGAGCACCTCGCCGGTCAGCTTGGCGGCCCCCACTTCGCCGCCGCCGCAGGACACCATCGTCACCTTACGCGCTTGAGACAGTGGCGCCGCCACTTCTGCTGCCACCTAAACGAGTTGATCACATTTAGGCGATTTACACATTGCCTCGCATGATGCTGCATGTTGCGTGAATGCGTGTACTAACGTTGCTTTTAAGTATCTCCGTTTGTATAGAAAACACGCACAGTCCAACACACTGCAAATGCATTCACGCGCGTTCATGCAGATCACACGCCTACATGCGGAGAAACATGCACACACGCGCGTGGGTGCGGGACGAGACGCAAGGTATGGCACACCGAGTCCCGCGGATGCGTGCGTGATTTTGGAAGGGCTTGACATGTGTTTAAAAATGGATCTCGATATTTGAATGAAATGAGTCAGAACCGCCATGAATCCACAAAATGCAACTACGCGCGTGAGTGCGTAAAAAACCCGCACGATGATGCAGATCTGCACTCCCATCAGCAGCATCATGCGCGGCAGTGTGTGAAGGTAGCTGTATGCGTGACGGGAACATATCTTCAAAAAGAGGCTCGTGATGACATTGAAGATGATAGATCAAAGATGTGATGTGAACGCACCTTAGGCAAAGTGTCGAGCATCATGTCGACCATCGCCGCGGAGCCGTACTCCTTCCACGCCTCCGCCTTCTTGGACATTTGCTCCGCGTCCGCCGCCGCCTTCGCCTTGATCGCGTACGCCTCCGCCTGAACATTGGTATAGTGGTATTAGAACGAAAGAGCCAATGCTCTACCTTAAAAAATACCATCAAGTAACACAATTATGTTAAGTAAACATGTTGTTCTTAGTATGATTATGATGGAAAAAAAATACTACCGACTTATTTCAAGAGCAAGAGTGATTTCTAAATAACCAGAGCTTGTCATTAATACCTACCTAAAAACAAAAATAATTAAGTGTTGCCATACAATAACACTAATAACAATAAAAGTGGCTCCCCCATTAATTTCGTGACTTACTTGACAGACTGAAAACAGATTTATTTCAAACAGACTAAAACCCAATTCACACCATCCGTTTACTACACAAACTACACTCAAACGACCCTTGACTACGCGAACGCACTGAGTTGAAATAAAGCTGTGTGCTTAGATCGTTTGTTTTACGTATTACGTGTGATTGGTGCGTTCGCGGGCACTGTGAGAGCTCATAATAATATTTATGAATACGGATGTTAGACTTCAATAGGACAAATATTTAAAGACCAATAGGCCTTTAAATACAACCGGTATAACAAAGTGCTGTGTTTGAATTGTTGTTACCCAACCATATTTAGGACATCTTTAAGCTAACTGGCGCAAGAAACTCATCAACGATTTCAAAATCAGGAGTAACTATACCGTATTTGTTTTAAATAGAGATAGAAATGTAAAAAAATTTGGCGAAACGCAACGAAAACGACATGTGAAAAACAACTATATTCGACAACAAGACCAAACTATATTTGATAAGAAGAAGGACTCACCTCCCCGCGAACTTTGACAGCCTCCGCCTCGGCCTCAGCTTCCAACACTGTCTTCAATCGGTGAGCTTCCGCCAATTTCTCCAGTCTGAACTTCTCGGCTTCAGCAGGCCTGTGTACGGTATTTAGAAACGTATAGTCAATTTATTTTATTCGTTTATTTTTTTAACTAACTGCCCGCCCTGGCTTCGTCCGGGTGGCACAATCTGTTAATATTGCGATCAAAAATGATGGAAAAAAAAATTTTTTACGTTCTTCCTAACAATTTTTTGAAATCTTTTTTTTATACAAACCATGTCCTGATATTAACAAACACAACAAAAAAGTAATTATAATTTGATGCAGTCGTTCTGAAGTTATACGCTTGCATACATTTCGGCGATTCATTTTTATTTATACAAGGTGTTACAAAAATACCTCTAATGCCGAATATGGTATATAGGGACCATCAAACTGAACAACTTTTACTATGGGGCCAACTCTGAAATCGCGAAAAAAAAAACAGCTGTTTCATACATTTTGATATTTTCGATTTTAGTTTTTGTATGAAACAGCTGATTTTTTTTTCGCGTTTTCAGATTTGGTCCCTTAGTAAAAGTATAAAAGTGTATATATTCGGCATTAGGGGTATTTTTGTAACACCTTGTATAGATAGATTTTCTGACACTACACACATTACAAGCAATTGTAATGCTTCTAGTACTTAAGCGCTGTACAGTATGTATGTACCTGTGGATTTTACTTATAGTAATATAGTGCTAGCTGGACTCTTTGTCAAAAGTAAGTATATGGTAAAGAAAGTATTTATAATAAAAATTGGAAATTTATATGAAAAATTGTGAAAGTTTGTTTCATAAACTCACAGTTTGCAACCACTTTTTATAACATAAATTTATAATCTCGTATGCTCACCGCCGCACTCAGCGCGTGAGCAGAGGAAATCAAGAGGGAAGGGAGGAGCTCACGCTGGCCGGTGTGCGTGTGTTTTGTATATGGAAAAGTTTGGGATGAAAATGTGAAAACAAATATATTTCATAAATTGATACAACTGTAATAGACTGAACTGACAAAAGGGTTCAAAAATGACCCTGTTTGTGTATAATACGATTCAATTTTATTGGCCGTTGTGAATTTAGTCACTATGCGCGTAGCCGTGCCCCACCATATGATTCTCTTATACACTTACATCGAATTTGTATTCTGCTCATCGTTTCGCGCGATGTTCACAGAAGTCATAAAGTTTAAATCGGGCTATACCTGCGTATGGTGGCCTCCAGTTCCTTCTCGCGGCGCTGCACCTCCCACTTCTGGACGGCGATCTCCTGCGTGCGCTCCACAACCGCGATCTGCATCTGTTCCTCCTTGATGCGCTGCTTTGTCTTGGCCGCTTGCAACTCGTACGCCATTTCAGCTTCGGCCTGAACAATTGTACCAGTTCAAAACCAATTTGACAGATTTTAACAAGATTCACATCTAGCAGATTAAAGAAACGAAGAAACATCCTGTACTTTTATGACACCAATGGATAGGGTCAATTTCTTCCAAATAACATAGTATCTTAAATTAAAGGCAGAAACAAAAAAGAAAAAAAAAATTGCCTAGTTAAAAAAATTGTCTTTTTATATTTTTCAAAAATCTTTGAATCCAGTTTTACTTATTTTTTTTTAATAAAGGAATGTTTCCTTTATAGTAAAATTTGCCATCATCAATATTTAGGGTGTTACCCCTCCAAGGACCGTATTTTTTCCACTCTGTGTACGCCTGACCTTGGAATAGTTCGTAAGCTACACTATAATAAAGTGTGTCGTGCCAATCTTACCTTCTTCGTGTGGACTTCAACGTCATACGCCGCCTTCTTAAGTTCGAAGTCCCTCTGAGCTTTCGCAATTTCGGTGTCGTTGAGGAACCGCGAAGCCATTCGCTGTTCCTCCGCCATGGCCTCCTTGATCTTAGCCTCCGCCTGCGCCTCTGCCTCGCCAATGCGAGCGTCTCGTTTCACCTCGGCTGTGCGCGCCATACCCAACGCTTTTAAGTATCCCTAAGCACAAATAATTAATTATTGGCGAATCAAGATCAGGCAACACGAGGCAAGCACGGTTGGGGCTTGCCTCAGATCCCAAAAACGACATTTGCACCATTTCCTGTGAATATCTTAGTTAAAAATAAAAACATCAATAATTCTCTATTTGGGCTGATTAAATTCACTTATGAAATCGAAATTGTGAATACATATGACGGGAAATGCTGTACTGAGTATAAACGACAAGAAACCCAAAAGCTTCGTAAAAGGTTCAGTTTAGGTCAGCCTTTTCAAATATTTTATTAAGACCCTTTTTATAAATGTTTATAGAGTAACCATTTAGGTTACAAGGTAATCTAGGAAAAACCAACGTCACGGCTATTTAAGCACTATTTTGCTACGTGTCTAGAACTTTGTGGATACTTTTTCAGCCAACTTACTCAACTAGTGGACAAAGTACCACAATACGTAGTAAATAAGAACAAACAATAGTTAATTTGTACTTAAGGTTTTTTGTATTGCCAACACAGCGTTCGTTTCTTCTATATTAGTTTGCATCTACTAGACTCTAGCTAGACAATAGCTTAATTAGTTTTTTTAAAGTACTTGACAGCAAATAAGGTAATGCGGCTCTATTTATTAGGCATCGCTCATGGACGTGCCTTAATTCAAACATCTGTATGCAAGCACTCAAGTGAAATTAAATAAATTAGCTTGGCTGCTTGGCTCTCAACAAAAACTTTTTTTTTACATTAACACATGAAGATTAGTCTGAGCACATACAATATTTTTAATGGAAGCTCACACGATAAAAGACCCAAGTTTCAAAGTAATATACGTTCAACATCCTACAACGCGTTAACAGTTTATTCCATGGGAGCTAGAAGCACACTTCACCAGGTGTACTATCTTCTCACTTCCTAGTGCCGCAACGGGAACATAACAACGCTAACTGTTTAAAAGGCGAAAGACTATTTAGACCTTAAAAACCTTAAGCCTTCTTACGCTCTAGCGGTCAACCGCGGGGGCGGCCAACCGCGCGGCTCCATTTTAATGTGAAACGTGGCGGTTACTTAACCGTAAGAGCCTACGATCACGAGCGGTTGCATATTAAAATGGAAAAAGCGGCTAGCCAGTGCGTAACAGGGCTAAAAGTCCTTACAATGCGATTAATTTAACAATGTACAACTGAAGTGACTAACTTCAGAGCGATTACGGTACAAAATGACGTAATCATTATTTGAATCTGTAAAATTTTCTCTTCGCCATATATTCTAGAGTGAAGTTGCAGCAGGTCACTGTCTGTTGTCATTTTCTTCGCATTGTACACCAAATAACCCGATTAGTAATTTTATTTAGTTATTTATCCCAAGGAAACGCTTAACTTTCTCTCGGTGAACATCATTACCCAGAAAAAATATAGCCAAGGAAGATCGTTTACACTATGTTTACCTATTTCAAACTGTTAAAGTGATAGTATCTTCGGAGAAATTGATATTGAAATTTAAAAAATCTTTATTCAAATAAGCTTACATAATAAGCATTTTTAAATAGTCAATTCTTTTACCCTACCACTGATAATGACGTCTTTTAGCTGACAAGAAAAATGGACGCAAAGAGAAGATTAGGTTTACCTATAGGAAAATAAGAAAAATAGTGCTACGGAAATTAATGCACACAGAGTAGTGATTTGATAATCTAACGGCATACAAATCGCACTATAATAGCATTTTTGCCAACAAAGATACAAAGGCCACAAATAAATTCAGCGAAGGCCAAAGATAATATAATAAAATAATATTTCCCATCAATATTTTGCCCACAGCAAATGAGTGAAGCAATGGAATGATCGCCACTCAATATAACACACATAGGGCTTGTTTCACAATCAAAAAGTAAGTTCTGAGTACATACTTTTACATTATGAAACAGGCCCTTAATATAACAAATAAATTACATTGTTTTTTGTGGTCATAGGTAACATTTACTTGCGGCAGCAAATACATATTAGTTGTTTTGACGACCTCCGTGGTCGAGTGGGTTTGTACACCGGTTTTCAAGGTGTCGCCATCTCTGAGGTCCCGGTTTCGTTCCCCGGTTGGGTCAAATTAGAAAACGAACTTTTCTATATTGGCTCAGGTCTGGGTGTTTGTGATACCACCGTTGTGTCTGATTTCCATAACACAATTGCTTTAGCTAGTTACTTTGGAATCGGAGCAATGTATGTGATGTTGTTTAATATTTATATTTTATAGTTGTATAATAAATACACAAAATGGAAGCATGAAATCTAATTTGTAGAAAACGTTGCATATGACAGATGAGGTCGTCTTGCTTTTCAATGACATACCTTGGCTCCCTGTAGCGGGTCAGAAAGTAAATAAAGTTTGTATTCATTTGATTAGCATCTGTGATTGTTCCACAGTCAGCGGTCAATTTTAACATTTATCAACCAATCGGCTGAATACAATCACAAAAAAAATTAAAGCCTGATGCTTTAGTTTGATTAAATATACTTCCATAAGAAAAGTCAAGATATAATGCATCACAGTATTACCTATGTCTGGATTAAGAATAAACTAAATGTTAAGCTAAAATAATCAATTCACCAATGCCAAGAATTTATCCTCCGTAGAAAAAAAATATAGAATACTATTTTGTCAAACTCAGATTAAAATATACTTCACTAGCTTTTGCCTGCGACTTCGTCCGCGTGAACATTCAAAGAAATCCCAAAGGAACCTTTGACCGGGATACAAGTATCCTACATTTTTTATCCAGGTTTTAAACGGTGCCTTTCATCCAAATCAGTTCAGCCGTTTTTGCGTGATTGAGTATCACAAATTTAGAATATTAAAATTAGTAGGATTATGGAACTGTACTCACCTCTTCGTCTCGGATATCTTTCAAGGTGTAAGACACGACTGTAATCCCCATGTTTATGAGATCACTGGAGGCCACTTCAAATACCTAGAAATTAAAGACATCGAATAGTTTAACAATTAGAATATAACCCAGAATGGCCCCATTGTTTTTTTATTATTACGAATCAAAACGGGCAAAGGACTTTAACTGCAGAGCAGTCGCGTTCTCTGCAATAGTGATACAATCGGATATTGGATAATGTTTAAAGTTTGTATCTGATTTAGGTGTTACATTAAAAAATATAATGTAAGAATAGTTAATATTGATTGATTATTAAAAAAAAATTAACTGTATCTCATATTTAAAAGAAATTTACTAAATAGCGTGTATGAAAGTAGTAGCGCTATTCTTGTGTATTCTTAAACTTTAAACTCTAGCTATATTTATACAAGAGCTAATTAGAATGGCTTCTCACCTTTTTGGAAAATATTTTTCTGTCTTTATATATCTCTTCGACAGTCATGGATCCCATAATAGCACGCTGGTGGCCTTCGAGGGTCACTAGGGCTATATGCTGGATCTCCTGTTCCGATTTGCCGAGGAACTGCTCGCACGCAGAGAGCAGCATTTCGGAATTTTGCCCTTGAATTTTCACCTGAAATCACAGTTTAATATTAGTTGAGTTGGAGAGAGCGTGTGATGATATGACCTTTTGATACTTTACACTTACAATAAATACACCTTGAGGTTTTCTTTTAACCAGCAGGTGTAGCATGACGAACCCGACAAAAAAATTGTCGACATGTGTAATTTTTTTCTGATAAACAAAAGGTATGTCTTCGTTGCGATGGTTATTTTTGACATTTAATTATTGCATATTTTCTTTGATTTCGGGGTGAATTAAACCGCTCTCGCTTTTTTATGCTATAGTGGCAGGACTTCTTGAGATATTTCCACCAGTTGTTAAAACGGAATACCCTGGCTGGTGTAGACGGTGGGCGAATCCATATGCAACGTCATCTGGATCTGGCTCTGGATGGCCAGCCACACGAACGCACACCCACCAGGCAGTCCAAGCACCAACAACGGTTTCGAGTAAAAATACAGTCGAGTACTAGATTGAAGAGTAGATATACCTGTGCGATGCCTGTAACGGATATTGGAACACCCTGGCTGGTGTAGACGGTGGGCGACTCCACCTGCAGCGTCATGGTGTTGAGCGATATCCTCTGCACACTCTGGATGGCCGGCCACACGAATGCGCGCCCACCAGGCACCAACAGCGGCTTCGAGTAACAGCATCCTGAACATTTGAAAAGAAATTAAAAACTTATTTTAATGTGTATGTCGCAGCCAGCTGGTTTAGTCAGTCACAACCGGGGATCGAACCCGGTACCTCAGAGATGGTGACATCATGAAAACCGGTGTACAAGCCACTCTACCACAAAGATCATCAATCAACTAAAGTGAACAAGATTGAGGTTAACACATTTTACGAGAATAGATGGCTTTAGTTTTCGATTGCATTGCATGAGACGCATTCATGTGGGTTAGTTACCGAAACCTTTCAAAAGTTTAACGCTTTTCAAAAATTAGATTCAATATATGTACTATAGGTAGTAATGTTATTTAAAACTGCATTCTTCATGTCCATCAAGATAAAAAGTAACAAAATGCGCACAGCTCACAATCACAATACGTTGTCGTAGGATAATCGTACAATTCGGATCTTTACAAAAACCTAGTACCTATATGATTGCAAAAAACCGGATAGTTAGAATTTGAGACAGATTTTTGCAATCATCTGAGTAATATTTAGGATTTTTATAAAAATCCAGCGTATCTTAGGTAAATCGCGAATGACCATCATTTGCGCGCGCTGATTGGCTGACGTTAAGGACTGACGGATGCCCCATAGTCCTATAAGTGTCCTATAAGTCCTATAAGAGTCATTGTTCTGATCAATCAGACTAAATCGACTCTTAGATTATTCAATAAGCATTCAGTTTCCAATTGTCCGAAACGTATATTGGAAATTTTACAAAGATTCTAAAAATTACTCGGTCGATTGCGAAAATCTAGAATATCATAGATTCCAATTATCCGGTCTTTTACAATCAACCTAGGATTTTTGCAAAGATCCGGTTTATACAATTATCCTACTCCTACGACATACACATCTAGAAACTCGTATCTATATGATCAATGGTAATCTTAAATAATGAAAACACTGTATTGTAATTAAAATATTTGTTTCTCAGCAGAACTGGAATTCACGTGCCAAAGCACAGGTATTTTACAGAGTGGATCAGTGGACACTAGGGTAAAACCGGGATAGATGCCCCACTTTTTAAAATAGTCTCCTCATTTAAAAAATATTTATTAATATTAATAATTTCTTTGAATGTAGGCTAGCTTAATCATTTATGTGGAATTATAATTATTTATTTTTGACCTATCAATTACAGATTTTGCATAATTTAGCTTTTTGTGGAACACTTTTTTTGAGGATAGATGCCTACCTGTATGGATAGTTGCCCCACCGTGAAAATACTATGAAGGATAGATGCCAGCAGTGCGGGATAGATGACCTTTATACTGCGTAAACAAAAAAATGCTCTACTCTTGAAACAACAATTGTCTCCCAAGAAATATGGGTCGAATTACGAAAAACATTTTGCATTTTTTTAATGTTTTAATTATTATCGTTATAAAATAATTCCAATATGACACAAATAATCATAATTTTTGTTCAACAAACATATTAATTCTTATAATACCAAATAATATACTAAAAAAAATACGACTCGCACCAGATCATGTTCTCGGACGGGAATCGAACCCGCGACCTTTGGATATCCGGTCCAATGCTGTGACCGCTGGGCTACCGAGTCAGTAGCCCACGGTTAAAATATAAATATACGCAAATACATAAAAAATATAACAGTACCCTAAAAATCATTTGAAAATATACACTGACACCATATATAGGCATATATGGTGTATGAAGGGATAGATGCCCCTAAGGGCACCTATACCTCGAAAAATCGGGGCAACTATCCTTTGTGATAGGGATAGAGGCCCAAGTAGTTTTTAAATAAATTAAAAACAAAAGAGCAATTATTTACATCCAGATGCACACTTAATGAACCAGTACATTGACGTAATAAAAAATATAACGGAATTAATAACGACTTAAAAAGTTATACAACGGCAAATACTAAGCTTTAAATCTTTGACGTGTTCGTGAAGTTAGCCGCGGAGATGATTGCACGCACGAGCGAAACGCATCCACGCCGTACGACAGCCCGTGGGCAATTCTGGTGCGGGGTGACTGCGGCTCCTACTTATGCTATTAATTCTTAGTTGCGACTCTGGGAAGTTAGGTTTTTTGTAAATGAGGCATCTATCCCACTGCGGCATCTATCCCGGTTTTACCCTACATTATTGTGATGACTAATGATTAATAAGGAAAAATATAATCAATTAAATTGATTTGAAGGACAAGATTATATAGTTTGTCACCGGGTCGAATTACGCCTAACAACCTGTCTCCAATTATAAACCTTAAGGTTTTAAACACATGTATATATAGTTTAGAACTTTGTCACTCTAACGCTAGTGTTACTTTTTTAAACAACGGATCGGTTGGGTATCACCGTAAGAGCTGTGTGTATAGTTTAGAACTTTGTCACTCTAAAGCTAGTATTACTTTTTTGAACAGAAATCAATGACAAATGACAACTATTTATAACAAAGTGACAAAGTTCTAAACTGTAGGTATACAATATTTTTATATTTTACCGCTTTTATTTTAACATTCCAGTGATTTTCTTGAATAAAGACGTGTCGTATTTATGTAACATTACAACACATTTTTTCCTCAAGGTTGCAAGGCAATCATGGTAGTCTTTAACGTAAAGCGATGGAGGTAAACACGACAGCACAACGAATCAAACAGTTGAAACTGCCAAAACAGCTTCTATACGTAGTAGGGCACTAAGACGGAGTCACGGTCAACATGTACATCTGATGTGCCGTCGTGTGTACGTTTATCCTCTAAAAATATCCCGCTTTTTAGTAGCCACACTACGAGTCATGGTTAAACATAGATTTTATACTATTGAGGAAAGATAACGCCCACCGAATATTTTATTGTTTTATATCAAATGATTCTGTGATTTGAGTTGAATTTGAAATTGCGTTGCGATTCTATTTTTTTATTCATTTTTGGGACGATTATTACTTCAGGTTTTACAAATATTATAAAATGGTTTTATTTGATGTCAGCTCTTCGTAAATAAATGAAATCTGTTACTTTAAGTGCATTTTGTTAGAAATTATAACAGGGAAACCTGGGTGATTTTCTCAGCGAGTCTTCTAGCCCAGGTCCAGCCAACGCCCAGTATGCCGTCATAGTTCGCTTGCCCAATTAACCTTATTTACGAACAAAACTGGGACCGCTGCCGCTCAAATATATTTGAGTTTTTATTGAAGGTGGGGTGCATTACGTCATTCGACAACTTTGTTTATGTTTCTCAATCGTAAACAAAGTTGTTTAAATACAATATAGGTCATTGTTACAATTTTCATAAAAATAATGTGGGGGCCACATTAACGGATTAACGGGAATTTTACGAATTATTTTATTTTACGAATTGGCGTATTAATCTGCATTTATTAATGCAGGGTGGCCTCAACTTACGAGACATGAAATCAAATTAAATGATTCTAGCGCGGCTTCATTTAATTTTTTTTTTATAATTAGTTTGGTTTTTATATTTTTTATTATTTCCTGATTTTTCGTCACCTTTGCGGCTGCCACGGAAATAGCGCTAGTCTAGTATCTATTAAGTTTTTTATTTTAATGTCTAGAACGCGCCTTTTTTATAGTTGAAGATAAGATATGAAATATTGGGTTTTAGCGCCTGGTAACAAAAAAGAACTCTAAACTGACCAGTAAGGATAATCATTAAATTATTTAAGTCATTTGTCTAGTTGCTTCATTAAAATTGGTGCTATCTCTTTCTTTTCCATAGTGATAGTATAAGACAACACAATACTTAATGAAGCATTAAACTTAATTGACGTCTCTGAGTACGGCAGTAAATGTCATTTAACAACAGGCCGCTGTTTGAATGACGCTGTTAAGTAAAAAGGCTAGGCTGATACGCTAGTTGACTGCAATATCTATACAATATCCATTAAACATTAAACCAAGAAACATGAAATTAAAAGACCAATATCATAAAATGTTACTTAAATGCTAAAAAAACTAATACAATATTTAATGGAGATAAACCTTAGCATCACTATACTGCATAAAATACTATATTGTGTTTTGGTAAAGTTGTTTTATCTCACGAAAGCGGTTCGGCTATGAATGTGGTTAGGCGAGCACATGCACGTTGTTTTAGTGTGCATCTGCACACTCTAGTATTACGCACACTAAAATAATAAGCATGTGCAAACCTAACAATATTTATATCCGAACCGCATTTGTGAGATAAAACAACAATATCTTCATCAACATTTTAATGTACCCTCTGCTGGGGCACAGGCCTCTATAGAAAAGCAAGGAGGATGGGAGATTCATAACCCACTATCTGGGCTCAATGTGGATTGGGGGGTGTTAACAACTACAACTATAGTCGAGGAGATAATTAAATAGAAAAAATGTAAATAAACAGCTGTAATTTTTTTTTTCTAGAATAAATGAAATGATACCATGTACAAACACATATCCTCAAAACCAACCTTGTATGATTTGCTTTTAAAAATTAAATGTGTATGTTTAAAACTCGTCATTAATTTTCGAGGAAACAAAATAAAAAAAATAGCTCTTTTAGATTTTAAAAAGCTTAATAAATGACTTATATATATTGACAATAATTGCACATATTTTTTTACATACTGCTCCACTCCACACTGTGGCAAATCATCGTAGGTCACAAACATTTTTTTATACCTTTTTTATTTTTTCTAGTATATTTCTATTGACGACCTTCGTGGTCGAGTGGTTTGTACGCCGGTTTTCAAGGTGTCGCCATCTCTGAGGTCACGGGTTTGATTCCTGGCTGGGTTAATTTAGAAAACAATCTTTTCTATATTGGCTCAGGTCTGGGTGTTTGTAGTTCCACCATTGTCTCTGATTTCCATAACACAAGTGCTTTATCTACTTTGGGACTAAAGCAATGTTTGTGATGTTGTCTAAAATTATGAGTGCTGGAGTGCCAGATCTGGACCCAGTGGATGCGGCCAATTTAAACATCCGTATTTATTAAAAATTTATCAAATTGTAGCAGAATTGATTTTAAAGATATGCTGTAGTATTTTTTCCATGTAACTAAAATTTTATCATATTCCGTTTTTTCGATTTCATTAGCACCTTACTTTACTGTGATTTTCCCTAACTTGGCAATACACTCACTAACATAACCAGGAGGCTTACTACTTATTGCGATCCAGTTTAGGTCCTAAAATGAACTGCATCACTATGTGACAGCGGTGTCAGCAGACAGCAACTCAACTTTAGTTCATAACCTAAACTGAATTGCTAAGCCGAATGTCATTCATTATTTGTTCATACAAGAATATACTCTAGAATATAGGAGAAATTAAAGATTTTTGCCGAGGACACCGGCGCTCTCTTACCCAATTTGACACTGACAGCCCGGTGTAGCTCATGGTACGAAAATTTACAAAAAAGTTTCTAAACCCTGTAATCAACTTGTGACATTCGACAGTTCTTTTTGATTTTAGGACCAATGACTCAACATGTCTTCCACACAGAGAAGATAGTTAAGTTACCAGTGGCTCATCGAGGACTGAAACTAGCGGTAGTTGCTTAACCACTGCAATCACCAACTGAATATGCTAGCCATAGTTTCTTCAAGGTCATTGTACAACATAATTATTCAAAGGTTCTGAAGGAATATATTGTTAACTTGAATTTTGAATAAATTCATTTACAAGATGAAAAGAAAAAAACTGCTAAACCCAAATATTAAAACAAGATATTATGATTTTAAAACATGATATTTACTTGTTTATCTAGGATTCTATAGAAACTATTTTCATATATCACAAAAACTTTTTCAGTGACGATTTAAATTCTTATTTATTCATCGATGTAAACTAATAGGCAGTAAATTAAATGTAAATTACCCGATGACTCACTTTCAGAAGGTATTTACAATAGATAAGCAAAGTCTTATTCAGCAAATATAATAGATAAGAAGCACTCTAGTTATAAATGTGTTGCCAAAATAAATTAAAACGAAACATCAAACAGCAAGTTGAAATTACCAAATTACAGAGGAATAGGTTCATTGACAATTTAACGTAATCATACCATACAAAGCACAGAAATACAAAACACTTTTCTTCTAAAAATCTCCATAAATTACGCTTAGCACAGGCACATAAATTAAAAAAATAGGCACTGGGAAATGGTCGCGAGGCTAAATTGAAGATTCAATTATTAGTCTTGCTACGCATTAATATGTACCGCCAGCACTTAGATTAAGTGGTAGACAAATGCGAAAAAACATTGGAACAACTTTATGAGATCGTAAGATCTTAAATTATTAAATAAAAATTAGTAGAGAATACGTACCCGAAACAACGAGTGCTTCGTTGGGACCACAAGTGACGAATCCCCAAGCCATATTAGTCAATATCAAAGAAAACTAATTTTAAACTAAATAAATAAGATAAATCAAAGAAAACCATAAAACACACGGAGATTCGATAATTTTACGTCAAAACTTGATCAAAACACAATCGGCTTGATTTACGGAATGGAGATTAGGGAGGGGCGGCGCGGGCGGACGTACGTACAGCTACAGTGTTGCAAGATCCAATTTTTAAAAATCCGTACGGTGTCACTCAAAATCCCGTTGAAGTCCGTAAATTGCCTTCACAAATATCCGTAGATCTATTGATATTTTTTAAAGCTAAACAGATTTGTCATTTGAATCTTTTTGAATAAAGAGTGACCCAAACGCCGTCCGCTATGTATTTTTTTTAAATGGCGTTCACTTATGAAACCGACATCCACAGTTTTGATAAAAATGATAGTCTAATCTTTTGTGAATAAGACTATCAACTATAAAAACAGAAACAAGCTACAAAAAATAGACATCCAAAAATAATATAAAATAAATTCTGTGGTGCTACTAGTAAATATTTAACGGCTTATAACTTCGAAACGTGACGCTTTACAAAACTATGTCAACCTATATTCTGTGTTTATTATGAAGTAAACTATCCATTTATGAAGGTTTCACACATAAACGCCATTTAAAAAAATACAAAATGGCGTACGATTTGGGCCAAATGTTTTAAACCCTTTTGAGTATTTACAGATGGAGAAACCTCATTACTTACTGTTAAATAAATTGTAAACTTCAAAAAATCTGCTGTAATATCTACAAAATATAGGAAAAAATAATAAAAACAGCACAACACAATACTCGTTGTCAACCAAATCAACAGAAAATATATCATCATACTCTACTATCGGCACCTACGCGTAATGGTATAGCGGCCCGTATTTATTTATCTTACATAGTTATTGTTCGGTATTTGATAAACCTTTTTTTTATACCTACTTTTACTTAGGTGCAGAGATTGAAAACGTTACTTAAAAACTAACGTTATTTGACAGTAATTACCGTTATTTCCAACAAATAACGTTATGTTACCATAAAATACCGTTAAACTGGCCCCAGACCTACTGGTTTCATTTCTTTGCTTTGCTGTTTTAGTTAAACAGGGGCTACCAGCTAACCCATCGAACTTTGGAAATTCTGCCGGGCTTCAAATTAAAACAGATAAATCAAGCCCCAATCGGGCCAAAATGGCGAACCCTAATAATGATGTCACACGAACATCGATATCTTCTAGATAAATACAATACGAAACTTCTTACTTCGCTTTATCTGTTTTAAGTTGAAGCCCGGCAAACTTTCCTTAGTTCGATGCGTTAGCCGGTACGGCCCCCTGTTCTACTAGAACAGCAAAGCAAAATAATGAAACTGGTAGGTCTGGGCCAGCCTCAAATCCGGCAACATACCGTTAAAATGACTTTTATTTATTTCCCTGCTTGGGTGGATGGAATGGAACAAAAGTCCGTAGATTTTCCACTAAAGTCAGTATGTCCATAGACAGGACCTAGAATCCGTAGATCTACGGACAAATCCGTAGGTCAGGCAACGCTGCGGATGTATCTCACGGATGAAGAATAGATTAAAAAACCTCTATACATCACAGACTAAGTAGTATCCAGTGATCATAGAGGAAAGTGAAATATCAACACGTTTTTTAATTGCCGAGAATCGAGTTATAGTCAGTTTTAACCAAGTTACAATATGGTTTCATTCAACCCAATTTTCCCTGGATGTAAACAAACCGACAATGGACAATAGCATTGAACAATAAATATTTCTCGACAATCCGTGAAAAATAATAGACTAAATGTCACAGTAGTACTTAATGCTCTAAGGTGGTACAAATTTTTCTTCCCTTTTGTTAACATAATAACGGTTATTAAAACACCATTAGTTATTAAATCTGAGTTAAATCTAAAATTATTTTTGCAGTCCATGTCAGCTGTCAACTAATCTACTTAGATTCATCTGTGTCTCGTCTATGAAATGAAAACCAGTGAGTGAGACGACAAGTACACAACGGACAAGAAAATGATTCAGTGGACCTCTTTGATTCATACTAAAAGGTCTCCCGACTACAACAACACTTGTTATTAACCGACTTCAAAAAAAAGAGGAGGTTATCAAGTCGACTGTATGTTTTTTATTTTTATTTTTAGTTCGTTTTGGCAAGGCAGTCGTACTTTTAATTTATTTTTTTTATTTTTTTTACACGACTGCCATAAAAATAGAGTGTAAGTAGGTACCTAGACTACCTACCTATTGTGTTCAGGGTTCATGAATATTTGTATGTTAGTATGTGAGTTTTTTCATTCCACCGTAACTTCCAAATGATTGCCTGAACATATTTATATATCTGGGGTACTTACTCATTGTACTCTCTAGGATGACGTAGAAAGGTGGTATAAATCTCAGAAAAATAACTGAGGTTTACAAATAATAATAACTTTAAGCGGGACCTGCGGGACTTTGAAGTGTCAACATTTGTATGAACTTCATATCAATATAGTTACGCGGTAGAGACTCTAACGGCTCGCGTACAACAAAACCATAACAAAACTGTCATCGGCCGAAGTTTGCTCAGGCGACGACGGCCGAACTCGGACGATTGAATCAAACACTTGTAAACGAATGAGAGCGCGCGCGTACACCAACACGACCGTCATTGTCCGATGACTCCCGATAGCGGCCGGTCAACCGTCGAGTCCGAACTTGTTGGGATGTCTCGCCAGTCTGCCGGGCGGCTACAGTGCAAATTGAGAGGATGTCGCAGCCAAATAATTAAGCAACACAGTCAACTATAGAATACCGGCAACGGTACACTGTTGCAGTGTAAGCACATAGACGTCCGGGTTACTCGACCGGATATTTCTGTCCGCCATCGGCCAACAAAATCGGTAACGGCTAGCGTACACCAAAACCGATTGATGACAGTCGTGTTGGTGTGTACGCGCTCTCATTTGTTTACAAGTGTTTGATTCAATCGTCCAAGTTCGGCCATCGTCACCCGAGCAAACTTCGGCCGATGACGATTTTGGTGATAAAGTGGAGGCTAATATAACGTATAGCTTAGCGTATAGCCATTATAAATAAAGGTTTTTATAATATAACGTATAACGTCCGTTATATTCGAGCTCCCAAAGAGCTTTAATATTTGAAATTTTGAGATTTAAGCATTCACAATGCTATTTTTATATAATACTAAATAATATACTAGAAAAAATAGGACTCGCACCAGATCATGTTCTCGGACGGGAATCGAACCCGCGACCTTTGGATAACCGGTCCAATGCTCTGACCGCTGAGCTACCGAGTCACTAGTGGGAACGTCGAATTTCTTCTAGTATATCAACTCTTACGCTGCAAGCCAGCGCCATCTCACCAATGTAGAAGGAATTAACTTCAACATTCAACTGAACATCGGTCGCGGGTTCGATTCCCGTCCGAGAACATGATCTGGTGCGAGTCCTATTTTTTCTAGTATATTATTTAGTATTATATAAAAATAGCATTGTGAATGCTTAAATCTCAAAATTTCAAATAGTTAAAAAGCTTTCTCATCTTAATCAACTGTTTAAAAATATCTGGAAAGATGTTCAGTTGAATGTTGAAGTTAATTCCTTCTACATTGGTGAGATGGCGCTGGCTTGCAGCGTAAGAGTTGATATACTAGAAGAAATTCGACGTTCCCACTAGTGACTCGGTAGCTCAGCGGTCAGAGCATTGGACCGGTTATCCAAAGGTCGCGGGTTCGATTCCCGTCCGAGAACATGATCTGGTGCGAGTCCTATTTTTTCTAGTATATTATTTAGTATTATATAAAAATAGCATTGTGAATGCTTAAATCTCAAAATTTCAAATAGTTAAAAAGCTTTCTCATCTTAATCAACTGTTTAAAAATATCTGGAAAGATGTTCAGTTGAATGTTGAAGTTAATTCCTTCTACATTGGTGAGATGGCGCTGGCTTGCAGCGTAAGAGTTGATATACTAGAAGAAATTCGACGTTCCCACTAGTGACTCGGTAGCTCAGCGGTCAGAGCATTGGACCGGTTATCCAAAGGTCGCGGGTTCGATTCCCGTCCGAGAACATGATCTGGTGCGAGTCCTATTTTTTCTAGTATATTATTTAGCTTTAATATTATTATATTTCTCTACAATCTTTGGACCTACATGTTATGAAATGTTAAGAGCATAGAATTAGTACTAATCACAGAATAGATAACGTCAGTCATTGCGTGAGAGCATTTATTATGAGCAAACCTGCGGCGGTATCGGCTAAAACATGAACGCACAGTTAACATGAACTTCAACGTTTTTAACCCATACCGCCGCAGCTCCTAGGTTATTCGGCACTCCGCTCTGTGTTATCTGCGAAGTTTCCGATTTTGTTGTGTTGTGCTTTTTAGGGTTCCGTACCCAAAGGGTAATAATTATGGGAATCCATTACTAAGACTCGGCTGTCCGTCTGTCTGTCTATCCGTCTGTCACCCGGCTGTAGATACAGCGTGAATGAGACCTGCGGCGGTATCAGCTAAAAACATTGAAGTTCATGTTAACTGTGTTTTGACAGATGTATGTGATACATTGCTATTTTTCTTTGTTAAGTTGTTATTTGTGCCAAGACGAAGTAGCAATGTATCACATACATCTGTCAAAACACAGTTAACATGAACTTCAATGTTTTTAGCTGATAGAGCCCCTGATAGTTAGACAGTTGAAATTATCACCGATGATGTATTTCTGTTGCCGCTATAACAACTAATACTAAAAAACATTATAAAATAAATAATTTTACTCTGACAGCTGTCAGAGCGTAGTTTCACCCGTTCCGTTCCGTGGCTCAGGTGTGCGTTCCCTTGTTTTGGTTGTAGTTGTTTGGGTAAACTTTAACTCGTTTGAGTTGCAACCAAGCCACAGAACGATAGAGTTGTTTTTATAACCTAAAAGAACTTTAGATGTCATTAAGTACAAAATTTTCGTTTTCTATTTTTGAATACGGATCATTTAAACATTCTTATAAACAAAATCAAATAGAATCTGTTTTTTTGAGGAGCAACCATGAACTTTTAGACACAAAAACATCTAAATACAAAATAATGTCAAATGACATTGACATTATGACAAAAGATAAACGTCAGAGCGTTTTTCAACGACCAATTTAGGTGGTTGTTGTGTTGGAATGTTTAAATTATCCGTATTCCAAAATAGAAAACGAAAATTTTGTACTTAATGACATCTAAAGTTCTTTTAGGTTATAAAAACAACTCGAATAACTCGATTGTCTGTGGCTTGGTTGCAACTCAATCGAGTGAAACTTTACCCAACAACTACACCCAAAACGACGGAACGCACACCAGAGTCGATTCTTTCTGTCAAACAAACAAAGTAAAGTGTGTAACGGTAGATGCTTTTTATTTTTTTCCATTTCATTTTCAATTCAAGTTTTGTAGGTACCTGTGATGTGATGTACCTATACCTAGGTATATCTAGATACCTTTCGATCATGTAAAAGATCGAATTAAGTTTGTACATACCTATTAATCTATCTACAAAACTTTTCTTTTTCTAGTGATTACATTCTTTTCTCTTTGATTTTTCTTTTACTGAAACACGAAATACTCATATAACCTACATAGGTACTTATTTATTATTATATTCCATCATTTGTTGCGACCAAGAACTTTATAATCATGTTGCGACTGTTATACTACACTTGGCATAGTTGAACGACCTTACTTACTATTGGATATTAGTGCCGGTGCTAAGGTTGGTATTTTGATTTATTTTCAATATTTGTTGTTATTTATAAGAACCATAGTCTGCGTTTTCGTCATCCAAAAAATATTTTTTAATACAACCTTTGATTATAATTTATAATCAAAGAATACAATTTCATTTGTTATGTGTAAATGATTATCTGCTACTATTTGTAAAATAATAATATAGGTGTGTGTGTATCGTGTATACAAATATTTTTAAATGAAAATTTCTTCATTGCTGGCGTTTAAAATCCTTTTGTTGATGGTTTTTCTATGGATAGGTAAGTACTACCTGTCTAAGTACAAAACTACCAAAACCTAAATGAAGACATTATTAAATAGATGTAAATTATTTGTGTATTAAATTAAATTATATTGGATCACTATTTACATTTAGTTCTATGGTTCTGATTGATTAGGTAAATCATATGTTGTTTCTAGAAAATTATGTAGATATTAAAAAGACAGTGTGCGCTTAGTTACACCAGGGGTCGGCTTTGAGTCCATATCTCTTTCTCATAATGGATGCTCTGACGTCGGACCTACAGGAAGAGGCCCCCTGGTGCATGCTGTTCGCGGATGACATTGTGCTAGTTGCGGAGAATGGTCAAGAGGTCCAGAGCAGATTGGAAGGATGGTGGCAAAGACTAGAGAGTGTTGGGCTGAAAATAAGCAGAAAAAAAACAGAGCACATGTTCTGTGATTTCAGCTGTCTCTCTGGTCTCATGCCCATAACTCTAGCCGGGATGCCTTTACCAGTCTGCTCCAGTTTTCAGTAACTTGGGTCTTTCGTGCAAGGATATGGGGAGATTGACCGCGACATTATGAATTGGATAAACGCAGGGTGGACGAAATAGCCACAGGTTACAGGAGTTACATGTGACCTGCGGATGCCTCTTAAGTTAAAGGGCAAAATTTATAAGTCTGTAATAAAGCCATTAGTCATGTATGGATCAGAATGTTGGGCTATGAAGAAGATGTATGGAAGAAAATTACATGTAGCAGAGATGAAAACGCTGAGGTGGATGTGTGGTGTGACGCGAATGGATAAAATTAGGAATGAGTATGTGAGAGGAAGTTTGAAAGTAGCACCAGTGATAGAAAAGTTGAAAAGGAATCGTCTGGCTTGGTATTGTAATGTTGTTTTTTTATGTTGTCTATCAAAAATGTGTCAGAAAAATTTAAGTGTGCCTATAAACAGAAAAAAAATATTAGTAGGCTGTATGTGTAGGGGTCCGTTTCTCTATACCCGGTAAAAGTTATTTAAATTTCGCGGCATCGAGATAGGTTTTATATCAAATACCAGCGGCCCATCCTCAGGCCGCCAGCGGGTCGGGAATGCGTGCTTTTGTGACTTTCGTTGTCCGAATTTTGATACCTAAAATCCCGTTGGTCGTTTGACATTGTTTTATTCACCATTTCGTTGCTTTTTTTTTCTTACGTAATTTTCTTCTTACCGCGACCGTTAGTACGCTTTTGACGTTGACTTGAGATGATTTGGTTAGCCGGGTCAAGCCGTGCCTACATGCCTTAACATCGGTGGCAAAGAAGGTAGAGGAAGCGGGTCGATGGTAGGGGTCCGTTGACCTTTCAAGGACAGCTGATTCATTGTGATAGAACCTTTTAGAATGTTTACGTTTTAACATTTTTGTTTTAACCCTAGTTAACTCCATACGAGTTATTTTCCCTCCAAGGGAGTAATACCTGAGGCTCTGTTGTAGCCCTGTTTGATTACTGAAGCAGAAGTGCCAGCGGAAAGCTAGATATTGCAAAATACTTACCCAAGAAGCCGCAGGTGACGAACCATACACGGGGCCACGACGCCAACCCACTGCTCCGTTCGCTCCGCTTGTGCAGCGAGTAGAGGCCTGAGTTTTGACACCTCAATAGTGCGCCCAGCGGCTTCATATTTCCAGTGCTGAATGAATAACAGCCTTCCCTAAAAGGGCTCAACACCATCGCTAAGAGCTGCAGTCGCTAGCTGCGCTTTTTTCTTATAGGTACTTACTAGTACTTACTTATAGATTTTTTTTTATTAACTAACCCTCAAAAATTTAACTTTCTGGAGGAGGTACTTGTAGACATTGGTCTTCCATATAAGAGAAGATACAGTGATTTATCCACACTGGATGGGCGGTCATTTCAAACACCAGATTTTCTAGCCATTAATTAGATTCCTTAGAGCAGGCACTCCTTACCTAATAAAAACCCTATGGTATTTGTTAGCTCTAAAATTTTAACACTTCACTAATCAACCAATAATTGGAACAGCAGATTTTACAGCATATTGTTATCCAGGGTGTTATTAGTTTCTCTGTGTAATTTTCAGCTCTCAGCCAGCACCCTACCTTACCTAAGGCTAGGCTATTGTTATTATAAAGAGCCTGAAAAACCATCAATAAAATAAAAAAAATCTATTGTTCTACAAAGCTTATTTTTGTTTTCATTTTCCTTGCCCTTCAAGGTAAGTGGTGATTATTGTTTTCGTTTACATCGACATCAAATTTTCATACATTACAGTATGGGCATGTTATGAGTAGGGATGAAAGGCATCTTACTAGAAGAGTAATGGAGATGGATGTTGAGGGTTGGAAAGTAAGTGGAAGACCGCAGAAAAGATGGATGGATTGTGTAAGGAATGATATGAATGTAAAGGGAGTGGATGAGGAGATGACGAGTGACAGGAAAGAATGAAAGAGAAAGACACACTGCACCGACCCTAAATAAATTCAAACAAAATAATAATAATATATTGAATACAATTTTTTTGTTTTTACATATGTGACTTTGGCCACTATGGGTTATTTTCCATCTTTCTAACTAAATAATATATCTGCATCTTACTACAAAATGTGTAATTTTTTTCATACCTCGTTCCCCAACTTTATAAAAAGTTAGTTAAAAATTCCGAGGTGTATTATATGATACTGAGAGTTGCACTATATTAGATAATATAAAAAAATAGTATATGTTTTTTTTTTCACAGGTTGTGGAACAATTCCTGTGGAAAATATCATCAACAGGTAAGATCAGAATTTCGCTTACTTCTTTTACCATTTAAGGGGCTGACATGAGCCAACCAGCGCCGCCAGTCGATTTTATTTTATTTATTATAAATAAGTCCAATTTCTTAAAAAAGGAATCAGTCAAGATCTTTTGAATGACATCTAATGTTTATTTAATAACGTTACAACATTACAAAATGCGTGCAATAGTTTAAAAACGGGTTTGAGCTAACACTGGCCACTTTTAACAAAATCGCATTTTAAACTGTTTGAATGGCTTTTCAAACTGTGTAAAGTTATTCAATAAATATAAGACGTTATTAACAAAACCTTGACTGATTCCTTATTAAGAAATTAGGCTTATTTAGAATAAATAAAATAAAATCGACTGGCGGCGCTAGTTGGCTCATGTCAGCCCCTTAAGTAGATATTTCTTAAAAAGTTTATGTATAGCCTTATTTTACTAATGCTGTTAATATTATGAGGATAACTAGCGATCGCTCCGACTTAGTCCGTATGGACATGCCGAAATTTCCCAAAAGAACTTTTGACCAGGATAAAAAGTATCCTATGCTAGTATTATTATTAGGATTTGAAATAAAAATTAATAGCACCAATAAGAATATAATGCAATATTTTCCTGTTTCAGTCATATCGAAAAGTTAAACTTATTGTCCTTTCTAAATCAATGTACAGACATGCTTGACCAACATAATAGTACTATGATAATTTGGGGGCGTAGATATTAAAAAGGATGTTTTAAATTGATATTAAGTTTTATTATGGGCTTGATTACCGACTGCAAGGAAAGTGTTATTACCTCATATATTTTAAATGGCTGGACGGATTTCTAGGATTAAAACATCGTTAGCTTTGTCTTGTCAACCCAAGTGCTCTTATGTAAATGACGTTAAAAAAACCAACATAGCGGCTGTGAGGTGCTATTATATGATGTGAAAAAGTTTTTTTTTAGAATACTGCAATATATGGATATTAAGTTAAACAGCTTTTCATAAGGATTCCAAATAGGTATATCATGACCGTAATATTATAATAACTATAAAGACATATGTAGGTATATAATAAAAAAACGGACTAAAAAGTATAAAATGAATTTCTCTCGTAAAGATTTAACACTCTATACAGAAGTTTTATACCTCATTTTTTTTAATATTAATCATCAACTGTCTTTTGTAAGCGCTCATTCACCACGCAAGTTGCTAATCACCCCAGTTTACCGGTACTTGTCAAAGTGATGTGAATGAATGTGATGTCATTCGGCTTCTATCGTATGCTCGAATGTGTTTCCCGATTTGGCTATAGCCTAATCGCTTCGTTATTGTTGTTTCTGTTAAGTTTATTGTTAATTACTTCGTTAAGTTCATTTTTTTCCGTTGTTACGTTTCTGTTTGGTTTCTTGCTTGTGTATAAACAAAATGGACCCTCAACCTGGTTCATCGCGGCAGGAATCGGTCTTTTTTTCTCCAAGAAAGAAATGACCTTTTGGTTCTTTTTCTCCCAGCGAAAAGGTTATAATTGTTAATGTACCGATACAAATACATCATAAAAACATGGCCACAATCGGAAGATTGGAGTGCAACAGATTGTGCCAAGAACTATTGTACGTACTTACAAAAAAGGTTTGTAACAGCTGAGCTGTCAAAAAGTGACATCTGTCAGAATTCCACCGAATTATGAAATAGAGTTTAAACCATGCTTAAACACTACCTACCATCAATATGTTTTAATAACGATTCAACGGTATAATTATCATTCATATGGTCTTTTTACATATTTTAAGTATTTAATATTTTTTGGGTGGTTTTAATTACGTAAAGTAGTAGTAGTAGCTCTAATTACGTAATTAGCGATTCATTCGCAAATTGTTGACTGATGACGTGACCACCCCATGACCCCATGACTCCATGGTGGAGCCTCGATCATTATCAGTCTAACACCTACTCATTAAGACCATTTAAATGAACCTTTAAATGGTCTTAATGAAGCTTAAGCTTTCCGTGTATTGGAAATACTACCGAAGTGACGTAACAATCCATCAAATTTTAAATAAATCTGTTCAGCTGTTTGAAGATCATCAGCTCCTCAAGCAGGAAATGAGCTGATAATCTCCATAATGCATGTGTGATAACCGCTCTATTCCACGTTAGAAATTGCTTTATGTGGTACGAGTATAATTATCATAAACTATAAATAAACTACTACATCGTTATGATACTTTATATTACTTACATACTTACTCTAACTTTACTTCTCCCTCTCTCCCCTATACTACGAACTACTAAACTAAAGCATACTATGCAACTAAATACTCAACCCGTTAACCATCAATAATAACAAACCATTTATAAACCGGAAACTATACCGCCTGTATTTCATCACTTAAGTGTGTGAACTCAAATCAGGAATCCATGACAAATAGCTTATTGCCTGATCATGTTACACCCAATAATAGAATTAGTCGACTAGATCCACAAATCTCATTCTACTAAAGTACTAAACCATCATCATCCATAATCTAAACTCATTAACCATTATTTACTTACTACTATGAAATCTTAAAAACTACAAGTGCTAGGAGTCTCAAATTTTGCATGGGGGCTCCTTTTAGAGCGTAGGCGATCACTAAGACAAGATTTTGCGAAATTCAACCCCTAAAGAGGTAACACAGGGTGGCAAAGTTTGTATGGGAGAACGCGATTCCTTGGCTCGATTGACTTGAAATTTGGCATAGACATTCTTTCACAATCTTGAACACGTGTTTCGTATTTTTTTTATATTTATCCCCTAACAGGGTTAAAAAGTGGTAGGAAGCTACTTTTGGGGTGATTGACTTCGACGTCGGAATTGAAACTTCTTAGTGCATTTGATTGATTAATTAAGAAAAATAAATATTATTTGTCATCTCAACGTAGTACTTATTACTTTCTCTTTGGTTATTTCTCCGGTATGCGTTTCATTGAATAGCAAATATTCAATGAAACGCACTATGAACATCAGCTATTTTGTATGGGAATCGCCATTTCGAGTTACTTTTGACTGCTAACTTTTGATGAAGAGGTTTTAGTATGAATAATAATCTTAGTAATGATAAAAGGACCGTAGTGTTGCTTTCTTTTGAGTACTCAGCTGCTTTGTTATTAACTTACTAATTAAAAAGATGGGGCTGGTTCTCAAGGTAAAATTGATAATCATTAAATTGTAGGTGATACGAAGTTCACAGGGTCCACTATATCAATATAGTTACGTGGTAGAGCCCCAGAAATTATTGTTTATTGTTATTTATTGTTTATTTCGTTGTTAGACGTTCGATAATCGACTGTGGACTCGGATGCGGTCTGGTCTGATAAGATTTTTAAGAAGACTACTCTTGTGCAGTTTTGACGAACAAATAAAGTTGTGTTTAAATAAATTCATCAATATTGTGACATAGTACATCTTGTATAAATGCGTTGAAAAATTAACCACATATTTTGTCACAGACTACGTCCATAATTTGGACATGTTTTATGAGTCAGATTAAGAAACCTCGTTATGACTAACTTGATGTTTCCGAAAAGCTCGGTTATGAGTGAGTCAAGACCGGAAATTATTATTAAGTATTCTTTCTTTCTGCTCAGACACTAGCGTTTCCCGAAAATAAAAATAAAAAATACTTCAGACCGAAACTATATAATCCACGTAATTTTTAAAAACTGCTTGATTTTTATTTTTCTTTTAAATAAAAAACAGACTCATTCAAAAACGACAACTTTAAAACTTCTGTATGTTTTTCTACATCATAATAATATTTTGATACAAATATTAGTCATTTGATTTCTTGTAATTATGAGAGTTACCTTATTCTATTTTGGAATGTTTATGATAATAAAACATTTATGTGGGAAAACAGTAACAGTCAAACAGTTATTATAATGATGTATTTTACTTAATACCAAAGAATTACATTATAATATCTATGCATTGATTTTAATAAAAAAATAGAAGACTAGGCTTAGCGATCTGCATACGTGTGAACTAATACCCACATTGTCATACGGGCATAATCAATTTTCTTGAGAGACGAGACATTTCCCAACAAGCTCCTAATAATTATTTATCAAACACGCGAATCGATGTGAGTCGTCACGGAGGGGGCTCCTAGACGCGAGGGGCCGCATGCGGCGGGGGCGGCGGCGGCGGTACCGCGCAACTCGGGACCGTATCGACCGCCCCGGATGTGCATCGCAATGCTGCCGGTGAGATCAGCCAACACACCTACAGGTTTGGTGGCAACTCGTCCCAATCAAACTGGGTCCCCCTATTTTTATTTTACTATTCTAGAGGCTAAACCTAAACTTGTTTTTTTATGTAGTTCTGGCAACACCAGGTCACCAGGTTAGAACTAAATGTGATAGGTTATGTTAGTACTTTGACCAGCAAAAAATGCGAGACAAGTTACATTGGGACGAGTTACCGTACCACCTACTCTCACCTGCTGCCGAGTCCCGTGCTCCTTTAACCACCTCTGCTTGAGTCACACACTGGCTCCACGTTGAAGTTATGATGCTCACACACACACACACAGTTTTTACGTTATGCTGACTCCACGTGTCGCACGCTCTCATTTTACGTTTTCTATATAACTTGCTATCGTTGCCTTTTTAATCTTTGAATGCAATTAAGTTTTTCGCTTTATTTACAATTTGATTAACTATGCCACTCTACACACATTCATAAAGTGATGTCATAAAATATGTTTAATGGATTGTGGCATTTGTGTCTATGATAGTCTATTTGCTTGTCGAGTCTGTTTACATAAATGAATAAAGTATAAATTAAAATGTCAAAACATTTTATTAGTAATTAATGACTCAGAAAAGGCGTTTGAACTTCAAACATTTTACTCATTTGATAACGTTGCCTTACATCAGGTAGTTGGTACAGTAATCAATACTCTCCCTGCCTATCAATTATCGAAGGCTAACTGGCTTACTGGCGTCACCAATGTCATTAGTCAACACGCGCTAGCTATTATTGAACGAACTCGATATATCTAGAATGCTGTTGTCGTCATTACAATATTTGCTTTTTAGTATTTTACAGAAGATTACATTACACAAAAAGGAATGCCTAACTAGTATATGCCATGCTTTGTAGATACTTGTTTCACTGTCAACAACAGGTGGTGGACATTGTATTGTAGGATCCGTTGGAAGGGCAAACGCTCCGTAATTAAATCTAGATTTGATCATTAGGTAAACTCTAATTGTGACGCTGAGCCTTGTTAACTGTTTGCCTATTTAATCGTTTGAATAGGATTGTGGTGACAGGTCATTGCAGTACTGTAGATTGGGGTTACTTTGACTGGAGTTACATTGATCAGAACTTTTGATTGGCAATAAAATGTTATTTTAGTGCAAACAAAACACGTTGTTACATTGAGAAAAATATGTGTATAATCTATGAAAAAAATATGTGACTTTCCCGTGAACCTCATAATTGGCTGCATGGGTAAAATTTTACACAATTCATTGATCGATGATGATCAATCATCTTTTGGGGCGAGATTGATCAAAGTTCAAAGTTACCCCGCGATGGTAATAATGTTTGTTTTGGGTAGGTTAATGTTTATAGTTGCTATTTATTTAGTGATAATATTGGTAGTTAAAGTAAAGACTGATTAGTAGGTTACATGATGAATCTTTTATTTAGCCTATCAAAGTAACCCCCAAGCTTTTAAAGTTTAAATCCTATAACTTCAAAGTAAATCAGCAGCGATTTCTTTTTAGTTTTTATTTTCCTATCATTATTGTTTTAACTTATGTAAAATACTGGTGAAATATGGTTCTATCGTTTCTGAACTGTCTTTCAATTTGACTTATCAAATTGACCTTAACCTTTCTAAGGCGTGGGTGCAATGCAACTACCCTAAAGCTATTAAGGTGGTCAATCCGGGACGCGTAGGGAAGGAATCAGAAATCAGGTGTCCCCTGTTCGCGTGAGACCGCACTTAACCTATTATAGGCCCTCCACATGAACAGGCCCAGCCGGAAGACCAAGGACCTCTCCTTGGTCTTCCAATTGTACCACAGAATAGAGAGACTACAGAAGCTATGCTATACTATCGTATTTATTAGGTACCTACCTACATACTTACACTAAGAGATCATTTTGTTTAGTTAATTGAATAACACAATACAAAATTAAAGCACATTTTTATTATAATTATAAATTGATTATAATTTTTGTTACGATTCCGATAATGTAGGAACATTCTTGTGTATTGTCAACGCCATCGACACCCCAGTTGACACCACTGAGGAATAGTATACAATATTTTTTTGGTAACCACACAACCGTTGTGAAGTTATATCAATTGTTTATAAGGCTTAGAGCATTAAGAACTCTAAGATACAGCATCTTACACATCACTAGTCGGCAGTGGTGTGGTTACAAAAAAAGTGGTGTCGGTGACAATACACGAACATTCTTTAAGATTTTTAAGCAAAAATTATATGAAAATAATTTCACAAATAATTAGAGATCAAAGTCAATTGGCACGAGACATCACAAAAATTTGGTCTCGTGTTAAACATACAACTTTTCACCTCTACCAGCGAGAAAAGTGTTATTATAGGTGAGAACAGTTTTTACGTGACTTTCCTGGTAAAAGGCTAAATAATTCAACATCTAATGCTGAATTAAATATACAAGTAAATATAAATAAATTATATTTATTTGTATATTCACCTGCCCAACAGGGCCCATAATGTACTATATTTTATACCCTTCAACGCCCGGAAAAAAGACAATAGATATTCCATTGTTATTTGTTATCCGGCCGCCTGCGTCCGCTCGGGCGTTGATGAATTAAAAGACCAAACAACCGTTGTGGAATAGCAATAAAGCATTGAATTAAAATTAAGCTTTTTACCAGGAACTTACTTCTTGAATACGGCTACATCATTAAGTGATCAATTGTAAGATCTGACCGCGACATACCCAACAACAATAATTCCAAAAACAACAATAATTACAAAAACAACAATAATTACAAAAATTCCAAATATACTTTACTTCTTTACTTAGCGGTCCCCCCATCAAAACATTATTTGCTTGGTACAATTATTTAGAAGGGCCAACCAACACATTTTATTTTTAACTTTTTAGAGGTTTTTGTATCGCGGGTCCTTTAAATTTTAATTTTATATTATACTTTTTAAATTACTAGTAGACTAGACACGCTACGATCAACACTCTATCTCGTTTTTCGCCGTAGTCGGTTAAATAACTTTGAATATGTCCAAATATTAAGCTAGAGCTGTCATAGCGAATTTTTAATAGTGTTTTTACTCGATGCACGTAGTACTTCCCTCCTCCGGAACATGGAGGGAATCTATTTCCGACGCGCCGGCCGTTGACTCCGACCCGGAAATATAGCTGAGCGGGGTCGAGTGGGGTGCAGCCTAAGCAATCGACACTCATCTTTTGACTCCCAGACTTTGGCTCCGCGGTCAATCTCATTTAGACTACTTACCATCAATTAAATAATGCGTTCAAATTCAAAACTTTATTTCATGTGGTGTAACTACGAAATGAGAAAAATATTGGATTTTCTTCTTGACTTGTGCTGTTAGTCCTTGCTTTCTACCAAATATAAAACTTATTTGCACTTTATATGCAATTCAAGACATTTTGCAAAGTTTATAGGGCGTCATTTTGTTTGACAACTTGTTGCCAAACAATCTTGTAGGTAGTGACATGATCCCGTTGATGTGTGGGCTTTCTGGTTGATAAAATGCGACAAGTAGTTTTGACTGTCCTTTCCTGATGTTAACCTTACACTACCTAAAGAATTATAAAGAGACCTTAACATGTGGAAATCTGAGGATAAGTCGGCAACAACAATCTTTTTAGTAATAAGCTCAAAAGCTTCGAGCATAGACGCAAGGTTGCAAGGTTATCGGTTTGTTATCGGATTTCGGAGAGTGTGCAGCGGAATTGCACAACCTAATTCCGCCATCTCCCTTCTTCCATCGGATAACCAGACGTACGAATCAGCGCCACCGTTTTTGGTGGATATTCCAAAGACTCTCCAAAGGCTAAGTAAGCGTTTTGCTTCGAACCTTTTTGTCTGTCTCTGATAACACAGGGTGTCCATGAGAACAGTTCAAATTTTGCAATGTTAAAGTGTTTTCTTGAATATATTTTTTCGTTTTGATCTAGGTTTCGCCGGACTGTGGAGCATGACCGCCCTTTGACCATTAATTTCTTTGCACGTTCCTGTCGTAAGAAATACACTTTTCACTACCTCACCAGTGCTAGTCTCTTCAAAAATTTCTCGGTTTCATTACTTTTCAACAGAAAATCGTATGTTTGAATACACAAATCGTGAGTTGAGTTTATTTATGTTCCTTTCAATGAGCTCGTGTGGTACCCAATCATCTTTTTTTGTGGACTTGCCTAGATATTTTCGAATGGGTCAAATTCCCAGATCTTCAGTTATGTCGTAACCAACCAGAGGTTAAATTGAGAGATTAAATCGACGATTTAAATCTCTGGTCGTCTCTCTGTACTTAATATGCTTCTCGTATTAAATGTTACAAGAATTTTCATAGCAATTAAAAATTATCAATAACAATATTCAGGTCAGGTGTACTTAGGTATGAGGTTAGGAATCTTATTGGGTTATAAATCATTACGGGTCTTATAGTCCGTTTTATGAACGTGGAAAGTAGGTAGGTATGACGGAAAAAAACTATATCGTAATAAGATATTAAAACTTTTTCATTATTCCTCATAAAAATCCAGAAACAATAAGTAATCCTGCGACGACGTATCTACATACAAATTCGTCTGTGTCAAAGACGATTTTAAGTGACGCAATGATCACGATAAAGTATTTGAAAATTCTGATAATTTAAATACCAGTAGTCAGGTTTTGTTAGTCATATTTTCAAAATCAGAAATCGAATCTCTTACATATGTTAAGGGTTACAAAACGAATACAACAAAGTTGAAATTAACAGGGTTCAATGACACCAGAGTAACTTGTACGAGTCCCAGATTGTGAGCGAACGCGCCCGTGCGGGGTCCTGGAATGCGCAGTAGCATCTGGCATCTCATTTTAATATGATTTTGGCGCGTAAAAAGCATTCTTCCAAGAAAAGATACTTCTCGGAAATGCCGTTCGACGCCAAGTACCCACTAGTAACTGCAAAAGTAAAGTGTTTTGTGTTAAGGGTAAGGTTAAGTTAGTATTCATTCATATTTATGGCCTTCAAAATAAACCTTCATGAGTCTTCTGACCCATACATGGGTTTAAAGAAATATAAATAAGTTAGTACCCTACCTATCGTCATTATTTCAAAGGTTTAAAACATGTCATACATCTTTTTCCTAAGAAGTGTTAATTAATTAATTGTAATGACAGATAACGTGGAAAATGTAATTATTTCTAATACTTATTTGCGAGTAAAAAAGTATTAAGTTGTTGGTAATTGTATAATCCTCATAGAGAAGCTATTTTAAAATTTTTGTTATGCTTCAAAAAATACATAAATGCAAACAAAAACTGAAAACATAGCTTAGCGTATTTATATTTGTATAAAAATTAAAATTATTATATGTTTCCCACCTGCTCACATTCCATGAACCCATACATGGGTCTGTCGGCACAATCATAAGACATTCCACTTATGAATAAATAAACCTTTTTTGCTATTTCAGACTAAATGTTTGTGATGTCTCGTGCCTTTAAATCACTCACCGTGCTTAGTGGAGTCAGTGGTCTATATAAGATTCACTCGCTATGCTCGTGATTTCGAGATTACTTCCCTAGTTCGTAATTCAAAGTAAATCGATTTTGCTGCGAGTCGTTATGCGCCAAGGGAGGAAATAACTATTTCACCTCTCCAGCGCGAAAAGGGCGCTTTTGGCACGTAATTTTTGCTGCGAGTTTTATGTTAAGTGTTTTTATCAAAAACTTGGCAATTTCATATTTAAACCCCATCTAACCTAACCTTTATATGTTAGGTTAACCATACAGCGTGCGTTGTCCGGATTTTTGTTATACCTATGTCCAAGTTTTTTCAGATTTTATCATTAGTCCATGAGTGCGTACGACTCGTGCGTGGGACAATATCATTTAATCATCCCACTTTCAGCGATGAATAAGGAAATAGTTTCACCATGGAACCACATGAGTAAATGCTCATGTGATGGAACTGACCAATCCAATAAATTACTTTGATTAATTAAAGTTGGCAAATAAAGTAATATACACCGTAATTAAGTGTAGCGCAACCACTAAAAGCGGTACCAAACCAGGATTTTGTGATAATCCTACGCTAGTCACATCTAAGAACTTGTTTGTCCCAAAGCTTAGACAGTACAGAATTTACCAGACCAAAGGATGCTGGTAAAAAAATTCTGTACTTTTTATCAATTCAAACCTAAACTGTATATTGATGTGGCTTTAAGACAGATATAGTTTACATGATTTTGTTGTTTATTTGGTCTTCGGTTACACTATTCGTTGAGCTATAACTAGCAGGATTAAGCGGATGTCGGTGTGGTGGTATCTCGACGTATATACGAATAGGTTGGATGCGTGTGGGTACGGCTGAGGGCTCGTACGTTACGTAGCTCGATGCTTAGTAGTCGAGGAGTGCGCTCGCTCGGCATCGGCAAGCTGGCGCTGGCGCTGACGCGGGAGCGAGAGCGGGGAATGGCGCGGGCACGTTCTTTTTTGTCCCCGCAGATTCCGTTGCCCCATGTCCAACCTGTAACTCCGCCAGTTTGCCGTACGTTGACCGCGTGCCTTGCCACGAAGCGCAAAGTCGTTGAGCAACTATACTAGGCGCTTTCGATAGCTGCCGTAAACTTTGTAACGATATATGCTGCGCATTGCGCTGCCTTTTACTAGGTATTTTTTTGATGTTACAGCATAAAATCCAGTTAAAAGTGAACAGTCACAAAGTTTTACTTTTATCAGCACATTTTGCACTTAAAGTTCTGTTTAAGGAAAACATTTTTGTACTTTGTAAATGTACGTAAGTACTTGTAGTATGCTAATAATAATAAATAGAAATCTAAATTAAACTTTTAATGTAATTTTATATTTTTTTAAGTTGTATCTTACGGTGGAAAACAGATAGTCTACCCTGTTCACAATGCTTGAAATACTTAACTAAATAATTAATAATATAATAATTTTCAAAAAGAAATATACACAACATTTTGAAATTTAAAGGATAATGCAATTTTCCAAGGTAATTTTGCCTAAAAAAACATGTGTTGTATAGAACAGTGAGTGATATCATATGAATAGATATTATTGTTACTAGTAACTTTTAGTATGGTACAAAGAAAATATCTTCCGGGGGTAATAATTTATAGTCACGCAAAATATAAAAAAGATTTTTGCTACAGTACAAAAATACGTAAAAAAAAGAAATTTACTATACCAGATCCATGCGACACGTATTGGCTCTAGCTTCATTTTTTATCGAGAGACCATACAAATCCGACTCGCCCATAAAAAGATTATCATCAGTCAAAAAAGTTTAAAATAGCTGTTTTTGCAAGTAGGTATTGGGTATGCACTTACTTACTAGCATCATAAAACCAGTATTCAGCTAGCTTTTTCTGCAGTTTTCTTTCCTACGCTAGCATATACAACGTGTTACAAAAATACCCCTAATGCCGAATATGGTATATAGGGACCATCAAACTGTTCCAACTTTTACTATGGTCTCTATATACCATATTCGGCATTAGGGGTATTTTTGTAACAACTTGTATACCTGTTACATTCGCAAGAGGCCTCTGGTAAATGAAATAATAGGCCCCTGGTGGCCGAAGCAGTACTGTTCAAAATATTAGGTAGTCGTAAAAGTCCGCGGCTTTTTTGTACTTCAATTAATAAAGATACCGCAGCGAGGAACACTTTATCATCAAAATTACAAGACCTGAAGCTGCTGAACCATTTTTTGCAGTAGTCGACAAAGCATCGTCTTTTAAACCATTTTATACGTTAAGGGTCTGAACTCTTTTCGAAAAAAATTGTAAAACGAATGAAATAAAAATCATTAAAAATATGAAATAGCAAGATACCCTTTTCGAAAAAAATTGTAAAACGAATCAAATAAAAAAATTTAAAAATATGAAAAAGCAAGACAATTATCAATTTGTTTTAATTTTACCGCTATTACCAAAAAATCAGCTGTTAAACAATATATTAATCGATTATTCTTGTAGGATTATTCTTTTTGTAGGAAAGGGAAATGTCTCTTTCCTACAAAAGATAATTATAATAATCGATATTTGGGGACATTTTGGGAAAGGGACATAATAGGAAAGGGACATTTTGGGTAAGGGACGTTTTGTGAAAGGGACATTTCGGGAAAGGGACGTTATGGGAAAGGGACATTCCGGGAGAGGGACTTTTTGGAACCGAGGGACATTATGGGAAAGTGACATTATGAACCTAAAGGCAATAAAAAGGCCGCGAACTTTTCTGACTACCTATTATACAAGGTGTTACAGAAATACCCCTAATGCCGAATATGGTATATAGAGACATTTTGATATTTTCGATTTTACTTTTTGTATGAAACAGCTTATATTTTTTTCGCGATTTCAGAGTTGGTCCCATAGTAAAAGTTGATCAGTTTGATGGTCCCTATCTACCATATTCAGCATTAGAGGTATTTTTGTAACACCTTGTATAGTTTTTATTAGTTTTGGTAACTATAACTTTTATCTCCATGTCAGATTTTCTGGGTTTGATAATAAAAGTTACTAATTACAATAACATCTATTAATTGCTATATGTTTAAATTTTATACAAAATTATATCTATTTTTTAAGACCAGTAAGTTGCATTGTCCTTTAGAGTTTTAATAGACTTAACAACACAAGTCGCAACCCCCAGTATATTAGGTCCAAATAACTTGAAACCTGAAACGTAATTTACAGGAACTTTGAACGGCTCATTTTAAGCTGGCTTCATTATAATTTATAGGGTTGCGTAGTCAAGCCAACAAGGAACTCTTATAGTTTCGCTAGTTTTTATATAAAAATACTACTATTTATTATACTGCCACTAAAATTTATGGCTTGAAGCATAGAATAGCTTGAAGTTCAGTTAATATCAGTACTGCCAAAGAATGTACTGGTTCATTAATAAGCTCCATTGTCCATACGTGTGGCGTACACAGAGCCGTCACAGTTTAATTAGCCGGTCCGGTGGCCATAATACCGTCCTTTACCCTCTGACGTTAGCATGATACTGATGAAATTGATATCAGAAATGACGGTACAGCTTTACAAAATGCGAAAATAGAGGTAAATTATATACCTTTGCTAAATTATTAAGTATTAAAAAAAAATTAAAAAGTTCAAAAAATATGGTGACTTTAAAAAATAAGTATTTAGAAAGATGGCAACTGGTGATACTTTGAATCTTTTTATTACTAGTCTTTACTGTTTCTAATACAAAGATAGAGAACAGGTGATGTCGTTTATTACATGGTTTTTGTATGTTGGATGTTCAATCGTAGCTCAAAAACTGCTAGGCCGATTTTGGCAAATGTGGTGTCGTTATGAAGCGTCTTGTTATCATGAAATATTGCTAGTTGCAGCTAAGCTTGAAATGCAAATGCAAATTTATTTTATTCCAAATATTTATCAAAGTGCACATTATGCTTAATTTATCGAAGTTATAGTTTTTGTAAGTAGAAAAATATTTCTTTCTAAGTTCCTTCCGGAACTTTACCTCTCACTTTCAACTCGTCAGTCACTTCAATGAATGGCAATCAAAATGATAGTTTGAAATATAACTTTTGTTCAAGATGTATAAGTACGGTAGAGCAATTTTATAAAAGATGCGCGCAATTCAGCATGACATTAACAACTTAAACT
This sequence comes from Catoptria pinella, assembly GCA_963556745.1. Classification (NCBI taxonomy): domain Eukaryota; kingdom Metazoa; phylum Arthropoda; class Insecta; order Lepidoptera; family Crambidae; genus Catoptria; species Catoptria pinella. Next base: position 11,613,451 of record OY750758.1, on the reverse strand, counting down.
TAGCCAAGTTAGCCAACAAGCAATTTATTTTTTTATTTATAACTTTAAAGACTTTCCCATTTGTCGAAAATGTTATTCAAATGAGACCTATTCTTAATAAAAATTAAATATGAAAGCACCTGTATTCTTGAACATATACCTGCAACCTTTTAAAACTTTTATGATTTAACTTTTATTACATTTAATTAAACGTTTACTTAACTTTAATGTGCTACGCGAGCTCGTTGAAAATTTAGTTTATAATAAATTGTAGTTCGTGTGATCATGCCGTATTGAAAATAAAAATACAGTAAAATAAGCAAATCCGGACAAGTACGAATCGGACTCGCCCACCGATTGTGCCGTACGAATTTGAAGGTACTTAAATAAAGACTATATTTTGAATGATTTGATTACAAATGTATAGTTTTCCGACTTTTCTCTGTACTAGTAGTATAAGACGATATTACTTGCTAAATGTTATAGTTCTAGGTCAGCGAGAAGTACACTATTGATTCCCTTGAGAGTGGAGAAAGAAATATGCGTTTTGGCGGCATAAACGACTGTATCTTAGAAGTTTGATTTTATACAGCTTCATGGGATTGTAGACCTGAGTTTTAATTTCATCTCGATATACCTCCACATTCCCTAGATGTGGAGGTATATCGAGACAGACAGACCGACAACAAAGTGATAAGAGTTCCGTTTTGTCCTTTTGACATACGGAACCCTTTTTATTTTTTAGAGTATTAACTTTTAAACGCTTTAAAAAGTGTTATTTAAAAACTGACCACCAAGATAGCCGTTTGGCACACGTATACTTGAGGAGGTCAAAATAATATTTTTGATCCGCAGTTTAAAGAAAAAGCTCCCGCAGGAGAAGAGTTATACGACTTCATCTTTTTTTTGTATGTATGCGTGTGATATCCAATTAAAAGGACTTTCTGAGCCAAATCGAAAAATATAGTATCATCATCATTACATTTCAGCCACTTGTTTTAAATTAACCCAAAAATATTTTTCAAAACATACCAAGTTTCGGTTCCTCCTGATACGATACGGTTGAATTATTTATCATTAATGCTCCTATATACCTCAAGTGGCGCCCTCATTTTAATTAAATTTATTGTTCGCTAAATACATAATGTATCGTGCAAAAGTGCCAAAAGTGGCCACTTATAGCACTTTTGCGAACTACTACTACAACGAACAAAATTTTACTGAGGTTATTGTTTGTAAATAAACTATAGAACCTAAGCTTCAATTTGTACATGTGAATTTTCGATACATTATGTATTTAGCGAGCAATAAATTTAATTAAAATGAGGGCGCCACTTGAGGTATATAGGGGCCTTAAATATACCTCAAATGATACGTAATATCCTCACCTCATATCTAACCTCAAGTAAGCAATTTTGAAAATCTTTACATTTACTTAGTTTATTTTTATTTTTGCCTAATCTAGGTATTTGAAGAAAAAAAATTTGTTTAATTTAAAGCGAGTGGCTGAAATGTAATGATATCTTTTTAGGATTGACTCAGAAAGCCCTTTCATTTGATGCCACTCACGATAGGTTTAAAAACAATCTATACCAATACTGTATTACGGGCAAGAAAGAGGGTACATACATGTAAATATTCATGAGCTCAATGGCGCAGTGGTTTAGTGTCCGGCCCGGCGATTGCGGAGGCTAAGCAACTTTCGCAAGGGTTGGTCATGGGATGGGTGACCAAAAATGTATTATCTCGAGCTTCTCCCTGCTTTGGAAGGCCGTTGGTCCCGGCTGCATTTAAAGTTAATAACACCCACCAATTCGCATTGGGCCAGTGTGGTGGGTTATGGCTCACCCTCTTTATCCACCCTTAAGGAAGGCCTGTGCCCCAGCATACGTGTGCCAAATGGCTATCCTGTACATCGATTTGCAGTTTTTTTGCGTATTGCCATACTTTATTGCAATATAGTAGTATCTAAGAAGTTACTTTCTTATTTTCCATAGAACAAACCAATATTCTCATATAAGCAGATCTTGACGGAAGTAGAGAGGTAGCGTAACCAAGTGTTCAGACATGATATTACTATTATTATATTATACACGATTACAATTTGTCGCTTTATGCAATGTGAATTACTTGATAGTCATGTAATTTGTCAATGATGTGCTCGTGTATGTGTGCTTCCATGTATGATGGACGCGCAATAGAGCTATCAGAGTAGGCAGATAAGATGATGAAGCAGGAAAGGGATAAATTGGAGTACTGCGGGAATGAGATGGGGCGAATGGACGCGGCAGTTGAGCGCGCGCCGTTCATTGATGCGCAGGCGCCTCCGAGGGCCGGGGGGGCGGGGAGAGGAATGCGGCCGCGGCGAGCAATGACCGCGCCAGGGTCGCTTCCTTTACGAGAAGCGCGGCCGTCGTACTACGGTCAAGTCCCCCCACCCGCGCCGCCCGTACTACATCTAACATGGCCCTCTCGCTCGGCAGCGACGCGCGCTTTTCGACCCGCAGTCCGTTACAAAAATTAAGTGCGCCGCATTCCGCAACCGTTCTCTCGTCTCTATCACACTCCCGCTCGGTGGCTACCTCCCACCTTTTCATTCCTCAAGTTGCCTGTGTTGTTTGGCGTCCAAAGGCGGCACAAGGCGCGAAAGTTGCGCCTGAACGGGCGCTTTCTGCCTCTTTATGAGGTTGATAATGGTGACGCGTCGAAGAATGAGGCTCTTTCCGCTCCTCCTACGTAAAGTGCTTATTTTCAACTAAATTAGTTTTGTTCTACGCTATATATCCAATTACATACCAAAACACCATAACTATGACAATATTGAATACTGAAATATGAAAAACATCTGAAGTAAGTATTTACAATATGTTCAAGTACAGAACAAATACAGTTTAATCACAGTTTTTTTTGTTTATCCTAAACGGTTCTTTACTATTAACAAACAAGATTTTTATTAAATTTTAGTAAAGTTTATTTCTGATTAAATGTAATATGTAGGCAAGGCAGTTAACCGTTAGTAACATAACTAAACTATATATGGATGATAAAACTGCACCCTTTATTTGCGATATCGTATCGGCAATGTTGATGTTTTGACTTGCGAACCTAACATGACGTGTCGCGTTTTTTGTATCCTATTAAAGCTGTGTGGTTCGGGCCGGACTATAATGTCCGCTTCAAGATCATTATTGGAAATCAAATTAAGCATCAAAATTAAAAAGAAATTAATACCGGCTTTCCTTATTTAAAAAAAAGTCGTTAGTATCCTTTACCATTATTTTTCTATACTTTATTTACATATTATTATTATCATCTAGGAGGGTAGTTTGATAAGTCCATGACATGCACAAAAAAGATATTTTTGTTTCCAAAAATATGCTAAATAACAGCTTACAAAGCTACGCGAGTAATTTAAGAATTTCGTACAAACAAAAGACTCAAACGACATTAAATTTTTAACAATGTTCTTTATTTATTTAAGTACATTGTACACACGACAGCTCGTCAGGTTATACAGTTAAACTACGAAAACAGCTTTTATTACGTAGGGCGTAAAGGCGGTCTCAAGGTCAACATGTATAGTCTGAGGTGCCGTCGTGTGTACATCGAGGAGAGTAATCGCACTTTCTTTCGAGTGATACATAGTGCTTTATAATCTGTTTATACTACGAGTACACTTACAAGGAAAATAAAACAAATACTTACTTAAAATTGCTCAAAATGTTAATTAATTAAAATTGCTACATCAATATGGCATCTTGCTACCCCGAACACTCCATAACAACCGCCGCGTTATTTTAAATAAATATATTTTTTTAATTATTTATTTATTATTTTTAAATATTTATATTTCTTTATTATATAAAATTAAATTAAAATAGATATTTTTTTAAAAATTTCGCACTTTCCGTTGTTTGACATTTCATCAAATACTTACCTCTTATCTACCGTGGTGTAATGGGTTTTCTTTCATACTTCTTTTCCTCCCTCTTTATAGTATGGGAATAAAGAAGGGCTTTCTGCTTCCTTATTGAGAGTGCTTTCCAAGCAGATGTAGTATAATACCTAGTACACTACAGGCGAGTGCGGGAAGTTAGCATTTACATTGCGGCTTGTGGCGAGGGCTTTTATCAATGTCACAGCTGGATATTTGGTAATAGCTGGTCAATTAAAGATATTTTGAAAAAAAAAATTGGAGGATACTATAATCGATACTGAAGCCAAAACTTGTGTTTTTTCATTTTTGTCTCTCTGTCTGTCTGTATCACGGCTGCGCATTACTCCGAAAGTACTGAATGAATTCAAATTAAAATTGGCATGGTTTGAGTTCATTCTACGTAGTAGGACTAGGGATACTTTTAATCCTGAAGTTCAGAACGGTTCCCATGGGAGAGAGGATGAAACTTAAAATGTGTACTTAGTTGTAATTCATTAACGCATAGTCGGACATTATTGATTCTTTTTTGACATGAATTTCCAGGAATGTCTTAATTTCGGGTTGTCTGTCATTTCGACTGAGAATTCGACACCACCAAAACTAGTAACTATAAAAGCTACAGCGTTGAACTAAATAGATCATAAAAGTAGCACAGCGTTTCTTCTTCTGCGTTACATATAACTCACTCGGTTGACATTTGCAGTGGTGATCTCTATGCGTTTTCTACCTTAATTACAACTAGCCTCCGCCCGCGATTTCGTACGCGTGAACAGTAGAAAAAATTAAATGACCTCCTTAGTGTATGAAAGTTAGTACTACGGAGAGTTCAAGCTGTTTTGGTTCCTTCCACTCGAATTAGATGAAATATGGCTGAGATTCTAAGTTGGACTCTATGCTACCAACTGTAAAAAGCCCATCAAAATCAGTTCAGCCGTTTTTGCGAGCGCATAAACATTTAGAATTTACAGTTTTTTTATAAACTAGCTTCCTCCCGCGACTTTGACGCGTGGACGTTCGGAAACCTTTGACGGATTAAAAAGTATCCTTTATTTAATCCAGACTATCTGTAGGATGTAAAATCTGAATTTTGGGTGTTAATCGATTGCTACATTGACAAAATTAGATGAAATGTACTTTGGATTACTTTCACATCCTCCCTACTACATTATTACTTGTTCTCATATTTCTTCTTTTATTATACAACGCGTTACAAAAAAGCCCCTAAAGCCGAATATGGTAGATAGGGCACCATGCATACAACCTCGGAAAATTATTATTGAACCTGAAGACAGCCTGAAGAATTTTATTGAGAAAAAACCCCATATGTGGGCAGGGGGTTCGTAGGTATGTGGCGCTCGCCAGGTGACGTTGCGGTTCCCTCTAAGACCGCCTCCCGTGGCTCGATCGGACCCCGGGAAAGGGGAATACCCACTTGCCTTGCCCCAAAAACCCGGTACTTGCCCTCATGCGCTACTGGTTGGCCCTGAGGGTCCTGGGAATAGCCATATTGCAAAGGGGCAACCCTAGACCTAAAATTGTGTTTTGCTTTTGCCCATTAATGGGATTGATTATCGAAAACAATAGTCTATTTGAGTCTAGAGTTGTCCCTTTGCAGTTTTGATACAAATAAAATAACTAAAATTTACGGATTATTAAAACTGTTTCTTCGGACCACCAAACTGAACAACTTTTACTATGGAACCAACCCTGAAATCGCGAAAATTAATATCATCTTTTTCATACAAAAACTAATAACGAAAATATCAAAATGTATGAAACCGCAGAATATTTTTCGCGGTTTCAGATTTGGTCCTGTAGTAAAAGTTGTTAAGTGTGATGTGATGGTCCGCAGAAACAGTTTTCCCATTTTTGGCTCATTCGTAAAAATTCATAAATCGTTGAAAATTAATTTTAGTATTGTGACAAAGATGAGTCAATAATACCTATGTGGTTTTTTACGCATATTAAACATCCTTTCTCTGTTACATCGGTAATTACCGTTAAATTGTAGAAGAAACGCAAGCCGCGTGCATCTGCATACACAATGCACGCAGCCTAGCTTGAGGGCCTACAATGGACGCTGCAAGTTCAGTGCCATCCGTGTAGCTCGATCAAAAGGCGACGACGAACGGACACGACGCGCATACTCTAACTGGGACCACTTTGTAGATGGTAGCACTTAGTATAGGTATGGCTGCGTAGGTTGTTTGTGTCGCAGCGCGGTGCAACGCGCGGCCATGGCGCGCCCGCTGCACGTCGATGTAAACAACCAAAGCAAGGTCAACTGCCTCGCGGTCGCGGGCGCATCCTAGTGGACTTCACTGCAGGTTTTATTTCGCGCGCACTTGTAGACAGTTCCTATTTTGAGAGTAAGAGAAAATAATATGCGCTTTTCACTGCCACCGTAGGAGACCGACATGTTCGAGATTATTGAGAATTTTTCAATAATCGTAGCTACTGAACCGATTTTGATGAAATCTGGTACAGATTTAGAGTAAAGCTCGAGAAAGGATATAGGATTCTCGTGAAATTTTGTGAGCAGGTTCTATAAAACAAATACATATTTTAAGTCGATTCAGTTATTCGAATATTTTCAAAAAGACGGAGATATGGGGAAAATCATATTTCGGCCATTTAAAAAATGATCAAAAATGTCTCAAACGCCAGGTCTACAGCTCTACAGAGCCACTAGTTTTATGTATTTTATAACATTGATAAAGGTTGAATGGAATATAATTCTATTAATATTAATAACGATAAATAAATATAGTTGCTAAAGCTTATAAAATGCCACTCGTCTTACAATCAAGAATAAAGATGTCCTATCATCCAACTAGTTATTTTGTCTTCCATCAAACTAACAGGGAGTATACTAAAGCTATCTAGGTTTGCTAACTTTCGGACTGCGTTTCCGTGACTGTAATTATAAATGTTTATTAATTAATTCGTCTCGCACAATCGCTAATCGGCGCGCGTTATATGGCCTAGTAACGGCACTTTGTTCCACCGCACACTGCAAAATTCCTGTTAATCGAATATTTGTTTGCATTTCTGTTTATACTCCGCGTGAATAAACTTCGACGCTAGGTTTAGAGCCCCCAAACGGCTTTGTTGCTGGCTTGAGACGTTTGCGAATAAAAAAATACAGGCGATAGTTATGTGCAGCTATTTAAATCTCTATATCTAATAAATTCTGCTTCTACTTTACCATATTTTCGCCTTATTTGGTCTCTTAAATAAGTAGAGAAACTTGCCATTTCAAGTTTTTAACTATAAAAAACTAAAGTTTCCTCTTTGAGGAAACTGTAGGTATATAGCTTTCCTCAAAGACGAAACTAGTTTCTAGACTCATTCAAAAAAAATTCTCAAGATATAAATTAATCTATGTTTGCATTAAACTCAGCGTGCATTGAAAAGACGCTCATGAGCAAAAGTTCTTTCAAAGTAGATAGTTACCAGAAAGTTTAGTACCTATCTAAGACCTTAAGAGTTGCTTATTTAAAGTCAAAGGAAATTTTCGAAGGTTTTGAAGGTTAAATAAATTGATATTGTATTTGAATTTATTTTATGTGTTGGTTGATATAATCCGCGCGCGAGGAGAATGGGATTGAACCTTGTCAAACAGACGCGCAGAGTGCGCCGGCCAGCTACAGGCTTATCCAAAAACACAGTGTCACGCATCCGAGGTGAGGGAACTTTTGCTGAAGCAACTTCAACTAAGATAACTAGTAAACAATAGTTGATTAATTAAATTAAAATTAACTAATTTTTCTATGACAAGGCGCGATGAGAATGGGATGGAATGACAAGGTTCCATCCCATTCTCATCGCGCGCGGATTATACATGACTGTGCATCTTTTTGTTCAACGCAACCTAGTCTCAACCAAATTTCAAACAACAACGAAAGATCTCAACTATTACACTAAGCAATCTTAGCAGTACACTTTGCACTACGAATGTTGTTCGGTCAAGCCAAGCTCTCGATTAGCAGTTGACTGTCTTATGCTAGCTTGTTTTTGTTTATGTAAATGTTTATATTTTACATACTGGTCCATATTACTTTCGTTATGTTAAAGCTTGCTACTTGAAGTTCTCTTTTCAAAAGTGTTGCATTATCTGGTTTCTTTTAATGCCAATGTCCTCTCTCGTGTTGACTTCATGCGTCTTGGTCTTCAATAATACATACTACGCACGCAATTTTATTTTTTCCGCCCCGTATCGGTGGGCTGCAGTGGTCAATCACCATGAAGTCATGTTCAATATATTTTATTGCCGTCTCGAAACTGAACTAAGTTTTTATCAATATACTGAAAACAATAATTCAATCGTTAAAATTCAAGTGGTACCTATCGGTTCCATTTATTGAAATTCTGAACTTTCCATTAGTGGACTCAAATTTGGAAACTATACAGACGGACAGACTAAGTGTTTTCAATTAATTATCCTTTGATGATGTATTGCGGCACTGAACCATAGAATACTTAATTGGTACTTGATCATGTTCGGGACGATCGGCAGTAAGATGTTTGTATCTACGAAATTATATACACTATAGTCAAATGGATTAATTAAAGCTTTATAGGGAACCGGCTAGCCGCCAGCTATTCAACTAGCTGGAAGCCCTTTCAATCGTTCGAAACCCGACATTATAAAATTGAATAGTTTTTCTGCCACTAGCCACTAGGACGCTAACTAAATCTAAGAGAGTTGCTAGAAAATCTATCAAAAATCTAAATTGCTGCAACTTTTTTGTTTTGTGATCATAAATATTGGAAAAAGTCTATCGCGCTATTAATATTGTCTTAGAATTCTGCGTATGACAGAAGACAAAATGAACACTTCTAAGCCTTCCGCGCGTACAGTTCATTAGAAATAAAACACTTTTTACATAACACAATTATTCAGAAATAATTCTAAAATAGCAACTGAATTAATAATGTACGCGCTGTAATCCGTAAAAAGTGTTTTAGAAGACAGAATGTTCAAAATTTCACCGAATATGACTGTGAAACTTAACGTACTAATGGAACACACTACAGAACAGTGTAATTTACCAATAGGTATTTTTTCATAAAAAGCTAAATGTATGCATAAACCGGCAAAACCTAGAAGTAACCTTTGCCTCTCTTTGTCCTACCTCTCGCAGGTGTACCGTCAATAGCATTATAAAGCTTTCCAGTCTTGAGTACAGATTAGGACTTGTTCCCAACAAAATTATAATCCTGAGCTTTTATATCTTCAATTTTAGTGAAAGATCACGTTTCGAAGCTTTGAAGCTCAGACAGCACTTGAGAGCTCATTGGTGTTTTGATACTTAATTTTTAGTGGGTAGATCTTATTTAAGTTAAAAATTAAGTTTTGAAGGATAAGATCCGTCTTCGTAAGGAGTTTGACCGTGCGATATGACGTATGCCGTGTTGAACAATCAGAAAAGTAATAAATACAAGGTGATTTTAATAATCAAGTAATATATTGGACACAATTTTAGAAATCCTCAGTGGTGAGGATTCCGGGTGTAGTGCGCTTACACTTTCGGCCTTATTCTCACTAACATCAGGTGAGGTGAAGGCCAAGCACTAACCTGTTCAGAATATAAAAAAAATACGACTTTTGACTTTTATGATTTTACCCAAAAATGCTTGAAATGTGGTCATTATTTTGACAACCTTCTTTGAGCAAAGTCGAGCTTGTCACGCTCCTCGGATGGCGACGCAGCAAAGTTGTGTGAGATTTCATTATTGTCGAGTTTTGCCACCAGCAATTTCCTTTTTGGATTTTTTTATGTATATTTTAACATAACTTCACCAGTAGTTAGCCGATTTCAATTATTATTATTTGTTTATGAGCCGATTTTGATGATTCTTTTTTCTTTGATAGGGTATACCTCAAGAGTGGTTACATTTTAATTTCATTGGTATTTTACTTTCGACTTCGAAGACACAAGAGAACTCCTCTAAGTCAAATAGGATATGTATAGTGATTGAGATATTGGTAGGTTTATGACAATCCAAAACAAATCGAGCTACGGTCTGCGATGTTTTGGACTAGACTTGGACTACGAAGTACGAAGGCACAACGGAACTCCTTAAAAACACACAGTGTGAAAGCCTTGGTCCATATTGACTATGCTCTCGGCCTTCAAGCTTGTCTATCAAGGGCTGCAATTGCTGACCGCGCTGTGATGGCCTGGATCTGCGCTAAGCGCTAAAGCGGTGGCTTTCGGCCATCATCATCGCTGCCAGCAACGCAGTGATTATTATAGACCGCGGCAGTAATGTACTATAATAAAACAATATGACAATAGTTATTAAGGTAACGAACAAACGATACATTTGTTAATAAACCTTGCGCCCATTCATTCTTCTTGTCAGCTAAAAGACGTCTGAAGTAGAAGCTCTTAGGGTTAAAAAGGGTAAGACAATTCAAACATATTTATTTCAAGTTCATTTGAATACAGATTATTTTATTTTCATTAATTTACAAAAAATATACTGACTGCAGGTACCGGTTTCATAATTCACAAATAACGCTAAAAAGTTGCATATTGTTAAAAATTTTAAATTACTTTTATATACAGCTGTGTACGCGGCTCGTGCATACATCAAAGGCGACCGTTATTATAGCGAGCCTTTCGAAAGTCGACAAAGTACCAACGCTGACAACTTTTTTCCAGCAACTTGTTGCCGAACCGCCCGAGGGCCAAAGCACTCCCGTACTGTGCTCAGTTCCCACGCTTGTCTCTGACGGGCTCGCAGCTCGCAGCCAGGGTTTCTGATCGAGACTTCTTGGAGCGAAAATTCCCGGGAAATGTGGTATTACTCGAGACGAGAATAAAAATATCGATAATTCGAGAAAATTGGAAAACAACCCTTATATTGCATTGTTGCATCTAAAAAAGGCTATCGAGACCACTATTAGTATTCTGTGCTAATACTGGCAATTTAACGATAATTATAGTCGTCGACAAATAAGTAATAGGGCGACTAATTTATTATGAATGAAATAGAATGTAACTTTCTTTCACGAATTTTCCAAAATAAATTGTAATATTGCATTGCTACGAAACTAAAAACAGTGACGTTCATAATATTTTTTATTTTAAACAATAGTGCTGTACCTAAATAATTTGATCGCAGATTTTCACCGATTTTATTCAACTCAATGCAAAACAAAATAATTTATTGAAATAATAAAGAAAGATTATGAAAGTGGGGTAAATAGTCATATTTGAGTTAGTAATAAATTACATAATTATTTATTCAGGCGAAGACGATACTTGAATTGCCAATTTTGTGACGTATTACGTTGGCTTGCGGGGCGCTATGCGTCCGCGGGCACTGTGAGACCTCATAGTAATGTCGTATTCACAAACATAAGGTGTAAGATTTTCTTGATTTCCACACACTAAGTGTTCCATTATCATCGTATAATTCATTTTCTAGAACTTATTAAAAATATAAACAAAACGATTAAGAACTGTTCTTGTGATTGTTCGAAAGCTGTAATAGTCAACTTGCTGACTTTACTGACGAACTTCCCGTATAATTTCTCCTATTCGCCGTGTGTCAGTTAGAATAAAAAGAAATTAGAGTTAATTACTTTTTTAAAATTCTAACTGACACACGGCGAATAGGAGAAATTATACAGTAAATTCGACAGTAAAGTCGGTAAGTTGACTAATAAAGCTTTTGAACAATATCAAATTCAAATAAAATGTAATTGAATTTATTAGAAAAACACCTTTCAGAACTTATCTCTATTGTATGGAAATTCATATGGCTCCTATATTTTCTTTTGAACAGTATATATGTATTTCGTCCTTTTCTAGTCCGTCCGTTCGTACCCAAAACACTTAACTCAGTTTTTTTTAAGAATTGCAAGAACAACATTTTTCTGTAGACGATTATTCATAATTTTTATTTTAATTTGATTTGACGACAAAGATGAGTGTTGAAATTTTATCGTAGCATAGGTTTTTTCGTCAATTTGCAACTTTGTAGCGCCATTACAGTTTTTCGGTAGCAGAGTGTTTTTCACAAAAGTTGATTATGGTTTATCCAGTGTGGCTATAGCGTAGTGGTACCACGATGGCAGAGAATGCCGTTGGACCAGTCCGCGCCGACGTGCGCTGCAAAAATATTCAAAAGCCCGTTCCCGTTCCTCGCCTCGGTATTCTCTGGCCTTAAAGTACCTACTCACTTTTTACGTTTATATTGGTGATGCCAATAATACATACATATACCATGTACAAGAAGAAGATTCTGTGCTTATACAGTGATTTAGTTTGACGAATAACCGCCTCCACATTTAGAGAAGTTAAAACTACAAAAGTCACAGATTTTGGCGAGCACATAAAAATTTTGCAGATTAAGAACAGGTTTTTTTATGTTACTTCGAATTCAACTAATTTACATCAGTGGTGTGATGGTATCTATTCTAATCGGCGCTTAACTCTATACTATACCTACCTTAGGATATGTCGTGTCCGACTCCATAAGGTTTGCTTAAAATTATGTGAATTACAAAGATACCATACCACTTCCATAACAATAGAAACAGTTGATTACCAATTTTACGCAGTTCGTGTACTATAGCCTAGCAGGCTTGCGAAATATGATTCGTTATATTTTTGATTAACTAGCTATAGCTAGGTGACTATTATTTTACCAGATTTTAACTGTATTAGTCACAGGAAAGCAACCATACAACCTCGTAATTATTGTGTTGATTTGTTATTGAAATTGAGTCGGGCGTCTACCTACATCACAATGTGAAAATTGCCGGGGGTCAGTGTGGTCCGCTACTTTGGCATCCTTTCTTCGAAAACCTAGACCGTTACTGATTGGAGGCTTTTGTCGTCCGGTCGCCGTGCTAAAGTGCCGTACTCAAATTAATATGTGTCCGGCGTAATGATTAGCATCGCATTAGTATGTGCCTATGGTCGGTAATGTTTGCCGAACACTCCGTTCGAGAAATATTTGAGTAACCGCTCCTGGGCGAGCTGAAGCTGAAATAATGGTTGTGGTACTTGTAATCTATCGAATATAATTTAGGATCAATGCTTTTAAGGTTTTCAATGGGTGCAGCCTTAGAAAGCTTAGAAAGTACAAGTTAAACGTGTACTCCGTATAAGTATAGTACTCTTTAATGTACTGTGCGCATTGGATTGTCGTCGTTACAAAGTGTACCGATCCAAATATGGTTGAAAACAAAAAGTATTTTATTTATCCCATCTTTATACAAAAGTTTGTTGAACTATTAACGATTAATGTACCAGTTTTCTAAATAAAAAGCAGGCAATCTGAATGCTGTATATTTTCTTCAAAATTAACTCTTAAGATATAGTTATTAGGATTGGTTTTTTGATATGCGCGTAATGTTAACAAACTTTGAAGTTCAACTCGTCTCAGTATTACCATATAAATATGTTGTATGTGCAGAGTGGGACCGACCGGTCTTTGTTTATTGAATTTTCATTCCAAGCCGGCACTTATGCTAAGAAGAATTTGTGAAGATGCTTAATATTGAATTCTTAGTTAAGTGAATTAAAAAATAAATATAAGTAGGTATCATTAAAATTAATATTCGATTTCAATAAGTAATTCAATTTGGTAAAAAAAAACCTTTAGAATAATACTTTCTTGAAATCCACATTTTATTTCATTATCAAAGCCCTCAGTGGCTATTACACCGGATTTCATGACGTCGCCATCTCTGAGGTCCCTAGTTTGATTCCCACTGGGTCAATTTTGAAAACGAACTTTTCTATATTGACTCGATCTAAGTATTTATGATACCGTTGATTTCCATAACAAAGTCTCATACCCTGTCTCACATAACTAACACTCGTAAGTGATTTACTTATTTTGGAATCGGATCAATGTAGAGCTGTTGTCCAAATCAGAATCATGTAAACATTTGCAAAGAGTCAAATCAAAATTTCACATAGACGCAAATTGCTCTTTCGCAGATTTCTGACAATCTTATAGCCTACTATTGATTTCTTGTTTTGCGTTATTCGGTCTTATGTAGCAGGAAATGACCTAGAGGAGACAGGTGATTCCAATAATGTTTTATAGACATTTTAAAATGTACAGCAACAAAATTAGGTACTTAGTGTGTTTGCAATTCGATATTTCCGAAAGGGATATGTCAGTACCAAACAATAGTAAAGCAAACAAATTAGTTTATTTATGCTAGAAGAAGCACGTTCAAACAAAAAGAGATGAGATCAACATAAAATATAAAGGTATGTACTGGCTACTTGAAAAAACTCAAAATTTGCAATTGAGAATATTATCATATCTACAACAATGCTAAAATTAATCTGGACTTACGGATTAGAACTATGGGGCTTCACCTGCGACACCAATATAATGATAATTCAACGTGCGCAGAATTACATCTTGAAACAAATATCAAATACACCATGGCTTATAAAAACAGAAATAGATCCATGGACATCCTAAACAGTCAAAGAAGTGATTAACTGCCATTGTGTTAACAGCTAACTAAACTACACACGACTACAAAAACATCCAAATTAGCTTGCGAGACGGCTAACCATACCAGAGAGCTTTCGTTGGCTGAAGAGGAGGCAAGACATCTTTGACTGGATTATATAGTAACCCAGATAGACGGTTGACTGCAAAATATAATAATGGGCGCGCTCTGATGGGAGTGGTTCCCTACAAACCATATTGACTACATACCATCTGCTTATAGTCTCCTTACTGATTGCAAGTTAAGGAAAAGGAAAAAGAAAGTTTATTTATGCGTCAAAGGAACAGTGTGCTAAGAGCATTGCCTTTTCAAACAACTTATTTTCGTAAAGCCAGAGTTTTCTTTCTTGAAAATACTAAAATGTATTCGCGAGTTCTAGATTGATATTGTGTGGCGGGCGAGATGACGGTGTAACATCGCAACTGCTGAAATAATTTTGATGACGCGTTGATATTGGCGAAAGCTGTGTTAGGCGGGGACACCAGCCATTGTCTGTGCTGAGTCAGAGGCGGCGCACGCACAGCTATTTCTGTGTCTCCTGCGTAGGTGGTTCATGCCGTCCTTATCGTTTGCTTTAGACCGCAGAGAGACACAGTGGAATGTTAATATGCTCAAACAAATTCATGACAAACCTTTCGATAATTACTATTAACCACCTATAGGCTGTACCGCATATAGAGTCCAGAGAATTAAATGGAGTGTTATTTCAGTATACGATATCGAATTTAGTTGGGTAATTAATTCCATGCCTTACTTTTCCATAATAGAAATGCGTCAATTATTGTGTCAGAGAGTACAAAAACTCTATGTTACCGAGATCCGCATTATCAATTTCAAGTTAAACAAGCACGTCATTGTATTATTTATCGTAGTATCCATGTACCAGACGTTCCGGTAAAACGAAAATAAAAAAAGCTAGTCACCTGTGCACTTTTGATTTCGTACGGTACCTGGTGCACCGGCAATCTGCTCTAAATGACTACTCGTTAGAAAGGCCACAATCGTGCGTTTCAATTCTTCTTATTCGGGGCCGTACTTACTCAAGCGTCAGCGAGTAAAAAAAGTAGTTCATTGAATGCCGCAGAAAAAGCTGAGCTCACACAAATCTAGTAATCTCTGGCATCTGTGGACATGGCAAATGTACGACGCAGTTCAAGCGTCGTGGACTGCCTTTACGAGATCGTGAGTTCAAAATTAACTTCAACAGTACTAGTGGTTTCTGTAAATAAGCCACTACTGGAGCGAAATGGACGATTTAGATGCGAGTGTGAATGACTTATCACAATGTTTGAGTTAGAGGACAGTGATGCCTTATCTATAGCTCTACGCGAACACACCGGAGAACACGATGTAGTATGTGTACCAGTCGTTTCGTGATGATTCGAACGTACGCCCGTGGTTGTTGAGCGTCCGTTAGCGTATCGGTGCCTGGCAAAGGCGCTCGAGTGGCTCAGATTTTTTTTTTAAATTTCGGAGTCCCGGCAGAATTTTTGACAACCGACCTGTAAATCATCATGACGCTTTTAGTTGTTGCTTGGTATGATGGCTAAGCTAGGCTAAACTGCTTTACTCTTCACCTCAGCAATCATGTTCTCTTATTTTTGGTCGTTTTAGTTAGCGCGTATTTGAACTAACGTTAATCTGATCAATCTTTGGCATTAGAATTGCAGTGATTGTGAGTGAGCGTGGTGTTTACAGTGATATGGTATGCGGGCGGGTGCGACCAGCGTGACGTGTCAGTGGGCGCAGGCGAAGCGGGAACGCGTTGTGTTGCGGTACAGTGAGAGTGGCAGCAGCACGGTGCCGAGCCGAGGCGAGGGCGAGCGCGGTCGATGAGCCCGACGGCGCAGAGGGCAGCACGGAGCCGCCGGGGAGGGGGCGTGCTTCCTCAGGCCCCCCGCGCCCGTTTCACTGCCCCGTCTGCTTGCGCATTCGGTAGAACCGCGCCGCGCGCTCACTAATGCGTCACATCGCCATCTAAGCTGACGCGTATACTGTTGTCTCGAAATGATACATCGCGCGCGCCATGTGAACTTTTGTGTTGACTCATCCGAGGTCTTTGCTGCGATGAGGTCGTCGACGAGTCGCATTAAGGTTCCGTTCGAACATTTTCTAACAAGGACAGTGACTTTGTGGACAGTGAGAAGACACACATCGGACTGGTTCACGAGATCGGCACACGTGCTCTCATCTCGTTCCCCCAAATCCGTAAGTTTTGAGTTGGTTTATTTTAAAGTGTGACTCGTATTCTGACGTCGGCCAGTCCATGAGATGGATAGTGCGCGCGTTATTTTCGCAGCGCACGACGAAGCGCGGCACCGGCCGCCCGGAATGCGGCCTCCGCCCCGCCGTGAGTCGCCGGTGCCGAGCGCGCCGCACGTAGCGTAATAAATAAAGGCGGGGCGCGGCTGCGTGCGCGCGCACCCTCCCGCGCCCTCCTCGCCCTTGGGTCATTGACTCGTGCTCGACCACCGCCGCCGCCGCCGCCGCCGACGACGCCGCTCAACATAACAATTCTTGGAAGCCGTAACACGATCTTGGCCAGCGTTCTGTTACCTCAGTATCTCCAATGTCAATGTCGTTGACTACACTTGAGAGTCGCACGAGCGTCCACAAGCGCGCCCTTTTTACTCGATCGACGTTAGTTACTTGTCGCTTTCTAGCGGCTATTGACCCCGGCTTTTGCACCCAGCTTTGTGATAAATAGTACGAATAGCCTTTATCGACGTACTAATAGTGTGGACAGATTCTGGTATAGGTATTCGCAAAACTGGTTTTGAACAAAATAACCGGTTCACCTTTTATTTCCTGCCGACAAAGCGGTACTGTCGTTAAAAATTATTTGATATTTTACCATTAGGTATGTAGTCTAGCCTAGCAAATGATATTATCCGATTCTGATGCTCCTCTTTTTAACGCGCCCACGCCTCTTTTCGTACCAATATCTATAGTAATCTTATCTGACAGATACGACACACGCTCATAGAGTAAATTGCCAGTCGCTCAGTTATTTATAATAATATGTATTTATTGAATAAAATACAACATCCGTTAAAATTTTTACTTAAAAAAATATGCTCAGAGTGTTCAAAGTTCATACAACTTTTATGAATAATTATCCGACCGTTATAATATCAGTATTGCTGGTTTCGTGAAACGCTAAAAATAAAGCGTGAACTTCCCGGTTGAATGGCGTCGCCGGCGCGGCAGAGTGCGGGGAGTAACAGGCAGCCATTGCCCTCACCCGGTTTGTTTACAACTCCCGACCGGGGAGAAGCGCGATCGTTACTGCACCCTGAGTGGCTCAGCTTAGGGTGCATTGTCGAGCCGCCGCCTCCGAGCTTGCGACCCCTGCGCTCGCGCCATCTGCGTGCGCACGTTTAAAATAAACTGCCACCGACAGATAGCACAAAAAAGAGCGTCGTCTGCTCGGTCGCCAGGTGCAATGCGACCCTCGGCAGTGAGAAGGTGCGCCTAGTGTTAGGTCAGTTATTGCCATGAGAAGCGTGGGGCGAAAACCCCGGCGGCGCCGCTCAGTGCCAATGACCAGCTCGCCTCGGTGGGCCTCAAAAGCCACGAGCTCAATTGTTGTACTTATACAAGATGACATATACATATGGAAACGTATTGAAAATTCTTGCTAATTTGATTCGAAAATTCTCGCCATACTCTTGTTCTACATAATAATGAAACGTAGTTTCAACGTCTCTATCGAAATATCATAGATTTTATTTTACTTGAGATACTGCTAACGTATGTTTTGTTTTGAAAAACATTATTAATGAACCTTTAATGACACTTCGGATACTACAAGTACTCTACTCGAGAATGTAGAGTGTAGAGTCTACACTCTACATTCTTTAATTTATCGTAGGATGTGTTGTTGTTGTCGTCTTAAAATATGATATACATTTGTCAGTGAAAAATGTGTAGTTATGGCCAGGATTGGCTCTGTGACATTTTTATCTCCGCATTATGAGTTAGAGTTTCAACAAGTTACCAAAAGGAACCGGCAATTCTGCGCGCGCATTCCCCGGAATTGTAAGGGGTTATGCATTCGTTCCTTTTGCCGCGATAGAATTTACTGAAAGAGCGGTATAGTGGCTCGGTGGGAGCGATTGTTCGGGGCGGTGCGCCAGCCCTGTTATGTTTCCGCAACATTGTCGAAAGACGTGGCTGTCACGTGGTGTGCCTCGTAAAATCGATCTCGCGCCCCGTGGGCCGCGAATCCAGGATGCTACGCCGTGAATGTGATCAATAATCGCAGCGATAAGTCTAATTGTCATATTTTTCTGGTGATTCGTTTTCGCTTAAGTTTTTGTGTATGAAACCAATGAAATGAGTGAGAACGTTGCGGACGCAGGCCTCGTGCGAAGTGGAGTGCGACCGCAGCCGCCGTCTCGCCGGACGGCTCACGCAACACTCGGTATGCGAAGAAAGCTCGTCTCTTATAGTCTGGTATTCGATATACATAAAATTATTACTTTTTTCTCTACAAACTATTTATTAATCGACTTTTTCTTGGTTAAATAAAAATACTGTTTGTCGCCTTCGATTTGATCCGTACAATTCTAAAATACGTAAAAAGATATTATTTCAATTCAAAGTCAAAGTATATTTTATTGTAGTCAGGAAGAATTAAGTATCTAGTCAATATCTTCATTAGAGCTGATTTTACAATGCCTAGATAAAGTTCTATCCGTTTGATAGCGTTTATACCGCCAAATTGTAAATGTTTGTCATTCATTTGTCTGTCACATTTTTAGAATGACTTTTATTATATTTGGTTAATATTTAAACTGACTGATAATTATCTGTTAACTGAGGATTGAAAATCAACCCTAAGGCAAATATTTTTTTTGTGAATATTCTGAAATGAGGTTAACTGATGATCACTAAGTATCTTTTTCTAAAAATCAGTGTCTATTATTCGGAGTCAGATTTAGTCATTGTTATTACTTAGACGGTTGTACCATAATTAAACTAAAACCCCACTGCAAAAACATTTTTCTGAAAAGGGAAAACCACCCAACCAACCTCTCGGAGTGTCGTCGGTGCGCGGTGGTCAGAAGTCTTTCTTGTATTTTATGATTTGGTTTGTCCCCCGCCTACAATAATTTCTATAACTGGTTTGAAAGAAAAATAAATCCAAGCACTCAATAAAGGCGCCCTAAATCCGCCATATTAATTATTACAGACACCTCCTGTCTGTCCTAGGACATTAAGGTTGCCAAGACAAGTCCAATAGTAAATAACAAACGTTTCACCTCACTAAAACTATGAAATTACACCTAAGAATGTACGAAACTAAGTTGATGTCACTTTCTGTTCTATGATCCTTTGCCTGTATAGTATAGAATGCGTCGTTGCACTATTACTCGTTTATTATTAATTTTAACCTAAATGTCAAGGTTGCAGTAGTGTCGGTTTGGAAACAAGCGATAGTGTCTGTTTACACACAACACATTGTCGTCACAGTATTCATTATTACAACAGCGCATTATCTTGATTATTTATACATGTTTATAACCGTTTGATAATGTTGTTGATTTTTATGATAACTTATTATATCATCTATCAGCGAAACGGAACGTCCAACTTTGCTCACAGGAGCCCGCGGCATGGGTACTGTGTTACGTGACTTGGGATTGGGATCCTATATTATTAGCATTAGAATAAACAATTTCGCATTCAACGCCAGTCCACAAGACCATTGTGGATACTAATTTACAGCCGTTTAGAATATGGACAGCCTTTTCGATATTCAGAACTCTTTGTTCCTGTGTGATATTTTATCATAGAATAGTTATTTACTTTTATTTAGGATATACTCGCATATTACAGGATGTCTGGTTTTGAGCTACCAACGATACATAAAGTCGTCGAAAATTAAGCGTTGATTAGGCAAGTCGGATATAGCACAGTGTGTTTGATTAAGTATGGTGTATAGACAGATTTTGCAGTGGTTCTCAAAAAACCGGTTGCTTCTGCCACGCTACGTTCCGTTACACTAAGTAGAGCGTCGCATCACGCATTTAACATTAACATTGCTAACGTGCTTCTTTACGTGTTCAATGTTAGTGAGATTTTCTAAACGGCCATATTAATGGTTTACGAGTATGACAGTCAGTAGGTATTATAAGTATATAATATACAACAGTATTATATATAATATACATATAAGTATACTGTGATATTAATTCCCAGAAAAAGATCAATATTTATGTTAGATGATTTGAATAAGCTGTAGTGTGTATAATATGCATGTAAGTACATGCACTACAGAGCTTGTTACTCTTCAAGTAAAAACTTTACTTATATCATTATGTGTATTATTCTAATATTAAATATTTCTCCTGAACTGACTGATACTGAAACAAGAACTAAAATAAATGGCTAGTTTACTAAACTAAATCAATGATTTTGAAGCTACTCTACCTACTGTCTATCTACCTACTTATGTTTGAACAAAAGATACTACTATGTGGAAAGTCCAGTAGTCAGGTCGGTACCCACTCTCTCTACTCTAGCTGGAAATAATTCAAGGAGTTTTGATTTCTTGTGCGTCAGAGGGCTTTTGCAACATGAAAACTGTGGAAGTTAAAAAATATAAAAAATTGTGATCGAGCCCCTACTATTATTTCAGGTATTGATGATCGAAGTCGAGCGCTTGTATTTTTGTTTTTGTTTATATTACCTACTTTAAAAAAGTCTTAAAAAAGAAAAACAAATGTTAAGAAAGCAAAGGGGACTACATTTGCAACAATTTATTATGCTACAACATTTTGATACAATCTATAATTAAAGAGTGACAACACAATCAAAATTAGTATGTGTTACTAATGTTATGTTGTCACTCTTTAACCACAGTATAGATATTAGTACTAACTTTAACTATAGATTGTATCAAAATGTTGTAGCATAATAAATTGTTGCATATTTGGTCCCCTTTGCTTAATTTTAGATATTCTCAAAAATACAAGGGCACGATCACAATTCTGTTTTTTTTTTAATTTTCACACAGTTTTGAAGATCGTAACATTATCAAACTCCTTGAATTATTTCCAGGCGAAATTACATGACTATACTGATCTTTTTATTTTTTTAATAAAAATTATAATTTACATACTATGGTAAATTGCAATGTAATTTATAAACTATAGCTGGATATCCTTTGTCTAAGTAAACATAACGCACCAACCATGCTGAATAATCCTAAAAATATTTAAAAATTCGTTGTTCGTTGAGTTCCATCGCACCCCCGTGAACGCAGGTAGTCAGTCACCCTCTACCATAAAAACCAACTCCAGATTATGCAATGTATTTTTGCCTTTTGTCCGCGATCGTGTTAGGTCTGTGGCGGTAGAAAAAGTAAACTTTTAAATATGGTTTCCTTTTGTTGCGAAGCCAAGGTTAGGCGTGCGTGGGTGGACGAGGAACGGTAAGTTACGCGCCGGCTTTTTACGTTTTCGGGAACTTCGGACTGAATAAGTTCCTTTTATGTCCTGTGCGGCAACTCTTTCTCCTTTTTATTTTAATTATAGAAGGAGGTAACTTTTGTTGGCTATTTTTGTATTAAGTACGTATTAATTAAGACTTTAGGTGGTTTCATATAATAATTCTTTCCTTAAAAGGTGATGTTATTGTTTTAGTTAATTAGATCTTTCCTATTTTTTCAGGTACAGAATATGACTTGAACAAGAAAAAGAAGCATGAAAATGTTGGACATTTCAGACTTAATCTAGCAGGTAAGATTTATCTTGTTTTACTCGATAACGTATCAAAAATGAATATAGCTTCACCATTTCACCACATTCATGATATTTTCGTTTAACGTTGAACGAAATTTGCGACGGCGAAACAAGTTTTTAATGAAACTTTTGTGGTGAAACTACAAAACAATTGACGAGAGTAAATGAAGTGTCGCACGCAGGTTTTAAAATTAGAATTTCAATTTCCTTCTATGTATAAAATCATTTAAGTACCTATCTAAACTGTATCAAAAAACAAAAATTTCTCAATTTTAAAGACTCATATCGTTCATGTCTTTAAGGGAGATCAGTGCAAAAGATCCTAAGTTCGGAGGGCTATCTTTCATGAAATGCCACTGTTTTATAAAAATGCTCACCAAAATTATGTAAATACAAAAAAATCAAACTTATTGTGTAAATCAAAATATCATAACTCATCACCTTGTTAAAGTAAAGATTGATTATTAGTATTCTTTTGTTAAACTATTGTCAATTTGAAAAAGACAATAAAAATTAAGAAAAAAATATTTATAAAAAACATTAAAATAATTAAAAAATATGTTTTTATATTAAGTAAAATTAGGTATACAGTACATATATTCCTGTATACCTAAAATAGGTTTGACTAGTCAAATCCCGTTTTGACCGTATTGAGTTTCGGCCTTTGACTGTCCAAGTTGGCCTCTTCTAGGATTAGATATAAGTTCGTTAGTCAAAGGCCGAAACACGCTTTTGGGTTTGGACATTGACAGACTTCTTGTCAAGCCTGAGGCAAAGTCTGAAACAGATTATTTTGATTTGAACGCTTGACCAATAAGTTAGGCGCTTCTAGGTTTGCCTGAAATACATCAGTCAAAGGCAGAAATTTAAGAAGAATTAATTTCGGGATTTGCCTAAAAGCGTTCATCGTTCACATCTGTCGTAGACTAATAGAATATACCTAGTTAGTTATTTGTTTCATTTTATAAAAATCTTTTCTAAGCATCACTTTAATAGAATCTTGTGTGCTATCAAAAGCTATTAGGCGCACATTACATTTTAAAACAATTTATATTTTCCATTAGAGTTAAGTATTTAAAAGGTATAGTATAATTTATGACTTAATGAATCTTTGAATTTAAATCTGTCTTGTAGGTATTTTGAAGTTTAATACTAGGCTCTGTGAGTTATAGACCTCGCCATTTTGATGCATTTTAATTTATGTGACGGGTCCGGGTGTTACTATGTATAATAATAAGTATATATTAAAAGCACCCATATTATAAGCTTTGCTTAATTTGGAGCTTGATGGCGCTGTGTGAAATTTTCCAAGCATTTATTTATTTACTTAGAAAAACTTCGAAAAACTGAATTGACAAAAAAATCGATTAATTATCAAACCTGCTCTTAAAATTTCACGAGAATCTGTAGAGGAGAACAAATGCATTTTTGCCCAAGCTGAGCTAAAGCAGAGACGCTTCGTTCGCGCTTCGCGTTCGCACGGTCAAATATGCTGAAAAACGCAAATCATTTATAAGATCATAACCGTAGCTGCTAACTTATATATGTAGCTAATAGAGCACAAATACATAACATTGATATTTGTAGCAATTCAATGTACCTTTGTTGCCAGTTACTGGAGCTTCTTGCAAAAACTTTTCAACTTCGGCTGGTGACAAAACATTAGATTGCCGACCAATGTATCCGTCCGAGCGTCTCTTCAAATATGCCATCAGGTTACAGTACGTTTTGATATCAACACCATGTTTGAGCTTACACATGTTTCTTAATATGGAATAGATGCACCACAGGGAGCTGGGCGTGTATCTATTGGCCAGATCAGAGATATACGTAAAACACATTTTCAGAAAATGACATGGTTTTTTTCTTGCTCTTCCATTGTGGGACTCTTTCGTAGGCAGATATTACTTTTCTCTAGATTTTGCGGGGATTAGCCTATTGTTTGCATTTTGTGCTTCATTTAGTATTTCTGGCGGGGTTAAGTCCATCAAATTGATCATCTTCTGCACTAAATATTTACTTTTCTTTTTTAATTTACCACACAGCGACAAATACGATAAAAACAAAAAATGGAAAATTATGGAAAAAGGCGCGCGCGTCTTTTTTCACGCGCGCAATGCAAGATGAGTGAACATACAGCCTACTTCAAAATTATAATTTTAAGTGATAAAATGCAAATATTTTATAACAAATTATTGTGAATTATGAATAATTTGATGATAATAAATGTTTGTTTGACTTAACTAAAGACATTTATTTATTCCCAAAATTGTACATGGATTTTCAGCTGCATAAAACCTCTCTTTTCTATTAAAAAAATAACTGTATTACCCGGTTAATTTGAGAATGCTCTATTTGCTCGCATTTTAACTTTGTAGTTTAATCTATTACGCACTAGTGTGTAATAATATTACGTGTGTGAGCAAGGGTGTTGAAAACCAATAAACGTCATTAACTTCCATAGATTGGCTTGACAGAGGTTGACGTCAAAGTGTAATGTTTATAATGCATGTGGGTTATAAGGTATGTCCGCCAGAAAACCTCTCCTAACTGCACTTACGCTCTTTTAGAATTCATAAAATTTTAAATTATTTGAAAAAAAAATTTCATAGTTTTTATTTTAGGTCATCTTCAGGTGACCTGAAATAAAAAAGCGAAAAACGGAAAAGGAAAAATTATTTATGATAACAAGAGACAGTTTTTAACGTGTCTTTTTTATAAGTAATTTCTGAATAACAAATAAAACACAGGACAGCATTTTAAAATGTTGTCAATCATATTTATAGTATTACATTAAGGAAAATAAATAACCGATTGTTTTGTAGGTAGGTACCATATTGTTAATATTATAATAACATTGTTATAAGCGATGTTTAGTTTTTCTCATTATGGAAGATTAATTTTTGCGTATTTTAAACTACTGGTAGGTAAAAGTAACGAATAATTTTGACCCAGCGACCGCGAAGCGTCTCCGTTTCAGCTTGGGCAAAACTGCTATCGAATGTCCGGCCGCTGTCCCGGTGTCCGTCTGTTCTCCTCTACTGTGGCCCTACCATGAGTTGATGCAAACTGTTTACGCTACCGTAAACTATCGGATATACTGCTTACAGTCAATGCGAGTGAAAGAGAGAAAACGATAGTTTACGGTAACGTAAATAGTTTGCATCAACTCATGGTAGGGCCACAGGTCGCATTTCTCAACCGAATCTCGTGAAATTTTGTGAGCAGGTTTGATATTTATATGGATTTATTTTGTCGATTCAGTTTTTCAAATTTTTCAGTAATCATATCTCAGCCATTAAGAAAGAACTGGCCAAATGCATGTCGGCCCACGCGCAGTATAGGGTTCCGCAGTTACCTTATACAATTAACATATGGCTATAACTATTTATTTCATGTTTTACACAACTAACGTCTAAAACTAAGTATAAGTACTTAATACCCAATTATTCAATGAAATTTGATCTAAGATTACTATTCCAATGTAAATTAATTTTGTAAGTTGATTGATTATTACTCGTTAACTTGTAAAGCCTACCCAGCACTGTCCTGAATTTGTTTTACAATTTCAAAAGCAACCATTTACATGGAAGGGGGTGTGACACTTGTCTTTAACAAAATTTTGCACTCTAAAGCTTTATATTCGCAAACGGATCAGTTTTCACAAACTTATGTAACCACTTTACATGTAGGGAAGGTACACAAAAAAAAATCGAGATTTTTCTGAGTAATTAATATTAGGTCCTTATTTATGAAATTAGGTGTTTTTTTTCTCACACACAAAGAAGTCGAAAGAAGAAACACAAATCAGTTGCTAGATATTACATCAAATTATGACCATAGCCGTCAACTATCAGCATAATTAAAATCAATTTATTTTGTTTTCTTAGCATTAAAAAATACCTTGAAAGTGACTTCTTTTTTTGTTAGCGAAAATGACCACTTTATCCGTTGTAACTTAATCCAAACATATTATTTTTTTGCCTAAGTTAGCACATTTGTGCATAAAAGTTTTGTTACAATAGCGTTCACTGTTGTTAAATAAATTATGAAAATGCTAGTATGGAAAATGTAATATGTTAAAAATTATCCATAGAAAACGTCAATTTCATAGGTAAAAACCTAATATTTTATACACATTAATACTAAATTACAGGTTAAAAAAAAGGTTTCTAGTACTTAGGACCTCTGAGCTAAGCCGCGGACGTATATGGCGAAACTATGAGGGTTCCTTGTTGACTTAATTACGGAACTTAAAAATGTCAGAACGCCAGGTGTACAGCTCACAGAGCCCTAGTGGCTAGTGTACTAGGTTCTAAAATAATGAAAATCATTAATTACCTACCTTTCATCATTATAAACTAATTAGAGCTTGATTTACTTTAATACCACTTCTTTGACAGACCTGGCTACTAAAATAATTTCTCATAGACACACATTATTGTTTGATTCGTATAAAATTATCTGAAAGCAGCACTGCCGCAGCGCCGAGCCTTAGTCTAATTATAAAATTTCTGATCCGTGGTTGGCTTTATAGCATGCCATAATACTACCGGCTTAACTTGGCCATTTGCCAAACTAGTTACTACATCGTAGTACGAATGGCGAATTCTGAGTCTTGTGTCGCTCTCAAAAACGTGGTACGTTACTGCGATTCGAAGGCAGCCCCATAGTCAGTGTAGGAGGTGTGCCGCAATGTATGACTCGAGAGACGTTTAAAACTGAATAAAATAGTTTAGAGAAACGACGACGTCCCGTCTTGTTTATACGCTCGGAAAAAGAGCAAATCTGTTCGTACATAACAACGACTTAGAAACAGTTATTTGTAGAGAGTTTTCACATATAGGCGTTTTAGTGGTTTTGGTCGCGCGGCGTAGGCCGTGCGTCTGTCATATCCATATTATCCATATATCACTGTAAAAATGTAAATACCGTTAGAAAATAATCTATTTCGCGAGATTGTAAACTGTCTAAAAACTGTGATCCGTAACATACTGCTTACAATTTAATGCATTAGTTTTCAATAGATTATAATCTATCGAAATCAAACCGTCAAATTATGAAATAGCATGCGACGAAACACACCTCACGCGCTGATTGGTTGAACGTTATATGCCCCGCGCCGTTATTGTTTGTCGAATGTAAACAAACAGTGTGATGTGACATTTGGTGATTTTAAATTGATTTCAGTTTAAAAATAACTCAGAGCTATAAAATTAGTTATAGGTAGGTAATATAAAATTATTGTGGAAGTAAAATATATCTCTGATTAACCAAAGACGTTCAGTTTTAATGATAAATAAGTGTTAGTCACCGAATTTAACCTATGTTATGTTTTTCACACAGAACGACCTACCGCAGGATCATCCAATCAGGAACAGCCTTACGAAAGTTGACAATTTAACGCGCGACAGATCGTGATTCAAAGGTTTCACTTTGATAGATTATAATCTATCGAAATAATGCATAAAATTGTTAGCAGTATGGTATGGATCACAATTTTTCGACAGTTTGCAATCTCGTGAGATAGGTTTAGATCTAACGGTATTGCAATTTTACGGCGACACATAGATGACAGACGCACTAAAACGCATATACATAAATATAATAATATGTAAAAGCGCTCTTAAACAATGATATACAGAAAGTCGATTCTTAGTCAATATAATAATTA
Organism: Catoptria pinella; assembly: GCA_963556745.1. NCBI lineage: Eukaryota > Metazoa > Arthropoda > Insecta > Lepidoptera > Crambidae > Catoptria > Catoptria pinella. The sequence goes on along the minus strand of OY750758.1, from coordinate 11,585,606 downwards.
AATAATAATTTAAAAAGTTGATCTTGTTAGTATTTAGATAACAGATGACGTGGAGTGGACGCAGTGTTCGCAAATTTCGCGATACGGCAAGGCTGTCACAATAAGCGCTATCGGCCTGTGACGCCATCGCCTCTATAGGTTAGGTACATTTAAAATAGTTAGGTATAATAATGTACTTACTGCCAGTCATATCCTATCCTATGTCATCAGAAGTGCTGAACCGTACATAGTACTTGTTTAAATGTAAAAAGGATTTGATGCAATTCGATATGAGAGTTTATTTCGCACTGAGGTTGGTATTTTGACTTTCGGCGACACAAGACGCTCCGCAGTTAAGAAGTCAATCATAGAGCTGCAGAACTTCGTTTTCGAAAATCCGCTACAACTTTTGTAAATATTGGAAAAACATTGCGATCGCTAAAATTAGTTTACCGTCATCAATTACAGCGCAAAGCCGCGAACGTGGACCGCGCGCGTTATGTTAATGTTTTTTGTTGAAAAGTTGTCGCAAAACTTGTGCCAATGACCTCGCGTCGATGCACCGGGCCGTTAGCTTTAGCCGAGGTCAGGTAAATATCGGCATCGCCGTATATGCGTTCCGCTGAAAATATGCATAAGCGTATATCAGCTGACTGCGCGGTCGCCACCACGCGTTTCGGCCGTTTCACGAGTTTTGTTCATTGCGCGAGGGACCAGCCAGCGTACCATTGCGGTTAATTAGAGCTTTTGTCCGGTTCATTACGCTTTTGTGCCATGGATAACATTTTGTTTTAAATCATTGGTTCCAGTATTTCGATGCAGTAAATGGAGAATTTAGCATAATTTGTTAACTTGTATTCGTAATAATAAGCGCGTCTCTTTGTCTACACACGTTCTTATAACAAAGATATAGAATATTAGCCCTTATGCATTTATTATAAGACACAAAACTACACAAGTAATCTAATCAAGGGGGAAGCCAAAAACAGTGCCGAACATCATATCCTTTTACCACGCATGCGTCACGACATCGATTTCTAAACAGGACAAGCTTTTTCCAATAATTGCAAATACGGTTATATTATAAACTTTTTTGTTATTCTTATTCCATTTGCTAGAGAAAGACAGATTTATCTAAATCCTATGTTGCTACTACACTAGATAATGCATGAATATATTATGAAAATGTTTAACATTAATTAGCTTGAAAAAAGCATACTGTTCTATATCGATTTAGCCATGGTGTTTTATAATACCAAGTATATTGGGTATTTGTACAGTACATATGATTACACATATAGTTTAATTAGCAAAATTACCTTACTTTTAATAACGTCGTAGTTTGATTTTAAAATAAAATAATTGTCGTTATGGAACTGAAAATAAATAGTTAAATATAAATAACAAAGAAAACTTCCTGTTCTGTCATAGCGTGTTATCGTATTAATGACTTCAAAAGGTCACGTCATAACTATACGGACTACTTGATCCATGCCGGTGCGCTGTCTATTGCCCATTACTGCGTTTTTGTTAATTATCATATCCGTTAGCGTAGTATTCACAAAAAATACTATTTAATTGTTCATTATTATATCGACGATACTATAGCAAAATCTACTTTGTAAAATTTCCTTTTTATGTGGACTAGTGAGACCCAAAAGATGAGAGAAAAATATTCAAAGATACCAAAATGAACGATGATTTTTTCGATATCCTATTTATGAAATGTAATTATTTGATTACACTTGACGACCTCCGTGGTGGAGTGGTTCGCACGCCGGTTTTCAAGATGTCGCCATCTCTGAGGTCCCGGGTTCGAACCCCGGCTGGGTCAATTTAGAAAACGTACTTTTCTATATTGGCTCAGGGCTGGGTGTTTGTGTTACCGCCATTGTCTCTGATATCCATAACACAAGTGCTTTAACTACTTTGGAATCGGAACAATGTATGTAATTATTAGAATAAACTATATCGGGATTTACACTATGTACCTGTTTATTTTTTAAGAGACCATGGCGCATGCAACTGCGCCGAAATATCGGAGTCTCAAAAATAAACAGGTACATGGTGTAAATCCCGATATAGTTTATTCTATTAACGTCAAAAACCATGGAAATTTAAAACATTATAATGTATGTAATGTTGTCAAATATTTAAAAATATTATTTTTAATATTTAACGTACCATTCGCCAAATAACTGACTAGCTGACTATCATTTATTGAGAAATCAACGGCTGCAAACTAGTATGCCAGTAATTGTTAGTTCAAAAACCCCATGTAGTTTACACAAGTGCAAACATAAATAAGGTTAATTTTCTTCAAAAAATTTGTGTATTTTGTACAGTATTTATTTAAGTGATCAAGTCAATTATTATTGTTATATAGCTATAGGTAATTGGTCATTGTTGTATTTCAAGATTGACAAGTTGAAGTAAAGCCAATGATTAGAGGATAATCAGTGGGGCAAACCTTGAGGCGTGTTACTTAAACAACTAACACATTCAATTGTGTTGTTAAGTTGGCATCGCAGCTGGTAATAATCCCAGGACTATCACGCGACTGTTCACAATAAAATTTATGACATTATATTTTCAATGAAAATGTTATTTACACTCAATGCTTTCAAATGTTACGAATCCTCTTACGAGTGGATCTCATAATTTTAACAGTTTTCTCTTTGTTCAATCAGGTACAGACGTACGTAATGGAGATCCACCCATTGTGTATGGATTATTATCATAATCGATTTCGGCTCCTCTGGTAAGTGTTAACATTTATTTGATTTATGTTAGCTGTAAGTATTGTACCCATAGTAGGTATGCTAAAGCGACTTTAATTTTAAGATTGTCAACTGTGCTGAGCTGATGCTGTGCAATATTCATTTTATTTTTAGGTGTCACCTCACTTTTGATAAACATTTTATGTTGAATAAACCCTATTTCCGTTGTTACAGATAATTGAAATAATGCAGTAGGGCAACTATGCAGCGATATCACAAATGACAAATATTGCATCAATTTATAACTACAGGTAAATATTTATTTCATTTAAATATAATGATTTAACTTAGTTTAGGTTAAGTTGTATTTATAAGATGATATCTGTGTTATGTTGCAAAGCTGTGCTTCGTCAATGCGAATTGGCTGATGCGATTTTATTCTTATTTCATGTTTTATTTGTAGCATTAAGCTTGTGATTCCAGTTATCAACTGACACAAGTGTTTCTGTGTATTTTTAACCGACTTCAAAAAAAGGAGGAGGTTCTATGTTCGTCTGTTTATATGTTTTTGTTAGGTCAATGTTTTCTTTGTCCTGTTATTAAAGCTGGCGATTTTGTTGTCCTTATAAGTCATTTGAATGGTTCCATAATACGTTTTGACAGCTTGCAACTCGAGCGGCGCCACCGACGATGCGGCGACGTTCTGCCCATCTATATATAACAACTACGGCGATTCTTACAGGTAGGTCCATTATAATATGTTGTGAGAGAAAATGCACTTTTTATAAAGATATAACTAATATTCATTCGTTAAGTATGTGATTTTTCTCGCAACATGATCATTTATTTTGTTGCCTCCATTAAAAGTTAGTGTTTCATACACTTAATGCTTTATACATCTTATTTCTGTTCACACCTGCGTATGCGCTTTTGCGAACTACTTCCGTGTGATCAACTCCTTCATCCGTCTTTTGTAGTCTTTACTGTATTTAATATTTATTTATTTGGATGTAACCTTGTCTTGTTAAAAGAAAATATTATTGATAATAAAATTACCATTTTCATCAAATTATGTCACACATCTTAGTTAGTTTTATGATATTTAAGAGAGCCACTATTTTAGCCACTATTGTATAATACATCACATTGTTTTTACCTAATGTAAACATTTCACACAGTCATATTCAATATAAATATTGAGATCAAAATGAAAACAAAATTTTCTAAGCCTTTAATTAATGTGTGATTTGAGTTTGATTCGGATTTTTTAATACCAATAATTGGGTTGTGTTGTTTTTATTTCGTTAACTTAATATCAATCGCTCTATACAAGGTGTTACAAAAATACCCCTAACGCCTAATATGGTATATAGGGACCATCAAACTGAACAACTTTTACTATGGGGCCAACTATGAAATCTCGAAAAAGTCAGCTGTTTCATACAAAAATTAAAATCGAAAATATCAAAATGTAAGTAAAGTATAGTTTTTCTCGCATAAATACCATTAAGCGGTTGATTTTCTAATAAAGGGCACTATTTCACTTTTATCTAACACTATCTAATCGCAGCTACTTATTTGGTGTATCCTATAAGTATCAGAAATATCAATAGGATACAAATGTTTTACTGATATGCGCAACTTATTGATTTAGTGAAACACGAAAGGCTAAAACACTTTTCTGCGATATTTCCATATGTGAACATCGTAAAATAGTGTAATTAACTCTCGCGGCTTTTTATGCAGCCGCTATATTCGTGTCATAGTTCAACTGAGAGGTGAAATCACACGTACAGTACCACAAACGCAACCACACCAAAACAACGACACGTGAACTGGTTCACATACGGAAGGACGTGAAACTGGGACCAGTCGTTAAATATATATTTTTCCTTAAAAATATTGGCGTTACATAATTTTCTGATGATAATTAATTTCTGGATATTTTTTAATTTCATTTTCATTTCTGTGTTTATTTCAACTCGATAACCATGATAGCTTAAAAGTTATTGCCAACAAATTGAGAAATTTAAAAGCTCTAGAAATAAACCATTTTTTAACGATATAGATTTACAGCTCCTGTAGCGTGACGACTCAAAGGCGGCTTGAACTTCGTCGAAATGACAAAAATAACACCTTGCATACATTGATGATCGTTTTGTTTATCTGTGCAAAGTTACATTATGACATAGTTTTTTTTGTCGGGCTTATCTCGCCCACAGAAAACCACAAATTTCATCGAAACTGTACTTACAGTTTTTTCGCTGCGATGATTTGGTGTTGTTGTAGTTCGTGTGTACGGAACCTAATAATGAACGCATACAAATTTGGAATAACAACAAAAATTAAAACGCATCACAGCGCCAGTATGCTACGAATGCTACGGAATTTGCTACGATCGCACACATTTCAAAAGTCATAGTGTAAGTTCTCTGCTACAGAAAACTGCAGATATTTTTTATCGGTAAGGGAATTGCACAGGCCAGACTGACAAAATTGCTTTATCCTTCAATCATAGTATTTATCTCAAAAAGTAGACATTACGTCTTTAAAAAAATATAAGTTATTGATATTCATTTTACGAAAAAATGTTAGTCTTAGTATTAAAATTTCAAATAATAAAAAAAAGGAAAAACATAATAAAAAGGACTAAAATGTATAAAAATCGGACTAAAAACTGACTAGAAAAAACCGACTAATAAGTATAAAATAAATTCTTCGTAAATATTTATAACCCAAACCTACTTACAGAAATGTAAAACCTAAAAACGTGGGCCACGTACCTACTAAACACAATTGATGATAAATCTTACAAAATGCGCCCCACGTTTTTAGGTTTAAAACCTCTGTAGATATAGGGTTATTTACAGAAGAATTTATTTTATACATTTTAGTCTGTTTTTTCTAGTCCTTTTTTATATTTTTAATTTATTACTGTAGGTACAACGGAATTCAGAACTATTGAAGAAAACTGTTCATACCGACCAAAATATTACATGCGTACGTGGCCAAAATATAAAATCCATCTCAATAAAGCTCAATTAAATTAACAAAAAAGGAGAAATCCTCGCACCAAACGTAGTTACACAATTAATTCTTTCGACTGTTCGTTATAAAAATATGGCGCTGAAAACTTGTTGCAATTTTTGTATACATTGTAAACATGTTTTTGTCGAATTTTGTTGATTTTTCGTTTGAAACCGCGAACTATATCGTTTCCAAGCTTTAATAAATTAAAATAAAGCCTTTAACACGTTGTTAATAAACATGTTACTGAAATACCATTTGTATTGTTGTTGTGTGAAATTGACGAACTCCATAAAAAACGTCATTCATTCAATGCATTTTTTGGCAAAAATCTTTGGTAGTTATAATTGATTTTTTAAAATATTATACTAAATCAATTAAGAAGTATGTTCCATTCTAACGCGTTATTCAATCAGATATGTTCCACTTAAATGCGATTTTCAACATATTTGTATTAAAGTATGTACAACTTAACTTAACAATAGTTGATAACTCTAGTATGCATCTTGTCGATCATAGTTGTTTGTGTCACTGCGCTTAAGCATGTGTTAAAGACCTATAGATGCTTGTGAAGTTGTGACGATACACAACATAGCTTCCAGAAATGCAGCTTTTGGAACAAACTTGATGCAGTATGCGTCTTCCCGCATAGTTATTCAACTATGCTTGAGGAACTTGGTCCTGTGATAAGGCATTTGAATTTCTGAAGGCACAGTTCAAAGAACTATTTCCGTTCGTCTAGTCTGTGATATTTCAAGTTATAATATAACTAGGGTTGCCAGTTCCCTTTTAATATAGGATGAAAATAAAGCATATCATATGATTTTTAATAAAATGCTGAGTATGCTATAGTATCAGTAGCAAGATTTATTAATAAAAAACAATGTTAGTTAGCTTGTCGTCAATCGAAGCCAAGTATGTTAGGTACATACGACCTAATTAGTATTTTTGTGCTTGAGTATAAATATACTTGGTATTACTTTTGGCTGCTCTAGGAGCTTCTTAGAAAATGGTTTGCATTGCATTGCCTGTTCGATTTTATTTGCAGTTGGTTTTACAGTATCCTCTATTGAAGATTTCAAATTAGGGGACAAGATCAATTTTGGGTCTGAAATAGAGGACGTCATTTAAAATAAAGGACGTCTGGCAAAACCATAAATGTAACCGAGCTATAGATCGATGATAGCGAACATCGATGGTAGGTAATGCGTCGAAGTTTTTTTTTTAAATTTGGTATGAATAATCTGCGACTCTGGCTAGCCGCTAAACAAAGTACTTATATACAAGTCTTGTTTTTTTTTGGTTTATAACGTTATGGGGAAATTCAATGTGATGTTGATTAACAACAGTATGTTTCAAAAAGTGGCGCACTTTTTACTTTATTTCGTTTTATGAAATTATTTTTAACGATGGCATAAGATTTCCTGTAAGTATATATTTTTAGTGTGGTATTTTTCTTTTAATATTGATATTAGAATAAATATTTGTAATATGCATGTCTTAAAAAAATTGCTACAAAAGTATTAAATGCTAGTGACTTAAATAGTAATTTATTTATCTTATAAATAAAAATGCACTGCTGTTTGTTAGTCTGGCTAAAACTCAAAAGTGGCTTGACCGATTGGAATAATTGTTGATTTGTTTTATTCGCTATAGTACTGGGGTGGTGTAGAAACAAACAAAATGGGAAACCCAAAAGCAAAGCTTTTGTATGGGAATCGCCATTTTGACAGCTAACTTTTAATAAAGAGGTTTTGGTCTGAAAAAGCACTCAGTGAAATAAAGCATACGTATAGTGTAGCTTTCGTTTCGACTACTTTACTATTAACATACTAATTAAATAGAAATAGTATAGATGATAATCATATAAATTGTAGGTGATACGAAGTTCACAGGGTCCACTAGATATTTTTATAAAAAAAAACGTTATCAAAACCGGTCATTATTTAGTTTCTTTTATCAGATTTTTAAACTAGACTATAAAATTATCACATTTTCTTAACCCTGTGATTATTATTTATTGCCAATAAAATTGTTTTCGTAAATTGTCGAGGTTTAAATGTCATTATTGGGTCATCCTGTTTGAGTTCATATAAAGAGGTAGGTATTTTTTCATATATTTATGTACGAGTATGTATATGTGCTAATTAATAATCCCGCTTTAAACTTGCTTACATAATTACCATTATTCAATTTCTATATTGAATGATTGATGTCATAGTCACCAGACATCTGTCTCACAATCTCTATTTGATCTTCATTTATTTCGTTGCCCGAAGAGTAGGTACTTAGTTTTGTTCTTTTCATTTGTCCCTTAACTGAAGAGACGCGACGATAACTTAGAAGTCGCACAAATTGTACCTAGTTCCCCTAGTCTAGTGCATACGAGCCTTTGTATAAGATTTTTCTATACTTACATAATAGGGGTTAAAGTGTGAAATTGCCGATTTTTTCTCACACACACGAGATTCTCATATCTTCTACGATGTTAAAGATGCTTCGGTTGTTTATTTCGAATTATGATCATGACGGCCAACTAACTGTCAGCAAGAAAAATATTTCTGTTTTTCTTTCCTTAACTTTTAAAAAAGTAACTTATTAGTAACTTCTTTTTTTGTTAGCAGAAATGACCTCTTATTTCGTTGTAACTTAGCCGATACTTATTTTTTCGCGTAACCTAAGTGGCATACGTTATCTTAGTGTTAAACATTGCATAAAAGTTTTAAAACATTAGCGTTCATGGTAGTTAAATAAGTTAAGAAAATGTTAGTATGGAAAATGCAAATTCTTTAAAATTATCCATACAAAACGGCAATTTCATACTTAAACCCCTAATATTATTGTGGTACTGATCAAAATGACATGACATGTTATGTATTACTTATCAATATTGTACTGTTATGCTTTGATTAATTCAATTTGGTACTTGTATTTTTACCTTGTGTATGATGTTATACCTTATATTACATACCTTTGAAACCTTTATACTGTTAAAACGTATATTTTGAATAGTTTCAGTGTAACTTTGCATCGCGACGACTGTATGCGAAATGATAATTTTTTAAGTTTTGATTTTTACTTAAATAATTTAAATATAGAGAAAAGTAAATGGATGTGGAATGGTGATAAAGGCCTCAATGCCAAGTTACGCTGTAGCTAGTGTGTTTTTTAGCATTTGAATTTAGCTCCACGCCCAATCGCCGCCGCCATTGCTCCCTGCCCCGTGAAAGACATGGGTAGTGAGATGTCCTGAACATCACAATTCTCACTACCTTGTCTTTCATGCGGATCGAGCATAATACCTCCTCACGAAGACCCTATTCCTGGAAGAGAGCGTTCTACCAAGTCAGCGAATCGAAAACCTCTCCAGTAGACAACATCTTATGATAATGCGCTTTTGTCGACCCGTACCGCGTAAACTCAGATTGTTGTTGAATTTTGCTGTAAAACAGTTTCACTTGATATTTTTATTACTACAGTATACTACGCCGCCAAATTGCATCGTGTAGAATAAAACATGAGTTTATTGTCTATATCAAAACAACTTCATAAGTTCATCTCTATGCAAACTTCGGAGATAAGAGGGGGGCGGGGGACGGTATCTTTTAAGACGCACTTTCAGTCACTGTTTCAAAAACAAAAATATCTTCCTTATTTGCAAAATAGTTGAGCAAACGTCATATAAAACTATTCCTTTAAAGTTGATAGTATTAGTAGTTCTTAAGATATCCAGCCCCCCCCCAGCACGACCACCGAATTGCGATATGATATAGTGATTTATCACGTTTAACTGTCAAAAGACAATATATTTTGACAGTTGAGTGTCGATACAACGCTATATCACGCGATATATGTCGTGTTTGACAATAAGTTGGGGGCAGCTGTGGCAGACGGACAGACAGACTGAGTCGCACCATACCGGTTCCTTTTTACCATTTTGGTACAGAACCCTAAAATGATACATAGCATAGCAAGTATGAGATATCAAATACAGTAGCCCTTTCAATAAAAGCATTGATGTTAATATTTTACGTCAGCAGTTGACCTGTATCATTCAAAAAATCTATAGAATTGGAAATGCCTCAATATACTCGAAGTTTAACTCGAATATCAATGATTAAAATAAAACCAAAAGCTCGTAAAGCTTAAGCTCCGAACCGAACTATTTATAAATAGTGTTTGCGAATCCGTGGAAGTGCTGCACATAAAATGTTGCTGAAAATATGAAAAATACTAGTGTATAAAATTATTAATCTGAATGAGACTAATAGTTTCTTTCGTTTGAAATGAATGGTACTTTCTGAAAATTAATTGAGTTAGTCCGAAGCAGAAATCATTCGTTTTTTATGATGGAATTTTTTGATATACTAGAGACCAACTAGAGACCAAAGTCAATTTATGCTGCGAGTGCTGACTTTAAATCATGAACTAGCGAAGTAGTCTAGGAATCAGGAGCGTAACGAGTAATTCTAATATTATGTAGACTACTGAGCACAGTGAGTGATTTAATTGAAGGCACGAAATATCACAATAATATTGAATTTACTCTCGTGTAACATACAATTTTTTATCTCTACCAACGAGAAAACTCGCAGCTAAATCGCTTTTTGCTGCGAACGTGAGGAAAATTGATTCGAAACTCATGCGATTTTGCTGCGAGTTTTCACGCACCAAAAGCGCCCCTTTCGTGCTGGAGAGGTGAAAAGGTATCTTAACTGTATTAAGTTATTAGTCATCTTAATTAAAGATTTTTTTCTTAAAGTAGCAAGGGTTGAAAATAAAATGCTCTTCGTAATGATCACTTAATGCAGGTAAATAATTCGGATAATATTTGTATGCCGACGCTTGTCAGGAAAAAATCTAAAAAAACAAGTTTTAATTTTGCAATGCTAAGTTATTTTGGGTACCGACGCCGTTACTAAGCCAACAGAGAAGAAAACACTTTCAAAAGAAGTTGTTGGCGTTGATAAAACAGCCTTTGTTGAAATTTTCCAAAGTTGGAAGCCATATCAATGATACTTAGTGAAATTTAGTAAACAACGAGCTAAAAATGACAAACATTGCGTTATTCTTGAACTAAATCCGTAAGTTTCATTTTAGGAGTCTTTATCACTTTAGAGTCTATGCCACTTTGAAGTTTATTTCTTATTTTCACTGCCTATAATGTCCTAATCAGAAGGGTTTATTGCGTGTCCAAATAAAACAGAATAGAAGTTAGTAAAAGTCTATTAAGTCTATAAGTCAAGTCATAATATCTAATCGATTTGAGTCTCGTTTCATAAATTCTAGTAAGGTTCAATCTACTTACTTAACTGGTAGTTTCGGGTAAATTCTGGTCTATTTTATATCAAATCCGGTGTAAATAGTTCCTCATCTATCTTCCTATTGTTGCAATAATATCATGAATGAATGTCAACACTATTTGGTAATCATGTTCATAATAATGAAATTAGTATCATCTTCTTATATATAAAAGCTTTTTTTTTTTAAAAGAAAAACCTCCTTCAAAAAAGCTTTTAGAATTAGAAAGAAAAAGAAAAGCAGTTGTCCTCCCGCTCCACCCGACTTCAATAGACGTGTTTTATTAAAATGATATAATAGGATTTGCGTAACTAATAATTTGAATATTATTTCTTGCTTTTTAAAGGCATTTAATTTTAAAGCAGTTTTTGTTTTTGTTTTCAGGTTTTTTGAAGGAGGTTTTACTTTTTTTTTTAAAAAGCTTTTTTATTTTCAACTTTTTAGTGGTAGATATGTACGCGTGTAAATATTTTTTACTTTATATAGTATCTGTGATAAGGTATGTAAGCGTGTAAATATTTTTTAACTTCATATAATATTTTCTATGGTACAACGCCCATAACTCAATTTCCAAATTCACGCTGTTTGTTTTTAAGGAGTTCCGTTGTGCCTTCGTACTTCATAATAAAAAAAACCGTCGACTTGATAACCTCCTCTTTTTTTTTTGAAGTCGGTCTAAAATGAATTGCTGTTCTTTAGTCTGGCTATAAAACTCAAAAACAACTAGACCGATACGAATAATAATTGTTTTTTTTTGTTTTGTTCGCACCTGGGATGTTTAGCAACAAAAAAATGGAAAAACGCAAAAGAACAGCTAAATAATAAAATAAAAAATTAAACATTGGTAATTTTGTAAGGGAATCGCTATTTCCGATTACTTTTGACAGCTAACCGAGGTTTAAATCAAATAGAAAAGCACTCCGTGAAATAAAGCATACGTATTTTTGCTTTCGTAACTAAGTAATTGAATAGATGGCGCTGGTTTTCAATATTTTAAAATTCTCAAGGTAAAATCGATATAAATTGTTTATGATACGAAGTTCACAGGGTGCACTAGTGTGAAATAAATATTTGATTATTGCATTTAAAATTTAAAAAGTGACAGGCGAATAAGTTAAGCTTTCACTGTAAATGATATAGTTAAAATATTTACAAGTTTTTCATTCATATGAATAATACAGATAACTGCGCGATAAATATACGCAAATCCATAAAACAATGACGTTACTTAATTACTGTAATAAGAAGAATAATTTATGACATTAATGCATTGACCGGAGTAAGTCGTTTTATCAATTCATTCATACATGTGATAGAATGGAAGTATTTAAACTTATGTAGGTATGAGGGCGATGACATTGTAAATCATTTTTATATTTCACATTTTTTAACGGTATAATCTTCAGGTATAATACCCATAAAAACTCATTTCCACATTCGCGCTATTTGTGTTGTTAAGGAGTTCCGTTGTGCCTGCGCAGCTAAAATCTAGTCCAGAACGTCTTTGACCATAGTTAGGTATCTACCTCGTTTTTGATTGTCATGAACCTACAAACATTTTAATCACTATACTGTTACTATTTAATTTTGAAGAGTTCCTTTGTGTATCTTCAAAGTCTTGAGTACTTAGGTAACAAACATTAAAAAAACCGAATTGATAATCTTCTCCTGCTTTTTTTGAAGTCGGTTAAAAATAAATAGTAATGATTCTGCTGTTGTTAAAGGCAGTTACCGTTTGTATCAACGACAATTGACGGAGGGGAGTAACAGATTAGCTTTTTCAATGTTAAATTATTTTCTTTACTTTCCCCAATGGAAATGATTTGAGTCTCAGAAAAAATACCAAACAGCATAACCTAAAAACGATCTATTCCTTTCGAATACCAAAAACTAATACCAATGGTATTTATTTATTGCCGTTATAAAATTTCTATTCCCAACGAATACCAAATTTACTAGAAATAATGTTAAAATTTTTAAAATTTGGTATTCGTTGGGAATAGAAATTTTATTACGGCAATAAACAAATACCATTTGGTATTATAAAGGAATAGATGATAAAAACTGTTTTGATGTATAAAAAAATCACACGTTAAAAGGGGCTTTAATAGTTGGGCAAGGCGGTTTAAATAAAGCTTCAGTTTATAAAATTATGTTTTTTTGGGTTCCGTAGTCAACAAGGAACCCTTATAGTTTCGCCCTTTCGTTTCGATAGGCTGGGAACGGACGTCCCCAGCCTATCTCATAGACTCTTAGTACTAGAAAACTGTAATTCGGCATGGATATACATTTTAAACACGCCGACAAAGTGGTGAAGTAAAATGAAAAATATTTTTTTTAGGTTACCTCCCCTACACGTGAAGTAGGGATATATTATTTTTTCTTGTCTACACCATAGTGTGTGGTGTCGTTGGAAAGCAATTTAAAAAATATTGCATTATCCGTTTGTGAATTATTACGCTTCAAAGTGCAAAATTTTGTTATAGTCGAGGTGAAAAAATTCACGTTAGTTGTATATATGACGAAGTTAAAAGGAAAACTATCACAGCTAAGTAGGCTTTACAAGTTCACGAGTAATAATCGACCAACTTATAAAATGTACTTGGCGCAGTACAAATTCCTCATTGGGAACTACTTAAATAACGTTGTCAGGTGTGTGAAACCGGTAGTATCTACATTTATTTGTAGTTGTTGTTGGTTCAGTGAACTTTTAACACTTAATCGTGGTGGAGTCTTCCTTCTTCAACTAAGCAGTCATTCCGACCCATTAATATATTTAGGAGTAGAATTTTGGTAACTTAATTTAAAGCTTGCAAAAGTTTATGATCGCAAACAGCTTTTTAATTGTACGAAAGTACTGCACGAGAAATAACATGAGGTTAACGGTGTCTTTCAACAACTGGGTGCAAAGTCGCTTACAGAAGTGAGACAACGGTATAGGTAGTCGGTCACTAGGTACTGGGGGCCGATTACGTAACTCTGTTGCTAACAATTCTGATTGAAATCGATTGAAACTGCAGTTACATTGCTGCTTTCAGTAAGATAGTTGTCACATTGGTTCTTACCAAAGCAGTAATGTAACTGCGTTTTCTGTCAGAGTTGTTTGCAACAAAGTTACATAATCAGGGGGCAGGTCCTGCATTCGATATCCATTCCATAGCTAGTAGCTACAGAAGGCGGCACTCGGCCGATTGTGGTTATCCCTGCTGTCCACAGCTAGCTGCATCGAGAAACATCATCCATTGTTGTCATTCGTGCAACACTTATGATCTGTGTAGTCGTATCGGACATCCTTCTAAACACTTAAATTGCCTGTCGTTTGCTGAGCATTTATAATAGAACTACTTATTAATAACTACTTGAACTAGGATACTTATTTGTAAAGCCATAATACTTCATATCTAAAACTACATAATATACGGCATAAAATGTCAAAATGAAAGTGATATTATAATATCCATGCTTAGATTTTTCAATTTCCCCAAGAATGCTCGGTTCCAAGCTTTAAGCTATAACTAAGCCTCATTCTTTTGACATGATATGAGGATCTCAAGATTTTAATAAATCTTTTCAATGCAGAGGTTCAATGTAACCGGAAACTCATACTGTTACTGCATTTACGCGTTATGTAGCTACTATTATATAGCTGCACTGCATCATGTGCTAATATTCAGTCGAGTCCGTTCAACTCTCAGCTTAATAAAACGACAAACGTACAAGCACAAACTCTCACGTTGATTACTATTCAGATGAGAACATGCGACTTCTTTTTTTGAGAATAGAGAGAAGCAAAGTCTAATCTAGAATCTAAATTCTGCTTCTTTTATTTTATACTTCTTCCTCTACGTCGCATAGAGCCCTTTGCCTCTGGCTATCAGAGGCAAAGGGTCCACACAAGCCGATTCTCAGCGGCTTACCTTTTATGAATGCCACCCCACCAATCCACTATGCAGACCATAACATTTTTGTAGAACGGCTTACCTTAGCCATATTTTCCCTTACTTACCTTACCCCTAGCCACTGGTAGTCATAGTCCATGGCGATAGACAAACTTAATTTTAGTATTCGGGCAGAAGCTTAAAATAAAGATTTCACACTCCATTAGATAACAATCGATATTTAGACTACTTGGATATTGTAAAAAGCTTTACTACAATATTTTTTTATTGTAAGTACATTTTTTTTTATATAAAAATGATTAAATAGTGGTTTAACTGTTTCCATGTTTACTGTGTTTGGGCATGATGCTGACAAAGATGTGAGTGTAGAGTAGGTCAATGACTCCAGTTTGTTCATGTGGCATTTTCTCTTCTGCGAAAAGCCACAACCGCCGCCGATCTCTCTACGCATGAACGGTTTCCCTGGCATAGTCTAAGCTGATTTAAGATACAAGAATAACCAACATTTTAGCGATATATTGACGGTTTTCTCGTAAAATTATAACGAACTTATAGCGAAAAAGAAAAGAAAAAAAGTTAAGTAAGTAATAGCTTTTTTGTTTCTAAACAATTAAAATAACTCTTATTCATTCAGTTTCATATGAGTATATGTATTACACTATTTTCACAGTCAAAGCTCATAACCGGTCAAAACCACTTTTGACTGTAAAAATCAGGCAAAAGTGGTTTTCGACTAAGGCCGTTAGTCAAAACCACTTTTAACTGATGAGGGGCAGAGCAGCTATGGAAAAAATCTTGAAGAGTTCATTAGGTTAGGTTAGAACTGCGACCAAAAACGCACAAGCCGAGCGAGCGGAGCGAGCGTGCTGCGTCAGCGGCCGACGAAGCGCCAGAAACGACGTTTTTATAAAATTTACTATCGATAGTAGTCTTATACCTAATACCGCACCGCTTAATAGAAAAAAAATGTATATTTTTTAATTAAGCTCAATAGAAATTCGTCGGGGCGCATCGATAAATATTGGCTTCCTTTCTACAACTACAGTTAAAATCACAATAAAATTAACATGAAACTTCCCTACTCTTGTCTTTTACACACATTGATCTAGTAAAGTATACATTAATATAATATATTAGTATACATGAAATTATATTTCATACATTATATGTCCGACAGTCTGAACTTGAAATCAGGTAAAACATTTGACTAAAAACGTTGGTCAAAACAACTTGACTCAGAAAATCAGTCAAAACAGTTTTTGACGAAGAGCGTCTGTCAAAACAATTTTTGCCTGATTTTTACAGTCAAAAGTGCTTTGACCGGTTATGAGTTATGACTGTAACATATACACATACAATACCTACATACAAAATACTCCTTGACGACCTCCGTGGTCGAGTGGCTTTGTACACTGGTTTTCAAGGTGTCGCCATCTCTGAGGTCCCGGGTTCGATCCCTTGCTCCGATTCCAAAGTAACTTACTTTAGCTAAAGCACTTGTGTTATGGAAATCGGAGACAACGGTGGTATCACAAACACAATGTATGTTGTCAAATATAAAAAAATATGAAAAAAAAAATAATAATAAAGGCCATCAAAATGTTTGTTGTAGGTACCTATAAGTATTCATTAACCCCACGTTAACGTTGTTATTATATTAAAAGTAATTTAATAAACGGCTTTTACGATATTCAAAAAGTTTTGTCACAGAATATAAATAATCAAACCAGACTACATTATACAACTTTCGGTCGTTAATATATTTAACAGTGGCAGGCCAATACGTCTATGATAATAATTTAGTTTATATAACCACGCAAGCGTCAAGCACGAAAAAGTGGCTTGAAATGTCCTAGATCTGGCTTACTAGGTATTTGATGATAAAATGGACGCAACAAAAAATCGAGGGCCGCGAAATTCTTAGTACTGAAATGGTACTAAGTGAATTAAAATTATAAACAGAATCAGACTTACCTAGGCTCAAATGCTTTAATTCATTCAAGCTAAAAATCCAAAAAACAACGTCAAAATCGATGACACCACACCATCACAGTCACCACACCCACCAAACTTTTTGTGTCAAAAAATGGTCATCACTGTTTTAAAACACTAATATTTATACACGTCCTCAAAGTAGAACTGATAACGATTTTTTTAATATAGAACAATTCACAGAAATAAGCAATAAAACAATAAAAACAATGCAAAAACGCGGAGCACAATGACACGTCAACAAAGCACTGTCACAAACAATTTTTTTTTGATATTGACAGTTCGTATTTTTGGTAACAACGGTCACTTTCCGGAAGTTTGCATTATTATGGATGTAAATAAATTCTAAACGTTATATTTTGTGTAATAACCGTTTAAATCCCATCCATCGGAAAATGGGAAATGTAGTAACTCGGACGTTTGAGTGAAGGAAATATTATAGCTATTGCTAAGAAAAGTGATATCCACCGTTTATTAATACAAAAAAATACCGTCGACTGGATAACCTCCTCCTTTTTTTGAAGTCGGTTAAAAATAAAAATAAACTTGTCGTTCCAAGTTTTAGATTTGCTAAAACTAGAGGCTCATTTATGGGGAAAGGAATTGCCTTTTTGAATAAAGATCAACAGTTTTTTCTAGTATGTTATTTAGTATTTACAGTTTTCAATAACTATATTGAAATTAATTATTGTTTTATTAATTCTCTAAAAAAGTCTCCAATACTGGTAGGAACATTTAGACGATTCAAAGGCACAATAATTTTATAATAGTACAAGGTTTCGTTTCCAATTTTTTTATAATAGCTGTTATGTTTTATTACGCAAATATTTGGAATAGTTTATCTAGACGATTGCAAATCTTTGGAATAGTCTCTAGCTAGCAGCAGAATAGAATAGAATCAAAGAATAGTCTCTAGAGACTATTCTATTCTTAAAAATAAGTAGAAAGGTACCTACCCAATTATTATTTTATTTCAAAATCCACACTTTTTTGGAAAACGAAGTTATAGTGGCTACGAAGATTTAGGTTTAAAGATTTTTTTTTCTCATACGAACATACAGAATGAGTTCACTTAAAATTAGAACTTAAAACTATATACATACTTTATATTATTATATTCTGCGCAGCGCATCTACAGTAAAAATAATAAAAGACTTAAATAAAAACAAAAACACACTTACATGGCAAACTTCCGTGTTGTCAAATATACAAAAACTAAATTAAATAACATTTTAAACTCACATGCTAATTATCACTATAACATATTGTTATAAAAACTAAAACTACATGCATATGTGTTTGCAAACGTGACATTGTCTACCTATAGACACTGTAAATATTGCGGATCCTACGAGGTGTAAAGAGCAATAGCAGCAGTACCAACATACGAGAGCGCCGTTATGTTCCTCTCTGTAAAAACAGTAATACAAAACTGGCAAATTTTTGCCTGAGGCAGCTAAAAAAGGGCAACGAGACTGCCGTCGCGTTGGCGGCACGGTGAGGGCACAGTATAAATACCTAAGTATCCATAGTGTTTTCTTCGTATTAATCGGCTGAAAAAGCGCAGGTATCTCGGTATACATCTGTACACAACAGTAGCGATTGCGCTTCTCGCACCGTTTACGTGCGGACAAAGATGGCGTGTGTGAGATGATTTACAAGTATCTATGTGAATTATTGCACGAAGTTAAGAAAGTATTGTTCAGTGATGGAAAGTGATTCACTTTATATGCTGAGGCCATTTTTCAGTTTGGTTACTCTGTACGAAGATAGTGTAAAAAAGCAGCACTTGACGAGTTTCTTGCCGGTTTTTGCCAATAAATGGTCTCATTTTTAGGTTTGCGAAGATTTACAAGTGCTTGTAACAGCTAAGACGGTATTTTTTCCTGTACAATGGAATTTTTTGTGGGTTAAAATACTGGTTACTTATTTATTCTGTGGCAAGAGAGGGTGGGTGTGCCGGGTAGGTACTAGGTACACCTATGCGCACTAGTTATCTGTGCCTATCGGACGTTTCCTATCATCACACCTCACACCATACCCTCCCGCTGAGCAAGTAATCACTACGTTTTATACCCTCCCGAGCGGCTCTTCCGAGCACATGTCTGCAACCTTTTCGGTCCCAGCTGCCGGTGAAGGTAACTGTCTCCACATTACTAACTAATTGACACACTTTTTATTTTATTTTTAACTTTGCTGGCCCGACCGACGAGTCATTCGTTACCCTGTCAATTTATACAAAAATACCATCCAAATATTCGACTTTTCTGAGCATTTCCTATTATAAGACTTTCACAGAACCTTGTCCTTGTAATTTACAAACACTTTAAAACGGCCAAATTGGTCGAGCGTTCTCGAGTGATGATCCGTCATACATGCGATATTTTTATTGTAGATTTACTTTGAACAATAAAATAAATAGTTCTACTCAACATTCATTTGATATTGTTTAGCGCATTCCTGTGATGGATTTATTTATTTTTGTTATTTCATAAAGTCATTCATAGCAACTATTGTGACTTATGAAGTTTGAACTGAGTATTATCATCATCATATCGGCCGCACGACACTTGCTGCTGGATAACCCAGCAGTGGATGTCGTGTTGTGTTCAAAAAAACATTTAATCACAATTTAATCGTACGACTAAAATAAAGTATTAGTGGTCCAGTCAAATGCAACTTGCAGAATATTAATTGAAAAATAAAAACTGCACCATAAAGACTTACGCTTATTAAAGATAAATATGTAATAGTATTGAAATCTGATTAATATAGCGAAGCCAGATTGGAAGCATATTTTACAACGTTTTTTATTTTCACGATTTCATGATATACGACTACTCATTTAATTTGATCAGTGAAATTATTTTTTCTTGAAAATGTTGCCAAAAAGTCTGATTTATAAAAGATAGAGAATATTTTCGAGTCGTCTGCGGAGGTTTTATGCGTTTTTCTTCATGGCTGTCGCGCAAGCTTTGAACTATTTAAGAAATAATTTAGTTTAGTTTATAAAGTTAGAGTGGACTGATATTGTCCAATAATAAATAATATTTTTGAAGAAGGCATTAAGGTACACGACAACAACCGACAGGTTTTCCTTATAATTTAAATAATAATACGCGCTGTAATCCGTAAAAAGTGTTTTATTTCTAATGAACTGTACTCGCGGAAGTCTTAGAAGTGTATAAATTTAGATAAGTAAGACTTCACGATTGATCCACTTTTCCGAAAATAAAGTTTAATAAACATCTCTGCAATGATTTATGTGTCGATGGATAAGTCAAATGACCAATTACCGAATAAAAAATTAAAAAAAAGTTATATTCTTTAATCAATCTTCAGCTTGCACAAGTTTATCAGAATTTTAAATTGTGCATTATTTTAATGTATGTTAACACTTTTGCAGTTTTACAAAATGCTTGTTTGTAAATTGAACAGTTGGCTGACCGAGTCATCGACATATATATCATTGCAGGGATATGCAAACTTTTTCAGTTATCAAACCGTGAAATGAGCATGTTTAATTGGAAATAAAGTGGTGACTTGATTAATTTGTCTACGAGTGTAATAATGTGAACAGAATTGCCCCCTTTGAATAGAACAACCACTTTTTTCGGCATAAGTATTTTGTTTTATTTTTAACCGACTTCAAAAAAGGGGAAGGTAATCATTTCGACGGTATTTTCTTTGTGTATTTATATATGTTTTACCATAACTTCGCCAGTTGTTAACCGATTTTAATAATTCTTTTTTATCTAAAAGAACATAGTTCAGGTGTGGTCGGTCCCATAATTTCATCATCTGTACCTGTTTAATACCCATTAGTATTTTTATTCAACGCTTTAAAAATATATTAAGTACTTAACTGAAACGGGGGCCCATTTCAGGCACCTCATTCTGGCTTGATGAAAATCTTTGCTCGCCATGACATTTTTCATGTTTGGTAGTGGTATGGTAGGAGAGTCTGAGTGGGCTAAATCTAGAGAAGAGGAATGGTAATTCGTACCGTAATTCGACGAGTTTTGATGTCATGAGTGCAGCCGAGAGGGTCGACAGGGTCTAAAGGAAAAGTTAGAAGTAGCCTGAGTCTTTGTTTCTAAAAAGTATAATCGTTTGCCAATAGTAGCGTAAGCTTTGTAAGGAGTTACTTTTTATGAAAAAAAAAAAAATGACAAAAAAATTTTTTTTTTCAAAACTAAAGTCATGATGTTGCCAAACCGCCCTCGTACATTGAGATGTTAGTTCTGTTTTTATCTTGTCGTAAAAATGTCATATTATCTATAGTTTCAGATGTATTTAAATTATTCTTATTATTATAGATATCAAATAAAAATATTAAAAACACATTTAAAGAACAGTAGAGTAGCAATAATATGGGTTTCTCGCGTTATAGCACTGGTGGGGCGTTACACTCTATATTTCACTAGTAATTGATTAAGATTTGAACTAGGTACTTTTAGTAGTTAAATAATAATAATAATATTTATTTACTTCCATTATAAATTACATAGCACAGTACAATCATTACAGGTAAATAGGCAAATTATACATTTCTAATCATCTGTGTCTGAACTAGGTCCAAGAACCTGTATCTCAGACTACAGCGCTCATCCCTAGGATCCAACCTTATACAATAGTAAAAAAAAATAGCTTGTGCTTACACTTTAATGCAATTTACGCAATAGTATACTAATTTAGTCCAATCGTTCACACAACTGACACACACATACACACAGCCACACACACACACACACACACACACACACACACACCCATCCAAATATATAGAAAACAGCAGAATTTATCTATAAATTGTATTGTATACGAGATTGTGTGTCACAAATGGGGAAGTCACTGCGGTCTGTAATACAGTTTTACTACAACAGACGCAGAGATTCATAAATAATGTGTACATGTTTGTTATCTAATAAATAAATCTTATCTTAAATCTTTATCTTAAATGGATCAGTAATACATAATAAAGAAAAAATATCAAAACTATTCAAAGGAGCTTTGTGTAAGTAGTAAGTAGTTCCTCCTTTTGTTTAAAGTGAAAGTGAGTGAGTGTGTGTAGGAGGGTGTGTGTGAAGTGAGTTTAATGTTAAGTGTGTGTGAACTAAAATTATAATTTTAGTAAATTATAAATGCGGAAGTGAGTTTGTTACGTTTACACATCATAACTACTCGACCGATCATTCTGAAAATTTAAGCGGGAGACCTTGTAACGAGAAGAACCGGAAAGAAATTCGTCAAGGGCTGCTTTGCAACTAGGGTTGCAACATTGACTTAGATATTACTTTGGATTGCAGTCAAAATAATCAAAATTTTGTCACTAATGACATCTATCAATATATAAATAAAATGAATTGCCAAAATGTATGCAAGCGCATAACTTAGAACGACTGCACCAAATTAGATAAGTAATTATTTTTTGTTGTGTTTGTGATTATCAGGACAGGGTTAGTATAAAATATAATTTTCAAAAAGTTGTACGGATAGACGTAAATATATTTTTTTCTCTTTCCATCATTTTAAATAGCAATATAGCTAATAGATAGCGCCACCTGTCCAAAGCCGGGGCGGGCAGCTAGTTTATAATAAAAGTATATGCTAAAACAGTAATTAAAATCCATAATCTAAAAAACGCTAAAAACAAGTTAAATTAAATTAATGTTAAAATCTTTAAAATAATCAGTGACAGTAATTCATTGAATATTATGTTAAAACTCAAAAACCAATTTGTGAAATGATAGGTAGTTCATTCACATATAAAACGGGGCCATTCTCATACCAACTAAATATTCTGCTTCATACACGCGATAGAACTAAAAGCTCATGTTCAATATTTAACACAAAAAGTTAATAAATGCAAGTGAAGCGAGTTTGTTTGTTACGCTTTCACGTCAACCAATCAAACGATCATAATGAAATTTTGCATATACCTACGTTGTCGGGGACACGGGGTACAGTAGGTACAGCGGTTATTGCCAGTCACCATCCTCAGCATTCCCCCCACCACCGGTGGCAATTGCGAATTTTTCTAAAAAATATACCTATTACACCGGTACACCGGTTTTCAAGGTGTCGCCATCTCTGAGTTCCCGGGTTCGATCCCCGGTTGGGTCAATTTAGAAAATGAACTTTTCTATATTGGCTCAGGTGTGGGTGTTTGAGATACCACCGTTGTCTCTGATTTCCATAACACAAGTGCTTTAGCTACTTACTTTGGAATCGGAGCAATGTATGTGATGTTTTCAAATATTTATTATTTATTCGCCGCTCCTAATAAAAAAGTTATTATGAACACCGTTCAGTCATACCTATTTACAAACATAATTATATAAATAAATTGTGTGTTTTTTAATAGGTATATGTGTGTTTTAAAACAAATAAATTTACTCTCTATTCGTCATTCCAATTGAAAAGATATTAACGTTAACTTTTATAAGGAGTAGCTGGCAAATGTGATATTTTTTTAGAAAATTCCCTGTCACCACCTGTAGGGGCAATGCTGGGGGTGGCGACTGGGAAAACCGCAGTACAGAGATATCCTTCATCCAAACTAATAGGTAGAAAAATTAATAACTGAGGGTACAGGCATAAAACAGTTTTTAAAACATTTTTTGTGTTTCGACTTTTATATAGCGACCCATGGTTTGTCTATGATATTTTTATTTCCACTCACAAATTTCAGTTAAAAAACAAGAGAAGTCCTATAAAATTAATGGTTTCTAAATTGCGTACAGGGCACAAGTGGGACCGTCCGCTTTCTGCAGGTATAAAACAAGGAGCGTCTACTGATAGACGTCAAAGTAACGGCAAGTAAGCAAAGCGGCAAGTCGAGTTAGCGAATTGTTTTGTTGTGGCTACCAAACAAATTATTCTATTTTGCAATGGGTTCAGATTCAGAATGTGATATTTAAGGTATCTACACAACAAACTAAGAAAAGACAGAAAACTGGTACAACTTAAGGTGTAATGAAAAGGTTGTGGTTTTCCACACACGAGTTAGGTCCACCTTGTAACTGTGCAAGATGTGTTTTGAATAATTTGTCCGAAGTGAATTTGCATGAAATACTACGATATTTTAATTCATTGCGGCGCAAGAGCGACGGACGAGCATAAACAGCACGCGCGCAACTCGCATGCCGCTCGCAAGCTGCGCATTCGCCGCGCATTCGCCAGATGTGGACGCACCCTTAGAATAATACAATTAAGTAGTCATTATTTCTCTCCCCTTATTAGATAGGTATATATTTAAAGTCCTCTTTACACGTAAATTTTTTTATAACATATAAAATATAGACTTTTGAATTTTTTATTGCTCATTTCCCTAATTAAGTTCTTTCGTAAATTAGGACTTTCCTCCTTCTTTGCTACCCTTCAACCTGTTCACGCAGACGAAGTTGCGGGCGGGCGCTAGTTGTCGGTAACGGCATAGTCCCGCTTTGATATTATCGAGCACGTTATGCTATAGATTTTTTTATGTTGTAGTGTAGTAATCTATTGTTGTGTTGTAGCGCAATAAATCAATAAGACTTTTTGCGGGTCCATTTATGTGAACGGTTGCAGTTACTGACTTACCGTATCATACAATATTTTTATTTAACCATGAAAGAACTTATGATTTTGATCGGTGGTTTTGATTGATTATGAAATAATCGGGAATCATAAGTATCAATCAAAGAATATTTCTGATATGATAATACGCCCTATGTTTTCATACAGTTGATTATGAATTCTGCGGTTGTAAGGAACTTAAAACAAAGACAATTTGGTTCTTTCATTTCTGCCTTATATTTTATTAGAGCATTTCTTTCAGAGAAGTATGAATTCGACGATTCGGTTTCAATTAAAAAATTCTAATAACGCTTAGTTAAAGTTTATGTCAACCTAATCAATTTGATTCTTTATCCTTTTTTTAAACATCGGTCATTGAAACTGTTTTACTGCAACTAATAAAATAATGAAATCCAATATCATTTTTGAAATCTTTGCTATGATACCTATCGATTGTTATTTACAGCATGTCTCCCTGCAGACCCTGCAGTGCTTTAAAGTATAAACCAAAAAGTGTGTAATTATTTACTATTACAATGTTTAGGAATGAATGTGTTTATATATTAACGAACTTGCTTGTACCACTAGTGCTAGTTGCACGCATAAACACCGCAAATCGTTGTACAGGATAAAAGTTTTTTTGAGCCGTAGTTCTTAAAAAAACTCCCTCAGGAGTGAGTTATGACTTCATCTTTTTTTGGTCTAAAACCTATCGTGTCTGATACCAAATCAAAATGTTTTCCGAGACCATTCTAAAAATATACTATAACATTACATTTCATTTCAACCATTTGTTTTGAATAAAACCAAAAAATATTTTCAAAACATACCAAGATTGGGCTTTTCCGGATACAATACGGTTGAATTATTTTTTTGGTAAAATACCTCAAACACAGATAACCCCCTATTATCTGTGACCTCAAATAATATGTAATTTTCTCATATCTAACCGTATAAAAGCAATTTTGAAAATATTTACATTAAGTTTTTTAAATTTTTCATTATTACAAAGCTTTTATAAAGTGATTATGTATGAAAAAAAATATGTATGCTCTGAAACCTATCGTGTGTGATATCGAATGAAAGGGCTTTCTGAGCTGTTTCTAAAAATATATCACATAATTACATTTTAGCACTTGTTTTAAATTAAATAAAAAATCATTTAAAAAAATAACCCCATACAATCACTAAGTTTAGGCAAAAATTATAAATACTATATTTTCAAAATAAATTGCTTTTTTGAGGTTAGATATGAGGTGCGGATATGTATCATTTGAGGTATTTTTTACGAAAAATAATTCAACCGTATACCTAGTATCGTGTCTGAAGGAGCCATAAGTTGGTATGTTAAAAAAAAAATTGGTTTAATTTAAAACAAGTTGCTGAAATGTAATGATGTGGTATATTTTGAGACGACTCTCAAAATATACCACATCATAACATATACGTTTACATCAGAAAACCGATAGGTATTAGAACATTTTTTCCCATACAAAAAAATAACATCATAATATTTTTCTTACGGACAATTTTTTTAAGCACTGCTGTTCAAAACAATTGTTGTGACCTCAAGTTTACGTGTGCTGTGCTTAAAAGCTATCCTGTATTGCGGTTTTTTCTCCAAATTTGGCTCGTACGCCGACCACACTGTATAATTAATGACTACAGTATTGATTGGCATGGATATCAGCAGGTTGTTTGTTCTGTGGCAGTGTGGTCGGTGGGAGCCGGTCTTTGGTCGATCGTGTACTGTACAGTACAGCCACGACCAATCAAATGTACACACCGTAGATTCTATGTCATAGTCATAACAGACTGCCATGCCAGGTAGAAATTGATGAAATAACTTAGTTCTACGGTATGTACATTTCATTGCTCGTGACTGTACCTAACGTAGCTGTTATATTAGTAACAATTTATTGTACTTATTAACTTAGATAGTTTAAGATAAATTCTCAAACTGTTCTATGTACGAGTATGTATGAGTTTATTAATACTTATGCACCTTTGACAGTTCATCAACCTAATGCCATTGTAATAAAAGGCAGTATCTGTCAAAAGTGCTTACATATTTTATGAACTCGACTGTAATTATTAGATTTTGTATTTCGTGTAGGTATTCTCTGATGTGTACCTATCCACTTTTATAATTATTGTGTTTGCTATGTTTCCCCATAATTTCAGATCAAACATTCAATGTGGCCGTGCCATCAAAGATGGTTTGTTATAGATCATAACACAGCTATCACAGCCAGCTTTGATGAGCATGACCTCATTCATGCAGCACGTTTTCTTCGCGAGCCATCGCACTAGATAGAACGGAACACTTTCTCGGGCCTAGCCTGTCAAAGCGGCAGTGAAATGTCTGCGTCTTCATATCACAGCCTCTTTGATGTGGTCGGTTTACGGAGATGTCAACTACGAGCTACTGGGGGAAAAGAAGCGAGTCCGTGGCCCATTCGTAAAAATGACTGTGCAGTGTAGTTAGCATCATATCACAGCCATTTTTGACGAGTTGGGCTGTGCGACGTGACAGCGGATACTATATAATAAGAAACGAAGACTGACTTCATCAGAGGAGTTAGACAAGAGAGCGTGCTTTGTCTCTCACAAAGTGGTTGTTATGTGCGTTTTGAGACATATCACAGCCAGCTTTGATGAGCGGCGCGGCGCTGCACAGCGGCGACCTCTACAGCGCAACATTGGAGCTGCGGCGGCGGAGCTCGCGGATGACGGCAAAGTGGTTGTGATTTGCTGAATAAGGACATATCACAGCCAGCTTTGTTGACTTCTGTCTGCTCTTAATCAACACTGTCAATTTCAAATCTTTTTTACGCGATTGTACTATTTTGTATTTTATGTGGCCACAATTTACTCATTTCTAATAATAATGTTTTGTCTTGCATTGCGTTGCAATCAAAATATTTGAAAAATATTACCGGTATGATACGCATTTCAAACTTATCACTTTGTTTAATTTACAGGTGTGCCAATTTATTGATGCTGAATCAGGACATAGGAAGAACTAAAAGAAAATATTGGAAATAAACTAAGTATAAAATTGGAAAAATGTCCTTTCATTTATACCTAATTCCCAAAGAGCACTATTAACCAATGGAGACCGCAAGACCGTATAACAACGAACATTTTTTTCTGCCACTTTTAGTGGGAAGGGAGGAAAACATGTACTTTGAAAAAGGTCGCGTAGTAGTGTGCTGTGCAGGTAGGTCTGACCTGTGCCACAGCTGCCTCCCTACTACTGTATTTTCTATAGCACTTAACTATACATGAAAATACTGACATATGATAGGAAACACCATGTTCTTGTAGATTTGATTTGACAGATCGCTTTTTACTAGATAAAACAGTACAACTTAGCATTTTCCGGGAGCGCGCTCTCGCGACATGAAGCGATACAGAATGGCAATGGCCGGTCGCGCTGAAGTAATTTTATTATCAAACGTACAGTCGAGTTCAATCATTATGTAATCTTTGACAGTTCATCAGCCTTTGTAGTAAAAGACAACATCTGTTAAAAGTGCTTACATATTTATGAACTCGACTGTATATGGGCATTTGGCCAACGTACTTTGGCAGAGTGGGTCAGGCGCTTTTGCCGTCTCTATTGGTCAAATAAGTCAGAATATTTTTGTCTACAACATCGCTGAGCGAAAAAAGAATACCCTGAGGGTAGAACCATACATAAAACTTCTAGCGAAAATTGGAGAAAAAATTGTCTTGCAAAGGTAAGCCGTAATTCGAATTTCCACTCAAGTTTGCCATATCGTAGTAACTGCCGGGATTCCTTACAGAATACCAATCGAGCTGTGTTGCTATTTATAGGTAACCGAGAATAACAATACGTACTTCTACAAAAACTGCCTACCACTGCCTAGGTGGCGCCACTATTGTAACTTTTGCTAACTAGGATTATTTTCCGGTCATGACGTTCTGATTTCCACTGCTCAAGGGTAAATTACCCAATTATGGGCACCAGCAATATGATACAAACTTATAGATTATCCAATCTTTTTTAATCAAGGTCAGTTAGGTATTTATTTCTAAAAAAAGTATTTTTTAGAATGGCAAAAACAGGGCGTTTCTTTGTCTATTGATTAAAACACCTTTAATCACTAAAAACACTGTTTGTTTACTATTTTTCAAAGCACAAAATTATTACTAAGTGAACATTTCTATATTTAAGTTTTTTTTTAAAACATAAAATCAATAAGTTACATTTTATTCTTAACAAAAAGACAACAAACGCGATCGATAGCAATGAGGTTTAATGTCGAAATGCACATGAAGTGTTCAATATGCAGAACACGATACGAGGGAGAGAATGGCGCGATGAAGCATTTTGAAAGAACATAATCTACTAACTGATGTTTATCTTAGCTCGCCAGTATTAATTTAAGTAGGTTTGCTTGCGCCATCTGGCGCCGAGTAGCAGAATTATAAACAAAAAATATTTTCTATTTTTGTACCCAGTTGCACAGTTAGGATTATTACATTTAAATTGATGAATTTTGTAATATGTTTCTAGTACATTTTACATTGTTTAGAGCGTGTAGTCTGCACACTAGCGCCGCCATTGGAAAAAATCATAGTGCTAAAATAAAGACATATTGTGGATTATCTCTCTGCAGTGCGCCCCAAAGAAGCTTTGTGGTACTCCATTTAACTAAACGACAGGCTAGAAAATATTGTTTAAGCAATAAAAAGAACCACAAAGCTTCTACGGAGTGCACTACAGAGAGATAACTCATAATTTCGTCTTTATTTAAGCATTACGATTTTTTCCAATGGCGGCGCTAGTGTGCAGACTACACGCTTTTAACAATGTAAAGTATACTAGAAACAAAATTCATCAATTTAAATGTAATAATCCTAACTGTGCAACTGGGTACAAAATAGAAAATATTTTTTGTTTATAATTCGCAAAAGTGCTAAAAGTGGCCACTTTTAGCACTTTTGCGAACTACTACTACAACGAACTGTATTTTAATGAAGTTATTGTTTGTAAGTAAACTATAGAACCTTAGCTTCAATCTGTAGATGTGAATTTTCGATACATTATGTACTTAGCGAGCAATAAATTAATTAAAATGAGGGCGCCACTTGAGGTATATAGAGGCCATAACGCGTCTCGTTTACTCAGCGCAGAGGTGCGGCGGTGGTACGGTGTCGGCTTGGGGGCCGCATCGTATACACAAGCCGTTACTGTTTGACCGAACCCTATGTGATGCGCATCATGTTACAACAAGATGTCACATACTCTCAATCTATTTCGAACTTAACACCCAAAGGATTTTAGTCCTACTGATAGGACCAAGGACAAATTAAATTGCCCGTGGAACAACCAGTTGAACTACGCAGTAGGACCATGGGCAACAAAGGAGTAATAAATGCTTTGACAATTTCCCACAACACCATCTATCCCCAAACCACAGAATATATAATAGTACTAAAAGTCCCAAACTAAGCAAAGCTTGCAATATGGGTGCTAGACAACTGATATACTATATACCTTTATACAAATATACTTATTATACAAAGTAACGCCCAGACCCGTCTCAAAAATTAAAACTTTATTTAAATTTCTGCCCGGCCGGGAATCGATCTCGGGACCTCTTGCTTGGTAGACCATGCCAGTCTGACCACTATACCATTCAGGTCATCGAATTACCTTTCGGCCTATTGAAAACGATCTTTGATCACAGGCGTAATATTTGTTATATACAAGGTGTTACAAAAATACCCTTAATGCCGAATATGGTATACAGGGACCATCAAAAAAAACAGCCGTTTCATACAAAAATTAAAATCGAAAATATCAAAATGTATGGAACAGCTGTTTTTTTCCGCGATTTCAAAGTTGGTCCCATAGTAAAAGTTAGATGGTCCCTATATACCATATTCGGCAGTAGGGGTACTTTTGTAACACCTTGTATATACAATAAAACTCCGATCTGTACATAAATATTATAATACTTATTTGTAGATAGATCTACTTTGAAGCGACGTGTTTTATTCATGCAGCCTTTTTGTATTAACGATGGAATTATAATCTACAGGACAGTCATCAGTACGTGACTTTAAACAACACCTAATTGTATACAACATGTCACAAAAATACCCCTAATGCCGAATATGGTATATGACCACGAGGACATATGTAAATCCTCGTGGCCATACTGGTATGACCACGAGGAAACGAGGTATATAGCCCGAGGGGACCATCAAACTGAACAACTTTTATTATGGGACCAAAGCTGAAAACGCGAAAAAAAATCAGCTGTTTCATACATAAATTAAAAACGAAAATATCAAAATGTATGAAACAGCTATTTTTTTTTCGCGATTTGAGAGTTGGCCCCATAAGTATAAGTTGTTCGGTTTGATGGATATATCATTTACTACAAGAAGTGTGACAAACCATTCATACCGACAAAGTATAATAAAACTTGTTTTTATACAAAATTACATTTTCTTTATTAATGAAAGCAAGATATACTATTTACATTCAATATTTCTAAATATCAGAATATTAATAAATGCAAAGTTTAGCAATGGAAAATATGAAATATAGTGATTATAATAAATAAATAAGATTTAAGGACATTCTTTTTCTGTTTTCGTATACCTTTACGTTAATCAATTTGTCTCAACACTGCATAACTTTATGATAAAAGTCTAAAAATAGCTGACAACAAGTAACTATACATTTTTATCATTTATTTTAGCTATTTAAGCTGCTATTTACAATACAATAGTCCATTTTATTACATTAATTATAATTGTCAATGAAAAAAGTCCCAACATACCCATTTGTATAACATTTCAAGGGACCTGTAGTTCAGTACCTATAAAACAAATTAGTCAATAAAATAAAAACAAAATATTAAAGATCGCGTAGTCAGCACACTAGCGCCGCTATTAAAAAAAATCATAGTGCCTAAAACAGACGAAATTGTGAATTATTTCTCTGTAGTGCACTCCGAAGAAGCTTTGTGGTACTTTTTATAGCTTAAACAATATTTGCTAGCCTATCGTTTAGTTTTATGGGGTTTTTTTGCGAAACTTTTAGCAAAAAAAATCCTTTAAACTAAACGACAGACTAGAAAATATTGTTTAAGCTATAAAAAGTACCACAAAGCTTTGCACTCCGAAACAGAGGGATAATTCACAATTTCGGTTTTTATTTAGACACTATGATTTTTTTTCCAATGGCGGCGCTAGTGTGCAGACTACGTCCTCTTCATTGCAAGATTTGTAAGGCCATCGTAGATATGAGTAAATACAACTAATCGCTAAAAAGATGTAAAATATGTTACAAAATACATTTCTAACCGTCTTAACATTAAGCACAACTTCAGGCTCTTTGTAGTACATAATAATTTTATTTTTTCTCTAACAGCTAGTAAAGTCGATAACAGCAAAGTCGTTGCTTCAAAACCATGGAACAAGATGAAAGGTTATAGGCCAGATACCTTGACTATTAAAATTACATATTTTTAAAATACACAAGCGTAGTGATGAATTACTTAATATTAATAGTATTATATTATCTGTGATATTATTATACAACAAGTTGTTGTTACCATGTCACCTGTCGAGTAGTTTTTATAATTTCATTTTTGCTACCAATCTATAGATATATCAACAGAGCGGTGACCAGCTTTCTGGAAGAGACAGCATGTGTAAAGCCACCTCGCTCGCACAATCACTTGTGCTATAATGATTATTTTACAACTTTAGGGCTTTAATACTACATCAATCTTGCTAACATCAATTACAACAACTTCCAATTTTAATTTTAACCATTGTAAATTCGTTTACATTTCAAATGTTCGCACCTTCGCACCGGCCAACATAATATTTAATTTACATAATATTTAATATACAAAGGCGTCACATTTTAAAGCAGATAAGAAAGCGTTATTATCGATACTTTTACAACCACAAGACAAATTACAGCGTAAAGCATATACCTGAAATGTACATTTTTAGAACATGATTGACAAGCTGATCAATGTGCGCGTACCAAATTAGATTATGTGTTTTTATATGAAATGTGACGCACATTTGAGTCCTAAAGCGATTAGTCTTAAAGTGTTTTAGTCCTAAAGCATTGTAGCCCGATGGCGATGTAGGCGATTGTTACGTTTTAGGCATGCAGCGAACAAAGGCTTATAAGCAGGGTAAAAATCGACATATTGAGACAAGTGTGGTAAATGATATTGTAACCAACACATTTCCAATAATACAGGATAAATAAATTAATAGCACATAAAAATATCATCCCACGTACCTATTAATCACTAACTATATAATGGAAACGTTATTGATGCATTTATGCTTGTGGAGATATAATAAATCTAGGTTCACTTAAATTTAGTATGCGTCTTGATGATTGCGCTTTGAAAGCTTTATATAAAAAAGAGAGAGCAACGCATTTTACGATAAAGATTCGTTATTTTTTAAATTACGGCATTTCAAAAGGAAAATTGCAAGTGAGGAAATGAACAAAATTTTCCAAAAACCACTTGATTGAGCAACTCTGTTCAACATTAGCGGTCAATTAAAAAACTAATAAAAGATTTAAAAAAAAACTAGTCTGTACAGTCGAGTTCAATAATATGTACGCACCTTTGACAGTTTATCAATCTTTTGCAATAAAAGTCAACATCTTGTCAAAAGTGCTAACATATTAACTGTTACTGTACCTAAAGATAACGTTAGTACTGACTAATTAAATGTTTATAAACTTTAAGATTGCTGCGTTTCATACAACTTGTGCAAACATTTATACTGATTAAACTAGTTTCATGTCGGCTGTACACACTCGGCGAGAGCCTCTCGCCGAGTCTCTGCCGAGGGGACCGAGAGAAGGGCGCATCCTGTACACACTCGTTAGATCAATTGTACTTAACACACCGTTAATAATGGACGTGGAAACCGCTGCTGCTGCGTTTGCCTTTGTGCAATAAGCTATTATAATTTTCTGCAGGTTTACCATAAAAAAAATATTACTAAGCCATGGCGATGAAGTAGATGGTGGATGGTTACTATGCACCGCAACAGAAACAGGTAAATAAACAGGCAGACGAATAAACAACAAGTGATTCAACGAGTGTGTACAGGCTCGCTCTCGTTTTACTCGCAAGACCCATCGAGACCCTATGACTCGTACGAAAAAACCGACAGGCGACCGAGAGCGACGAGACCAACTGCGAGACAGCGAGACGAGACTTCTTTGTACACACTCGCTCTCGGCATGTCTCGGGGTCTCTCGTCGAATGTGTACAGCCGGCATCAGAGTAGGGACTAACAATCACATCAACATTTAAGACAAATAATGTCGAGATCTTTGCAACACACTGAAAATTATTAAAATATTCAACCACACTGAAATTTATACTGTATCACTCCTTTAAAGCTATGATAAAACTAATGAGCAGCAAAATAAACTATAATTTAACAATAGAGCAAAATGAGCCCCCATAAGATAAAGCGATAATCACATTACTTACTAAATTTTGTTTTTTTAACTCAATTTATACATGGCATTTCTTGATTTGCTTAACGTCCCGACGATTTGCCGGCTATGCTTGGACAAATATAAGGCAAAAATGTTTTGACATTGTGCATGGAGTTTGTGTGCCTTGCACAAAAATCATGTAACTGACGCTCGTAATTTACTTGAAAAAATCTTGTTTATGCAATTGCATTTCTATCACAGTTTACGATTTCTTGTGATGCTGCTATCTTTCTCGTACGTAAATACACAGCTGACAAAGCTCAAACAGCGCCACTAGGGTCAGGAAACGGAACTACTTTACGAGCGCCCAGCAATATCTTGATATGGCCAGTGACTACATGGGCAAATCGACTAAGCTCTCTCATCGCTTTGCCTTTTATACATGGCATATCATGAAATAATAGGCCAAATAATGAAATATATAGGCAGATCTCGATCGGCCCAGTTTAATGATTGGCCCACGACATACATGTAAATGTAAATCAATAATAGAGCCACGACAACATGATTTGAGGAAAGTAAAACATATTATAATATTATATTTTTTGTCTGTTATTTCTTTGACGTAGGTACTTACTTGTGCGATGTTTTTTTGTTATTATATTACATCTTTTCAGATACCTTGAGATGTGGTTTTTTAATTGAGAAAAAATATAATTTTTGCAATTGCGTAATCAAAAGACAAAATTGAACAAATTTCACCCGAGGAATGAAATTTTGTATGTACGTATAAAACAAATTTATTTACAATCAATTATCACAATGAGATTTAAAAAATGAAATACATATTTTAAAAGCTCCTCATTTAGTGTGGCTCAACCGAATAGATTGCGCGCTCTCGGTCTGTGCTGTAACACTACTCGTGTTGCGGGTCAGTCGAGGGTGAGCCGCGGGCACCCATGTGCCCATGGTCGCGGGGTCGAGTCGAGGGCGTGGGCGAGGCGGCGGCCCAGCGACTGTCATGTGTCCTCGCGCCGCACGTTCAATATCGCCACGCGACACATCGGACATTTTTTTAGCTGCGACGTGCACACAGAGCAGAATCCTCTGCGAAGGTTAAATTAAAACAGTTTCAGTCCACTATGTTTTTTGTTTTTATTTTCAGACCGCACACTAATAGTATAGTTATTTACCTATGTCCGCAGGGCTCGAGCATGCAACATGCAGTGTCATCGAAGCAGAGAGTGCAAGAGTCCTCCTTCACGCTCGAACACCGGAGCTGCTCCAAATACACTCGTCTGGGCACCACCTGGTGGCACAATCACATATTCATCTTGAGTCATTTTAATGTCTCCACTGCTTGGGCACAGGTCTTTATCATGTATGCTGGAGGATGGACCAACTTAACATGCCCTCCGAAATTGAGAAAAGCTTGAAATACTACATTTCTAGTGACTCATACTATTATCTACCTTGTTAATAATTGCTTAACCGCCGCAATCACAGACTAAATGCCTCCATCGAATTCCACCACTCATACACACCACATTACATCAAGGGAACACACATTACATTACACACAAAACAAATATTGTTGAATTACAATTCTGCTTACAATAAGAATTTATAAAGGTGAGTATAGACTTGAGTATTAAAGAGAGAATTTCTATGAAATGTAACGGTTTGGTGTAACAAAATGTCGAGTATTATGGTATATTATTTAACCATTACTGTGGTCTAATGATTGGTTGAGACCTGGGGCTCTATCAGCTAAAAACATTGAAGTTCATGTTAACTGTGTTTTGACAGATGTATGTGATACACTGCTACTTCGTCTTGGCACAAATAACAACTTAACAAAGAAAAATAGCAATGTATCACATACATCTGTCAAAATACAGTTAACATGAACTTCAATGTTTTTAGCTGATACCGCCGCTGGGGCCCTATCGCGCACACGTCGGCATCGCTATCGGCTTCATTTGACAAATGGATGTGACACATTGCTTTTTAGAGCCGTTTATTTTTGAAGCCGTTTTTGTTATGCTTTTATAGTATTTGAAGGTTTTTTTTATTACTTTTTACACATTTAATTTTTTTTTGTGATGGGGCGATATTATCTAAGTTACAATAGCCTTATGTCAACTGCTCATCACAATTACAAAATACTGCTTTTCCCGACGCAAGGACATTATTTGTCGAGGAGTTCTCCTGGTACCCCACCATTAGCTCCATATGCATTATGATGAGCATAAATTGCTTAGCGATCATGTAAAAGTAATCGTATCGCACCCGTGAAATATTTAGTATTGAATAGTTCTGATGACCATCTGTGGTCTTCATCATCAGTTCCACTTCACCAAATAGTGCTTTTCAAAAGCAAATGCACGAGTTACTAAAAAAATACCTAAAACGCTATACGTGTGTTTATAATATTTGAAGAGTTCCCTTGATTTCTACAGGATCCCTCAGACCCTGACCTGATGACAATGAGACCATTTTGAAAGAACAGTCTTTAGTTTATACTGACTTCAACAGTATTCATTCTTATTGGCGGCTGTGAAGTTAGTCACTATGCGCGTAGCCGTGCGTACCCCACCAATAACATTAAAACATATTCTACAGTCAGCGCCAAAATGATCTATACCCTTAGCACGAACATCGAGGAAAAGCGCGTAAAACTACTCGATACAATATTTATTTATGGAAAATTTCATGGCGACTCGGTAGCATAATTGGTCAGTGCATTGGGCCGGAATCCCAAGGGTGCGGGTTCGAGTCCCGTCTGAGGTGATACGGGTGAGTCAATTTTTTCCGGTATTTTTGCTAATATTTTTTTCTAATATTATTTATCTTAAATTTCATTTCGCTTTTCGGTAGATGGCGCCGTACAAATTTTCCATACAAAATTACGCTATCGAATGTTTTTACGCGCGTTATTTTTTTCAATAGCCGTTCGTGCTAAGAGTTCAGATCATCTTGGGGCTGGTTTTACGTACCTTTTTCTCTTCGTCCGTGAGGTGCCCGTGCTGGTTGAAGGTGGCGAAGGGCCGGTCGACGGGCGGGTACTTGAACGGCTCGCTGCCGAAGTTGAACCGGCACTGCTGGAACGCCATGAAGCTGGCCGCCGCGAAGAAACCAAACCTAAACACAAATATGCACAGTTCACTCTTTAATCCTAACTTAATCAAAAGGGAATACCTAACCTGCACTAATATTAGGTCTTTACCTATGAAATTGGCGTTTTGTATGGAGAATTTTAAAGATGTTGCATTTTCCATACTAACATTTTCTTAATTTATTTAACAACCATGAACGCCAATGTTTTAAAACTTTGAGGTACTAATCTGGTTATAAATAAAAACAAATAAAGTAGTCATTTCTGTTAGCAAAAAGAGTAGTCATTTCTAGGTTTTTTCAGTTTAGAAAACTATAATAAGGATTTTTTTTTTACTGTTTATGGATGCTAAGATGGTCATTATTTGATATGTTATCAAGCAATTGATAAATATTTTATATCACAGAAGTTACGAGGTTTTCTATATGTGAGAAAAAAAATCGCCAATTGGATAGGTAAAGACTCAATATTATAACCCCCTTATTAATAAAGATTGTATAGTAGATGTATAAGTTATACAGTGGTGACTAAACTATTTAAGTTTGATATCAAAAAGAAAGGGACAAAACACTGTGTAACTTATACATTTGCTATACAATCTTTATTAGTAAGGGTGTTGTTTAAACTGAACAACTTTCTCAAAGAAACATAGGACAAAAACGGATTTTTATTTCGCCTTTCCATACTAAGTCGATCAGTTGACCAATCAATACATTTCGTATGGGAGGATGAATTTTTTTTTGTATTTCGACCCATGTTACTTGGAAAGTTGTTCAGTTTAAACAACAGTAAAACATGTTTCAGTATTGTTACATAATTTGGTAGCACCTTATATAATATGCTTTTTAGGGTTCCGTACCAAAATGGTAAAAAGGAACCCTTATGGTTTTTTGTGTATAACAACCTTGTGGTCTCAAATATCTCTCGGCAGGGCTGCAATCTTTGTCCGTTGAGTGAGAATACCACCTCCCCGGCGGGGATGTCTATCAGGCAGCCGAGCACGTCGCCCGGCCGCCACGCGCGCACCTCGCCCACCGCCGACGCCCGCGCCTTGTACCACACTAGCTTGCGGCACCCGTCGTACGACAGGGAGTACAGGTCGTCGCCTATGCCGTAGCCTTCCTGTACAATACAGTTATTTATATTTGTATTTATTAAAGACACAATCACAGGCATCAGACAGAAAAACAAATATACAAATAAAATTATTTCATATTAAAGGCATGTCTGTGCCCAGTGGCGAGATGACAACAAAATTTATAGCGTTGCTGTAGATGGAGACTTTTATTCTAACTGAAAGATTTTAGTTCGCTGATACTGCCATTACAATTTTGCACAAGAAATGATAGAAACAAAACATTACAGTTGCCTACTTATTAATTTAAACACTTAAAAATGAAAATTTATATATTTGAATAAAAAAAACACCAAAAATTTCTAACACTAAATACTTATATCTTACTAAGCTAAATATCAAGAAACTTAACAGTGATTTAAAAACTGAATTGCAACATAAGAGATCTTTTATGCCTCATTTACACGTTTGGCAAGTCTCGACAAACGTTCACATACACCAAGCGTGTGAACAGGTGTTTGGCGTGACTTGCTTGAACTTGGAAGAGCTTGTCACCGATCCGGACCAGTGTTGATATTTGAACACAGATCAAAAGAACTTGCGGAAAGCACATGCGACTTACACAAGCGTGTGGTGGTGGTATCCCAGCGTTTGTCAAAGTTTGTCGAGGGTCGGAGCTTGTGAACGATTGCTAAACTTTGGCAAGCGTGTAAATCCGGCATTAAAAAAATTGACATGACATTGAATATATGGTGATTGCTGCAAATATCATTATATTAAGCACACATTCGATTCACAGGATTATTTTTATGTTTTAGTCTTCAATCAAGAATACCCTCTAGATAACGCTTCACGAACTAAAACAGATCGCAAATGTGTGCCTCATTTAACAAAACTAGTAAATGAAAAAACCCGGCCAAGTACGTGTTGGACTTCACACATTTAGGGTACCGTACCAAATAGGACTACAGGGCGCTTCTGTGCTACGTTTGATGGCAAAATTAAGATGGTTTGTATGGTAGTAAAAAATTTAAAACAAAAATTAAGATTTATCAAAACATGTTATAAAAATACCCCTAATGCCGAATATGGTATATAGGAACCATCAAACTGAACAACTTTTACTATGGGACCAACTCTGAAACCGCACAATAAAAATCAGCTGTTTCATATAAAAATTAAAGTAAAAAATATCAACATTTATGAAACAGCTGATTATTTATTTTTTATTTTGCATACACGTTGCCAGGGGTACAGAGGAGGACATAGGGTACCTTTTATAGATAGATAAATAACTGACCACGCAGACGAAGTCTCGGGCGGTCGCTAGTTCTTAATAAAGTCCACAGACTCGTATCGTAGTACAAGCAACCTTCATCCATCAGGAACGTGCATCGAACGAGTACGAGTCGCATCGCGCCTCGTGTCCGTTACTCGATATATTTAGATACTCACGTGATTTAAGAAGTGACTATTCTTAGTGGCCCAGCCTATCTGCATGACCCCCGGAGTGATGACCACAGACTCGTAGTACCAGCACCCCTCGTCCACTTGGAACGTGCAGCGAACGCTCTCGAACGAGTACGAGTCGCATCGCGCCTCGAGCCCGTTACTCGATATCTTTAGATACTCGCTGACGTCATGCGAGTTCAGTATGACGTTGATACCGCTCATGTCGACCACTTCGTATGACAATTTCCTGCCTTCTACTATGACTGGAAATAAGGAGAAAACGAGACGTAAAGTTACTTAGATACTTCTACGAATAAATGCGACAGTTCTGAAAGAAATTCTTGTCAGAAACAGATAATTTTTTTTAATCAAAAAAGATCTTCGTTACACAGGGTTTAGAATCTATTCTATAGCTTGGTATATTTTATATACAGTTAAAAAAGTTATTTTTACTTCAAAAACATTAATATCAATAAACAAGATCATCAAAATGTGGATTATATTTACATAGATTATCCAGTGTCCATTTGGCACAGAAGCCGACTTGCCGCCACATGTAGTCTTCGCTGTCCGCCAGTTTTTCCAGCGTTAGGAGCGGGTTAACGGGTTCTCGCTCAAGTCGACTTTTAATTGTCAATTTATTTTCTGTTGTATGCGCAAATTTCTCTAACGCTATAAGCGCGAATAACACAATGCAGGCTTCACGACGCGTTATCTGAAAAAAATAAGAACAAGTGTTGTACAAGCACTGATTTTTTTTGCGGGGTAGTGCTTGGCCTTCACCTCACCTGATGTTAAGTGCCGGAATCCTCACCACTGAGGTACTGGCTATCTAACCTCTATCTAACTGTCGGAACACAACAATTTTTAAATTACTAAATAATATACTTGAAAAAATTAAACTTGTCACTAAGTTTGTCTCAGACGGGAATGGAACCCGCGACCTTTAAAGGTCCGGTGTCTAGAATGTTTATAAGTTTTTAATTACCAATATATTATTTTTATCGCAAGTTGATGTGTTTTTAATCAATATAAGTATCATCGAGTACAATGTACAATTCAAGCTGTACTCGGTGATACTTATTTGGATTATTGCATAAAAACACATCAACTTGCGATAAAAATAATATATTGGTAATTAAAAACTTATAAACATGTATTACATTCTAGTGTCTAAATCGGTGTGCTAAGAGCGTCACTTAACAAAAGACGATCGTAATTATTAGAATAATAAAAGTTGTTTTCGCGGAGGTTGCATACCTTGCTGGTATACAACCTATGTTGATTTGATTCTAGACATACCGCCCGCCATGGACAGCATGTCCATCATAATGACAATGTAAAGCTATAAACAAACAAAATAAAATTTGCAGATTCGCAGTCTTACATATACTAGGTTTACAGAAACAAAATAACATATTGAGCCACAACATAAAACTTAAATAATCATCTTAACTTAAGAATTAACAATAATTATTAACTTATTGATTTATAACTTTAAATCAAACGAAACATAAATTATATATAATAGTATAAAATTTTGAATGTGGATATGTAACTTCACAAGCTGAACTTTACAATAAAAAAAAACTAGACGAAACTTAAATTATGCTTTTACTGCTTCTAATGCTCGAGACTAAATAATACAAAAAGATCTGAACCTAAACTAGGTTATTGTACCGCCCGCCCTAATGATTCCTAACTTAGCTTCAGTGGACTGTATTTGGTGGTATTATCTTATATCTAAGGAAGGCTCATTTTCTACAATAAAATTGTTCAGACCTCCAGGTGACCACATTAGAAATACACTTTGTCATACAATAATAAACGAAAAATGGAAACCCTTACAGTGGGTGAAATCACAATTTTTAATTTAACTCGAATTATATACAAGTTTTTATGTAAATACAAAATATTTACATCAAATGCGACTTTATACATAGTTCTTTCATGTTTAAAAGAACCGTAAGATATCTTTTCTAAGTAGTGAAAATGATAACAATGAGAAACAGAAGAGCGAAACGAAAGCCTAACTATAGCAAGACTAGTGTTTTCTCTAGTCGTGGGTTTTTCAAATATTGTTACATGCTCAACTTGAGTGATATGTTTTTTGTCAACCATTTCTAACGGTTTTGACTCTAAATTCCCAATGCTAGCATGTAAATAGACTGTGCTTTCGTGACGCGACTGGTAGCTGTCCAAAGGGTTTTGAAAAACCTGGCCAGATAGCATCCATCCAAGCCTAGTATTCTGAGTTACTAGAGCACCTGGAGAACACTTGATCATACCTTCCACTACAATCTGGCTGAAACTATCAGCTTCTAGACGCAAGTCAATTTTATTGAGAATAAAAAACTCAAGGTCTGCTAATTGAGTCCCTATTAACTGCGGAAGCTTTTCGCAAGTTAATTTTTGGGGTAATAAGATTGATGTTCCTTTGTCCAGTACATGAGCCCTGATGTCTACAACTAAGCTGACATCATGTATGGACGGTAGCTTGAAACCAACTGATGGTTTAGATACAGAGTCACTGTGATCGCCAAGGCTTGAAACAAGTGCTTTAGCTGGTAGTATTTGCGATTGCACAGCGGAATCTGGGATAAAAGAAGGTGTTCGCTGATCGACCAAGGATTTGTGAGTGCAGTGATTACCCGACTGAGACTGCACCCCTACAAAAGCAATAGTGCGATTGGGATTTACTTCCTCTGGAACATTTGAATTACTAGGCAATGAAGTTGTTTCTACGACAATGGCACTCGACTTGTCAACGAATGAATCTACGACATGGTTTTCCGTTGATGTTTCGACACTAAAATGTAATAGCGAGTGATGTTTTTTCTTACACACGCGGCACCTGGAGGTTTGACGGCATGTAAACATTGAGTGATTGGAACCCATACAATTAAAGCACAGATTTTTTGAAATAACAAAATTACACCTTACCTCTACGCTATGCTGTACAAAATATTTACAATCACATAACTCATGCATTTCTGAGCAATAAACACATGAAATTGTTGTGGCGCGATGGACTTGACTAAAATTTGACATTGAGTTCACAGGCGGCAAATAATTATAAGAACTGCGATTTGCGATTTCGTGTAACACATTTTTTAAATCAGTCTTATAATCATAATATAGTTCTATCGTGGTTTCATATATTTCATTTTTGTAATAACTGGAAGCCTTGTATTCTAATATGTCTATTTTAATTATTATAGTCCGGTGCGTGTCTACCAAACATCTCCATAGCCCGTCTAAAGCTTTCAACTGAGTCTCTACATAGTCCAAAGAGAGATGATCGATAGGTAACTTTTTAAAATTAACATGTTCACTAATAATAACAGACTTAATATCATCTTGTACTTTATAATAAGCTTCCA
This sequence comes from Catoptria pinella, assembly GCA_963556745.1. Taxonomy (NCBI): domain Eukaryota; kingdom Metazoa; phylum Arthropoda; class Insecta; order Lepidoptera; family Crambidae; genus Catoptria; species Catoptria pinella. The sequence continues at coordinate 11,542,616 of OY750758.1, read as the reverse complement.
TGTTTGATTCTGAACACGAATATACTGAAAGATAACTTTAAAACTGTTTGAAAACTACACTTGCGTGGTAAATCAATCTTACAATAAAAAAAACTAATATTTTACAAATTATTTTCTACACCAAACTATAAGTAAGTACTAAAAAGTTAATGTTCAAATCGTTTCTGCAGTTGCCACGCCACAAGATTTTCTTCTCAATAATGTGCAAAATTCACTCACTGTTTACTGGATGGTTGAGGTACCTCTGCTGGTAGGGTCTGTTGTTTGCTGCTGCCAACGACTTTTGATTTTGACCGGAGTTTCACCCTTGGACGGACGCAACGTAACTTTCCGTCTTGATTAACGGCGTTGTACTCGGGAATAAAGTTTTGAAAATAGCGTAAACCTCGTTTCAGCGTGATGAAAAGCCACGGCACCGTTAGTATGCAAAATTGTATCACCGTTGAATATATTTTTTTTTTATTTTTGCTAGTATATCCGGCTATCGTAAGGACCAATGTACAATTCAAGCTGTACTCGGTGATACTTATTTGGATTATTGCATAAAAACACATCAACTTGCGATAAAAATAATATATTGGTAATTAAAAACTTATAAACATGTATTACATTCTAGTGTCTAAATCGGTGTGCTAAGAGCGTCACTTAACAAAAGACGATCGTAATTATTAGAATAATAAAAGTTGTTTTCGCGGAGGTTGCATACCTTGCTGGTATACAACCTAGTATGTTGATTTGATTCTAGACATCCGGTCTGGTAACGCTGGCCAGCGTAAAAGTGGGATATGCTAGAAAGATTTTGACTATGCCACTAGTGAACCGATAGCTCAGTTTGTAAGAGCATTGGAACGGACTTCCAAATCTTGTGGGTTCGATTCTCGCCTGAGACAATCGAATTTTTTCTAGTATATTATTTAGTGTTGTATAAAAAGAGTATTGTGAATGTTATAATCTCAAATATATTTTTAATTTGTTGTTATGTCGTCAGATTTAGTTAATATAGTAGTAGTTAGCCAGGCGAACTTGAAACAAGCTCTACCACCAACCAAACCGAGTACAAATTGTATCTCCCTCCTGGGTATCGAACCCGGGACGTCTACGTCTTAGATGTGTGGGCGAACCATTAGATAATAAAGGCGGTTATAGATTAATTTTTTTCTTTGATATCGAACAAGTACTAACCAGGAATGTGAGCAAGTAGTCTAGGGTCTGGTCGGTGAGCACGGCGACGCTGTTGGGCCCGGCCAGCTTCTCCGCGATGCACCCGAGCACCACGCAAATGTTACGTTCCACTCTAATGTTCAAGTCGCCGGTGTTGGCACGTTGAGCCGACAACTCGAACAACTGGGTAACCTAAAGCACAGTATATATAATGGTACAAGTACAGAAGGGACACTCGCAAAATCATTTAAATAAATAGCGACTCTCTTCAGACTCAACATTATGTAGAGACGCAGCTGAGGCGTGCCAAGAATAAAAGTGAGGCAACCGTTGGGTGAGAGATTGAGTATCGCCTAAAAGAGCCAGAGTACTCAAGTGGAAACCGCGCAACGCTGAACACTAAGCTACACGATGCACTCGCATGATGCAAAGGATAGACATAGATGGAGCGGCATCATCAAGGAATAATTTACTTCCCATCGGAAGAATCACGACCATCAGTAATGAGGAACACGACGTGAGGAGAAGGAGGACTCAAGTGGTAATGTACGAATTGTGTCTGTGTGCACATTCGCGGGACGCAGCCCCTTGTAGCATGACGAGATTGAGAGTTTTGCCACAGAATATATACTAGTACTAAACGTACTGAAGCCCATCCGCGCGAGGACTATCAAATAATAAGCTACTCTCGCTACACGACAAAAAAATACAATTTCAAATTGCACAGCGCTGCATGCTTATTATTAGAAGCGCCTCTCTTTCTGTCGCGTAGCTCTGTCTCAACTGACACAGCTCAGGGTTGCTACTAGCTACTTACCTATATCACAGAAAACAACCGTTATGCCGATGAATATGTCGCAGCCAACTGGTTTAATCAGCCACTCAATTAACAGCCTAGTTATTTAATTGAACAGCGCGACAAGACGATCAAGACGAATCCTAAGCCTAAGCTCTATGGCATTGTATGGTTTTATACCAGTGTTCATGTGGCCTTCTTCCGGCTCCATCACCAAACCCTGGATACCATCTCCTTTTAGAGTACTATTCAAGACGAATCAAACGAACCCAAGCTTAATAGAGTTCTTGTGGCCTTCATTCGGCTCCATCATCAAACTCTGGACAATATTTCCCAACAGAGTACACGTCAAGACGAATCAAAAGAGCTCAAACTCAATGGGGTTGCATGGTTTTATTACAGAGTTTCTGTTGCCTTCTTCTGGCTCCATCATCAGACCCAGGAACTCGTCTTTTATCAGATTACTTGTCAAGACGAATCAATCGAGCCCAAACTCGATGAGGTTGCGCGGTTTTAGTACAGAGACCGTGTGGTCTTCTTCCGGCTCAATGACACCATAATATTGCATTGTCTTCCAGTTCTGACCTATGTTTAAAGATTAAAATTGTTTTTTTTTGTAACACGTTGTAGTTTTGACAGCCATATCTATAATATCGAGGGAAAGAAACTTCATGATATCGATGAAAATTTATGAAATGATAGTTCTAAGCGCCTTAAGTACTATTACTTTAAGCCTTAACACATAAATACCGCAACTTATTTACCTACCTGTCCGCCATTTAAAAAAATATCGGTTTTGGCGGCCTGTAATAAAAGTGGTGCCGATCGATAGAATAAGTCATTACAAACAAAAAGTAATAAGCAAAAAAATCTCGTAAGTGATATACTACTGAGATATTTGAGTTTCAAGTTGAAAACAAAATCAGTAATTTTTTAGATCAATCGATAGAATAAGTCATTACAAACAAAAAGTAAAAAGTTTGAGTTTGAAGTTAAAAAAAGGCAATCTGAAATTATGTATTTTCTGTTCTTGTGAGACAAATAACGCTCGAAATATATCTTATTTTGCCTGCTTATAGTCTTGATTTTTAGTTGTGGTAGGAACTCGTTGTTATATCGTTATATATATCATTATTGGTACCTATCTATCAAATCATAGATTTATGGTGGCCCGCTACCGGGCGAGGTACCTCGGCTCGCCGGGCAGCGTCCTGGAAGCGGCCACGAATGTGAAAGCCCTTGGAACGTTTCTGGCTTTTTCAAAATGGCGGACAGGTAGGTATGCCAGTCTTCATACATAAATGACCGATTGCTTTTAGATGTATATTATACTTGGACTCACTCTCATGACGGACTCCTTGGACGGCAACGGACAATCGTCGAACAAGATGGTGATAGCCGAGGGGCCAAATGGGTCCTCTAGCGGGATCACGTTGACCATAGACGAGACCACCTGTATCCAACCATCCTCCTTGTCCGCGATAACGTGCAGCTTCACCAGAGACACGGGGGACTCTTCATCACTGAAAAAATAAGCAAACAGTTAATATACCCACTTGCTAGATTATACAGTTAAAGAGTTGTTCCATTATATTTAAGTTTAATAAGTTTATTAATATAATAATCATAACATCGCAATGTAATTTTTTACAGATAAACAATGGGTTTATCTATATCGAAATGTCATTTTTGATAGATTAAATCTCTATTGATGTCGTCATGCTACTGGGGCTGGAAAGGAATCAGATGATGATCACTTAACTATAAAGAAAAATAAACAGTGCAAGGATATTATAACACAAAAACAAAGGGCAGTGCATAAATCATTCGCAATAAATGCAACTCAACTCTCGTGATGCAATTTTTGCTGCTTGATACGCACATACCTAACTAAAAGAAGAACATTCGCTAAAGCAATACATTAGCAATTTTAATAGTTACGTCAGTTTAGCATACAGAAATAAGTCACAATTCTAACAGATAAGGTTTATTTTTACGTAATAGAGCAGAGTAGATTCAGAGTAGCCTAACCTTTTCGCCGCCAAGTATAGCAAAAAAAAATCTATTGTCCCACGCCACGCCACTAAAACAATAAAAACAGGTTCCAAAAAATAGTGATGTCCAGTGATTACAATCGACAACCCCTTTTTTACCTTTTCCTACCCATATTCTATGAATTTTCTTGCATTTATTTAAATCCAATTATTAGATTCCGTAAATCATAACAATTCACAGCAATAACTGTGTGTTTAAATTAACATTCAACCAAAATATCAATAAACAATAAATAATTGTGATTGAAAATGGAACGTCCCTAGTTAAGCTTCCCGTCGCCTCGGCGGACGTGAGCTGCCGTCGTTGGCGTACAGGGACCATACTTTATATAAGCCGCGTGCTTTAACAATAGTGATGTTCCTCTAATACATCGACATAATTTTAATAATTATAACATTCTTTTGTAGGTACTTTATTTTCTCTCCTCGTGACATGTAATTGCGTGATGATTAATTAAATACATTACAAAGATAGCCTTTATAGCGCTTTCAATATTAGATAGAAATTTTATTTTGATTCTACTTAATTTTTTATTCAATATCATTGCATCGTATACTTAAATTGAAGGAAAATCTGTTGACTTATTCCTAAATATTTTCGTAAGTAATATTAAGAACAGTTTTGTTGGTACCTATTTTATAAAAAGTGAAAGTATTTTAGTGTATTGATAGATGCCGCGACGTACCCATTGTTGTTTTATGGTCAGCCTAAAAAATCTTGCAGCTGTTTTAAAAACAATGGGCAGTCATAAAAATATTTCGGCCAAATTATCTATTTTCTTTCGCAATAATTGATCAAAGTACGCCGTGCCTCGGTGCCAGCGTATTGTTCTTTCTAATCCTTCTTTAGAATTTCTTGCACCTGCATAAAACAATAGGCGCAAAGGTCTAAAGCCATTTAATTAATAAACACATTAGCACAACACTACCTGTGACGTCGCTGTCGGCAGCTCCCGACGCTGGCGCCGAGGACATTCGGACTGTATTGCTTGGTTACGGCCAATTATTTTTAAATAGATTTTGCAATATATATGCAATAATTTCTAGTGTTTTTGGTGAAAATATATTAGTAAGGCTGAATACTTCATGTTGTGACAAAAAAAAAATTAAACTGATTGGTAGAATACTTAAATTTGCATCTAATTTGGGCGACGTCATATGCCGACGTTGGCGTGCGGGACACTTTTTTTTTATGACGTCATATGCCGACGTTGGCGGTGAAAAGGCTAAGTAAGTCATGGTCATAAATTAAAATTCGCTTTTGCATTCCCTGTAATGCGATAGACGGTGCTTCAATGGTTTTCATATTGATGAGATTTATTTATAGGCGTCAGATATTATGTCACGGACTTGGAATTTATAAACACCGATTTAGTAAGGTAATGCTATTTCACGGGATTTAATGACGCATGATCAAACGAAATAGTGCTACGAAAAACTCAACTTTAGGCATTCCAATTTAATTTGACAACTCAACTGACAGTGTGTGTCGCAGACAACTGCCACCACTCTAATCGAGGGGCTGAAGGCCTAGCGCCATTTAATCACTGGCCTAAATAACATTTAGCCAATGCGTCTGCGTCTAACAAAACATTTAATAAACGGGCTGGCAAATGCTTAGGCCGTAAAAACATAAATCAAATTCATATTTAAACTTGTGACAGTATCATTATATACCCATATATCAACAAATAAATTGCAAAGAATTATACAAAAAACACCTTTACCTACAAATCCAATAAAATTTTGGTCAAAATTTTTCTTTTTTATGTTCGATAACAGATATTATTTACACTATTACTACAACCACAATCTTCCATTCAACTATATACACGTGAAAACGTATTTTAATCTCGTTAAATAGTGAGAAACACCAGAAATATCACAGCTTGTCGACGCCATATTGGAGGCTCTGCTTACAGCGCTCTAGGTGACAGAATTCGGAACTATATTTTAATATCTGGGCTAGGCAAGTTATTGAACGTCATTGAACCACGACATTAATTGTCTAGCCTAACTAAATATCATTTAGGCTGCTGATTGAACAGCGCCGGCCGTTAATTGAAAAGGCTAGGCCGTTAATTGAACGGCTGATTAAGCTAGTTGGCTGCGTCATGAACACTACAAGATATAAAGTACACAGAGGAGCCGCTCGGAATAAATCGCGGTTTTCCGTGAACGCACACATAGTCATTTCATAAAGGCAATCTCGGCCCACTTCAGACTATTGACTCTAGCAGTTACCAAGGAGTTTTTGGAGCAGCAAAACAAATTGGAAGTTTTCAATACGGCCAGAACGGCGCTTCTATCAAAGACTTTCAATGTACAGCCATCGGCACGTCAGGTTATACAATACTGTCAAAAAAGTTAATTTACTTTGAACCTTAATTTCTTCGCATTTAAGTTTCAAACTGATTACCCAGTCGTGGTAGCCCAGCGTGCCGTTGACTGTACTTACGTTCACAAGTGCTTATCTAGCAGACTAATCTGAATGATTTAGTTTACTTACTTGTCCACAAAGGATGCGATGAGGGTGAGCATTTCCAGCACGAGTCGGTCGACGATGCAGGCCTGCACTACTTCCGGTACGCGCGGACGCACCTCCGCCAGCGAGCCCGTGCCAGAGCTCGCCGACACCGTGTACGGCGCTTCCTCATCGGGTGCCTTATCTTTGCACCAACACACCCCCATCACCTAGGACGAAAGCAGGTTTTTGTAAAATGTCATATGAAAACAAAGATTAACGAACATGTTGGTGAATAGATCTCAAACAAAGTGAGGGCGCAGGCGCTTTCCATGAAGTGGAAATAATAATGAATAGCATGGATCTTGAGCAGTCACATTTATTGCGCAGATGTCATTCTTAGGTCTCATTGGCGATTGCAAACATACACAATAATTTCTTTAAATTTAATTCACTTTATTTTAGAAAATAACAAGTGGTGATATATTTTTGTTACAATTTGTTGCAGATGAGGACAAGCCTTTTTCATTACTTTTTTGGAAGATATATATATCTGCCAGTGGATTTGCCTGTTTTGTCTATGGATTTGTCAGAACGACAACATAGCGCCAAAGTAGTGTTTTATTAAAATACTTTTATGAATAATGAAATTTATATGACGTTTAATAAGCCTTATCAGCATTATAACTAAAATTGACTATAACTCTTTTTTATGGTTTTTTTATGAGTAAGATTTTATGGTTCCCGAATCTTTAATATTAAGGTTTGTGATACTTTAAAAGGGTTAAATTTTAAGGTAAAGTTACTTATAAATGACAAGAATTTGAAAGTTAGGGTCATTTAAGGGGGTCGGGGGGGAAAAGAGGGGGACTCGCCGATTCCCCATAAGTTTGTCATGTAATGTGATAGTTAGAAATATCGTTTTTTTGACAGACAACAGAAATATCTTTCTTAATACCCCTTAAAGCTATTGCAGCTGTTCTACTCTCCTCTTTTTCCTTCACTCGCCTCCCTTAAATGACTTTTTCCCTCCAGCCGTTTTCACAACTGCAATTATTATATTATTCACAAACTTCTTTATCTGTTTACAAACTAACTTTTTAAATGGATACTGGTCACTTTAATAATGTTTTTGTTAAATAAAATACATCGCGAATTTCGTTTTGATTGCATTTTATTTTATTTATTATCTTAGCTACTGGATGCGAATTAAGAAATGCTTTACTCCCATCACAACAAGTGGGGGGCATGGGGACTCCCCCCTGAAATCCTTCTCCCTTAAATGAGCCCAATTAATGCTTGAGAGTGGTCTCAACCATACTTACATAAACAGAGATCAAATCCTTTCTAAGATTTTAGTTCTGAAATTACTTAAGCATTGTTCGAAAATTTGCATGATCTGAATTAAATTTAGTTTGCTGAATTGATAAGCTTGAGTTCATCACATTCCGTTTTGTGAAAAACTTACTGCATTAAAATATCACCCATACTAATTTTAACAATATTCCTATAAATTATAAGCACAAATACCTCATTTATTAAAATTAATGTGTATCGGTCAATGCAACAGATTCACAAAAAATATTAATCACAATGCGACACAACATTTACCTAGTTTGCTCCATTCTGTGTCAGAGGTCAGTTCAAACAGTGCTCAAGTATTGTTTTGTAATACAAGCCTTAGACCTTTCTACTGTAAATTTACTGTTATGCAACTCAACAGATCATGTACTAAACTTTTAACTTTTTTAAATGCTGAACTTACTTAATTTGTTGTTTGGAAAAAGGTACATAATTTTACCTAACATTAGAAATCTTAGGTTCTTTTTCTCTTTCTGGAGAAATTACTCAGCACATTAGCAAAGCTAGAAAAGCAGCAAAGGCTTTACCCATATCATGCAAGGCACTGACATTGTTTTCATACCCAAATAGGTCGGTGTAATCTTTAATCAAAAACAGAACACATGCCTCAGTCTCGTGAGAGCAATTTTCCCTAACATTTAATGCATTTTGAAATACTCATGCAATTACGGTCAGAGAACCCTTTGTTGTTCTATTATTATGGATTCTTGTTACTTATGGTAATGCTAGAGAGTTGATTGCGTTAGTGAATTATTAAAAAACATCTGTTTACTCACCGTGACTCCATTACGATTGTTATGCAGAAAGTTTGTTCTATTCTAAGAGTCGATGGATAATGTTTAATAATTATCAAAACACAGTTATAGGTATAATACTTGTATTTTCAACAAAAACAATGTCGATGGTAAAACAAAAACTATTTTTGTAAACATCATCCTACCCAAACAGCGCAAATAGAAATGAAATAAAACACCAGCAAAAATGTCAGTTACACAGAGGGAAATACCTAATAAACACCTACACTACCTACTGTCAATCAATCCTGTCAATCCCACAGACAACCAAAGAGAATAGAATAATAATCACTCCGTTCCGTTTTCAGACTAGGTATTAAGCAGAACTAAGAATTTATATTATTCATAAGTCATAGAATATGACCTTAGTGCATTTAACCAATGGAGACGGCAAAGGCGGGCGACCCCCACGATATCTGCAACTTCGTGGAGAACTCCTCTGCCAAAGTACGTTGGCCATAATAATATGGCCATTGGTACGTTGAATAAAATTACTTCAGCGCTGCCGGCCATTGCCATTGACATTCTGTATAGCTTCTTGTCGCGATTGTGCTCCCGGAAAAATGATAAATTTTGCTGTTTTCTTGTAAAAAGTGATCTGCCACATCAAGTCTACGAAAACATGGTGTTTCCTATCATATGTCAGTTTTTTCATGGATAATTAAGTGCTATCTCAAAATAAAAATAAAAGCCATTAAGAAAAGTTAACGACAGAAAATACCGTAGTAAGAAGGCAGCTCAACTGTTACACAGTACAGACTACAGGTTAATATTGTACAGACCTACCTGGCACAGCTCACTACGACCTTTTTCGTAGTAGGTATGCTGTTCGTGTTTACCTACCTACCCCCTACTCAAATAGCCTAACGCAACGTTTACATTTGAAGCATAAAATTATGAGCACTGACTGAATCACATAAGCATGTCGCAATGGATGGGGTGTATCACTGCCCTTTTCTCCCGCTAGATGGCGCATTGTTGACATATTTTTATCTTATTATCATCATTATCATAAAATACTGTGTTAATGCCTCAGTGTGCGGCTTTAAGCTGTGCTGGCATTAATACCTACTTATCTTTAAATGTTTTAGCAGGTAGATAATCATAATTTATCATCATCTAGAGTCTAGACAAAAACAAAGTTATAATTTCGGTCGTACGATTCCAGTCTACGACTAATAAACATAATATTAATCATAGAAATCACAAAAAAATACGTATAGTTAATTGTCGAAAATCAGAGTCCGGCAAGACATTATTTAGAGTTATCTTTTACTCACATCACTATTAAATTAGCCTTCTTTTCTTTTAATGATGATTTCCGCTTACGTAATTTCATCTTTTAGTTGAGTCACTGATAGTGTAGAATAGAATACATTATTTCCAGCTAAAATAAAACTAGCAAAAAACAAATTTCATAATTTGTAAACAAGGTACTATTGCCGAGTTTTAAGTTAAGTTAAGTTAAGTTTCTACAAAAGGTTTAAGTGATACACCTCACTGATCTCAATGTCTCAAACATAAGTAAATCACAGACTTTGATGTAAGTATTGTATTGAAATTGACACGCCTACGGCACGTAATTTTTATAGTTCAAGTATACCTACCTACTGCTCATTTTAAGCTTTAAAAGTAAAGAGCTTATTAAAACTTCCTGAATTCCGGATCCTACCTAGCATCCTTAATTCAGGATGAAATGTTCTTCGGCAGAACGGATGCTACATTAAGGACAGTGTAATTTGTTTGTATTTGTATTTTTATGTCAATAAATGTCAATAAAAAAAAAGAAAGTGTAATCGCATTTAGGACGCTCCGCCACAGTAGTCATTTAAATAAATAGCGACTTTACTCCGTCATAATAAAGCGCAATTCAGATCGGACACCGCTACAGTTCCTACGACGTCTCTTCTCTCTCTTTCTGACGACGCTAGGGTTTGTTTAAATGAACTGCGTTTATCGATACTTTGCGGCTCAAAGGGCGTAACATTTTGGCCAAAATGAGTTTTATATGCCATCTTATTTAGATTTTTCTCCACTATCGATCTGTAGTATATTTGAAATTCTCAAATTCTGAAAACAATGGTGAATACGACCCATAAATTATTAAATACCACATTTATTTTGTCATTACAAAAATTAATAAATATAAATCTTCTCTAGTTAATTGGCCTATCTATATAAATGTCTGCATAGAATACAAGCTCTAAATTATGGGTTAAGGGTTGCCAAATTGACCTATTAACTACTAAAAACAGATGTAAGTATTGTATTGTAATATAAACCCAAAAAATGGAATAAAATAACATCAGAATGATATAAACTACAAATTTAATTTTGAAAGTTGGTGATTACACCCGTGCGTTACTCGCAATTTATGGGGACTTTAAATATATACTCGCTTTATCTGTAGAATGGCGGTGTCGCTAGTGGTGAACAAATAGTGAACATCAAAATGTCATTAGTGTCAAAAACCCATGGCTGCAACGCAGTTCCATTTTATTCGACTCGAGTTGAGAACAAACGAACAGTCAGTCGATACATTCGGCCCCCTGATTATGTAACTCGTTGCTAACAACTTTTGATTGAAACTGACAGAAATCGCAGTTACATTGCTGCTTTAGTAAAAATAAATGTGACAACTATGTTACTTAAAGCAACAATGTAACTGCGATTTCTGTCAGTTTCTTGATTGCAACAGTTAAATAATCTGGGGGCGGGTCGACTCGGGCTTGGTTGGGATCTACGTACATTTGACATTTATAGTACTTAGCAATTAGTAGTTATTATTCGAACATAGACATATATTAGTATACTAGGTACTAAATTGCCGTTCGAATATCCAAATCAGTAGTTACGAATTAGTTGAAAAGTAGAATCATTCGGAGTCGCGCATCGCTAGTAAAAAATATCGATAGGTATATTTATTTTTTTAAATATGATATTATCGTTGATATTTTTTTCTCTATATAATTATCATTAGATCGATATTTTTTTCTCAATATATCGATATTTCCACACATGAAAATCGTATCAAATTCGATATTTTTTAAGATCTTATCATGTCTTGTATCCGACCAAAAACAACGTTTTTTAACATAAGTAGGCTGCATGTGTTTAGTTGCCTTGTAAAAAATATCAAAATATAGTTTTTTTTAAAATATAGCTATAGTATATATCGTTAATATTTTTTTCTCGATATATCAATATATCGATATTTTGTTATTTTTATATATTAATATGTTTCGATATATTTAAAATAATATCGATACGATATACAAGGTGTTACAAAAGTACCCCTAATGCCGAATATGGTAGATAGGGACCATCAAACTGAACAACTTTTACTATGGTATGCTTTTACTTTTACTACTTTTACGCAAAAAAAAAATCAGCTGTTTCATACATTTTGATATTTTCGATTTTGATTTTTGTATGAAACAGCTGATTTTTTTTTCGCGTTTTCAGAGTTGGTCCCATAGTAAAAGTTGTTCAGTTTGATGGTCCCTATCTACCATATTCGGCATTAGGGGTACTTTTGTAACACCTTGTATGTTTGATTTATTCACCCATCTCTATTAAGGACGCTGAATCAAGGAAGGTGTAATCAGCAAGCTCTGGTGGCTGAATAACGGATGCTAAAACGGACTCTGAATAACGGATCCGGAATTCAGGAAGGTCTAATAAGCTCTTTAGCTAGCTTTCAAACGCATAGAATGTTGGCCATTTGAGTAAGGGGGCTACACATGCACAGCACACTACGCGACCTTTTTCGTAGTGTACCTCTACTGTAAGTACCTACCTACGTGTTTGCCTCCCCTCCCGCTACGAGTATGCTTTCAGTTTTTAATTTTTTTTACTAAATCCCCACGATTTAAAAAATGGGCTCTCAGTTCAGATGCATATGAATTTGTCCGGTGTTATGTTAAACGATCTTGCCGTCTCCATTGGTTTAATGCTCTAAGTCTATGACACATTAACATATAATTTGATTGATTGATTGATAATTATTGTGTCAAGTACTTTGATCGATCATCTACAAAGAGAATGTAATCACTACATGATCATCTATACCTATAGGCACATATAAATAAGTCTATGTCTATACATGCTCCCTACTGAAATGGCCATTTTTCTATTCGTTGGCTGACTTAAAAATTTTAAACTTTAATCTTCTGAGTCCACTGACTGAGATATCAACGCACAGCCCAAACTGCTGCACCTAGAGACTTGAAATTTTGCACGTAGATAACTTAAACAGTGAAGGCATTCACTATGAAAGAATTTTTAAATATAACATACCTAAGGAGGTAAATTAGGGGATGAAAGTTTGCATGAAAGTTCGACAATTGAAAATTAGTATTCATGTGTGTCAGCGTTTTGACAATTCCACCCCCCAAAAGGGTTAATAAGGGGGATGATTTCATACGCAAAATAGGCGCTATAGACGTCGAGTTGCGGAAACCGCCCGTAATGAATGAAGAATGAATGAAGAAGGGGGATGAAATGTATGTGTATCTAGAAAGTCCTTCATTTTCAAAGTTAACTCACTAATTTTATTATTTAGGCTTATGATTGGAAATTAACAACAAAATAATAAGCAAACACATATTTCGTAATTTTTCAAAAATCAACCACAGAGGTTGAATTGGATTAATAAACCTAAAAATCGATATGGATGTTGTTATTGAAGTTTTATGGGATGACGATTGCTAAAATTGCATTTATTTTGATGTTCAAATTTTGATGTTCAACACGCTGAACATGATTCAACCCCTTAAAGGTTGAAATAGGGGTGAAATTTTGAATGAAAAATAATGTAAAATAGACATTTTAACTTGAAACTTTGTAAGCGTAGGTACTTCTAAAAACAAATAGGTAATCCAAATACAAACTAAATAATTTTAAAACAACACCTGAATTAATAATATACGCGCTGTAATCCGTAAAAAGTGTTTTATTTCTAATGAACTGTACGCGCGAAAATCTTAGAAGTGTAAATAGGTAATCCATTTCGTAGTTTTCCGAAAATCAAACCCAGGGCGTAAATGGGTATATAAAGTTAAAAATCGATATGGATGTCGTTTTTGGGGTTTTATGGGATGTTGATTGTAAAAATTGCTGACGAAGTCGCGGGCGGAAGCTAGTATATAATAAAAGAAGACTGACTGACTGACTGCCTGACATATCAACGCACAGCCTAAACCACTGGATCTAGCGATTTCAAATTTTGCACGTAGGTTACTTATGAGGTCCAGGGGTGCACAAAGAAAGGATTTTCCAAAATTCACTCCCTAAGGGGATGAATAGAAAACAGTTTATATGTGTCTCAGCGTCTTTGATAATTATACCCCCGAAGGGGTGAAAAGGGGGATGAAGTTGTGTTTAGAAAATCCTTCATTTTCAAAGTAAACTCTCTATATTTATTATTAAGGCTTATGGTTGGAAACTAACGCAATGTATATTTGGTATTTCAACCTTTAAGGAGGTGAAAAGGGATGGAAAATAAACCTAAAAAACCGGACTAGTGCGAGTCAGGCTTGCCCACCGAGGGTTCCATACCTACAGTTCAGAAATCAAGTCTCGCAGTTTCTTTCCGAGCTTCTCCCAAAATTCAGTTCCCAAAACTTATAATTTTGTGTTTTATAAGTGATATTGTGGTTATACTAACTACACAGTACATACCTAAATTAGTAAGGTAGGAAACCTTATCAAAGTAAGTAGGTACTTAAAATTTGTTAAAATTCTATTTTGTGAAATGATTTATTTATTGTGGTCCATGAGTGACACAATAATTTTTAGTAGGTACAAAGCTAAGCCATCTAGCATTTGTGTTGAACTAATTTAAAAATAATTTATTTAACCAAGGGCTGCGCTTTTTTACGAGTTATCTGTTATTAGTCTACATGGCGCTGCGCTGCGCGGTGTCGTAACGATATTTTGGTAAACATGTGAATAAAAACTTAAAATTAGTAATAGTAACGAACGGTGCATTGTTTTTTGCTTGTATTGAGCTGGTGAAAAAACATAGTCGCTTATATGAGCTGGTGAAAAATAGCTTGCTTTGTTGAAGCTTCATTCTCTAGGCGGGCACGCCACTGAATGTGTTTTATTTATTATTTTTGCATTTGTATATAACTACTAGATACAAGACACTTAAGTAGGTAGGTACCTATTTCGGATTGTGTTTAATTACATTACAAAATTATAAAAATAGGGCTAAGGGGCGGGGCTTATCTGTGCTACTCGTTTGACCGCAAAATTAAGCTGGTTTGTAAAAGGGAAATGAGGGAATTTAAAAGAAAAAAAAAACAGAATTATCAACATAATGGTATTTATTGGTAAATACACGTAATAATAAACATTATCACCAAATTTCAAGTTTATAGGTCAATTAGAAGTTAAATTATGACCGCGCATACCGTCGTTTAACCTCGATGATTGACTACGTACTTTAATGACTATTTTTTTTTGGTATAATTACAAATATATTGTTTTCTGATTTTCCCTGTACTTGTAGTATAAGACGATATTCATAGTTCCAAGTCAACGGAAAGTACCTTATGAATTTTGATTCCCTTGAGAGTGTCGAAATATGCGTTTTTTGCGGCAAAAATGGCCGTCTCTTTTTTTTACGTTAACTTAGAAGTTTGATTTTTTCACAGCTGCAAGAGACCGTAGACTTGAGTATATGGTAGGGTATGATAATTTCAACTCGATACCTCCACGCGTTCCCGAGATAAAGGGTCTTGACAGACAGACAGACGGGCAACAAAGTGGTCCTATAAGGGTTCGGTTTTTTCCTTTTGAGGTACGGAACCCTAAAAATTGATATGGATGTCGTTATTCAAGTTTAAGGGATGTTGATTGCAAAAATGACATTTATTTTGAAGTCCAACACGGTGGACATGATTCATGACTTAAAGGGCTGAAATGGGGGTTCAAATTTTATGGAAAAATGATATAAAATGAACATTGCATCTTTAGATTTTTTTCTCCAATGTCCACGCGGGCGAAGTCGCGGGCGGAAGCTAGTTTCAAAAATATAGTCATTTTTAAATTGTTCCTAAAAGCACTCTTAAATAATTAATTTAATACATAACAAAATTCGTTGAAGATAGGGCATAATGTGCATAACTTACCCATGTTTTCTCGCATGTTTAAAGATCTAAAAGAAAATAAATAATATTATGAGTACCTATAAAGTTATATGTAACTTTTAAAATGTTATTTTTCATTGATTTAATACCTACTTAATCTTAAATATGAAAATAAATCTTTGCGACCTACGGGTACCTACGCGATGTTTGGGAACAAAATGCCCGCTGATGTGTACCCCGTACATATTTTCAATGCAATCATATTTATTCATAATAATGACAAACTGATTGTTTGATAAGAAAATTCTATAAATTTGCATTATGACACTTACAAGGATAATCTTACGTTCTCTGAAAACGGCTACAAACACAGTTTTTCGCACTTAACTAAAAACGCTTCACGCCACTGACGTTTTCCGATGTAACGCCACCTTACATCAAAGGTTTCAGTGATATTGAGATTTTTTTAATTCAGGCGAAGATTCGGTGACTAGCAAACACGACGGTAATAGTAAACAATAAAAGCTACGGGCGAATCTACGTTGTTCCTTACTTCCTGCGTCATTGTCGTTACTCTAAAATCTTTAAAAATCCAATGCATCGCAATAAATAAATTAAAAATATGCAAATTAATAATTATAATTTATTATCTTAATCTAACGTAAATGATGGCATATTTCCTTGTGATGCATTGGATTTTTATAGATTTTTGAGTAACGACAATGACGCAGGATATAAAACCTGCAATGGACTATAGTGGGCTGTTATGGGCGACGACGATAATGAACATGCATGACTAGTGGATTGATTCCTAGTTTTCGCAGTGGTGAGTTTGTTAGAGCAGAGGGGGCGTAGGGACCGGGCGGCTTTAAACAAACAGTAACATTAATCTACCCCTGGAACACAGACATAGTCAACGTTCAATCGGTAAGGATCTTTACGTTTACTTATTGCGGGAAAAGTGTACAACTGATAAGTTGAAACGGTGCTAGTCGGTTGATCACTAACGGCCAACATTGCTAACGGCTATGGAAAAAAAGACCATAGTGCTTAGATAAAGACGAAATTACGAATTATCTCTCTGTAGTGCACTCCGAGGAAGCTTTCTGGTACTTTTAATCACTTACAAAATATTTTTTAGACTGTCGATTAGTTTAACGGAGTTTTAATGCTAAAATTGGCCACTTTTTGCAAAAAAAACTCCATTAAACTAAGCGACAGGCTATAAAATATTGTTGAAGCAATAAAAAGTACCAGAAAGCTTCTTCGGAGTGCACTACAGAGAGATAATTCACAATTTCGTCTTTATTTAAGCACTGTGATTTTTTCCAATGGCAGCGCTAGTGTGCAGACTACGCCCTCTTAATTCGATCGGAAAGAACTTGTTCCGGACTACACTTAGTTGGATGTGGACTGCTTTTAATAACAAATCGGTCGATTTTGCTTGTTTCCCTTCTTTTTGCCAAAACGGGTTATCCGTTTTCGCTTAAGCATTTTGCGATTAATGGCTACAAAACCAAACTTTACAATTATTACATTCAACTAGCACCAATCAGTGCTCACTCACGAGTACCTAGGTTAAAGTTTAAATCATAGAAACCGGTCTATTACTTTCGGAGTTACAGCTCTTACTACGTGCTCTCCAATAACGCTAATTACATCACCCCTGCAAATGTTGACATCCTATCAATGTAACGCAGAAGAAGAAAGGCTGTTCTACTAAGATCCATTTACATCAACGCTGTAGCTTTTATAGTTTACTAGTTTTTAGATGGTGTCGAAATCTCAGTAGAAGTGACAGCCAACCAAAAATTTAAAGACATTCGTAAAAATTCAATTCCAAAACTAAGAAACCCTTAATTGTATTTTGATGAAGGCATCAAAATACAATTAATCGACTGGGAAAGATGGAAACAAGATCAAATATTAAAGGCAACATAACATGCAGTCTTGCTTTAGCATTACTGCTCGATTGTTCATTGTATTGTGTGACGAATTCAGTGTTGATTGCATTGACACGTCCGACTATAATTTATGTCAATAAATTTATTTGATTTGATTTCCTTTGAATGCCTATTTAGCTTCAAGAGGATCTACCGGGGCTAAAACAATTAAGAATTGATATAAGTACCTATTTTGTAACCGAAGCCATTACTGTAAAACAAATATTGTTAGGTGCGTAAGTATTGAATACATTATTTTGGTGGTGAGTAATGATTTGAATTTTTGGACGATATGTTAAGGTGACCAAAAGGAAATGGTCTAATATGACGGCTTCCATGAATCCATGGTAGAGTGGCTTGGACATACCTACATCGTTTTTCTTGGCCTGCATAGCTCTTCGAGGTTCTGATTTTGATCAAGGGATTCGTAATTTCGGAGTCTCCAATAAGTCCGTTGTTCGTAGCATACTTTTGGTTACCTATGGGTTTATTTGTGTGGCAACCCTATTGCTTTATAGCCGTTAACAGGGTTTTTCAAATTGTGGCCCACAGACCCCTTAGAGGTCCCTGATACACATACTACGGATAGTATGTGTATCAGGGGTCCGCAGTAGCTCAGTTAACCCTGAGGCACTCTCCAGTGCGATACGGTCGATATCGACCCCTTGGGGTCGAAATCGAGTTCCCAGGGGTCGACATAAATGAGTCGTTATTAATTACACTTGTTATTTGATAGGATTTTTAAAGTAACTTGGATAGGGGGTCTGAGGTATCAGTTCATTTTGGAAAAGGGGTCTCCTGCCCAAAACAGTTTGGTCATCCCTAATTTAGACACTGTTTAATTGTGATGTGAGGCTGTCTCTTTCAAAACAATATTGTCAAAATATTGTCAGTGACAGAATCACATTTACTTAAACGGTGTCTAAGTTAAACACTTGTTGAACAGTGTTTTAAAATCTTTTGTGTTAAGGCTGTTAATCAATAGTGACATCTATATACAGATAGAGAAGGCCTTTTATCTGTGACGTGTACTAGGTAGCGCTATTAGCGTGTAATCCGTTTGATTGACATGCGCATAATTCCAAAGCCGCAATTTTTTTGCAGTCAGACGCAAAAACGCTCCACAAGTTTCTTTTCATTTTAGGTAGTTTTTGTGGCTTTTTCGTAGTCTGATCAAGTTAAGATAGATAGATAGACGATATTAATAACTAGAGATTTTTTGTAGACCATTGGTTTATTCCTACGCTTTCATATCACAGTGCTATCGAGTCTTACGTAATAATCCGCGAAATCTTTAATCGGATTGTAAACGTGTGCGCAATAATTTTGACGATGACCATCAGCCATTTTTAATGCCCCCACTGCTGGAGCACAGGCCTTCCTTATGGGTGGATAAGGAGGATGGGCCATAACCCACCACGCGAGCCCAATGCGGATTGGTGGGTGTTAACGACTGCAAATGCAACCGAGACCAACGGTCTAACGTGCGTACTGAAGCACGGAGAAGCTCGAGATAATAGATTTTTGGTCACCCATCCCATGATCGACCCCTGTGAAAGTTGCTTAACCTCTGCAATCGCTGGGCCAGGCGCTAAACTACATTTTGTAATGGGTAATTAAAAATGTGGTTTGGGTACCAAGCTCGAATGCAATCGGAAAAACAATTGAATGTTTGACGGGTACTCGCTCGGGTTAAGGCCAGCCATATACAGACGGAATGAATGAAATCCCGATTCGGAACTCCGAATGCATACAAATCTATGGACCTACTACCACACACATGCGGTAGCTTTCCGTTCGTAATTTTCTCCGTTTCGGAATTCCGCATACACTTTTTAATTACATAATAATAATCAATTATTCCACCTTGTAACATGGTTAAATACAGCTGTTTGAAATAAGGAATGATCACAACATATTACACTAAAACTAGTGTATGGAAATTATATAAATTATATATAAGAAATTATTGTGTAAGTCATAATATGTACCATGTGGCAGTGCTCAATAAATAAATAAATAAATAAATAAATAAGGGATTTTTGAATTTATATTTAGAATAAGAATGGATAGATATTCAATAATGTCAACATCATTTTTAAATTAGTGAATTAAATTATTAACATTTACAATTTAAAAGTCATAAAAGTAAATAAAAGTTAACATCTGTTAAAAGTGAAATAAAAGTCAGTATTTGTAATAAAAGTCAACATCTGTCAAAAGTGTAAGCACTTTTCACAGATGTTGACTTTTATTACTATAATATGTCAAGATGCATACATATTATTGAACTCGACTGTACATGTATCGATTGTTTTGACTCGCTATTTCATTGGGGTGGTTGGTTTTGAAACAGTTCGATTGAAATACGATACGTGACTACGAAAAATATTTCAAGAACTACGTCGTAACGGCGCTACGATTAGCCGTCCACTAGCGCCGCCAATTCATTTATTTGTATAACTCGTAAACAAATCAGAATTAAAAAAGTAAACAACTAAAACCTCTTTAAATGTTTTTATTATTTATTAAATAACTCTTCGATACTTTTCATTTTGATTCAACATGTAAGTAGCCACTATTGTTTTTAGTGGATTTTACAACTCACAGAATTACTTAATTAAAAGTATTGTAAGAGTTATTATTCAAAGAATAATAGAGACAATTTAAGAGGTCATGGTTGTTTCCTTTTTTTAATTGTGGCCAATATTTGATGTTTAAGAGTAACAAAAATAAATTATGACGGTGCTAGTGGACCGTTATAGTTCCCTTAAAAGAGCACAGGAACCCAAAACTTTTTGTTAATTTGAAACGTCGCTGCGAGCATACCAATCTAGTCGGAACCGATCTAGACAATTTTTATATTCCCATAAATCTTATTGTTACCGACCAGCAACATTACAGCCTTTTTGGGTTTCTCTTTGGTCTACCTTCCAAATTCTAAATCTCAGTGACATCTTTTTATAAAACAATTGTAAATAGTTTTAGTTGTCAATAAAACCAAAAACGGGAAACACGTGTTTAAGTGGTTCGTGCCCTATCCTCAACACTTATACTAATTCACGATAGGAATTAAACCACCGACATACAAGTGGTAGGCCCCATATTCAAGACTCATTGTTTAATATTTTAAGGTTCCGCTATCACAAATAAGGACGTTTAGTCAGGAGATTGTGAAAAGAGTTTCGATAAATTCGTATTAACTTATCAGATAGTTTACAAGTCATATTGTGGCGTGAAGATGTACATCTTCCTATGCGATCTCTAAAGTTGAATACAGTAATATAATCTACGGCTTTGTTAGTGCGAGCTTGGTATCCGCCAGAAGTTTGTGGCAACTAGGGCAAGGCCTGTAACAATCCTCATAGCCAAACTATTTTACAATCCGACATGCACTGTGATGATTTGCTCACCGGAGCTGATATTGAATCAGCCTTAGTCGGCGGTGTCAAAGGTACTGGCAGCGGCGGCTTCAATTTATGCAACTCAGATCCAAATCAAAGGAGCTGCAATCAGATAGTATGAAACTCACAGACAATCTTGCTTTAAGACAATCCTGTAAAACCCTCGGTTTAGAATGGAATCCAAACCAAGATACATTGCACTTCGCCATCACCGAAGTTAACAAAGTAACAGTCACTAAAATAAATATTTTATCAATCACATGTGCTATATTTGAGACCCTTTGAGCTTTTGTGTTTGTGCAGAATAAAACCAATAATCCTTATGCAGAAGCTTTGGGCAGCCAAAGTGAGATGGGATGACCCCGTACCACATATTCAACGCACATATTATTATTCACATTAACCCTTCAACGCCCGGAAAATGAGACACAACAGATATTTCACTGTTATCCGGCCGCATGCGGCCGCTCGGGCGTCGATGAATTAAAAACTATCAATTCCTAGATATGTACTGACAGACTCATCATCTACAACTTTAGAACTCTATTGGTTCTGTGATGCCTACCAGGTAGCATTCGCTGTTTGTATTTATGTAAAATCAGCGAACCCGGTGTGGCACCGAACGGAACTGCCCACGCCAAGGAGGTTGACGTGGCCCTAAATGAGACCGATTAATTACTGGGTGTCTAAAACCAACCACACTGAACAGTCTATCCCCTGGCAGGAATAGCACCTCCCTCAAGATTCGTCGTGTTCCTGACTCGTCGTAATACGCTTAATCGACCACACTGGCGCTGCTACCACACGCATCCTTGGTCCATGACCACTCGTAAGGTTAAAATAGTTTGCACGCCGCGCATGCGCCGTCACGATGCGCGTATATGTACGGGTATGGTCTCACAATAAAATAGAATAAAGTATTTTAAAGGATGTTTTTTATTAAAAAATAAAAAAGCAATAGAGAAATAAAATTGATTAATAACATTTGAACTAAAATGTAATGTAATGTATATTATGCTGATGGGATGTAAATTAATTAAATAAATAAATACTTATTCACTTAAATAAATGAATAAAAAAAAATATAGCATCGACAGTATAACGACAAATCTGGAATACGGCAAATCTGAATAACGAGTGAGGAACGTGACGAATCCGGAGTAAATCCTTCGCCCTGGAGAAAGGGAAGCAGGAGTGCGACGACCGCCATCTGCTGTACCCACAAAACATCCCAAGAGCCCGACTAAAAAGCCGCATATGGTTTTTTGACGCTGGGGTCCAGAGCAGTGGCAAACTGATCTACCTCCACAGCAGTATATACTCCCACAGCTGAAAAGCTCCCTCTTGGTTACAAACTACCTTGGCCAATCTGGAAATTGTTTAACCGCCTCCGTACCCAGGTTGGCCGGTGTAGGCATACCCTGCATTGAGGGGGTATGTGGAGAGTGCACAATGCGAATGCGGAGAGCCCTCACAAACAATGAAGCATCTGCTGGAGTGCCCTTTGTGTCCCACCACCTGCATCATGGATGACCTGAGGGCCTATTACAAAAAAGTATCGCGATAAGCGTACAATGTTCGTCCCACTCCGTGACATTATTAACTGATGTATAAGGTTCAAAATCAAGTAAATTGATCAATGAACATCGTCCGACTATCGTGATTCTTTTTTGGAATAGGCCCTCTGATGGAAGCAACTGACAACGTGATTCGGGTAGCTACACGACACTGGGCCAACCGAGTGTAACTGAAATCATCGACACGGTGAAAAAGAAAAATAATATTATCCCCATTTATAATACGAACACACGGTGACTGGGTGAATTTTTACCAAGTTTGGTCCGACATAATTAAAGTTCTTATTACAAACATACCGAGAGTTAAGTCAAGGCATTCGGAATATCCAACAGCAAAATTTTAATTTTAGAATATTTAAAAAATTTAGTCCTTCATTTTCATTAATAAACGTTGGCAAATAAATGACGCAAGGAATGTCGTTATGCTCTTCACCTACCAACTGATTGGCGGTGTTCGAACTATTTTCATAGATTTCAGGCATTTTTATAACATCGCTGACCGGACGTGGGCTGCGCTAGGCGGCCGCATAGTAGTCGCATACGGTCTTGGACCGGAATGATATAAACTTATAAAGCTGTAATATAAGCTACGTTTATTTTGTACAATTAGGTAGCTACACTAATACAATAAAATAGGCAATAGTTATTTGTATATTTTATGTCTATACTTTTAAGAGATCAAGATATTTATTAAATACTTTATAACTTTTAAAATACTAGTGCTACGCAATGAGATCTTAGACAAGTAAAAAATACCAATCCAATTATTCGATTTATTATTAGTGTCTCTAAGTAGATAGCTACCTACATGTACTATCTATATTATATAGTCACAATTAGTGTATATGACTGTATGACATAATAAATTAGAAGAGCGTGCGCGGTGGGTGATGAATGTTTACGGGCGAGTGCGATAGATATCGCGTTGATGTTTTGTGTGGACGGAGGTGACGGCGGGCTCCGGCGAGGCGGCGGCGATCGATAGGCGGGCGCGGCGCTGCAGCGGTCCGCCCGCCGCCGCCGCCGACGACTCCGCGCTAACGTCACGACACTCCGGCGACAGCTCCCGCCGCGATACCACGCGACGATGCGCGGCGACCGCGCCGCCCGGGACACGCGCCACAATAAAGATCACGAAAACTTAAAGTCTTCTCTAAAAAGAGGCACCAAGACAAAAAAGCACAGAGTCGTTTTCGACGAGAGTGCCAATGAGTTCTTCGAAGCCGATTACATTATCGTGGTGCGGGACGAATGCGGTTATTCCGACGAGGGTGAAGGAGAAGAATGTTCAGGATGTGGTGCGTGCGAGCGCTACCAGGAGCCGGAGCCGGGGGCGTTGAGTCCGCCGGAGGGGTACAAGGATATGGGGCTGTTCAACCGGGACGGGACGTTGCGCGAGCAAGCATGGTGGGAGGCCGGGGACGTGGTTCTGGTTGGCGAGCGGTCGGGTACTGTGTTCACGCCGCAGCACCTGCAGCTGTTGCGCCGGCTGCAGCGCGAACGGATGCTCCGCTCTACCATCTGTGCCGACTGCGACGCGCACGCCGCTCTTCACCAGCCACTCGGTGAGTCACCTTCGTCCTTGGCAAGGACGAACCGGGTGTCCTTGCTCGCTCGCATCTTGTGTCACCCGTCCGACGTGCTACGGGCCCCAGCGCGCCCGCTAATCCACGCCACCATGACCGATAAACTTAGCTGAAACCTTACGACCTCTTCCATACACACACTTTGCCACATTCTTTGTAAATCGATCTTATTTACATTGTTTATTGCTCTTAGTCGTTCTCGTATATGTTTATAAAACACGAATGTTGCTCAGCTTATGCAACTGCGAATAACCTATACCTATTCATTGCTATGCGAAAAGACACTTCGACCTTCTCTCACAAATCGGCTGAAGCGAAAACGTTAGAAATTGTCCCCGACCTCACAATGGATCGTTTAGTCTGACTGAGACTTTACAATTAGATTGTTAGTAGAAGAAGTGACGTAAGAGGCGTCATGTTTCTAAACAGTTGCGTCTTTTGTGCTCATTTTATATGAGCTCAAAAAACTGAGACCGCATAATGGAATGGAGATATTCTTTTTACTCGTTCACGGTTCAATAAATACGTTCAAAATTTGATACCGTGCAAGAATCAAACGAGGGAAAAATATTGAGATTACAGATACCTATCTGACCACTTAGGTATTTTAACTAAATTAATAGCTAATAATATAAGCAAATGTTAAATACACAAAAATGTTTTCGAGAAATTCATGAATGGAGAGTCAGATGCAAAGGTAGGTAGGTACCACTTACCTATCATCGAAATGCTAACACATAAGTTTATTGACGGTGAGAAATATTTAAACAGTGTCTAACTTAAACACTTGTTGAACAGTGTTTTAAAATCTTTTGTGGTAAGGCCGTTAATTTTTATTGAATATGTACTTATGTGCAGTTAAAAGTAAAAAATCAATATTCTGAAAATATCGGAAAAAAAATCTCGATTATTCGGCAAACTCACAAAGCAGAAGCGTGTGCGTAGACGCCTTCATTCTTTCCATGATTTACGTAAACAAGACACTCACTCACTTTTCATTACGCACGTGTAAAAGTCTATGAATGAATCCACAAATCAGTAAAATTTTGGGACAAACAAATCTCAATATCTTGACTAATTATGAAATATTTTTTTTTTTACTTCTCATACTTGATTATGAAAGTGAAGAGATTTATACACCCATTACTTTTTTAGATATACTTAAAAATGTACCGTGTATAGTAATGTAATACTAACAAGTCACTGTCACTCTGTAATTTATTTTGGTATAGTACTAACGTGGTCACAGTATGACCACGAGGACATGTATATCGTGGCCATACTGGTATGACAAACTAGTATGACCACGAGGAAACGGGGACATTTTCATCATGGGCCAACTGATCATTTCATAAAGAACTAAAAGATAACGACCTCCGTGGTCGAGTGGCTTTGTATACCGGTTTTCAAGGTGTCGCCATTTCTGAGGTCCCGGGTTCGAACCCCGGTTGGGTCAATTAGTTTGTGATACCACCGTTGTCTCTGATTTCCATAATACAAGTGCTTTAGCTACTTACTTTGGAATTGGAGCAATGTATGTGATGTTGTCAAAATATAATATAATATATGTATATATATATATAAAACATAGGTGATATTTGGAATTTGTGAAGTATGAGCCCTATTTTTGAAGGCGGCGAGCACTCTTTACTACTAATTTTCATTCGACGTAGCAAAATCCGAATATTGAATAGCTCGTTAGTCAGTACTTGTCAGTATAGTACAGTGTGACACAGACCTAATCTGAACCAACTGAAACTGAAAATGAAACATGTTGTTAACTAGGTTACGCCGCCGTGGACTACATAGACGACAGCGACGTCGTCACCGGGTCAGATAAGTTTGTGCTGTTCGAGAGCGTGTTGTCAATTGTAACATTACAACGCATGCGATGAAAATAAGTAGTTATGAGCGCCCGCCGCCTTTTAAAAATAGGACCCGTCTTAAAAGTTAATAATTAATTATCCAGAACCTATGAGGGAGATTACATGCTCAGTCTGCCGGCCGCCATCCAGTCCATTCCATCAGTCTGGTCAGACTGGCGGGGGAGTGATCGTATAGCCCACCGAATTACAGACTGATGGTAAACCTTCAGACATTTTTGGTCACCCATCCCATGACCGACCCTTCCTTGATGGAAAACCTTCAAGAACCAAAAAAATCTTCAAAATTAAACAACTCTAAAAAGCCAGATAAATAATATTCAAATTATTATTAGTCATTATCTATTGAAGTCGGGAGGAAGAAAATATCTATAAAAGTTTAAATAAAACAAAAATGTCCCCCGGGCCCAGCCGGCTTGAATAGACGTTTTATAAAATTAATATTATCTATCTAATTATTCGTAATTATAGTAATAATTTGATATTTTTTTTCTTTTTTTGTTAAACAGGTAAGTATAATAAAATAAACACTTCGATATGTTGCGACTGTTGGTATAAGAAGTATAAATGAAGTAAGGTACTATAAAAATAATCGTTTTAAATTGTCAATAGACAGTAATCAGCTGCAACTTCACTCGAGAATGTATGGCAAAGCGAGAGAGAGAGAGAGAGAGAGAGAGAGTTGTTTTGTGAAGCAAGCTCTCTGAAGTTGCCGCATATTACTGTTTATTGTCAATTTAATCGCATTGTACCTATCGTTTAAATAAAAGAAAAGAGTAAGGCGACTTTTAAGTACGAGTAATTCCATAGAATAGTTATTACTTAATCCGGTGCTAATTAATAAATGTAAATTTAAATGATAAACTAAAGAAAAAGTTTATCGTTTCAACCGACTGAATACCGCTCGGACATTAGCAATGAGAAGGATTAGGAAAACCATTAGGAGCTTACTTCGATCATATATATGATCGAAGGGAGCTTTGCTCGTGACTTAGATGTTGGCCTCGGCGATACACGTTGTTACGTTATAAATAAATAAATAAAATAAATAAAAAAATATAAATATTTGACAACATCACATACATTGCTCCGATTCCAAAGTAAGTAGCTAAAGCACTTATGTTATGGAAATCAGAGACAACGGTGGTATCGCAAACACTCAGACCTGGGACAATATAGAAAAGTTCGTTTTCTAAATTGACCCAACCGGGGATGGAACCAGGGACCTCAGAGATGGCGACACCTTGGAAACCGGTGTCCAAAACCACTCGACCACGGAGGTCATCGTTATAGAAGGTTCACTTCACGCTGCAACTTCACTCGAAATTGTATGGCAAAGAGAATTTATTTATTTATTTGATCTTAAGACAAGGAGAAAATTTTACACATTAAAATACATCGCTTTTGTACCGTAAGTGCTCTGAAGTTGCAGCAGGTCTATTGTCAATTTAATTGCATTGTATCTGTTTAGGGTTTACTCTATGGAAGGTTTATAGAACATTCGTCACTATCAAACTATTAATATTTTTCTAAATAATTGTAATCTATACCACTAATACCCACGTCCAAACGTTTGACCGTGAGTGTGCAAATCATGGGGAGGGGGAAAGGGGGGGTTAAGGGGTTTGCTATTATCGCCACGCTTGCCAGGCGGTTTGGCGACCGCAGTAAGACCAAATTTTTTTAGGAGAGGAGACACACGGCAAACAACATAGTTTTCACCATAGAACAAAGACGTAAACAAAAATCTTTGTTCTGTGTAATACCTCGATTCTGCTGATGAACTTCATTTTTTGGGTAAGAATTGAAAACCTCAGCATTTAAAATGAGGTAACTTCCCATCACAACACAGTTCAATAATTGAACTACTTACGTGGTCTACCTACATGTGAAATACTTACGTGGTCTACGCTTGTTAAAGAGGGAATTCTGCTATCTCCTGCCGTCTGTCTACTTTGTAGTATGGTTAATCATTTTGACCTCACAACGCTAATAATAAGTGCTTCGCTTCACTAAAATGTAGTCGCGTGGTAGGCACACGATAGCACATCAAGTTAAACAGTTGAACTGCGAAAACATTATAAAAAGATCTGTGAAATGATTATTACGTAGGGCAGGGATTGTCAAACTATTTTGAGCAAGAGTTTTTTTCCATAATGAACTCTACCTCAGACTCCCATAGTGAAATTACTAGAAATCCTATCAAATATCAAGTGTAATTAAGAATTATTATTATTTATTCGTTAATGTCGAATGGGAATCCAATTTCGACCCTAAGGGGGCGATATCGACCACTTTGGGAATCTCGGACGTAGGACATAAGGTCAACATGTTATGTCTGATGTGCCGTCGTCTGTACATATAATACACGACATTATATTCGGCATCTATACATATATTACAGTAAAAACTCATAACCGGTCAAAACCATTATCCCCAAACCCCTTATAAACTAGGGGATGTAAGTTTGTATGAGACATAGACTTTCGCTGTATTTCTATGGTATGAGACTTCCGCAAATGATATGTAATGGTATGAGTCTGACATAGAAGTCTGAAAATGTATAAAGGAACCTCTTGTTAAAATAGAGAGTGGGCTATGAAAGAGGCACCTCTGTGGCCCTACCATGAGTTGATGCAAACTGCTTACGTTACCGTAAACTATCGTTTTCTCTCTTTCACTCGCAATGACTGTGAGCAGTATATCCGATAGTTTACGGTAGCGTAAACAGTTTGCATCAACTCATGGTAAGGCCACTGATGTGCAAGAAATACACCTCAAAAAAATAAAAAAAATATGGTAGGTTGTTAAACAAGGCGCTAAAATGATATACGGGGCTTAGCGAGGGATCAAATAGAAACCGAGCTATTTAGCGCTGTGTGTACTTTTCATTGCGAGAAATTAAATACAACATTGAATAGTTTATTTTATTAAAAATAAAGGTAAGTTTGTACAATTATGGATGTTGTAATTGTAAGCCAGTTCGATCCCTCTGCTGCGAGCACTGCTGATCACAAAAGTTAAGGAAATCTGTAAAAACAAAAAATAAGTGTGTTAAAACTGTATTTTGGTTTGATTTAATTTAATTGATGAAAATAATAGAAAAAAACGTTTACAAATGTAAATCGGTAACTAGCTTTGTTGCCAATTGTTTAGTTATTATTATTTGAAGCCTTATTTACGAAATTCTAGGTATCTTTCCTCGTGAAAACTTTAGATTTCTTGGCCCTGTAGCCGGCGGTTAATTTTTTGAGAAATGCCGTCTTTACATTTATGTCTTGTCTGTAGAGGTAGTTGTTCGTAACATTGAATATGTGCTCCAAAAAGTTGAACTTTGATATGTTTTGGAAAGTTCATCAAAATAGGTAAGAAAAACTCTTTCCGTAAGCGAATCAACTCGTTTTATATCTATCCTCCACTCAGTTTGTTCTTGATAGGTAGCCATTACACCATGTCAATCTGATCAAGACCGCTGATCGCAGCAGATTGATGGAATTTGATATCTCTCTGCTGATGGATACAGTTTGTGCTCCGGTTCTGTCTTAGAGTATTAAGAACGGTTCTGTGGTCGGACTGACATAGCATAGTGAAAGAGCGCTGGCATGAGCCGTCGTCGTCGGTCGTAAATAACCACAGGATATAGGAGGATAACGTTTAATCGCACGTAAACATATTATTAAACACAATTTAGCAAACAAGATTAAGTCGCCGTTTTTAGTCGATAGTCCCTTTTTTCATCCCTCCAGTGTCAGTCATGCTGGCAGCTGGTCGCGATGCCCAGCGTCTTAGTCACAGTACAAAAGTCTATAACACATAGCTTTTATCTGACCACTTTGATATTCTGTAGTCCACTTACACCTTACAAGCGAAAGCTTTCTAGTAGTCATGAACGCCAAGTAATGAGGCAGATACTCTTTGGTGCTCTGTGCAACCTGGTTGTAGTCTATCGTGTCAGTACCTTCTCGGAAACCGGCTTTTCGGAAGGTTGGAAGACATCGAATCTGCGAGGGAATAGAAACTCTCGATCTCCCTCAGACTTAATAGCTCTACCATGTTGATCTTAGTCCCACTCTTTGGGAAGCACTGTAGAAATATTAGAACCCATGTGTGCTAGTATACCAAGGTCTTGACCATACCAAGGACTACATCATTAGCATAACGAAGTCATCTTAGGTGCTAATAAAAAAAACACAAATATTTTTGAGCCTAGTTTCACATCTGGACTGGAATGAATTCGGCATCAGCATCAATGATGCTGATGCCGAATTCATTCCAGTCCAGATGTGAAACTAGGCTCAAAAATATTTGTGTTTTTTTTATTTCTGAATAATATGTTGGCAATAACATAACAACTTTATAGAGTTGAAATAACAACAAAAATAATCGTAAATAACGTGTTATTAAAATGAATTTAAAAAATTGCCACAAGAAATAATTTCAATTAGAAGAATAAAAAAAAGTTAATGCAGTATTTTTTTCAATTAAAGTGATTTTTCTCGGAGAAACGTCCCTGTTACGCTTATTTTTTTGCAAAACATTTTTTTACGATAAATTTAAGCCTAAATCGCGTCCTTATATATATTTGTGCACTTTATGACTGGGCAAATTGTTTATGTCTATATTGTTATGTTGTATTTTGGCTATGTCCTTGTTATGATTTGTGATCTGGTTAAGTTAATTAGTGTCTACTTATATAGCTTAGATTACTTGATGAATTACAATATAATATTCTCAGCTTTGAAATCTGTTTCTGCAGTTCAACTGTTTAACTTATTGTCTTGTCGTGCGTACTTTTATGACAATAGTAAGAAGTTTAGCCGTTCTTTATTGTACCCGTCCCAATTAATTATAATTGACCACTTCACTTCAATTGACAGTACAGTTAGTAACACAGTTAACTCTAAATATTATGGAACAAAGGCGAAAACATAGTCACAAACTTTTAAACGTTATGAAAAACTATTTTAAAAAATCCGAGTAAAATAATAGTTTACGAATTTTCAGGACTTTAACTGTATTCAAGAAATATGTCGTTTTTTAAACACTAAAATGACTAATTCAGTTTTTCTAAGATTTTATTTGTTACGTTCCACTCAAGAATTTTAGAAGACTCTAGAATATGCTTTTAAAGTTCTTGGTTCCACTGAATAATGCTAGGCGCATTTCATTTATTGTTATAATTTCATCGCACTTTCATAAAAGTATTAATGCTGAATTATAGACCGTTTTGCTATGAATGTGTCATGTGCACGCCGCACATGCACATTGTTTTAGTGTGCGTCTGCTTTGCACGCTCTCGTATTACGCACACCATAACAATGTGCATGTGCACGCCTAACACATTCATAACAAAACGGTCCTTGGTCATGTTCATTGCTTGTTCCTTGTTGATCTCGGTTTTTTCGTGTGATAATAAGATTATTCCTTTTAATCTATGGATGATTCTAATTTGATGATACCCGGAGAGCTTAATAAGATTGAGATATTTCTCTGTGTGACTTGTGCTTGCTTGAGGCATTTGATCCATATCTGAGGATTCGACTAATTTGCTGCGATTTATGGAAAGTGATTGTGATTGTAGTGTTTGTTTTTGTGACTCAATTTATCTATAATAAGTTGATAAAAAATATTTTTTTTTATAAAAAGAATGCAATGTCTACTAGGTACTAAACATAGTTGTTTCTTTCATAATATTCTATGTGGAGGAATAAGTTTTACAATCTTTTATTTAGTTTCACCTGTTCCCTCAGAGTTTGTCCGTCTGTAATCAAATCTTGTCCGTCCGCGACCTAGCTCAGAGGCCCTAAGTACCTACTAGTAAGCTGTAATTTAGCGTGAATGTGTTTATTAATCACGCTGAAAAAGTGGTAGAATAAAATTTTGATATTTTTTTGTGTATCTCCCCCAACTTAAAAGTAAAGTGGGAATAAAAATAATTTATCTCGTCAATCTCATGATGTGGGGTGTTGTTGGATAGGTCTTTTACAAACATTGTAGACTTGTTAACACCACTTTTTGATCCGGAGATCCGTTTGCGAAATATTACTTAAATTTTGAAGTTCCAAATGTTAGAGTCAAGTATCTCAAATCAAATAAAAGTCTAATCACGCCTTTAATATAAAATTTATTAGACCGTAAAGAAAAACTATAATATGAAACAAGTGGCCTAGTTAACATTATTATAATGAGATACTGAATCTATTAAAGGGTGCCTTAGACGCGCCTGGATACTTCCTACTGGTGCGTTCGTTGACATTACGGTCTACGCCTGTCATTGAACTGGAGGCGACGCGAAGGTGACCGAGACACAAAGCCGTAGACGCGCGCACACCCCGTCCAGCCCACTTAGAGTACTAAGTTCATCCCCCTTTTACTTTTAGGGTTCCGTACCAAAATGGTAAAAAGAACCCTTACGGTGCTACTAATGCTATCAACTTGAAAGGAACAGTTTTAGACGACGTTTGTCCAACTATTTTGCAAATAAGAGAGAGATAAAAACATTTATAATTTTTTTGCAACAGGGACTGAAAGGGGGTTTTAAAAATTCAAAGTGAGGTTACTAGGGCATAAAGGGTATCATATGGAAGAATGCTGCTAAAATTTTGACATTTGATAAAAAACAAAATTGTTGCCCCACCCGCTTATCACCGAAGTTTGCATAGAGAAAAATCTGAAATTATTTTATGTGATAGAAGTTTATGTAAAGATAACAGGAAAAATAAAACGATGTCTCTAAATAGTAAACTTTTTCAGAATGATGGTACGGAACCCTCGGTTCGCGAGTTCTACCCGCTCTTGACCGTTTTTTTATAGAAGAAAACGCGGTTTTATCGCCTTCTGACTCTTCCGACCCACCTACCCAAAGTCACATATTATATAAAAACGATAACAAACATCGTTTTCGAAAGAAGTATGATTTTGACATTTTAAAAATCTCCCATATTATAACAGATTCTTTGTACCCGTCAAGAAAGTTTAAAGTTTAATATGTATAATTACATCTCAATTTCATTTATTACATTGTGATCTTTGTGAAAGTCACACACTGTGTAAAAAATACCACAAAAAGGATTCCGACGAAAGAACCTCCTTCTTTTTTGAAGTCGGTTAATAATTTATCCATTTTAGTTTTTACTCTTATTGAAATAAAAAAAAAGACTTTTTTCTACGATCAAGAATTTCTATGATGCCACTAATGACTAGTAACGGTAATAAACGGTAGCTCAGTTGCTAAGAGCACTGGACCGGACTGCCAAAGATTGCGGGTTCGATTCCCACCTGAATTCAGTATATATTTTAGCTATATTGTTATTCAGTATTTATAATACCTTGAACTTGAATTTATTATCGTAATATAAATATAAAATAAATAAAAAACCTTATTGGCTTAATCCGCCTCACATAAACATGAACCTTAAGTTATGCTATTCGATTTGTGATAAGTATACAGAATGTTTCATAATAACCCGTAAATTTTGTTTTTTATTTGTATGGAAAACTGCAAAGTGACAACCCTAGACGCAACTAGACTATTGTTTTCGATCAACAATCCCATTAATGAGCAAAAGCAAAACAGAATCATGATTTTTTTTAAGAAAGTGGCGGTTTTCAGGATATAGTAATTTTCCCGGGGTTGTATGCATCTACCCTATTTTTCTCTTATATAAAATGAAGGGGTGACTGACAGATCAACGCTCAGCCATGGACCAATGACCATGACGGCGGTAGGTTGTCTCTGTAGTCCATAAAAAATTGCCTAGTCTATCGAGATTTATTTTACGCGCATTTTTTTACTCGATAGATGCTTGTGCTAAGGATACAGTCAGACACAGTGTTATTAGCTGTTAAATCAACGTAGTGTTGATGGTAATGACATAAGCTAACGCTTCGTTCCTGTCAATTCCATACATTGTCATTCTATTCTACTAGCGTTAAATTTTGTAGAATGACCATTTGAGGGCCCCCAAGAACATTCGTTAGTATTTTTTTATTTTTTTATTTTCTTGGAACTGATAAAACACTGACTGATACTCTTACTAAAACGATGATAGTTTTTGAACAAAAAACGTTAGGTAGGTATTATCATCGAAATTTAAGATCGCAATAAAATTTAAGCCACGTCCAAATTACCTGCATCGTGGAGCCAACAACAAATCCAATAAGCTTGTAAGAATTTCCACCAACATTTTAGAATGTTGGAGCAATGAGATGAGAAAATCCCTCCACTTAAAATTGGTTGCATTGGCGCCCTTCCTTCGTTCGCTTTTTATATTTATTTTGCGACGACGTCTAGATAACGCTCTGTCATTCTACCAAGCGGTCACCGCAAGCATTAAGAAAATTTAGCCAACCCTGAATCATTCGTAGCAATCATTATATGACATTCTAAGAGATATAAGGATATGTTTAAAAAGTCCGCGATATTCGCATAAGAAATATGTGGAAATACTTGTACTTTAAATCTCTTAGAAAGTTGATCAGTGGGTTTGTCTCCTCCATTCAATCCCTGCCATCATCAGATCACAGCTCCGTCAATCCTTGGCGGAGAAACAACTCTTCAAAGTTACCTCGTTTGTTCGAACATCGACTGGTGTCCTTAATTATTTCGCCATCACTGTAAAAATTGGTCTTAAATTGCCGGTATTTTCTCACAAACAGAGAACCTTGCTTGATATAACATTAAAAAAAATACATACCTCGAAAGTAACTCCGTTTTCTGTTGGCGAAAATGATCAATTTATTAACCGACTTTAAAAAGGAGGAGGTTATCAAGTCCAGGGTTTTTTGTGTTTTACAAAAAT
Organism: Catoptria pinella; assembly: GCA_963556745.1. Taxonomy (NCBI): domain Eukaryota; kingdom Metazoa; phylum Arthropoda; class Insecta; order Lepidoptera; family Crambidae; genus Catoptria; species Catoptria pinella. The sequence continues at coordinate 11,507,694 of OY750758.1, read as the reverse complement.
TTCACCAGTTGATAACCGATTTAAATAATTCAAATTTTTATCTGAAAAAAATCTGTTCATGCAATAAAAAATTACAGAGATCTGGCTAGTAGTATTTTCATAATCCTGAAAAATATCAATTATTTAGCTTACCATCACATGAGTTTTTACGGATTTTGAGGCATAACCAATACTAATTCTGTGGCATAACTTCTTTGTTTATGAACCGATTTAGATGATTTCTTTTTTTGTTTTAAAGCTATGCCTCAAGAATGGTCACATTTTTATTTCATTGGTATTGGACCTTGGACTTCGAAGATACACAAGAACTCCTCAAAGTCAAATAGGATATGTTTAGTGATTGAGTTATTGGTAGGTTTATGACAATCCAAAACAAACCGACCTATGTTCTCAGACGTTGGACAGCGTGTACTTGAAAATTGAGTTATGGTCATGTTACCATCGAAAATGTTATATAAAAAAATATTCACACGCTTACATACCTACCACAAAAAAAATGAAATTAAAAAGCTTTTAAAAAAGAAAAACCTTCAAAGAAACTAAGGCTTTTGTAATAAAAAAAATGTTGTCCTCCAGCCCCACCCGACTTCAATAGATGTGTTTTATTAATATTGATATGCATAACTAATGATTTGGATAAATACTTCTTGCTTTTTTAGGTATTTAATTTTGAAACTGTTTTTCTTTTCAGGTTTTTCGAAGGATGTTTTTCTTTTTTTGTTGTAAGATTGCCACAACATTTTTTTTTCGCAATGGCCAACATTTGTGACATAAAAGTTTTGTAACATCGTTAAGAAAATACTACTAGTATGGAAATTCAACTTCTTGAAAATTCTGCATACAAATCAGCAATTTCATAGGTAAAAGAAAGACCTTATTATTATCAAAAGTAAATTAACTTTAAAACTTAAATGTCTGGAATTTGTTTAAGAAAAAGGAAAAAGACATTCTACGGCTAGATACTCGGGGTGTTGTACAACTTTCACTAATATTTACGCAAGCCCTCACTCGCCAGGTCGGTAAACTAATAGGACATCCCATACTGGATTGCTGGTAGTTTGTTTTTCCTCTGCGTCACTTTAGGAAGGAAGAAATATATATCTCTTTCTCTCATAAACATGGTTTGTCGTATTTCAGTGACAATATGATCCTCAGGCGACAAACTGTTTAGTCCGATTGAGTCGAGTGACATAGTACTCACTGAAGCGTTCATCAATATACCAACGGCTGGGGCACAGGGCTTCCTTGCAATGGATCCTAGACGTTGGTGTGTGTTAATGACTATTGACTACAAATGCAGCTGATACCAAAGGCTGACCAATGACTGTAACGTGCCTTGCTAAGCAAGGAGGAGCTCTATGTAATACATTTTGGTCCGTACCGATACCGACCCCAGCGAAAGTTGATTATCATCCGCAATCGCAGGCTTTTACTAAAGCTTGAAGTGCAAGCTGCCCTTCTATTGTCTAATTTCAAAATCTATCGTAATCGCTGTCAAGATGTAACACATGGATGCTTCTTTTTGGCATAAATAAAAACTTACCAAAGAAATGCAGCAATGTGTCACATCCATCTGTCAAATGAAAGCGATTGCGATATTTTTTGAAATTAGATAATTAACCCCCTGATTATACTGCAGAGTGCATAAAGTTTACTAAAGTTAACTCTCCTGTCGCGTTATGAACTATGGAGCTCTGAAATAATTCATTCCGAGGTTGATGAACAATTAACCTTCAGACGAATTTAGGACTAATCGCTCCACTTTACATAGGGCTGACGCTGTTTATTGCCATTCGAAGATTAACATTGCATTAATTTCACTACAAAATTAATACACTGAAAATGAAACATGCAGATCTATTCAATTTAGGATAAAATAGAAAATAAAATACGCAGCTTTCCAATTTAAATTATCACGGATAGATGAAACGATAAGGATTTCTTGAAAAATGCTGAACGTCGCAACAATGCGACCAACTTGGGGACAAACCTGATGTAATAACGTTTCAATAATTTCAATCGGTTCAGCCGTTATCGAGGAATCAGTATAGGTACTTAAAAATATACGCGAGGAATAGATTACTTACGTCCTCCTTTTCAATTTTTGAAGTCGGTAAAAAAGAGCTTCATTGTTTGTTCTGTGGTGCGCCATTTTCTACTAAAGAATGGTTGCCTCATAAATCTGTTTGCCCGCTCTATAAAGACGTTGGCCTTCGGTCTCGGCCTTTTTCCAGCTTGTCCATCGAGGGCTGCAATGCTGACCGCGCTGTGACGTTTTCAACCTACGTGTTAAGCTGCGGTTTCGGCAATCATTCATTACAGACCGCAACAGAAGTTAGTGTTAAAAATATATGGTTAGGTTTACATAATTAAAAGCACTAAATCATAATACTCAGCTTGGATATATTTGAATAAACAACACTGAGGATGAATTAACAAGAAGATATCGTCATCAGATTATAATCACTTTATTTCTGACGACCTCCGTGGTCGAGTGGCTTTGTACACCGGTTTTCAAGGTGTCGCTATCTCTGAGGTCCCGGGTTCAATCCCTGGTTGGGTCCATTTAAAAAAATGAACTTTTCTATATTGGCTCAGGTCTGGATGTTTTTGATACCACCGTTGTCTCTGATTACCATAACACAAGTGCTTTAGCTACTTAATTTGGAATCGGAGCAATGTATGTGATGTTAAATATTTATTTATTTAATCGTAACTTTCGTAATCACTAATATTCTTAATTGTATCTAACAAAACAATTAACACATTTAGTCCACTAACCAACGTTGCATTATTAATGTCCCCAATGCTGGGGCACAGGCCTTCCTTATGGGTGGATAAGGTCCATCCTCCTTGGATGTGCCATAACCCACCACGTGGGCTCAATGCAGATTGGTGGGTGTTAACGACTGAAAATGCAGTCGGAACCAACGGCTTAACATGCCTTCCGAAGGACGGAGGAGCTCGAGATAATAAATCTTTGGTCACCCATCCCATGACCGACCCTTGCGAAAGTTGCTTAACCTTCGCAATCGCAGGGCCAGGCGCTAAACCACTGCCACCGAGCTCCTCTACTTGTCTTGTACAATGGTAGTCATTTTTATTTAATTTAAAATATAAAATTAAATTTTAAGTTTACAATATAAAGCAAGTACCTATTACAATTTTACACACCTAAGTATATAATTTATTACATAACATTTTAACAGTATTACGGTTTGACACAATTTTTATGATCATTCAATCTATAAGTCAACTAGTGGACACTGTGAACTTCGTATCACCTACAATTAATGATTATCAATTTTACCTTGAGAACCAGTGCCATCTTTTTAATTAGTAAGTTAATAACAAAGAAGCCGAATACTAAAACGAAAGCAACACTACGGTCCTTTTATCATTACTTAGATTCAGACTAAAACCTCTGTATCAAACGTTAGCTGTCAAAAGCAACTCGAAATGGCGATTCCTATGGGAATAGCCAATATTCATAGTATGTTTCATTGAATATTCGCTTTTCAATGAGTAGTAGTAGTAGTTATATTCGTCCTTTTCAGGACAGGCGAAGGTCTAAGCCATACTGTCAGGTTACCGAATTCTACCTACTCTCAGGAGAAATGACCAAAGAGAATATAATACTACGTTGAGATGACAAATGATATTTATTTTTCTTAATTAATTAATCAAATGCACTAAGAAGTTTCAATTCCGACGTCGAAGTCAATCACCCCAAAAGTAGCTTTCTACCACTTTTTTACCCTGTTAGGGAATAAATATACAAAAAATACAAAACATGTGTTCAATTAATTTTGTGAAAGAATGTGTATGCCAAATTTCAAGTCAATCAGGCCAAGGAATCGCGTTCTCCCATACAAACTTTGCCACCCTGTTTCACCCCTTTAGGGGTTGAATTTCGCAAAATCCCGTCTTAGTGAGCACCTACGGCCTAAAAGGAGCCCCCATGGAAAATTTGAGACTCCTAGCACTTGTAGTTTCTGAGATTTCGTGATGAGTGAGTGAGTGATTTTCTCTTTTATATACAAGGTGTTACAAAAATACCTTTTACTATGGGACCAACTCTGAAATCGCAAAAAAAAAACCGGCTGTTCCATACAAAAATTAAAATCGAAAATATCAAAATGTATGAAACAGTTGTTTTTTTTTTCGCGATTTCTGAGTTGGTCCCATAGTAAAAGTTGTTCAGTTTGATGGTCCCTATATACCATATTCGGCATTAGGGGTATTTTTATAACACCTTGTATACAACGTGTTACAAAAGTACCCCTAATGCCGAATATGGCATTAGGGGTAATTAAACTATATTATTTTACTAAATTATTAGACAAACTATCAAGAACAGTTTTTGTGGGACACTGTTGTAAACCTGTTTTATTGTATTTATTATGTATAAAATAAAATAATTAATAAAATAAAATAAAATAAAAGCGACCGAGCGAGCGCGAAGCGCGAGCGAAGGTCTCCGTTTCAGCTTGGGCATGCTTTCGTATGTCTGTCCGTATATTCTCCTCTACGACCGCATTTCTCAACGGATTCTCGTGAATTTTAGGTTCGATAATTATGATATTAATTTGTTGATTCCATTTTTCGAAAATTAAAAGAAAACCTATTTCTGCTGTCTCGAAAAATTTTCAATACTCGAGGTCTACATCTATTGGAAATAACACTAGCTTTTTGTATGGAAAAAAAACTCTGAAATCACGAATAAATTACTGCTGTTTCATACAAAATCTTATTTGAATTCAGATAAAATGTATATAAACTGCTGTTTTCGTTGGGAAATATCAATTATGATCAACTCTATAAATGGTTTTCAATTGTTGTGTTAAAAATAAACTTATGACGCAGGTAACCGTGAAGAAAGGACTTTTGTTTGGAATAATTTCCTAATGAACTTAAAATACTTATTACTTTACTTTGTTACAATTCCATTGCGTACCTGGGTCTTTGTTGCTTGTACAGCTTTGTACTTAATTTTTACGTACAATCGGCCTTTCAGGTGCTTTACGACTTTGCAGAAAAGCTATTCGTGTGCATCGCCCCAGGCGCGGCGCAAACTAAATCTATGTATAGTCTGAGAGGTCACGGGATTTTTTAGAATGATCAAGTAACGGTTAAATTTATTTTTATAGGTTGAAGGGTGGTGAATGTGAATAATATCGGTCAGCCTGCTCAGTGGTGACACTTCGAGTTATAGCGCTTATAAGAGGCTTCATTATTGTGTAAAAAAACGATCAGAAAAATGCGACTAAATTTTTTTTCTTACTATTGTATTTTTTTAAAGTGCTAATCGATAAAGCTCTTTATTCTAATGAAGAAATGTCTGAAGACATTTTTGTCTAAAACGCATAGTTTGGCCGGTTTTTTGTATGGAGCGAGACATTCAATGAGCTCTTACAGCCAAGTCCAAAATTTTCCCGCCTCGAAACTACTTCCGCGTTAATATTTCACAGGCTTACAATAATCCTACACTGTCAACGCGCGCCCAAAATGTTCCATTCAATACATACCTACTGGACTTCGAAAAAGTATAAAATCGCATTTTTAAGTCAAAAAAATGATTTTTTTGTCATTCTTTATTACATTCTCATCAATTTTAACATCAGAAAAGCCAACAAAACCTTCGGTCACTATTATTACTATGAATAACTTTTTTTACAATTGTAAATACAATGCAACTGAAATAAGGCCTACAGCCGGATGGTAAGGCCCACCTTATTAGAAACTGGAATAGTAACATTATTTTACAATCCTAAGGTAATAAAAAGTAAAAAATTTAATCAATCATTGCATGATTTTATTACCGAGTTATTGTAGCATATTTCCGGCTTCATCGTCAAACGCTGGACACTATTTTCCAACAGAGTACTCGTCATGACAAATCAAGCTCGATGGGGTTGCATGGTTTTATTACAGAGTTCTTGTGGCTTTCTTCCGGCTCCATCATCTGACCCTGGACACTATTTCCAACAGAGTACTCTTCAAGATGAATTAAACGAGCCCAAACTCGATGGGGTTGCATGGTTTCAATAGGTACTGAGTTTCTGTGGCCTTCTCCTGGCTTCATCATCCATCAGGCCTGGTCAAGACGATTAACGAGCCCAAACTCGATGGTGTGGTATGGTTTCATTACAGAGTTCCTGTGGCCTTCTTTCGGCTTCATCATCAGAACAGCTCAATGACACCATAATATTGCATTGCCTTCCAGTTCTGACCTATGTTCAAAGTTTCTAGTCTCTTAGCTCATCGGAAAGCTAGTATTTTTAAGTAAATTGTTTGCTTATGTTGTGGACAAAGAAACAAATAAGGAAGCAACCTAATAAACACGTGTTAATATGTAAACGTAACTACATCATAAATACGTATGCTACTAAATTGCTTGAAAGATTATTTTGTGTGTCAGATCATGCGCGAAGGGAAAGGACGTACAAAGATAATACAGGTTTCTTAGCCACTCGAGCGGATTTAAGCCAGATAGGCATTTGTAGACAAGCGGCCGCCCGCGTCTTTGTCTGCGTGGGCAGTAATTGTTCTACAACTAAGAACTTGTACTTTTTCTGGATGATAATGTCCTATGTCCTTTTCTGTGCCCCTGACAACGTGATTGCTTTCATGCTGATTGGTTAAGTAGTTAAAAATTGAAACAAACAAACTCACTATTGCTTTTGTATAAAAGTTAGGATGTTAGTACAGATAGGAGTGCTGTGTAGTACTATATTAATGATTTACGTCAAAACATAAAGAAGTGTTGCAGGCCTATTACATAAGAAGAACCACGAAATTCGGACGCAATTCGTCGTTCAAATAACTTGATATTGAACCTTATTCGTGAGTCTATAGTGTCTTGTTACGGAGTGGGACGAACATCGACCTTTTAGGTATGTAATAATTTTTGTTTGCTGGTTTGACACTTATTCATGTAAATTGTTTGTTTTATTTTTAGACGACAAGTTACGGTCACATTAATGCAGAGGTAATTTTATGCATAAATGATTTTCCTTATTAAAGTTTAAAGCTTTTCTTTAATATTAAAATGATAATAATTGTAAAAAGAAAACCAACTCACGAAATGAATTAATCAAAGTAGTCCGAATAAACACCATCTAGAGCAATATTAGCTGAAGGCCTATAACAATTCCTAAATTCAAAACGGATGGAAAAAGAGCTAGCTAACCAACCAATTTCCAACACCACATACACAAGCCAGCTTTTATTGAAGCGAGTTTATTTTACTACACAGAAATAAATTAAATTGCATCTGAAATTTTTATTGCAACAAAAAGTTCACTGTTACACGTTTTAAAAAATGAATGGTATATTTTTTCCACAAACTAGCCTGGATACGGTACGATAGCCAGAATAAAACAAACAATAGGAAATAGAGGGTTATTTGTAAAATACCAGCAACCTCGCAGGTGTAGACTATTAACATCATAAATAACGAAATAAAACACTTTTTAACGGACACTTACGTGGTTTTATCGTAAGTACTTTGGAAATTGATTTGATTTTTTAGTTTCCCGATGTTTCGGCACCTTTGTAGCTGCCGTGGTCACGGGGGATTGAAGCTGCTAGTGAGCCTACCCTCAAGCGATGAATTTCTAATTTGTTTTTTAAATGTTAAAAAAATATTAAAATATAGGTAAGATCTCTATTAGTTTCTTACAATAGCTTTTGTCTGCTCTGCGAATTAAAAATCAGATTATGTTGTTTTGTGTTAACATAGCGTGTTTTGTCTGACTGAATATCGATTGGCTCTCACGCGGCCTTAATATTGTAATAGTAAAGGGGCGTTTACAACCGCAGTGTCGTTGTTGCAGAAATGGAGTACAATTACGAGGAAGATGAGGGCAGCGATGCGGACCGCGAGCTACGGCCGGTGGCGCGCCGCACCGCCAAGCACATAGCCGCCGGCGAGGAGCGCCCGCGCATCAACTCCAGCCAGCAGACCACGCCCACCGAAGGTGAGTAGAGCCACAGAATAAATACAGCTGAAGCAGTAACGCAACTACATAAAGACGTCAGAATCAGCGCACTCGCCCAGACACTAGTTGCTACGAGAGCTCTTAGCAAGATGCAAGCAGTGCAGCCCAGCAGCCGCCAGGCGCGACTGTAGCGAGAGAAGCGTCGTGTCGATATTGTGCACTGAGAATGCTTACGCTAGAGTTAGCATTCTAGCCGACGACGGACAGCTAAACGGGCTTAGTTGAAACACTGCTTTAGCTATGTATGTACTGTGGTACAACTATTACATATAGAAGACGAGGCAACGACGTGAACTGCCGAGCTGCAAACGGTTGCGCGCAGGGATCGGGGGCAACACATATCCCAAGGAAATTCATTCCGCCACTTCAATGTTTCTTATTAAATAATTCAATCTTAAGTTTCTTTAGTCAATATACTGTTGTTGTATACTGAATATATTATTACACTAGGTATGTTAACTCCACTTCATGGGTTAGTTTAAGTTGGAACTGTGACCAGCAAAAAATTGGGACTATTGACCGCTTCACGACGCAATGTAGTTTTAATGAATTTATAGAACTTTGTTATGGTATACTAGTGTTTGTTATAATTGTCTCTGTATGGTACAGAACAAATCGATGGATCCTTAGCGTCCTTATCAACTATCAACCACGAACTAACGAAGTGAACACATAACGTTAAAGTTAATTTTATGCTAAGTATGACTATGTTTAGTAGCGCTGTATAGGTCGGATTACACCGTTTTCAGGCCAACGAACAGATCGACAAGCCCGAATACTAATGATATTCAACCACTGTATTGTTTATTAAAAAACGCAACAGTTTGCCAAAGCTAACGGTTTGTTTTGGCTGGTCGAACTGATGAACAGTAAACTGTTGAAGAGCTTTCTGTCCATTCTCTGAATTCAGCGGTGAACTCGAATTTAACTTCAATTTCACGTTCATTTCGTTTGAGAGTAGATAATCTCGTATGAAGTTCGACGTCTACTGCAACTTGAGTCGGCTCTCCAAACCCGAAATAGCTCAACGGAAAATGGAATGGACTCTACGGAAATTTGCTCAACAACTGCCTGTCGATTCTGGAACCAATCTCGAACCTCACTTCGAATCTCACTTCACTGCGCGGGAACTTGAAATCATAGATGAGATAATGATAGGCTGTTTTTTCACAAAAGATTTTAGATAACTACGGTAGCTACCTCATACCTTTTGCAATCGGTAAAGTAGCTTATATAAGTGAAGTGAGTTTTGAAGTGAGATGCAGGTTTGGTTACAAAATCGCTCCCCTGAACATTGAGTACAAATTAATGATTCTTTCAAAACCACAGTGATACTAAATTCAATAGCTAAACTGATTATGTTCAAAAATTCATAAATATTTGTCATAATTCAATGTCAATGGAATAAATAGATGATTTGTCTAAATACCTATAGCAAAAACAGTAATCATTGCGTTTATTTTGGTACATTTAACGCTATAAACAAGTCCAGTATAAGTAGACACTTGGTTAGAAAGATTTACTACGTGATAAGAGGCCAGCTTAAAATAGTCATGAATTCTAAGAAGAAGAGCAAAGCCGAATTCATATGTAAATTGTAAATAAATAAAGGATGAGTGAATAGAAATACAGAATGATAGTTTTGAATATTTTATAATGAAATTAAACGTAATCTATAAAGCAACTTGAATTTACTCATCTTCATTGTCGGAATCATCAAAACTTGGCCACTGTTATGTCTTAAGTATCGTATTTCACCGAAATATATACAAATAAACGCGTATTTTATTAATTTTTTGGATATTTTATCAATTGTTCGTAGAACTCTCTTCATTATAGAAATATTATGATTTCTGAAAAAAATATCTTAGCATTAGCTTAACTTAAAATATTGGGAAGGTTCCGCACTTTCTAATTTATTTTGAGCAATACTATATGAATAAGACTACTACATAAAAAAGTTGCATCCATGGTGCATGAAAGTACCTGTAGTTACTGGTCCAAAAAACTTAAAGTTCGCATTCAAAATATAATAATCAATTATCCATTACATCAGACTGCTATTTTTCGGCAACCGTAAAGGTATTTATGTGAATGAATAAAATTAGTAGTCCTTACCACCAACTTCACGATCCATCTCTAAATTTATGATAGTTAATTTTATAAATACTTTGAAATGGCGACATACTCGTAGCAAGTGCAGAAAAGTGAATGATTTCAAATGACACTTTTAAATTATATAAATTAAAGTGGACTTTTGACACATAGTGCGCCAGTCATAAATGATGATAGACGCCGCTATCGGAGGTATATTTTAGGAGCAGACGTTCTTAGGGATGGGGTAATTTTTTTGATAATTATTTTGGTTTATCAATAAATTAACTCGGAAATATTCCCGCCTGAGACCTTAAGTTTCACTTCTGTCCTCTCTCTATTTTGTGCATCCGGTGCGGGCGCGCTACTTCTACGTAACTTTCGTAGTGCGCGTTGTGCTACGAGCTACGATCGCGCGATGTTCATTCAGCCGGTCCATCTACGGAGTTTTTACACGAGTACTTTTATTCAGTATTTTTTGAGGGGTGTTCAACTGTTCATTCGCCCCTCACTTAATTATTTTACACGTATAAAACGCTGCTAAAAAAAGCATTTTTATATTCTGTCTAAAACTCACTCTGGTGAAGAAATGCTGTCCTATTTAGCACTTGGCCCATACACTTAAGCTTTGTGCAATTTATAACCGGGCTTTGAGCGAATAACTTTGTTTCAAAACCGTATTCATGTGACAAGCCAAAAGTCGATAAAGTTCCTGCAAACTGTTAACTTCGTTAAAAGCGCTTTGCTCCGAAGCACATCACTAATTTTAGTGCAAATAATCCTAAACTAAACAATTCATTTTATAGTGAGGTATGTACCTATACCTAGTACAGTCAGAAACTGTTTCTCATACATTTATAAACAGTCCTAAATGTCAATTTACTGACTCGAAGTAAAATGAACTTGCCATTGTGTAAGTTTATTTATTAACTTTAATTTTATCAAATAACCGGTCAAGTGTGAGTCTGATACGTGAGTCGAGGATTTCGAAACTTTTTTTATAGTAATGTTTATTTGTTTATTTGTATACCAATACAAATAAACAAATAAAAAACGGGACTGCATGCATTTACGAGGAATTTTTTAGTGACAAAGAATCTTTTAGAATCTGCGAACACCGTCCCGGTTAACGCTTCCATCAGCTGTAACGTGCAAAATCTCTGATTGTCAATTAATCTTGTTTGGTACCAGTACGTCACAAAGGTTTTCCCCAGCTTTGTGTGTGCTAGAACGAGAGGGCATAACATTCAACAGAATGTAACTCTGTAGGGAGCAAAAAACGTTGACGCTGTAGGACTGCAAACTATTTTTTCAATCTCACTGCACCTAGCAGTTATTACGTAGAAATTACGTTACGTGCTCTTATTTATCGACCTCTGTGGTCGAGTGGCTTGTACGCCGGTTTTTAATTTTCTCTATTTCAGTATTGCCGATTTTAATTTTAATTAGCAATTTATGAATACCAGTAAAAGTTTATGAGCTATATTACTTCTCAATACATTTGTCCTTTACTAATACAGATTCGATGTTTGGCTATGACACTCAAATTCAGTTTACAATGTTTTATTGGAATCTCTTATTTCATTCCGATAAATGAGATTGCTCTCGACCGTGTCAACAGTAAATAAAAACACACGAATTGTTTGTTGGCAGTAGTTTGTTTTTCTTTTGTAAACTGTGTTGACTGAAAATAATGTATTTAGTAGTTTGTGGGTGGATAAATTACTTTTATATCCCACCAATTTTACAATTTTTATTCCGTTTCAGAATCAGATTAACTGATTTGATTGCAATAATTATAGATTTGTATTTTCTTCCTACTCTTTCCCGATATTATAAGTTTCGCTATCTGTATTTTTAAATATGGATTGAATTTCAGCCGATAAAGTATATTAAAAGTGTACCGGTAAACTAGGTTGATTAGGTAGCAACTTGCGTGGTGAACAACAACAGCGACTATTTCGATAGAAAAAATAAATAAAATCAATATGACCTTACTATATTTAATAGAAAAATATTCTATTGACAGGCCCAAGCGGTTCATTTTGAATGTTTGTTATTTTTCTATCGCAAACAATCGCTGTTGTTACTCACCACTCAAGTTGCTAATCACTACAGTTTACGGTACCTTCAACAATAAGAATTTCGTTAGAAAGAAGAAAACATATTTAAGAAGATGAAAATCAATGGAAAATAGTAAAAGAAAAAAAAAATATGTTTCCGCATTTTACTGTTTCTCGGTCATTTTCACATTTGTAGGTGTATCTTCAATCAGAAATACATTTCGTAGATATGCTACAAAGTCGACTGTTCAGTGCAATCCGTTGACTGGCAGTGGCATGCGGGGGCAGCAAATTGAAACGGACTTACGGGCGCTCCGAGCTCGGTGGGAGTTAATGGAGCATATTTCCTATTTTCCACACAAAATGGATGCTCAAAGTGACTAACATAACTATTTATTTTGCTTACTTACAATTAACTACTTGTGTTTCAATGGATTTTGACAAATAAGCTTTCATTAATACCTAAATTGATATACTTTTTAATAATACTTGAGAAATAAAATAGATTTACAAGAAACTAAAATAGATCAAAACGTTGATAAGTATACAATGTACGTTAGCTATGCCTATATACCTTTTTGACAAATCGTATTGAGATATTTACTTCCCTACCCAAGTACCTAGGTACTCTTGATTTGTCTCGCAAGGGTGGGAGCGAACGATATATCATCAGAAAACCTACGGGCCTGAAATGGGGTCACCCCGACATTTCATGTGTTAATTTATGTTGTATGTTAGTATCGTGCAATGTCAACCCGAGCTAATATTTTATCCAAACTCTAGAAGGGAAAGCCAAAACTTTATTCAAAAGAAGGTCCCGTTTTTTCTTCGGTTTTTCTGCTTTGCCGCCATTAACACCGAAATTCGAGTTAAGTGACTAATAGAGTTAAATATTAGGTATCTATCATAGATATTAATAGATAATTTCATAATGACTTTCATTAGGTCATAAACATTTTTACACCCATATCTTAATCGTGCCGCCTCTCCAGTTTCTGATATTTTTTGTCATACCTTACATTTGTCCGGTTATCAACAGTCAATAAAATGCCAACACACTATTTCAAGCTATTTCGATTCTTTTTGTAAACGATTAGTATAGCTACTAATCGTAGGCGCCACCAGAGTTCACCAGACAATAAAATTATCACGCTCGCGATCATACGCATCAAAAAAAATATAGCAACTACCTACCGAGCTGACAGCACTAGGCTGGAGAAAATTGGCTCTATTCGAATCAAGCTCGATTCGTAACTCTATTTCATTTCACACATTTAACGTCTGATGGCCGGATAGCATGTTGGATTATTGCAACTATACTACAAAAGACTGGCAGAACCATTAGCAAACTAAGGTCTCTGTCACTCGCAAAACAATGGCTGGACCACAGACTTAGGATACGCTACCCTTCTAATTCTATGGGCTGGACAGTCGTATCTGAGAAATGGATCCCAATCGGAATATTGTGTATTTTGAATCACCCTACGACAAATGAAATGTATGCAAACTAGCTAACAATGGCACTGTACATAAAGTTCACATCACTGTGGCAGCTCCACGTACCTACAAGGACTCTATTGGTTGTTCCGATTGCGTCAATATAGTAATCTTATTGACACAATCAGCATTGTTACGAGAATACAGCGAAATTCGAGCGAGCTGCGGCTGCGGCTGCAGAACATGACGCGCTGTCACGGATTGTGGTTTACGTGTGTGGACATGGTTAAATTGATGAGATTAATTATTAGTGAGAGTGAAAACATGTTTTACAGAGGGCCTAGACAAGTAGCAAACAAATCAAATATGTAAAGCTTAGAATAAATGTATGGGATTGACATTCCTAATAACAAATCGATCGATCGTAGGTAATACGCGGAAATATGAATGAGAAGGAATAAACGAAACGTTTATGTATTTTTATTGTTTAACCATGTTTCGCACGTTGATTCGCTCATAATAAGTATCATCAACATTCTAAGATTAGCATTTCACAAAAATATAACAACATTTTCATTGTGACACAATAAAGTTAAAAGATTGCTTCTGAAAAGTAAACCAATACTAATATTATCTTTAAAATTTTTTTTAAAGCAAATGCAACTGATTTTTTTGAGCAACAGAGTTGAGAGACTTTGTTGGTACTTGTGCCAAATGCCAACCTATATACTCAATTGGGACAGAGTGACTGGGCAGTCATTTTACGTTGATGTCTGTAATGGCTTGTCGTACTCGCGCATTCTCCCAGCGATACAACTAACTAACCGAACTCATCATTCGCTGTTTGTTGTACGTCGCGCCAACTCGCTTCCCGCTAGTCGCTGGAAGTGGGACAGGGTCCTGGGAAATTTCGCTGTAACTTAGCTCGTTTTATTCGCAACGAACGTAGCCGATATGAACGAAGTTTCGACACATTGGCTAAGACTCACACGATCCTCCGTAAAAGGAAATATCATCACATCTTTATCTGCTTTTGGTTTATTCCATGTTTACCGGCAGAATACTTTAATCAGAACAACACTCATATGATAATCGATCGGGAGTCGTGAAGAATCGCCGATGTGATGTGGGAAGCGATTCTGTAACCAAACTCGCAACTCACTTCGAAGCTCACTTCACTTCGCGTGAATTTGTTACTAAAAAATTAACTGAATATAAGCTACTTTACCGGTTGCAAAAGGTTTTAGGTAGTTACCGTAGCTATCTAAAATCTTTTGTGATTAAAAAAACAGTCTATATCATTATCTCATTTATGATTACCTACTTTAAAATTCCCGCACAATGAAGTGAGATTCGAAGTGAGGTTCAAGTTTGGCTAGTGTTGATTAATTTGACTATAACAAAATTTAGCACTTTCGCAAACGGATCCCTGAATCAAAAAGTGGTTTCCACACACCTACAATATTATTAAAAGACCTATCCAATGACACCCTACATAATGAGATTGAAAAAAAACAACTAAAGAAAATTATGCTACATTTAAAAAAAAAAAAAACGAGGACCTCTCTACCTTTTACGGTCTAGGCCAAGAATCATATCATCCGATCATGTCGTGGGTTCGATTCCCGTCCGAGAACATGATCTGGTGTCGTATTTTTTCTAGTATATTATTTAGTATTAAATAAATTAATCTTTATTAAATATAAGTTTAACATTTTAGAAATTATTGTAGGTTTAACGAATCTTGAGCGAAAGTTGAAGTGGAGAGAGGGCGTACTTTGATAAACAAATCTTAGAAACTTTTAGAAGTTTTTGGTTACTACCTAATATAATATGTACTACCTTTCAATAAAATAGTAATGTTTAAACAATAAAATATTTTCCTTGTATGAAACTCATAAACAGAAAAGTAGATCCAAAATAATTAAGTCCATGGGTTTGCTGTGATTTCAAAGTATCGTACTAATTCAATAAAATATTAATGTAAAACAATGGATTTTTTTATTCTTTTTGATGTTTATTTTCAATGTCCTCCGATAGTTGCGAGAAGCGCGAAATCTGCAAATGTTTATCGCCGCCATTAATCGTGTTAAACCAATTGTTTTGGTGTTATTTGGATGATAAGTGTATATCAGTGAGTAGATAATAATAAAAATGGAAATCAGTCCCTTAAAACCGGAGCTTGCTACACCCCCGCAGCTCGCCGCCCACGCCCCGACGGCGCGCCGTACGCTTCCGTACCAAAATGGTATACGTAATTTTACCATTTTGCTACGGAACCCTAAAAAGGCATTGGCGCGATACCTTTAGATGCTTTTTCTAATTACAAAATTGAATTGGTGGCCGTAATTTATTTTAATATTGTATTGGATTATTTTATCCCTCGCTAAAAGCTCGGGAGTAAAACTACCTCGTACATACAACATGTTACAAAAATACCCCTAATGCCGAATATAGTATATAGGGACCATCAAACTATACAACTTTTACTATAGGACCAACTCTGAAACCGCAAAAAAAATCAGCTGTTTCATACAAAAATTAAAATCTAAAATATTAAACATCTGTTTTTTTTTCGTGATTTGAGAGTTGGTCCCGTAGTAAAAGTTGTTCAGTCCCTATATTTGGCTTTAGGGGTATTCATCTTGTATAGGTAATTTGAACCCCTTGTATAACAATCTACCTACTAATTTACTTCTAAGTACACTTAGTACCTTCATGCAATCTTGTACTCTCAACACATGCCATTTTTGGTGTAATGTTTTATTTTGTTAAATAAATAAATAAAATATATTTTCATTGCTTCCTACTCGGTTACTTATTAGGAATTGGCGCGTAGGTTCGCTGTTCGGCGGTGCGCGTGGCCAGACCGTAACAACAGAATATAAATAGTACAAGTTCGTAACATGATAATGTAACCGAGAGTCCATTTCCCAGGACTCTTCGGAGAGCTTCATGTCGAGATTATGCACGCAAATAACGTGTCTTGGCGTTACGAGGACCAAATACACGAGCACAAGCTAACAGAAAGTTTAAACAGGAGTTTTCATATTCATATTTGAATTGTGGAAGTAACTCAGTCTGTCTGTTTGTCTATCACCTTTTCAGGCTTGTACCATTGAACCAATTTTGATGAGCTTGGATACCTATAGAGATTGCTAATGTATACCCCACATTATAATAGTATACGTTTCATAGCAAAAGTCTACAAAAAAGTATTTTGGAAACTACTTGCAGATTTTTTGGGAATTTCTATTTAAAGTCAAGGGATCAGCTGAGAGAAAAATAGATTTGGTGGTACTTATTTGGAATTATAGTCGCATTATCTATCGCTCGCACGACTCTATCGAGTGACTCAATCTATCAAACCTTCGTCCTTGCTGTCAGTATGTACCTACGTTTTCAGCAATCTGCTTCAGTATCATGACAATATCCCCACGCACGTATTTCACTCTCGATTTCGAAGTCTGGGAATCCACGGGGAGGGTTAGAGGAGGGGGGTTGTACCCTTGACCCGGTATCTGGGGCTCCCCACATTAAGTAGGTACAATCAAAAGCGGAGGCACGTTCCGTTTCACAAGTTCTTACGCGAATCGTCTGGTAGATGGCAGTTTTTTAACTAAATAATACATCTTTGTAGCTGGTTATCTAAATATATTTTAATAATTATTTTGAACTTCAATAATACATTCAATACAATGTTTGTTGACTTTTGCATTCACAGACGATTTTACATCATTATAAACTAAAAAAAGCATGTTTGCCGTCTGAGTGATACTGAATTCGATAGATTTTGTAATACTTTACACATATTATGTAAGTATAATAATACAGTTATGTATTTAAAAAAACAGAAAAGAATCTCGCATTTATACTTATAAATACTTCGCAAATATACTTATATTTACTTTTTAATGTGATGGCGTGAAAACATGTGTGCGCAATAACAAATTCTGAATGCTAAATTTGAACTCACGCGTTTCCCGTTGAACCCCGGCCGGGTACAATCCTAATCGATTAACCCCTCGTTGGCACATTTTCTTTTCGCTTACGAACACAATAATTAATGAATCCCTTTAGCGCATTGACTTTTATTAAATCGCAGCACAGGTCTTTTCCTCTTCCTTCTTCTTCAAACATTTAAATCGTTTTTTGTTCTTCTTCCTGTTCCTATCCCAATCTTTTTGGAATATGTTCAGTGCATCTATTTATTTTATTCTCAACTGTCATTTCATCATTTCTTTTGCATTTATACCTACCAAGACCACGCTTCACACAACCTACAATACATCTTTTTTGCAATATTTCATTTAAGCGTATTTCCATCGTGGCTTAAAATCAGCTACTTTGTCCTGCTGGCGAAGCCGTGTAAACATTAAGTACCTAGCACCTACCTAAACTGTAAAAAGACTTATATCGAAGGAAAATCGCAAATAGCGTTTGGCACACGTATACTTGAGGTCAAAACAATATTTATCATCCGCAGTTAAAAAAATAACTCCCATAGGAGAAGAAACATAGGAAAAAGGGGAACAGGATACTTATATATCTGGACCCAATTCTTGGATCCATGCAAGCGCAGCGCACTTGCTGGGGACCCACCTAATCACGTAAAACGACTAATAGATTTTGATGAAATTAAAACATATAATACTAATTATCCTGATTAAAAGTTCCCTGATTTTCAAGAATATCCACGCGGACGATGTCGCGAGCGGAAGCTAGTAATTAATAATTATTTCATTACCTGTCAAAATATATAAAATCTTCCGGCGGACACCCTGTACTAATTCCACCATGCAAGGTAAGGACGCTAGTACTATTATTTGTTCTGCGACTCGGGGCTTATGCTAATATGTGTTCTATGGGGATTGTCAAGGCTTTACCAAAATGATATATCATTAGGTGCAATGCCACTAATTCATTTTTAGGGTTCCGTAGTTTACAAGGAACCTTTATACTCGTAGTTTCGCCATGTCCGTCTGTCCGTCCCCAGCCTAGCTAGGCTATTACAGCTTTCTAGTACTAAGAGTCTATGAGCTCATAGACTCTAAGTACTAGAAAGCTGTAATTTGTGGCATGGATATACATATTAATCACGCCAACAAAGTGGTGAAGTATAATTTTGAAATATATTTTTTAGGTTACCTCCCCTACGCATGAAGTGGGGATGTAATTTTTTTTCTTGTCTACCCCATAGTGTGGAGTGTCGTTGGATAGCAATTTTAAAAATATTGCGGATTGTGGAAACAGTTTTGTGATTGAGGCATCCGTTTGTGAATTATTAAGCTTTGAAGTACAAGATTTTGTTAGAGTTAAATGTTTTTGGATACGTGAATAAATTCACGGTAGTTGTATATATGACGAAGTTAAAAGGAAAACTATCACAGCTAAGTAGGCTTTACAAGTTTACGAGTAACATTCGACCAACTTATAAAATGTACTTGGCGCACTACAAATTTCTCATTGGGGACTACTTAAATAACGTTGTCAGGTGTGTGAAACATTTAAGTATATGAACCATGGGCTACGGAACCCTACACTACGCGTGGCCCGACACGCACTTGGCCGGTTTTTAAAGTAACGAATAGAATGTATGCCGGTTGGGTTACGCCGCAAGGGTATTTGTAACAGAGTGGAACGTGAGTCTATTTTAGGCCACTATGACCTCCAGCCGGGCCCTCAAAACCCCTACTTTTTTAATGTGACATAGTAGTCAACAGCAAATGTTTGATAAAGTTTCGAAATATAAAAAAAGGATTGAAAAGTGGGAAACTTTGTAGGTAATCGTAAAATCGAGCAACGTACACCTACGGTTAGAGTACTTAGCTCTTTGACTTAATTTACATTGTCAAAAATTTAATTCTAGAAAACATCATCAACTTTTGCTATTGAATCGTGTAACGATTACGTTTATTCAATGATATTTAACTAGTGTCATTACTAAAGCCTACTTTATTTTAAAAGTTATTTTCAATAATTGATTTTAATTGAGTGACTATTTAATAACGTGACAATTTGTCAATTGTCATGATAATTTGGTTAACATTGCGATGAGGCTATGAGTAGTTTGTTTGACGCAATGGATCTAAAATTGTCATGACAGGTGACAAATTGTCCAAAGGTTATCACGTTTATTAAATAGGGCCCTGAGAAAAATCGTCATTATAATGTAATTGTCACCAAACCTTATTGCCGTAAAAACCGTCAAAAGGATCCGTTCCATTAGAACACAATTTGGGGTGGGGTAAGAAAAAAATTGCATGTGATAAGTCATCATACGGAATGTGGAACAATAACGTAATGTGGAACACCCTATTTCTCATGTAAAAACGATGGATGGATAATCTCGCTCGCCGTGGCTTGATGCATCGCGTTGAACATTTACCGCATGCGATAATTAGATACAGACACGAACAGGGGTAGACTGATGCTTCACGTAAAGGATTGCAATCGGTCCTAATTGGGTTGTATCGGCTGCAGAACTAATCAAACACTAAAAAGAGTTATTTTATTGAAAAAGAAACTACAATAATTCATACTAATAGCTTTGTCATCTTAACCTTCGATCCTATCGAAGACCTTAACGAATGAACCAATTTTGATGAATTTTAATATACCCATAGTTACGAAACAAAGTCACTTTCGCATTAATAATAAGTATTTTAAGTATTAGCTAGATAGGATATCGATAAACGGTTTGTCACATTGTCTGGTTTCAACTAAACGATGATAAAACGATTAGACAGTATGCCATTATGAGAAAGCGGCCTTTCATGAATTCCCAGGCACATCATGATGAGACCAATTTTTCGATTGGACGACGACAGATACAAAGTAATTACTGCGATGACTATGCATTTGAATTTTTTTATGAGGCATCAACGATAGTCGTTATGTAAAACATAAAAAGATTACAAGAAAAATTTGCTTCAATTATTAATGAAATCATTGTCATATACAGGGTGTTTAGTAATACCTATCTATAAGTAATATATTCCTGAGTATGATAGATATACGGTAGATAAATTCGGGATATTACCAAATACCCTATATACATACAAAAAATATAGTTAAATATATATTGCACATCCTTAATCTTAGTATGATTTTGAATCATAAAATTAACATTGATCAGTCAACATCTGCGACAAATACTGATTTGTTACTGAACATTTACTGAAATGTTTCATTTATTTATAAAAATGTTTCCTATTATAAGTACAAACATGCTTACTATTTAGTTACAAATTATTGTACCTGTTCACAAATTATTAGTCATTGAAAACTACAACCTACTTATTTAAAATAGTTACCGTCGTATAATGGTTGCACCAACTAGTGCTCAGTACACGTCATCATGGCTTTTCTTCATTGCCACAACACGCTGTGGTCGTTTGGTATGATGACCACGACGCGAATTTCGCTTTGTGGTCTTTCTGTGATTACCACAACGTGTTATGGGTATTTTTATAAGAGCCATAACAAGAATTTCGCATTGTGGATTTTTGGCGTTGACCACAATGCGTTGTGAGCGTTTTTTTTCGCTCAACGACAAATTTCGGTCTTTGAGCCTAACATACATATTGTTGGCTCAGCTCATGGTTTTGCTTGCTTTTATTCAATAATTGGAAAAAATTACAAACTCAAAATAATTGAAATAAAAGACGAGCTTAGTAGTAGTTCGCAAAAGTGCTAAAA
The DNA here is from genome assembly GCA_963556745.1 of Catoptria pinella. NCBI lineage: Eukaryota > Metazoa > Arthropoda > Insecta > Lepidoptera > Crambidae > Catoptria > Catoptria pinella. The sequence continues at coordinate 11,486,396 of OY750758.1, read as the reverse complement.
GTGGCCACTTTTAGCACTTTTGCGAACTATTACTACATTTAACTACCTATATTATACTGAGGTTATTTGTTTGTAAATAAACTATAGAACCTTAGCTTCAATCGGTACATGTGAATTTACGATACATTATGTACTTAGCGAGCAATAAATTTAATTAAAATGAGGGCGCCACTTGAGGTAGGTATATAGGGGCCTTAAAAGCTAAAACCCAACTACGGAAAAATCGCGCTCTAAAAAATACGAAACAAGAAAAAGCTTGAAAAAATCCAAAGTTACAAAAACATCAAACCGCAACAGATTGTTATTCTTATATAAGTATCACGATTTTGTATTCATTTAAACTTCTGAGAATAAAAGTGATTTTTAGCGGAAAATATATTTACAAATGTTCTTCCGATAATGTGAACAAACTTAAATGTTTAACAGAGTGAATAGGAAAGAATATATAAAGAGGATAAATAAATTGTATCAGACATACGTTTAAAAAATACATGATATATTTTTGAATTGGCATGTAACGCCCACTTGCCTACAGAGATTTTTGTAAAATTGCTCTGAATGCACTTATGTTGCACACACATATTTATTATTAAGGGATGATGTGAACCATAGACTTATTTAAAGAAAATAGCGTAACTTATTAAACTAGCGTAGTACTTATAGACAAACAGAGTTCGCTTGGCTGCATCACCAAAAGTGACATGAGCCAGAGTGTGAAAAGTAAACGTGTGTATGTGAATTTTAGAGATGCTCTCAAAGGTTGTCGATAATCAAAGTGATGTGAACATAACTAGGTGTACCTACTCGAAAACTCGACACGATAATTTTGTTTCTCATGTTTCCAAAAACAAAGTATTAACGATAGTCGATTTGCAAAATTATGAAGAGCGGTTACATTGTGGCCTTAAATCAACAATCTCTTATTGCGATTGCATACTCTGCAGATAAAATATGCGATCATAATATATATTATATATCTATTATTTGTCAAGTAATAAGGACATGTTTGTTGGCGACAAGCCAAAGGCTTTGATCGACAACTTACTCGAGTTAAACAGAGCGTTAAAAGCGGTTGATACGGAGTTTTGATTGAATTCGGCACTTTCCAGTTATGCGTGACCTTTTTGCTAGTTGAAGTATGATCTTACCTATTCTTAGTTCAGGGTCTATAAAGGCTGAAACATTTATAAACTAACTGAACATTTACTGTTTTGAGCAAAAAATCCTTCGAGCACCTTAAAACGGTGACATCAATTTTTCAATATTTCATAATTGAAGTCATTTTGAGATAGATAATGGTTTAAAATGTAATTTAATGGTTTAATGATTCATGCAAACTTCTCTCTCTGCAATATTCACTTGTGGCTCCGTAAAGCTGTAAACCTCGCGTTTGTGACATTTTTGAACTTTTTTCAAAATGGCAATATGATTTTCCCCATATTTCTCCGCCATTTTAATAGATTTCGTAACACTGACTTGACAAAATATATATAATTATAGAACCTGCTCACAAAATTTCACGAGAATTGGTTGAGAAATGCGACCTCAAAAATAGTAAATAGCAATAGCATAGCATTGCAAAAAATCAAAAACTTTTTATTAAATTACGGTAGGATCAGCCTGCTGTTATCTCGCAATCTCGGTATCGTACGAGTATCTCAAGTCTATTGTCCAAAGATCCCAATTCCCCACATCAGGGAATGAGTTGCGAAGTTTTTTTTTTAATTACAGCCCCCACGCAAGGTTCCTTCGCATGCAAGACAGGCGTGGCAAGGCAGTTGGCATTGCGCCAACCTCTATCTCGGATTTTAAGCCACCAGTTTATACTGAGCTACCGCAACTCCCCGCGTTCATCCACATCAGGCAAGACAGAGGATGACAAAAACAGGTTGCCAGATCTTCATGGTTGGTTTAACAGTGCTCTTATTCTGGCTGTTGTTTTCTTCATTAGAACTCGCTGGTACTAAGCTCGGGGTCACACTTTTACTGATTCAGCTGTGATGAATTGGTATTTTATTTTTTCAGGGAGTTAGAAATTTCACAAATTTCTGCGAAATTATTTTCTGATATACAACATGTTACAAAAATACCCCTAATGCCGAATATGGTATATAGTTAGGGTCCATCAAACTGATCAACTTTTACTATGGGACCAACTCTCAAATCGCGAAAAAAAAATCAGCTGTTTCATACAAAAAATAAAATCGAAAATATCAAAATGTATCCCTTAGGTATCTTCGAAGTCCAAGGTCCAATGTTAGTGAAATTAAAATGACTACTCTTAAGGTATCCCTCTTCCAAAAAAAAATAAATATCTATGTTACATAAATCGGAAGTAACACGACAATATCATCAATGTAGTTACTACCGAAATCGTAGTATTTTCTGGATTACTCGAAAACTACTGAACCGATTTAAAAAAAAACATGGAAGAAAACTCAATGAAATAAAAAAAGGATTATCTAAATCGGTCCATTCCATAAAGTCAAAGTTACGTGCAAACAACGATAAAAAAATATATACAATCGAATTGAGAACCTCCTCCTTTTTATTTTTTGAAGTTGGTTAAAAAGAGGTGATTAGAAGAAAAGGATTACACTGAGCGTGACGTCATTATTCAGCATATTGTCTTGTCAACGACCACTGCATTCGAAAGTATTCAAACGCTCATCAAGCGCAAGGTCAATAATACTTCATAGCTCGCAGAGCGAGGGCTAAAGCAATCTGCAATGACGTAACCGTAATGGCGACAGGTCTCCCACGTTCGAAAATAATAATGATGTACTACATGCTAGCAGCGGCTGGCAACTTACGTCTGTGTGCCACTTGTCACGTTCGTCCGTCAATGCTTATTTTGCATGCCGCTGCAGTATTATCCTTTATTTAAACAAAGGACCCGTTTTGCAGGTTTCATTTATGATCCAACCGATCCCAAATTCAAAACAGCCGATTTGATCCGATTTCAAATAAACTAGTAGATGTTATCTGGATCCAGTAAAACCAGGCCCTAAGATTTGTGAAATACTCATAATACACCCAGTAGTTTATTCATTCGGTTGACACGTAGCAATATGTTGGCTAGCCGCCAGCAACACCTACGGCATACCGAGGGAAGAAGGACAGGGGCGGCGGTCAAATATTGAAATTCTAGAATTTTCCCTCGCATCGAACGCCCCGCCGACGTGGCGGGTCGGCCGGCAAACGACCTACTATTTGATCAAAACCGTCCACTAACATCGCATATTGTTTTTGATATCACATTTGATTTACACAACTTAAATTGAGCTGGATTCGGTGTTTGAACTGGAATGGAGTATGATATGGTATGGACGGCCTCCGTGGTCGAGTGACTCTGTACACCGGTTTTCCAGGTGTCGCCATCTCTGAGGTCCCGGGTTCGATCCCCGGTTGGGTCAATTTAGAAAACGAACTTTTCTATACTGGCTCAGGTCTGGGTGTTTGGGATACCACCGTTGTCTCTGATTTTCATAACACAAGTGCTTTAGCTACTTACTTTGGAATCGGAGCAATGTATGTGATGTTGTCAAATATTTATTTATTTATTATTAAAAATGATGACGTGAAATTGCTATAAGTGTAGTGATATTAATTTTGTTTTCACCTCCCCAGTACGAAAAGGGCGCTTATTGCGCGTAAAAACACGTGCCTTTAACTTTAACACGTGATTTCGTCCACGTGACCGCTATGTTTGGAAATATTTGACCTGTAAAAGCTTTTTTTGCTACGAATGGGGGATCCAAGGCGTTTACCGGAAGTCAGAGCTGTTGCACAGTAGTTACGACATTGTGTCTAATTGATATCTTCTTTATTTAAATCTTGATTCGCTTTTTCGCTGGACTTAGAATTAAGTTTCAACTCGAATAAGCTAACCACGTCCCGCGATTGCATAAATGCGAATATGAATTAATGTGTTTTGCTGCTAGCCATTTGCCACCTTAAGCTAAGCTAATAAGCTATTTATAACAGAAACGCGTGTTCTAAAATACTATTTTTCTCAAAATTGCCGGGTCGGAATCGATGACCCTTACCCAAGAGTGTAGTTGGGCGAATCTACGTTGTTTCTTACTTCCTGCGTCATTGTCGTTTACTCGAAAATCTTTAAAAATCCAAAATATGTTAAAAATATTCAAATTTAATATAATTTATTATCGTACTCTAAAGTAAATGATGGCAAATTCCGTTGTGATGCATTGGATTTTTAAAGATTTTCGAGTAAACGACAATGACGCAGGAAGTAAGAAACATAACAAAATAACGTAGATTCACCCAGTTGAGGTATCTCCACACATACAACACAACAGTACTTATCGCTATTGGTTCACAGACCACCTTTGAGCAGTCTGTCTCCCTCCCTCAATTAATAAAATATGTGTAATATGTAGACTAATACTTAAATTCTTTTGAAGTGATGCAACTTAAAATGCATTCAGTATTTACATTAGAAATATTTCAGTGTGATTCTGAACTCCATCCAATGTTACCGCATGTCAGTATTTGTAAAAGTCGGTTAAGTTACGTTCAGCTACGATGGCTACGAACTACTACGAGATGCTACGGTGCTACGTTGGTTTCCGGCGATTAGGTATCTAAATATGATCTTGGTCGAGTGGCAAGCACACCGGTTTTCATGGTGTTTCCATCTATGAGGGCCTAGTTCGATCCCTGGCCGAGTAGATTTAGAAAACGAACTTTTCTATAGTCTCAGGTATGTTTGTAGTGTCATAATTCTGTACCTTCAGTGAAAACTGATCTAACTCGAGTTATATCGATTTTGAATTTATTTCACTATTCAAGTCATCGAAAAATTAGCTTTTTTTGTATCTAATCGGTGTATTTTTACGACTTATATCAACAGAGATAAATTTTGTGCATAGTAATATAAGTGCTTGCTTTTCTATGATTTTTTTGAAATAAAATGTGTATATTAATATATCTCTAGTTAAAACAATGTGTACCGAAACTTATTTCTCTTTAAATTAGTGTCTAGAAATATAACTCGTTTTAAAACTTTACACACAATTCAATAACAACTGACTTAAATTGTGCGTAGTGATTTATCTAGAATTATATCAATACACACATATAATTTCACAGTATGCTAGTTTGTGAACATTGATTTAACTCGGCTTATAGCATTAAAAATGAAGTAATAATCAAGTTTTATTTTGTGTTTATCGATATAATTCAAGTTGAATCAATAATCACATATAGGTTTGGGATAGGTATAAAATGATATAATTGACTTATATCAAAAAATATTATGAATAAACGAAGTAAAACGTTTGATTACTTATTGTGTAAAATGATAAAACTGCTCAATATACACTAACTTTTTACACCATTGCACGTTATTTTTTACAAAAAATTAAATTAATAGTATTTTTTGATTGGGGCGTATTTTTTGTTTATTTTTATTCATTATTGCCTGTCTTACTAACACGTGGAAAAAGAGTTGTGTTTTTAACTGCTTTTTGACCCCCGACGCAAAAAGAGAGGTGTTATAAGTTAAACGTGTCTGTGTATCTGTCTGTGATATCGTAGCTCCCAAACGGATGAACTGATTTTGGTTTAGTTTTTTGTTTGAAGATAATTTTATCCTGATTGTTCTTAGTCATGTTTCATGAAAATTTGTTCAGCTGCTTGAAGATCATCAGCTCTTTTCTAGTTGATGACGGGATCTGACTAACTTCTTTATGTCCGATCGATTCGGAATTTGGTACAGTATTACTTCAATGACATTGAAAGAACATGGTAAGGCAACCATGACCTGATCAGCCGTTAGAAGATCATCAGCTCTTTTCTAGTTGATGAGGGGATCTAGCTAAGTTCCATATGTCCAGTCAATTCGAAATTTGGTACCGTGTTACTGCAATGATATTAAAAGAACATGGTAAGGTAACCATGACCTGAAGCTTAAGCATCAACTGGAATCTGCAGAAAACTCAAGTCCTCACCAACATACAGCAGAGGTATAGTGTTTGGGATCACTAGAATGGTCTTTAATGAGTGAGATTGCGAATAAAGTATATAATAGGTGGTGATGATGAGGCATCATCTAGAATCTGAAGGATACCCAACTCTTCAACAACATACAGCAGAGGTATCGTATTTGGGCTCATTGGAATGGTCTCGATGATTAGGTTATACTCCTAGATTGGTAATCAACTCATCAGTTTTTTGAAATTGAATTCAAAATTTGGTACCGTGTTACTTCAATGATAATGGCCGCCAAAAATTTAGTTTAAAAAGCTTCAAATAAAACTGAAATTAAAAATTTAATAAACCCCCGATACAAAAAGCTAACTCTTAAAAAGTTGAAAATAATATCATCATATCATCAAGTCTTAAATAGATCAATGAAAAAATCGTAGACGTCGGGGGACCGCTAAGTTGATGGATTTACATGTAAGTTCGTCACATTAACTTCGCGGTCCACCGACGTCTACGATTTTTCCATAGATTTATTTATAACTTGATTATATTTAACTTTTTAAGAGGTTAGCTTTTTTGTATGGGGGGGTTTTTATTAAGAGTTAGCTTTTTTGTGTCGGGAGTTTTTAAGAATAATTAATTTACTATCATTAAATGTACTATTTTGGGAGTAAATTAATTTATTTTAATTTGTTACTGAATGGAAATGGGACTTATGAATGGTTTTTTATGAATGGTTTATTGCTAGTTGTCATTTACAAGTTTGCTAAGTTTGAGTCTGAATAACTGTAGTAATGATTGTATTGTCTTTACATGAAGCACTCCGTAGTCAAGTCAATATTAAGCCAATGGGATAAATTCCGGATCAGCTCAATGGAATAAACTTTTATATTCATTTTCTTTTCTCTGAGTAGGTGTTTAAATACCAGCCTGTTTTCTATATTATGTTACGTTGAATTTCGATACAACAACAGTTTTAACAAGTCTAAAGATCTGTTATGTTTTGTTTAAGTAAACCTTTAAGTTTAATATTGTTATGTTAATTTTTCTAAATTTAAAACACATTGTTCTGCTTATTCAAGTTGATTTAAGCGCTAGTAAAGCAAGATTTAGTATTTTATATGATTACCAAAGTGTTACTAATTAAATTACCGAAATATTTTTGGGTTTTAATAACAGCAAACATTACCTCATGATATTATTTAGTATTTTATCATAAGTTATATCACTATTCACATAGTATACGTACTAGTTATATCGTTTGTGATAAAAGTTATAACAATATCCACATCGATTTTTTTCAAAAAAGTTGTGTAAATTGATATAATTAGATTTTTTTAAACGATTCTACAAAACTAAACTCTAATCACTAACATTTAGAGTGTGCTCAGCAATGTTTGTTCTACAACTTTAAAAAAAACATACTATTGAAAAGGCAGACACAAAAAAATAAAGTCAGTTAACATTTCACACGAAAGCAGATTTTCATGGTGAAAAATGATATAAGTCTTATTACATCACTATACACAAAACAAATAAATGTGATTAGTGATGTAACTAAACAATTTCATGAATACTGAAAAATCTGTAAGACATTTCTTTTTAAATAATACAAGAAAACAAAGTTAGCTTAACCATCTACAGTTTACAAGCACTTATTTTATTTTATCATTCTCAGTTGAAGAGTGAGATTTTTTTTAACTTTAAAGTCAATTTCCCGAAAATCGTGTTTTTAGAGTTATACCTCTTTTCACGGAAGGTACAGAATTGACTCTGAATTCCATAACACAAGTGCTACTTACTATGAAATCAAAGGAAATATATATAATATTGTCCAATGTTTTCTTATTTATATATCATTATACAAGTATATTGTATGTATGTATTATGAGTGCATGTTATTATGTTGCCTTTAATATTTGATCTTGTTTCCAGTTTTTCAGTTGACTTGTCTTTTGATGAAGGCGGGCTTTTTAGTATTTTTAATTTTAAAATTAAGTACCTGTTCTTTTTATATGTTTAAATAAATTAGGACTATAATACCAAATAATATACTAGAAAAAATACGACTCGCACCAGATCATGTTCTCGGACGGGAAGTTTATTTAAGAACATGATCTGGTGCGAGTCGTATTTTTTCTAGTATATTATTTAGTATTATATAAAAATAGCATTGTGAATGCTAAAATCTCAAAGTTTAAAAAAATTAGGACAATTGTATATTAATATAACATAAAATGGTCATAATTAATCTAATAATAAATTATGATTATCTTCTGATGGAATATTTGTAGCTTGCTTTATGTATATCTAACTCAATAATTATAATTATAATAAAGGCTCGTAAATACTTAAATATTAACATAACTTATGGGTTATTTACATGGATCGATTTTAGTCACTTGTCACGGTGGATTTTAGTTACCTAGCAAGTCACTTGTAAAATCGAATCGCACGCCACCTCATTTACACGGTTTGACAAAATTCGGAGGCGACTAACATATATTTTAGTCGACTCGAAAGTCACTTGTCGAGTCGAGTCACCCGTGTAAATACCACATTAAATTTGACTAACGGGTACTATTCTAATTCTGTGCTAACAGTTCGACGTCCAAGAGAGAACAATTGAACCGAGGGTGGGAAATTAGATCTGTCTGCTGTCTGCAATCTATCTGTCAGACTGAATGCGGTGCGGATACCAGCGAGACCGTTCAGGATAAATAGTAATGTCAGCATCAAATTATCAGAACTGTTGTATCGTGATCAAAGGAGATCATTCAGGTGCCATACATTTTTGGGTTACTTCGAAAGGGACGGCCAATCAAAGGAGATCATTCAGGTGCCATACATTTTTGGGTTATTTCGAAAGGGACGGCCAACAAAATAATATATATCGCACTCTTTTATTATTTAATTCCAATCACATTTATGTTAGTTGTGGCTGTGATATTAGTGATTTTAACTAGAGTTTCAGTAAACCAACAATATAGTAAGAAAATTCTAACAAAAGAAACTATTTAAGGCCCGGTATATAGTGAAATGTGTTTTTTTGAAAACATAGTACCGGACTTCTAAAAAAATTTCCTTCGTTATATTTTAGTATGTGTAACTTCAGACCTTTAAATAAATATATACAGAACAGAAACACAATTGGTAATACTTTTCTCGATAGTATTCATTTTGAAAATGTGCTTTTTTTTTAAATAACCAAATATTTGCAAACCTATCCCGAAACTAAGCAATGAAAATGCTGTATTCGATACTTCTTCGTTAAACTGATTTTATTACCGAATATTTTAGCGATACGTTTATTATTTCAATTACTACGAATTAATTCGTTATTTTTCGCCTAATCTGCCAAATCGTTCTCGCTCCTGCGCGCGTCCTTTTCTCATTGCTATCTCGTTTTAGTAAAGGAGCGCCTTAACTACCATCTCAATTAAAAAACCAGCGTTTTTAAGTAGGTAAGACACTTTTCACGATTATCTTACCGATTATAGAGTGCCCTCCACAAAAAAAACAAAATATCTTCAATACACATAATTGAAGCTGTTACAGTTTTATTATAAGTATAGATATGTAACGAGATAATTTTATATAAATATAGTACATCCAAACTTTAATATGAAAATGTCACTAAAATATACATTGCTCCGATTCCGAAGTAAGCAGCTAAATAGTAGATACTTGTGGGAAATCAGAAACAACGGCGCACGTTACTACAAACAGTCGTGAGACAATAATAGAAAAAAAAATATAATTTTAAAATATTGAAGTAGAACCAACATAAATAAGGATAATGTAAAAAACTATATAAACTTATAAGTAATCAAACAAAGCAAAAACTAAATATTAGTAGCCATATTGAGATAGGTAAGGTAGCAATAACGATATGAAAGTCTTTATTGTTGTTCCAGAATGTCCACCTGGTTTATGTCGGGAGGAGTCACAGACGGAGCTGTCAACGGCACCTCAAACTAGTAAGTTAATCTCTTTGTTTACACAGAAGTTATTTATACCAACCGTCTATTGTTTGTAACCTTCTTTTACCCTACCACCTTCACTGAGAGATAATGCGGGGAATTAGTAACTCTGTACTGAGATTGATTTGATATCTTTTTAGTGGTCTTTCATAATTAATAAAAGATTTCAAGAGCTTTATTGATGACTGTTAAAATACCTAATAAAAAGTGTCGACTCTCTAACTGTCGAGAAAATCTATACTTATAATAAAACTGCAATACCTAGGTCCAATTATTGTGACGGGTTTGGGTTACGTAGAATAAGTATTTATTTCGAAAAGTACATAAGTATACCTAGTAAAATCAGTAGTCTAGCACCCGTATTATAAGCTTCGCTTAGTTTGGGCCTAGATGGGCTTTATAACCTGGTTATTACCAGGTTATAAAGCCCATCTATTAGTATTAAATATATCGAGGTAAATAAAATAGTATTTTTCAAAACATTGCAAAAAATATAGTCCCTACTTTTGGGAAATTAATGAAAAAATATAGTCCTCATTTATTTTTAACTAGATTCTGCGCGCGACTTCGCCCGCGTGTTCATTCGAAAAATCCCTGGGGTACCTTTGACCGGGATAAAAGTATCCAGGCTATAAACTAACAGTGTGCCAAATTTGACCCAAATCTGTTCAGCCTTCAAATAGACATACACACGAACAGATAAACTTTTTTTGAAGTCGGTTAAAAATAGCAGATCGTAATAGATTGTGTTAGATTGTCACCGTGGTAGATTGATAATCTACCACAATCTACCGCGATCCCATGCAAGAAGATTCTTACGTGTCTATTCCAACTTTTGTTGAAGGTGAAGAAAGTGACACGGCGGAAACCGACGGGCGGATGTCGTCAGAGAGCTCACCGCTGCGGCAGCGGCGAGGCGGCATCCTGAAGGGGGGCCGGCTCTGGAAGTCCCTGGACACCGACAAAGAGAACGAGCAGGTATTAAACAAAAACCTGTAAACAAAAAAAGTGATATTTAAAAAATATTTTCTCCGTAGAGCGCCTCCTGACCTGAGTGGCGCCGTATCGCGTATGTGGAATACGGAGCAAAGAAATATGCGCGTTGCACCACAAAACTCTCAGTGACAGTGTTTCGAATATTATTTAGCCATTTCTAAGGAAAAATCTTTCCGTTCCTGAAAAACACAATTAATTTGTAAGCAAAAATGGCGACTGGAGTGGTGCAGTGGTCAACATGCCGATCTACCAGCGGTCCCGGGTTCGATTCCCGACCGGGCAGAAATTTAAATGATGAACTTTAATTTCTGTGACGGGTCTGGGTGTTACTATGTATAATAAGTATATATATTTAAAAAGTATATTAGTAGTATATTGTTGTTTAGCACCCATGTCACAAGCTTTGCGTAGTTTGGGGCTAGATGGCGCTGCGTGAAATTGTCCAAGCATTTATTTATTTATTATTCTCAGAAGCTCTAAAAAGTCCACTTTACCCTGTTCAAACACAGAGGTTTTAATAAATCTTTTGAGAGGTTGAAAGTGTTTCGAAATAACCGGCAATGAGATCCGGCTTCGCTCAGTAATTCCTACTTCAAACAAATCATTCTCAAGCCGTTCATAAAAAACGGTCAAGAGCGAGTCAACTCGCGCACCGAGGGTTCGTTACCATTATTCTGAAAAAGTTTACTATTTGGAGACATCGTGTAATATTTACATAAACTTCTATCACATAAAATAATTTCAGATTTTTTTCTATGCAAACTTCGGAAATAAGGGGGGAGGAACGGTATTTTTTTTTAATGTTTCATCAAAAGTCGAAAACTATGTGCGGCCTAAAAAATATATGTTTGAGAATCTTCAAGCAGCGCTCTTTCATATGCCCTATTTCGAATTTTTAAGACCCCCTTTCAGTCCCTGTTGCAAAAAATATATAAATATTTTTATTTCTCTCTTGTTTGCAAAATAGTTGGGAAAACGTCATCTCAAACTATTCCAAATTTCAAGTTGATAGCATTACAAGTTCTCGAGATATCCAGCTGTGACAGACAGACAGACAGACTGAGTCGCACCATAAGGGTTCCTTTTTACCATTTTGGTACGAAACCCTAAAAATGAAGCAGGTTTGTTGTCTGAGTAATATTGGAGTTACCGCACGAAAGAAAGTACACAATGATGAAAAAGAAGCTGTTTTGCTCATGTTAACGTAACAATCGTATCTCGATTGTATTGCATTTTCTCACAGTAAAGGCTCGTATTATTGAAACGATTCGATTCTGAAAGCGGCAGCTTCCTTTAGCGACAGAATTGAAAACTATGAAATGGAAGTGAGGAAAACACTTTATAAGTTTATATTACCAATCTTCATAGATCCCCAACCCGTTTTTCGCCGCACCCACTAGCGACTCGGTAGCATAAATTGATCAGTGCATTGGGCCGGAATCCTAATGGTGCGGGTTCGAGTCCCGTCCGAGGTGCTACGGGTGAGTCGATTTTTTTAGTATTTAGTTATCTTAAGGGTACTTTTGTTCCAACTACCTTTTTTCCACCCTGTATAATAAGTAGGTACGAGTAAACGCGATTAGCTCTATTATATTATAATTTACCAAATCTTTGATAAAAATAGACATAGAGCAAATAGCGTTTTATTGTGCCGATCATAGAGCAAAAAAATTTTCGTCGATGGCGCAGCTTCTTTGACATTTCAAGTTTAATTTTGAATACCTCTAATTTTAAAGCAGAATGAAGACCAAAGGTCGACGACGACGGGTAGCGACGAGGACGGGTCAGTGACGCCCCGCTCCGTCCGGTTCGTCGACCGCAGAGAGCTGTCCGAGGAGGAGTCGAAGGCTGCCACCGATATGGCCGCCGCTTCCGACTCCGAAACCGCTTCACAGAAAGAATACGCAACGAGTACGACGCATAGGTAAGCAATATGCAAAGTCAGTCGAAATAACGTTTGTTTAAATAATAGTCCAGTAGTCAGGCCGGTAATACTTCAATCTAGCTGGAAATAATTCAAGGAGTTTTGATTTCTTGTGCGTCAGGTAGAACTGAGGGCTGTTAATCACAGAACAGGAGTTGATCACACATAATTTGCGAACTTAAAAACTGTATGGAAAATTAAAAAATAAAATGTTATCGAGCCCTTGAATTATTGATAATATTTGAACTTTGAAAAAGAAAAGTACAATTAATGTGAGAAAAGCAAAGTGGACCAACAACATTTTGATACAATCTATAATATTTAAAGAGTTACAACATAATGAACTTGAGTAATTGTACAAACATCAGTAATACTTACCAATGTTGATTGTGTTGTCACTCTTTAATTAGAAATTGTATCAAAAATAATTTAATAAACGATAACATACCTACTATGTTATTAAATTGTTGTTTAAACCCCTTTGCTTTCCTAACATTTCTTTTTCTTTTTCAACATTGATTTTTTTACAAAGTTCAGATATTATCAAAAATACAAGGACTCGATCACAATTTTGGTTTCTTTTTATTACCTTCACACACTTTTCAAGGTCGCTTAAAGGGTTTTTGTCCGTTATTAATGACGTGTAATTACATGAACAAAATTACACTTACATAAAAAAACACTTTTCAAAACCATCTGATTACATTATGGTGTTCAGCAATGCATTATTAATAGAGCCCTTAGTGCTATCAAAACTCCTTCAATTATTTCCAGGCCAAATTACCTGACTACTGGACTATAAGCTTAAAAATTAATCTGTCTTGAATCTTCAATACTTTTCTACCATCCATCCAAGAGATTTTTGCAATATTCAAAGTATATTATTTTTCAAATAAGCTGGAAAATTAAGCTGTTTTTGTATTAAGCACTTTCCAACCAGCCATCCAAGAGATTAGTGCACAAATTATCTAGATAATTATTAAGCGATGTATGCATCCGCTATGAAAGTAATTATCGGAATTTGCATAGGAAGTGAAATTCATACAAAATCTATGTCAAATATGAAATATTTACAAAAATAGTGAAAATAAGCTAATTTACAATTTGAAAGATATTTAACTTTAATTAGACTTATGATACCATTAAACACGTTCCTAAAATGTATAAACAGACTGGAAACTCCGCTGATCCTGACAATAAACACACCGAAGGCGAACTCAGCAGTCCAGCAGTTGTTCAACAGCGGCCGACCGCCGCCCCCGGCCATCGAGCCACAGCTGGTCACTTCTGAAACTCTTAGGTAAGTAGTGTTCAACGACTTTTGTTGTCAACTGTACAATTAACTCTAGGATAATAATTCCACGCTAATTCTACATCCCATTTCCAAAGATAGTTTGTCGTTCGGTGCCAGCTGTTTTTCGGGTTGGCTGTTACTTCGATTGAGAATAAAATACGACACCACCTAAAAACTATTAAACTTTAAAGCTACAGCGCTGTAGTCCAAAATAGCCTACCCAGTTTTTCAGTTTTTAAAACTAGGTATTGTTTACGTCGAATTTCGACCTCGACTTCGAGAGTCTATAACTTAATACTTTTGCCCAGGGCGTGGGATGCCGGGGTGAGGCCTAAGTCAGAAGAAGCGGCAGTACGGAGGGTAGCTGAGCGGAATGCGTTGCGATGTTCTTTACTACGGAGTGAAGCTCGCAAGAAACAACAGCCTAAGGTGAGTAGCAAGTACGGCCTTTACGGCCAGACCCAATAATCAATACACAGATCGAGTTCTGGAGAGCTCAGAACTCGCCGGCCCCCTCCTGTTGGATCGGAGAACGATCTTGACGGGGTGGGTCGGAAGGCGATAAACCGCGTTTCCTCCTAACAAAAAAAAAGGGATAGGTTTATAAGCGAGTTCCTTACGGCCAGACCCAATAATCAATACACAGATCGAGTTCTGGAGAGCTCAGAACTCGCCGGCCCCCTCCTGTTGGATCGGAGAACGATCTTGACGGGGTGGGTCGGAAGGCGATAAACCGCGTTTCCTCCTAACAAAAAAAAAGGGTTAGGTTTATAAGCGAGTTCCTTACGGCCAGACCCAATAATCAATACACAGATAGGAATAGGCTTATAGCAAGTCCCTTACGGCCAGACCCAATAATCAATACACAGATCGAGTTCTGGAGAGCTCAGAACTCGCCGGCCCCCTCCTGTTGGATCGGAGAACGATCTTGACGGGGTGGGTCGGAAGGCGATAAACCGCGTTTCCTCCTAACAAAAAAAAAGGGTTAGGTTTATAAGCGAGTTCCTTACGGCCAGACCCAATAATCAATACACAGATAGGAATAGGCTTATAGCAAGTCCCTTACGGCCAGACCCAATAATCAATACACAGATCGAGTTCTGGAGAGCTCAGAACTCGCCGGCCCCCTCCTGTTGGATCGGAGAACGATCTTGACGGGGTGGGTCGGAAGGCGATAAAACCGCGTTTCCTCCTAACAAAAAAAGGGATAGGCTTATAGCAAGTCTTTTACGGCCAGACCCAATAATAGGGACAATAGGGAATAACAGCCCTGACCTTTAAAAAGGGACCTTTAAAAAGTTTTAGATTTTCACCTTGGTCTCTTCTATAGGTAAAAAACACACCGAAATTGTTAATTTACAAAACTCTTTTAAACTCATTTCTAATTTGTACTTTTAATCATCTTTGGAAAATGCTATGAATTGAATATTATTATCCTCATTTGAAATTTTGAGACTTAAGCATTCACAATGCTATTTTTATATAATACTAAATAATATACTAGAAAAAATAGGACTCGCACCAGATCATGTTCTCGGACGGGAATCGAACCCGCGACCTTTGGATATCCGGTCCAATGCTCTGACCGCTGAGCTACCGAGTCACTGGTGAGAACGTCAGCAATATTTTCAATTTGAGCACTTTTATTGTGATGTTATTCGGATTAAGACAGTTTTTGCATAGGTTTCTATTTAATAAAAAATCCAAAATACTAAACCAAATAAAAAATTATGCGATTTAAAGTTTTGTTTGAAAACATTTAATTTTGAATTGGGTTTTTTACTTCGGCTGTTGTGCGTTGTGCGGGCCTGCGAAACTACCAAGTCTGCGATTCTTCTTAATTAATTCGATTATTAGCAAATTCGTAACGTCATATGTAACTTAGGTCCAAGGAGTAAATTTGCTTAAATAAAACACAGTTTCTAAATATTGGTAAGTATTTACCAATATTTTCTAACAGAAACTGTGTTTTGCCGGAGTATTCGCCGCCTGTTATGCGGGACGAATACGAACTCCAGTGCTTCAGTACTAATTTGATAAACACAGTAAATCGTTATCAATGAATCATAAGTAAAATACATTTTGTCCATAAAAAATTTAGTTACTTGTGCTTAAGTTTATAAAACGTGTTACAAAAATACCCCTAATGCCGAATATGGTATATAGGGACCATCAAATTGAACAACTTTTACTATGGGACCAACTCTGAAATCAATCTGAAAATCAGCTGTTTCATACAAAAATTAAAATCGAAAATATCAAAATGTATTAAACAGCTGTTTTTTTTCGTAATTTGAGAGTTGGTCCTATAGTAATAGTTATTCAGTTTGATGGTCCCTATATACCATATTTGGCATTAGGGATATTATTGTAACACGTTGTATAGTATAGTGTCGTTGTCACTTATAATTTAACTTTTAGTTTTGTAGGCCTCGGTTGCATTGCTGGTGGAAAGCTCCAAGTGTTGGACACGTACTTATGAGACACAGTTTCTCGACATCTGTCATGTACTTACTACCTCTAGGTAGCTACTTCCTTTGGAAACTTAAGCAATATGCTACAGCCTATGTGATTTAAAAAAATGTTTATGTAAGGAAGCACTATGGTTCATTTACTAACAGTGTTTCTTTCAGGTACTAGCCCGGGGTTCGATGCACCTCCGGAGTAGCTCTATCACCCCCCAGAGAAATATGTGTTGTGTAGTTACTGTAGGAAGGCGGGCAAACTAGTGGTCGGCGTACGAGCCCAATTTCGAAATCTAGATACAGGATAAATAGCTAATCAATGTACAGGATATTCGTTTGATACACGTATACTTATACAACTTATATAATTTTCTATCTAAACTCAAGAAAGCAATTTAATTTTATGAAATTTATATTTTATTATTACAAAGTGGTTTTCATTAATTTATTAACCATGTTACAAAGACACTTATGGGTGAAGGTATTATAAAATAGATGATTATCTTGAAAGACCGAAATGCTTTTAAATGATGTAACACATAACTTGCTAGTATAAGTAAAATGCTTTGTTGTTATAATCCTTTTGTACTGTCTTTGGTAATGATATATTTAAGTTTGTGAATATCGTTAGGTACTTATTTCTGACAAAGCTGATAAGTTTCTTGCGCCCTTTCTTCTTGTCAGTCAAAAAAGTCTTGAACGGGTGGTAGGAAAATATAGGCGATTCAAAAGTTTATTTGAATAGATATTTCGACTTTAACTTTGTCTTGAAAACGTTTGATGTTTATTCAATAGGTACTTATGTTATTGAACGTCTTCAGCGGCAAAATTTCCTTTCTGGTCTAGATTAATAACCTCATTCGTACTTTTCCGATTACAGCAGGAGACCACATCCCTTGCTGAGCGAATACGGCTTTTAACATGTGATGTAGAAGACGAACAAGAAGAGCAACGAACATCGCCAGCAGGCGCAAATGCTGACAAACTGTCGACCAATAGCGACAAGTCAAGTGACAAGTCATTTAACAGCGTCGACAAGAACAGTGAAAAGGCATTCGGAAGTGCCTCATCTAGTTCTTCTTCGTCCACGCTTTCAGCAGTCGTGCCACATCGACAGCAACCGCCGGACTTGGGAGATGTGCACCAGGAACCTCAAAAGGTAACATAACGCCCATAGTCAGTGTGTTTAATTAAATACTCTTCCACTCTTTCTTATCGTATTAAAGTTTATCAAGCCGCCTGTAAGGCCTCTAACTTGGCTTAACGACTGTTATCAGATGACAACAGCCGGGACCGATGGTTTAACGTGCCCTCCGAAGCACGGAAGCGCTCAGTTGTAATGCCACTTAACGGTCACCCATCCGACACCTGGCCGGACCGAGCGTTGCTTAACAAACGTGATTGAGTACGATCAGTCTGTCAAGCTCCGCCATCAGCGCTTCAACTCTTCCACTCAATCGTCACTTCTAACTGCACACTACTTGTAATTCATATTTGTTCGTAATAAAACAGATTCTCTAGAAACACTTTTTTTAGTCTATATTATTATAATGAATCTAAGTATATTACCGCACTACTTATAGTCGTAGATACAAAAACAACCAAAGCAAGTTCATTGGTTTGAGTGATCAGAGTAAAAATAAATCAGCATTTTTTTAGGGACAAATGAGACAATAGTATTTTTCTGATAATCGAAACGTATTAGTACAAGTTGAAATTAAAAGTTTCGCATAATTTATAGAATTTTACAGACTCTTGCCAAAGCCTTGTATAGCTATACAATAATATTTACTTTTATGACGCCATATTCGTTTAACAAATAAGACTCTCTTAAGTAAATCGACTTTAAAAGGCATTACTGTATTTTTTAGCCAAGAGCAGAACCCCGTCGCCAATTCCTATCAACCCTTGCACCGCTGACGGCTTGCGTGGGCAGTGCAGCGCACCACGAAGGTTTTTACTACGTCCCTCCTGGCGATAGAACGTCTGCTTCCTCTGCCACAAACCTTGACCTTCAAGAGCATATTGACGCTCCAGCACCAGATGTAGTAGCTGGAACACCAGGTAAAAACGGTTGGTCCAACTTAACTAATAATTATCACGAGATCTATATCAAATCCTCTTGTAATAAAATGATATGCCTCTTGTAAATTTTTACTCAGGTTCAATGACATTGACTTGGAAATGAATGACTTAACATATACCGAAGACAAAATGCGATAAATTTTTTTTTCTCAGGAGCTGGAGAAGGTGATGACGGGTTAGCGGCATTCGCAAGGGCCACGGCTCCTCGAACTGAACGTTTGCGGCAAAGATACGGACAAGAGTCACAGCCAGCTAGCAGTGATGACGAACATGATGATTACGGTAATTAATGAATAATAACCTCTTGCAGATATGGTTTAAAGAGAGGTATTTTTTTTTAAATATAAATAAATAAATATTTTAAAACATCACTTACATTGCTCCGATTTCCAAGTAGCTAAAGCACTTGTGTTATGAAAATCAGAGACAACGGTGGTATCACAAACACCCAGACCTGAACAATATAGAAAAGTTCGTTTTCTAAATTGACCCAACCGGGGTCGAACCCGGGACCTCAGAGATGGCGATGCCTTGAAAACCGGTGTACAAAGCCACTCGACCATGGAAGTCGACAATTTTAATCTTGATTTCTTAGTGGACGATCTGCATCTTACTATATCTCTCTTGTAATCATTGTACATCTTACGTGTTAACCATAAGCTCGGCAGATGTCGTAAATCATTTGAAAATACAG
The DNA here is from genome assembly GCA_963556745.1 of Catoptria pinella. Taxonomy (NCBI): domain Eukaryota; kingdom Metazoa; phylum Arthropoda; class Insecta; order Lepidoptera; family Crambidae; genus Catoptria; species Catoptria pinella. Next base: position 11,467,003 of record OY750758.1, on the reverse strand, counting down.
TAACATATAGCAAGTACTTCAAGCTTAAATATATTTTTTTTAATTTTGAGATTTTAGCATTCACAATGCTATTTTTATATAATACCAAATAATATACTAGAAAAAATACGACTCGCACCAGATCATGTTCTCGGACGGGAATCGAACCCGCGACCTTTGAATATCCGGTCCAATGCTCTGACCGCTGAGCTACCGAGTCACTAGTGGGAACGTCGAATCTCCTAGTATATCAACTCTTACGCTGCAAACCAGCGCCATCTCACCAATGTACAAGGAATTACCTCGACATCAACTAAATACCTTTCCAGATATGTTTAAACAATTGATTAAGATGAGAAAGCTACATAATTTTTAAATTTTGAGATTTTAGCATACACAATGCTATTTTTATATGATACCAAATAATATACTAGAAAAAATACGACTCGCACCAGATCATGTTCACGGACGGGAATCGAACCCGCGACCCTTGTATATCCGGTCCTATGCTCTGACCGCTGAGCTACCGAGGAGAAATTCGACGTTCCCACTAGTGACTCGGTAGCTCAGCGGTCAGAGCATTGGACCGGATATCCAAAGGTCGCGGGTTCGATTCCCGTCCGAGAACATGATCTGGTGCGAGTCGTATTTTTTCTAGTATATTATTTGGTCTGAAATATTTGGTTCAGACTTCTTTGACAAATCGCAATACCTACCACTGTTCAGGTTTCCACCGGCGGCCAGCGGTTCGCGGCATCGCAGTTAAGCAGCAGTTGGGAACGTCCGAAGACATATTACAGCAGATGCAGAACGAGCTGCAGCCGTCCCCCGCCGCCACCCCCGCTCAGATGCCGGCGCACGCCTGTCAGCGCACCAACTCCACATACTCCTGGCCTTATTACTCCGAGGCCAACTTGAACTCAAGACCGCAGAGCAGAGCGAGCGCGAATTCAAATTGGTAAGAAACATCGCCAATATTGTTATCACTTTTATTAGGTAAGAGGTATGCCAACGGCCAACGCTCTTAACCTCTATGAAAATGTCCTGTGCTGTGCCTTAACAAGGAATACCTACACAGCGGACAGCTGAGCCCAATTATGAGGTCAAAGACGTCTTATCCGCTTTTAATGCATGTAGCCAAGAATTTTGTTGACCGATTAAGTCGTTTTCGCGTTGACAGTCTAGTTAGGTACTACACTACCTAGTATTGTTTTTTTATACACATCGCAATCATTTGTCTATGCAGGTCCAAATCCTCTGACTATGTGACAGCGCGCCAGTGTCAAGGCACTCCAGTCCCTCAGCATAGCGAGTCGTGCTACGCGCATGCGCAGAGCTCCGCCACGCAATACTCTCATTATGGGCACGTACAGCATCGTCCCCAGCAGCAAGACATGTATAGAAACTGTTCGTTATACGCAAATATAGGGTAAGATTTTTTATACTGACATCAAAATGTGATACATATTTAAGTACGAGTAGCTACAAAGCTTACGCCGTAGCAGTCATCGTAACCTATAGGTACCACATACTATTACTTAATATTATTATTTTAATGTAGATAGTCAAGCGCTTGACCGCTATGCCAGCTATCAGAAGGACAATCTTTGAAGGCCCCCATATTTTTCCTATCAGGAAGGACAGACTCGGGCAAGGAGTTCCACTCTCTAGCAGGACGGATGATAAAATTCGAAGCAAAACGCTTAGTATTTGGAATATTCACCAAAAAATTGTGGCGCTGTAGTACATCTAGTTGTCCGATGGAAGACGAGAGATGGCGAAGTAAGGTTGGGCAATGTCGCAGCACACTTTCCGGAATGTACTTATCTGATAAAAACCGAAAAGCTTGCAACCTTGCGTCCATGCTCGAGGCTTTTGATTTTGAACTTATTACAGAAAATATTATCATTGCCGATGAGCTTCTTGGCCCTCCGTTCGATGGATTCATGCGTCTGGAGCTGGTATTTGGCGGAGCCATCCCAAAAATGAGAGCAGACTCCATACACGATCGAACTTACGCTTGGTATAGATTGAGCTGCTTTTCTGGCGTGAAGTACTTTCTCACCTTTCACCGCCGGAACGTCAAACTTTTTAGATGCCAATTGTGCTCTACTCTCAATGAAAGAGCAAACATTGTTGGAGGCAATAAGATATTACCTTATTACTACGTCCTGTATGCGACACTATTAGGGAGTGGTATCACACGTTAGTTTGGGTGTTAGCTCACATTACAATGGCTTTTTGTTTCACCACAGAGTATTTATCGGTCACTAACTTATGAACATTTTCTAGATGTTCAGACAGCAGTCAAGAGCTGTACAGTTCGCAGACGAGCTCAGAGCAAACTTCGCCAGTGCGAGCAGCGCCGCGCTGTCGACGTCCTGAATCACCGCCACCCATACGCAGTCACCACCAGTTGCTTTACGTCCCGTATAGCACCACGCATTATCACTATCAGCACGATTATAACTCGCACTGGACCGCCAACGACTGTAAGTTTTAGTTTTTCTATCATACCTACTCACTTTTGTAGCTTAAGGACTGAGTCAACAATAACAATACCTAGTCCCTACCATTACTATCCACCACCTGTTGCTCTTCGTCCCGCATAGCACCACGCATCATAACTATCAGCACGAGTATAATTCGCTCTGGACCGTCAACGACGGTTAGTTTAAGATCCTTCGATCATTCACATTTTGTGGCATTCTTTCATTGGTTACCTACCACTTTTCAAACATCAGCCCGGTATCACTACCGTCCGTAAATGCTTAACAAAAGGTACTTCCCGATTTCCAACAAATAAGCTAAATCGGGTGTCGCTATTACACTATGCCCCAAATCAAACAAAATAGTAGATTATGCAATAAGGGCTTAAAGTAGTGTATTCTGTCCCGGGCGCTATATTGAACCCCGAGTACGAGGGATTCTATGGTTAACTCCCGAGCGGAGCGAGGGAGTTAAGGCTAGAATCCTGAGTACGAGGTGTTCAAGATCGCCCAAGACAAATACACATTTAAGCCCGCGATGCATACTCTACTTTTTATACTTTCTGCGAGGCAACTTAAACCAATGACTGTTATAAAGAAAGTACTTAAGTATTTTTTTTTCATCTATTCTGTAGTGGTCAGTTCGACATTCGAATAAATCCTTCTTGATGCGCTGGTGAAAATAAATTTCGTAAAAAGTTTACGTTTTTCTTTTTTTAATTTGTATAGGCAGTGCAAAGAAAATGATAACATGCAGCCTAACTCAGAATAAAATCTCATTATTTTTTTTAAATAATAAATAATAATAAATATTTGACAACATCACATACATTGCTCCGATTCCAAAGTAAGCAGCTAAAGCACTTGTGTTTTGGAAATCAGAGACAACGGTGGTATCACAAACACCCAGACCTGAGCCAATATAGAAAAGTTCGTTTTCTAAATTGACCCAGCTGGGGATCGAACCCGGGACCTCAGAGATGGCGACATCTTGAAAACCGGTGTACAAAGCCACTCGACCACGGAGGTCGTCAACATACAGCCTAACTCTGAATAAAATCTCATTGCACCTTACATTTTGAAACCAACCTCGATCAAGCACGACTACATAGGTTGCATTCCAAATTCAAATCACATTATTCCCATGGGGAAAAATGACTTACTTTAGGAAAGGTTTGCATGACACATAATATGCCATTGACGAGCAGGTAGTATAAAAAAATAATTAATGTAAACTTTTGTTTATTATGCCGTTTGTGTGTGTATACAATATGTTACAAAATACCCCTAATGCCGAATATGGTATATAGGGACCATCAAACTGAACAACTTTTACTAAGAGGCCAACTCTGAAATCGCGAAAAACAAAATCATCATACAAAAATTAAAATCGAAAATATCAAAATGTATGAAACAGCTGATTTTTTTTTCGAGATTTCAGAGTTGGTTCTGTAGTAAAAGTTGATCGGTTTGATGGTCCCTATATACCATATTCGGCATTAGGGGTATTTTTGTAAAACTTGTATATTTACACCGAGCAAGTGGTAATATACAAGGTGTTACAAAAGTACCCCTAATGCCGAATATGGTATATAGGGACCATCATACTGATCAACTTTTACTATGGGACGAACTTTGAAATCGCGAAAAAAAAATCAGCAGTTTCATACAAAAATTAAAATCGAAAATATTAAAATGTATGAAACAGCTGATTTTTTTTTCGCGATTTCAGAGATGGCTCCATAGTAAAAGTTGTTCAGTTTGATGGTCCCTATATACCATATTCGGCATTAGGGGTATTTTTGTAACACCTTGTATAATCTTGAAACATATTTTTTTAGTGTACCTCCCCTAGTGTGGGGAATCATTGGATATAGGTCATTCAAAAACATTGTAATTGTAAGTTTTGTTAGAGTCAAAGAGTGTCCCCCCCTCTACCAGGTAAACGGTTGTATGTAAGTTAAAATGAAATCTATCATGATCAACTTTTATAAATATTGGAAAAAAAATAGTAGCTACAAATTTTATTGAATAGTTAGGTATTGTACTTATAGTCGTTAGATCCGTAAAAAAGGGAGTACCTACCTAAATATAAGTTTACAGCCATATGGTATGGTACTTATGAACCTTATACTGCGTGTGGCCAGTTTTTAACCTTCTAAGTGTTTGCTTAGGGGGTTGTTTCTGATTTATGACTACAGACAGCCGAATGCACCAGTACTACCAGCAACAGAACCGAAGCGGCACCAGCACGCCGCAGCCGGCCGCCGTACAGCCGCAGCCGGCCGCCGTACAACCGCAACGCGCGCACTACACGCATGCACTGCAGTTACAAGTAGGTGCATTCTGTACCCATAGCCAAAGAATATTAACTATTACTACGTAAGTACAGATGTTCTATTTCACGAAGGCGGGTTGTTGTTAGGCGTGCACACACATGCACATTGCTTTAGTGTGCGTCTGCATGCTCTCGTATTATACACACTAAAGTAATGTGCATGTGCACGTCTAACAATCAAAGAGAATGTAATCACTACAACATTCATAGCTTACCCGCCTTCGTGGGATAAAGCAACTGTACCGTAGCAAGCAAAACTATTGAGTGCGAATCAAACTTGTTTCGAAAACAAATATCAAATTCGCACTTGATCGTGTTCGTGCTAAGGGTACGTACATACACTGTAGTAATTCGCATTCCTCCTTGCTAAAAGTGAGAATTTCCCTGTACATACAACTCTTTCTTTTCAATACTCATTCCTTAAATTCAATCACGTTTACCCACACATCCACTGCGTTGGATTAAGTTAAATACAAATGTCAAGTTAATTACAAATGGCAATGTTTCACAGGTTTGGATTATGACAAAATCATCTAAGTATTTAAATATAAAAATGGTAGTTACCCCATTAGATATGAAATTATATATGACGTAAGTTATCTTGAACATACCTATACTGAACCTGTGATTCACAGGTTCAGGATATTTTCACAGGCTGTGAAAATGGCCCTGTCTATTATTTTTAATTTCCAGACGTTATGTCCGGCGCCTGCGCGATATCGGCCGGTTCCCGCTCCGCAGCCGGGCGGAGGCAAGCAGATGATATGCTATTCAGAAAAAGTAAGCTCTTAATTTATTAAAGTCCGACCACCATGGAGATGTCCGTCCGTCCGTCCGCGGCTCAGAGGCCTTAAGACCAGAAAGCTGAATGTGTATATTAATTACGCCAAACGACGAGCCTTACTAGCTAGGTCCTTGCCCATGGGACTTCGTGGAGGAGTTATAGTCTGGCCCTTAAGGCTAAAAAGTTTGACGCCCCACTGCTTACTTAGCACATGACATTGGCAAACCTCCATGGCACAGGTAGCAGCACCGTTATACCAGCCGGCGCCCGGGTCGCCGTCAAGGGCGGGTCGGGGCGCGCCGGAGGGGGCGCCGGCGGGGGCTAACGTGCCTCCCGCGACCTCGCCCATGGCAGCACCCCCCAACCCCGTCTACTACGCCATGAATGTCTGACGAGGGGACTAGGTAAGTGAAGCAGTTCCAACCATCAATATTTACCCAAGCGCAGGCGATACATTTGCTTGAAAAAAAAAACATTTTTGTTGATACTTATGAAGAAACCTCTTTGACACATTCATTTAGTACTAAACCTGTAGTGTACCCCATATTGTTGGCCAATGTTGGGAGCCACCTATAGGCTTCGTACAGACGGGCTGTATTAAGACTGCCAGACAGATGCAAAATTGTACTTAGTTTGGATGCAGCTATGTTCACAGCACAAGGCTGCATCCAAATTGCGATATTGCAGCTGGCTGGCAGTCCTAAGTCCTAATGCAGCCTGCCTGTAAGAAGCTTAGGAAAATTTTCCTATCGACAGCGTATTGAGCTCAAATTATGTAAGATAACAATTATTTAGTGCTCTACCGTTTTCAGGTGAAAATCATGGTGGGTCCCACAGGCGAGGTCCGAATCAGCGTCCAGCCGCACTCCGCGACGGCAAACGGCTCCAAGAAACAGATTTGAAAGTGCCGAATCTTACACAGCTGTTAAACTTTCACGTGTTAAAAAAAGCACAGCAGATTAATCATGGGAACACCACATGTTATTACCATTAGATACTACGAACGCCCTGAAAAAAGAAAATTACCTTATGGTCTTTTTATGGGTGCCACACTAGCGCATAATGACAAAGTCTTTAGCGTTATCATTTCCAAAGGATTAGTCTAGTCAGATAATAATACACCATCACAAAAGCAATATTAGTATACCTATCGACATCTACCTATTTATGTACTAAAATACGAAAAAAGTGACACGAAAAAGTAGATTTTATAATCAGTTACAAGATTCAGTCATGAGTATAAACTCGATCGTAAGATCTACCTGAGGTTTTAAGTGACTTTTGGCAAAAATAAAAAAGGCTTTATTGAGTACTTTTTATGCCACGTAAGGTCGCGACTTACAATGTCAGCTGAGTAAAAATAGATCTACGACCTTGGGATATTATATTATGACCTACCTACCTACTTCACAAAACAAAGTAATTTTAGAGTACCTTCTTAGTTAATGAAATGTGCTCGATTTGTGTGAATAAGTAGTACAGATCGACGTCGTCTTGAGCTTGATCTGCTAAAAGCAATAAACAATAATAGTGCTACCTACATAGCCTGACCATCAATAGTACAACCGAACTATTAACAAAGTACAAAGTATTTTGTTTGTCGAAGTTTTCACCGAAGTGCTTAAGCCAAATAGAAACCATAGGTACAGTCTAGTCAAAACAAAATAATTAGAGCTATCAACGATTTATTTGAAGAAGACTGCTAAGAACAGTAACAAATATAGCTCAATAACTACAGCGTTGCGTATAGTTTTTTAAGAAATAGTTACGAATGGAATTGGTACCTACATTAAATGTATGTAGATACGGTAATATGTGTTGTCTGTACATAGGCCTGCCATCACCCATATTACGGAACCCGGACAATAATTTCAATAACCCCGGACATTTGAATGAAATAAAGAATATTACCCGGACGCACTTGAAAAGAATAATACAATAAAATAAAAACCTAGAATCATTTCCCCTAACACAAAAAGTGTCCGAGTTTTACCCGGGCACTATTTAAGAACCCCGCCTGGACTCTCCCCGGACGCCCTATTAGCTAGAACAAATCCGGGGAACCCAGACGGATGGCAGCCCTATCTGTACATGACCAAGAAACGAAGAATACGGTTATTGCTGAACCAAAGGTTTCCTTCGGCAGGATTGACCTTATGCCTAAGATGGGTTTACGAAGTGGAGCCACCTGGATTTTTCATGCGGGTGGGAGGAGGAGGGGGGGATTCAGCTTTAACGAAGTCTGATGTTAATAACTGCATAAGTTTAGGACTCTGTGGTTTAATATTCAAAATTCAAAACTCATTTACTCAGTCTAGGCAGTCACAAGCACTGTGAATGACAAAGAAGCTACTAAGCTACGCCATCGTTTCGCAAACCCTAAGCGGGAGACCTTGTAACGAGAAGAACCGGCAAGAAACTCGTCAAGGGCTGCTATTTTCTCCCTGTATATTTCATACAGAGCCGGCAAAAATTGAAATGTGACCTCAGCATTTAAGCCTGAATAAAGAAAAATAATTTCTAAGTTTCTTTCTTTATTTACACAAAGCTCATCTAATGAAGATTTGAAAAAATATAACTTTCAAGTTTCTCTGCCTGCAACAAATAGCGAAAACAAATTTAAACGTCGCGTGCCGTCAATTTCATATACTTACATTAAGGTGAATGCAATATTTTACAATATGGTTATCAAGTGAAAGGTAATAAACAATAAGCAATTCCAAATATATATCCATTATTTTTATGTTAGGTCCTGTTTTGAAATAAACTTAAAAAGTATAAATTTTGAGATTTCCAATGCTCTGACCGCTGAGCATTGGAAATCTCAAGAAAAGTTCGATTCCCGTCCGAGAATATGATCTGGTGCGAGTCATATTTTTTCTAGTATATTATTTGGTATTATTTAAAAAGTATAACTCAGAAGTATCAATGATTAGTAAATTATTAGAAAAATAATATATGCCAGTCAATATCGACTATCGACACAAAAAGGCAAACATCGCAAGCGCGCCTGTAACTAAAATTTTTTTCATGTGTCGTTAGGTCTCTTGAGGGTAGGTTTTACACATCAAACTTGAAAAACTACTACTGGAAACTGCTGGAAAACATGGCACATGCAGCGCCCCAAGACTTTTTTATTTCCAGGAACATGGTTTCCCCTAGCAAGATTTTAATTTTGCGCTCCCAGACTTTTATACTTATTTTCTAGCTATGGGTCAGCAAATGCGCCCCCTTGAGGGTTGCGCCCCTGGCAGCCGCATGGGCTCATGTTTTAGTATTTTCGAAAAAACTACCCTAAGGTAGCGTTTTTCAAGTATCTTTATTCTATACTTCTGTAAAGATAACTATATCAAACTATATTTGCTATGCAATTTGAGCCAATCACAATCAAGTTAAGATATGATTTTTAAAAAAATACTACCGGTAACGAATTTATTATTTATAATCAGCCAAACAAGAATATTTTCTTTTAAAAATAAAAGGGTATTTAGAGCTCCTACAAGGTATTTTTCTTTGTCAAATATTCCAGTTTGTGTACAAGTATATTATCTGTGATTATTTACAGTGTTATATTATCTGTGATATTGAGTTTTTTTTTCTTTAAACAAACAAGTAGGTATCTAAGTAATTTTTTAATATTTTTTCATTTTACATCTAAGTCGACCAAATATGAATCCAAAAATGAATTCGGCATCCTTAATTCATACGAATATGATACCAAACTTGGCATAGTAGCTCAACTAATCAGGGTTGGGCTGGAGGCCAAAATCTCAAAAATCTTGGTGGCTCTTCTTCTTAAATCCATTTAAGGGCCCTTACGGACCAATCCTGCCAAAGGAAATTTTCACAGAACAAGAAAATTGTTCCGAGGAAATTTTTGTTATTAAAAGTAGGTACCTACCTACTTACGTACCTACACGGAATACAACACTTTAATTTTAACTACAAAATATATATCACTACTTATATCGTTTCTAAAAACTTCAAATAAGTATCCAAATACATACGTAGGTAATAAGGTAGGTACTTTCCGTATTTTTCTCACTACCAAATAATAAGTAGCAGTGGCGAATGGTCCATACAAGCAGATTCCCATCTGCTTACCTTTTACAAATCCCACCCCACCGATTCACTATGTAGATCATAACATTTTTGTCGAATGGCTTACCTTCGCCATAATTTCACCCCTCCCTCGCCACTGATAGGTAGGTACATAGTTTTCAATATCATTTTCTTCTGTTTTAATACTTATTATTATCATAGTGAAAGGGTTTCTTTACTAGATCGCGTGAAGATTAGTATAATTCAGAAAAGCACCATTTAGTAAAATAAGCAAACAAGATCGAATAAAATTAAGAAAAAAACTGCCCACACATTTAGCTTCCATCGTCGAAATATTATTACTAGAATTCGATGGCTTCCATATCCAAATTCTAACTTTACGAAATCGGCTGTAAAATAATTCCTACTAACTAGTTGCTAGTGCAAAAAGCTAGTGCCAAATATTGATTCAGTATTATACATTTTATAGTTTAGATATTAAGCTAGATGTTGTTGTTATTGTTTTATAACACGTTAAAGTTTTTACAATAACGGCCTAATACCACCTAATACATAGTATTACTAAGTAATATTTCCTTTTCGACGTGAAAACGTATTAAATCGTGAATAATAATCGCCGCGGCTGATGATCATCGACTGTGGGACACTTCGATTTTCAATTTAATCGTTTTTTAATAATTGTGTTTTTATCATTTAACCACTTTTATGTCAATATTTTCGTCAGTACAATGCGATTAAATTGTCAATAGACACTGGATACGCTTCAACTTCACTCGATGTATGGCAAATTGGCAAAGATAATATTTTACGGATTAAAATACGTTGTTTTGTATCGCAATCGCTCTGAAGTTAGTCACTTCAGTTGTACATTGTTAAATTATTCGCATTGTACTTAGGATTAAGACATCGCTATAGTTGCTGAACATAAAGAATGATGCCCATTACTGACCTACCAATAATGTTAATTTTATCAATTATCCTAGAGAAGTAATAATAGTTCATAAAATTTCATTTTTATTTAATTTATGAATTGCTAACTAAAATAAAAATTTCAATACAGAAATAGAGAAATTCATAATAAAGATTGGCAATAATTACAATTTTAGAACATATTGCTTTACCATTACATATTTTATGATTGCCAAATTAAAATTCAATAATGTGTGTTTCATAGCAATTATTCAAGTATAATTTAATTATTACACATCAACTTTAAAAAAGCTATTTGACAGGTCAATGCTTGTATGGCAAGTGGTCATTGTTCTTTATGTTTTTTAGGATCCTAGTTGTAATTTCGACATAATAGTGTGTAACGTAACTGCCAGTAGGGGACAAAGAAACGAAACCAAATCGCACAACTGGAAGACCAAAAGGGAGACCAAAATTGAAAACGTTCCATTGAAAATAATGTTATTTTTGAGAAAATCGTTGGTAGGTTTACCTTGCCTCCATTTTATCAAGGAATAATAAATATAACAGGTAAGTAGTTTTAAAGGTGTTTAGTACTTAAACCGTAGGTAGTAATAATAATTTGAAAACATAATACTTACTTACAACTTTTACTCACTTTAACTCTTTCTTACATGTTAATTAAAGACTAGGTATTTGTAAGGAAACACAAGTACCTACGAGTACCTATCTATTGGGAAACTTGATGTTTAAAATACTGGTTCTTCTAATAGACTCGAGATTAGATTAAAAATAACTTTAATCACTCATTAAAAGTGAAGGACGTTACCTATGGCAAGCGCTAGACTTAAAATCGCATGTCAATAAGAGATGTTCATAAGGATAGAGGAGCCACGCCAGCTTTTAAAGCGCAGCTCACAACGTTATTTAGCAGCAAAGCAGATTATTTTGCAGCAAAAATCCTGGATTTAGTAGCAAAATATCGATCACGGAAATATGAATTAATGTAAGGGACAATATCCCGAAAATGAGTTATATACACCGTTGGATTCGGAATTTTACGCGCCATCGAATGGTATACTTGAAATGTTGATATCTTGAAAAAAAAACAAATTTTTGTCCCTTACATTACACATTTTAGAAGGTCCTAAACAAATCTTTACCACAAATATTGACGTATCATGCACTTGTACAAAATGTCATTTTAGTTTTAAGGTATGTCTCATAAAAACTTATATATGGCCTTTACCCTAACCACGTTTTCGTTTTTTCTAAAACTAACCAGCCTTACGTTACTTTATGATTTATGTATTTGGCAATGATGTCCCTTACATTATTGTGAATACAAAAAATTAAACAAAAAATAATCATTAAAAGTATTTATTTTTATTCTGCGGTTAACATAATTAGTCTAAATGTTAACAATGATGGCACATTATAGGAAAAATCATTTTTGAATGATAATCAACTGTTTATATAACCAAAAAAATATATTCCAAAATTTCAAGTTCAATAGATTTTTTTAAATAATTATGGTTTTTAAATTATAATTAAAAAAAAAACAATTCAATAAGAAATTTTAGTATTATAGCAATTTAATATAAAGAACTTAAGTAATATAATAACGATGTTGACACTACTAATTTATACTTAACCGTATTAATTAAGGGCCGATTGTTGCAAAGTCAGGTAAAATTTAATCGTAGAGTAAACTTTATAATGTAATACGAACGATTGTTAAATATGTCACGTCAAATATCAAGGCATTTAACGATGGTTAGAGCTTACTCAACGACTAAATTTTATCTGACTTAGGTAAAATTTGCCTAAAGCGAAAATTCTACAACCTAATTGTTAACTGCAGCAGTTTGCATTATCAACAATCCAACGAAACATTATAAACAACATAAAAACGTTCTCAACTATCCAAAAAAAGCTCATACAGGTTAAGTGGAGGAAATTATTCCCTACTAGACTCTTCGTCTTAGTCTTATATTTTAAAGTGTCTTTAATTTAGTTTCATAAGGAATACTTAAGTAATCCTTGTGATATGTTTTAGGTATAATTCCTTTTTCACAAAGTGTTATTAAATCATTAAATTTGATGACGAAGACTCTAGTCACAGATTACTAAATAGTTTGCTCTAGTAGGGAATAAGTTCCCACTTATTAAATTTTTATGATTTCATTCTTATTTTTAATCGCATCGCGACCTGTTTTTCTTCCTCCTCTTTTTTTGGATTGTAGATAACGTTTTTATGTTGTTTATAATGTTTCGTTGGATTGTTGATAATGCAAACTGCTGCAGTTAACAATTAGGTTGTAGTATTTTCGCTTCAGGCAAATTTTTCCTAAGTCAGATAAAATTTAGTCGTTGAGTAAGCTCTAACCATCGTTAAATGCCTTGATATTATTGACGTGACATATTTAACAATCGTTCGTATTACATTATAAAGTTTACTCTACGATTAAATTTTACCTGACTTTGCAACAATCGGCCCTTAATTATTATGGTTAAGTATAAATTAGTAGTGTGAACATTGTTATTATCTTACTTAAGTTCTTTATAGTAAATTGCTGTATTATTAAAATTTCAAATTGAATTGATTTTTTAATTATAATTTAAGAACCATAATTACTTGAAAAAATCTATTGAACTTGAAATTTTGGAAAAAATTTTTTAGTTATATAAACAGTTGATTATCATTCAAAAATGATTTTTCCTATAATCTGCCATCATTGTTAACATTGAGACTGATTATGTGTAACGCTGAATAAAAATAAATACTTTTAATGATTAATTTTTGTTTCATTTTATGTATTCACAATAATACCATATTTTTTTTGATCTAAATTAAATCAAGTTAACCAATTTGCTTTTGAAAGTAAAATTTTATTATAGTATTTAGTTAAGATACAGCAATAACTAAACCCAAAAGGGTACCTTACTTCAAAAAATACTAATATTATTTTGTCAATATGACTGATACATTAATGCGGAGTATTTTTGTGTTAAATGCAATTAAGGTAAAGAACGTATTTACATTTATTTTTAATGTAAGAGACATGCTATTTCGGAATCCATAAAGATAATTGTAATTTTGCTTGCATAGCTTTATAGAGCTCTCAAACCTAAGCAACTTTGCCATAGGCATCAAGTAAGTAGAATAAAAAGTGAAAAAAATACAAGCAATTATTATAAATAAAATTTGTTTTTTGCTCCTCCTGAAAAGTAGACCTTTGTCCCTTACATTAATTCATATTTCCGTGATCGATATATCGCGAGATATATCAATGCAAATGTGACTCCTCAATATAAACATCAGGATTGAGGACCACCACATGACCTCACTATCCACCTGGAACTCGTTAAGTACTAGTTGAATAATTTGAAAATTATACAAGAATGCTTCATCAAGTATGAATTTATGTTACTAAATAAATATTATGGCGGGCAGCGAATTCTTTAGGAATATCGAAAAGTATTGTATTTCAGTTACCGAAAGAGATACAGTGCTGAATTGTTCAGATATTATTATTATTATTAGCAGACATTTCTGCTTAATGTTATTAGGTATATCTGGTTTTTGATTACGTTATATCTTAGTTCTGCATATAATCAACTAACTAGGTACCGATTTTTTATATTGTTAGCTTACCATCATTATGCAATAATAATATTCATAATAACTGTTGAAATATGCAAAATATTTAAGTAACGTCACAAAACTACATCTATGTTAAACAAAAAACGCAATATGTTGTAAAAGTATCCCGCGTTCTCGCATCTTTTTTTGATAGGTACTATACACAATTGCAGCTAAATGATGCATAATTTTTAAAATTGTTTACTAGTACTTAACATGTTCCAGGTGGCTCCTCAATCCTGATGTTTAGATTAGGAGCCACCTTTGCATTGATATATCTCGTGATATATTTTGCTGCTAAATCCAGGATTTGGAGTACAAAATAATCTACTGTGCTGCTAAACAATGATGTGAGCTGCGCTTATTAAAAGCTGGCGTGGCTCCTCAACTCTTAAGGACATAACAAGAGTAGTCCAGAAAGTCTTGGCTAGTGTAATATAACTCGATCAAGATCTCATTGTTTCTAAAAAGTTTTTAAATTAACAAAACAGTTTTCTGTGTCATCTAAATAATGTCAATAATGTGCATATAGTTATTAGGTATCCTACCAATAAATAAGACGAATTGTATTATTTTGTAAATTATCGTGATGTAAATAAAAATAATAATGCCGAATGTAGATAGTTAAGGTCAAACTAATATGTTAAATAGAAAAACTCACTCTGGATAGATGTCAGGAAGTTTGGTCCTTCAGATTTGCCTTCGATTTATATGATCGAAGAGATTTGCAGAAGCAAAATATAATAAAATCTATTATTGCAGTTGAGAAGTGCGAGACAATTGATAGATCTATATGGCGTGTGTTGTTTGAGCATTGCCGTCCGCGACGCAGGCCTCGCCAAACAAGTCTGTGTCACCACGGGCAAGCGACTGATGACCTTAAAAAACGGGAAGGTGTTTCACTGATTTTTATTTTTCATAAGTGCAATAATACGAGCTCATGGTAAGGCCGTAAGGCCTTAATATGTTTTATAAGCAGAGCCAGTAGTAGAACAAGTCTTTTCCCAGTAACTCGTTAAATAAATCATTCATGTACCTACGGTCAGCAAAGCTCTTAATAAATTTAGTATTTCGTCGTATCAACTTTTTTTACTTATGTATGTTTCAAACTGTGACACATCTGTGAAAAACGTTGGTAGGTATGATCTTTCAGCGTCTTTCGTTGCCGACTAGTTATAGCTCGTTCACTGATTGTTCAGTCAGTCATTGTTTACAAAATCTCATAATCTGTCCCACGTGTAGGGATGCGATGTCCTATATATATAGTCCTGTATACATGGGAATATAAATTCCAGCACGCGTACTGCGATATCTCAGCATTTAGCATAATGTGTATGTCGCATGTCGCATTTTTGTTCGGATATGTGGTCATGCTACGGGGGCAGATGCTTATATTTATCCTAGTTTATATACTTGAGAAATAAGTATGATACTATTATCAGTACTGTAGTATACTGATAATAGTATCACATGAGTATTTTAATAACTAATTATGTACAGTTGCATACAAGACTTTATCTATTATATGAATCCGGTATAAAAGGTTTAGTTTTAAAACAACCAGTGTCATGGTAGCCGTAATATCCAAGCGAGTGGCTGGTCGCGCCCCCCGCGCCAGCCTCTGTCATTATAATATCATCCAAACGAGTGTTATAATGTTGTACTAAATTTTATAATGTAACTCGCGGGCGTGGGCGCGGGGGGCGTCACCAGCCTTGACTCGTTCGGACTTCGGATATTATAGTTACTATGACACTAGTTGTTTTAATGTTGGCTATACAACATGTTACAAAAATACCCCTAATGCCGAATATGGTATACAAGGTGTTACAAAAGTACCCCTAATGCCGAATATGGTAGATAGGGACCATCAAACTGAACAACTTTTACTATGGGACCAACTCTGAAATCGCGAAAAAAAGATCAGCTGTTTCATACATTTTGATATTTTCGTAATAAAATTTTGTATGAAACAGCTGATTTTTTTTTCGCGATTTTAGAGTTGGTCCCATAGTAAAAGTTGTTCAGTTTGATGGTCCCTATATACCATATTCAGCATTAGGGCTATTTTGGTCACACGGTATATATAAGCTAACTGTTTCAGAACCTTTTATAGAGGATTTAAAGCATGGGTGTAGATAATATTAATTTGTTAATTTGCTCGTATCTACTTAGTTTAAGTTATGTTATTGTATATGCTTTAATGAGCTTTACTGATTTATAATATTGTAATATCCATTCCACATTTTGTTTATTTACTATTTAATGATTTAAAACGTGTAAGTCGTTGTTAGCATATTAAGGGCTCTTATAGCCCCCAAGTGGCGCCCTTACTTAATTCGAATGTCTTTGGCTCAGTCTGTACGCAGCATGAGCATGGAACTGAACTTATGCCTATAAAATTTAAGTACAACTCCATTTGATAAAAAAGACAAAATAATAAACACTGCTCGCTTTAGGCACTTACGCCTACTACTACTACTACAACGAACTATGTTCTACTGAGGTAATTGTTTGTTAAAAAATCTATAGAACCTTAGCTTCAATCTGTACAGGGGCTGTAACGGCTAACGCATCGAACTTCGGAAAGTCTGCCGAGCTTCAAATTAAAACAGATAAATCGAGCCCAAATCGAGCCAAAATGGCGAACCCCAACTACTACTCACACGAACATCTATATATCTTTGTATATATCTTCTAATTAATTTCGGCGAATAGTACAATACGAAACTCCTAACTTCGATTTATCTGTTTTAAGTTGAAGCTCGGCAGACCCGCCGAAGTTCTAAAAGTTAGCCGGTAGGGCCCCAGGTGATTTATTATGTACTTAGCGAGCAATTTTAATTAAGATGAGGGCGCCACTTTGTGGTATTAAAGTCCGATTAAGTTCAAATTAATAACTTGACAAGTAATTAAAAATAAATTGTTCCATTTTTAAATTAAACCAAAAATTAGTGCCTAATCATAGTTTTTTTTTGTGAAACAGGCATTGATTTTTGTTATTTTGTTAGGAAAATGATGTGTGTCAACTTGCACTACGCGATATGATATAGCCTCATTGAATATTCGAAACGTGGCATTATTATTAAACGTTTTCAACAACCTTACATTGACTAATTACTACCTTTGAATCCAACCATAAACAAGTATTGAATAAATAAATAAAAATAATCCTCAGTCATATAATATCATGCGAAATATTAGCTTGTAATGTAAGTATTTTTATGGAAGAAAGGAATGTTGTGAGTAGCTTAGTTGCGTAAGGGATCTCACTGGATGACTCTCACACTTGTAATATAGGTACAATCGCAAAATATTATACTGTGCAAATTTTTAATAAGTACCTACTTCCTTTAATTTTATATTATTATTCTTAAATATATACTTAATAGTTTTTATTTAAAATGATTATAAATGAGAAGCTCTAGTGATGTTAAACATTACTATGACAAATGTGGTAAATGGAAAGTTACCATTAAAAAAACTGTAACTTTCAAAAAGTTTTGGCTGCTTCATAATCATAACTGTCTTTTACCGTTGGAAGACGATAAATTGACAGCTATTTATGTCATACATAATACCTACCTATAATAGTATAGAATATAATATAATAATAAAAAAGGAACTCTCACTTTTTGACTTGCTATATTTGTAACTTCAATCATTTGTATGAAAAAAATAAGCAAACCCAAATCGATCAAAAAGTGAGACGGCCACTGTTTGGTAACTTGGACTAAGTACCTATCTAATTGTTGTAATTATGTTACACCGGTAAATCTAAGTTTCGAATACTGTAATGTAGCTACTCGTTTTTTGCCGGAGGTAGCTCATTTCTTATGTAATTCGATCTTGCAAAGAGTTACATAATACTATAGAGTTACTTAAACTTAGTTCTGTGGGCGTTCATGTTACGGACATGAAAAAACCCAAAAAATGACAAATGTTTTGTGGTAATTAACCAGAACACTTGACAAAGTTTCGTAGTCGAAATTGTAATTAAGTTTTGTACATTAATATAATAAAATTTTTACGAATGTGTAAATCTACAGCGATCTTAACGCTATAAATATTGTTTTTTGTTAAATAATTTTGATAAGTAAGCACATTGACCATTTCAGGGTCAAAAAAATAAGTTTCCATAGTGTATGTTACTCAGACGTTACTCATTAAAAATCTCCAAATATCCACCAAAGATTGAGATCTTTTTTTTATATTTACTTATTAAGAAAATATATCTTTATATTTGTGTTGGTTTGATAAATTATTAAGTAAATAAATTTTATGAAAAAAAATTGTAGCTATTTCAAATTGGCTATTTACATTGTTGTTAGTCAATAAAAGCTTTGTTTTTCATCTAAGTAAAGGTATGCAATATCTTTACGCTATCGAAATGATGAAGTTTTAATAGGTTCACAAAATGTTAGTGAACGGTAGATATTAAGTTATGAGGTCAAGATATACTTATAATGAGTGTTAGGGCAAAATTTTCGCCACAGTACGTTTTAAACTACCCATGTACAAATGTATTTGTATTGTAGATCAATGAATAAATAAAGTATGAAAATATGTTTCTTTGTATATTATTCTAGCTTCGCTAAACTTTAATGATTTGGATATAAATAAAACGGTAAGTTAAACATAAACTATATTTATTAATATAATATAATTACAACATTTAGGACCGGTGTAAACAGGTCTACATTTAGATGTAGGTACCTATCTTAATCATAGTACAATATTTTTATTTAAATACCTGATAGACGACCAAGTTATGACCACTGAAGCATCATTCCAGTTTGAATCACAAAACTACTTCGGCTATACAAGGTGTGACAATAGTCAGTGTTAGTTAAAGCAAATAAAACCCAAATTTAATAAATAAAAGCAAAAGTTTACGGTCTTTTGGTACAATAATACCACAGCGAGAATCTTTTTTATCATTAAAATTACAATACCTGAATCTGATGAACAATTTTTTTACAATTGTATTCGACACAGCATCTTTTTCATAAACATTACAAACCTTATTTGAGCACTAGCAGCATTAATTTTTTTTTCGTTAAGGGTCTGTTTCCTTATTACTCATTTTCATACGACAGCATGGCTGTCCAGTGAAAATGAGTAGTAAGAGCGCTCGACGCCAGCCGAATGACCGTCGAATTATTTCAAAAATAGGGCCCCTGAGCCTTTATCGAAAAAAAATTGCAAAACGTATCTAATAATGAAAAAGCAAGA
Source organism: Catoptria pinella (assembly GCA_963556745.1). Taxonomy (NCBI): domain Eukaryota; kingdom Metazoa; phylum Arthropoda; class Insecta; order Lepidoptera; family Crambidae; genus Catoptria; species Catoptria pinella. The sequence goes on along the minus strand of OY750758.1, from coordinate 11,447,561 downwards.
CAATTATTAATTTTACGGTTTACCGCTATTACCAAAAAGTCAGCTGTTAAATAATATAAAACATTCCCGCATAAGTTAAGTATTGCCAGAAATATAACACGCATAACTCATGCTTCAAAAAAGCCGCGAACGTTTCTGTGTTTAAGGAAAGGTGTTAAAAAGTAACCATTGAGAATTATTATTAACCACATACACGAAGAATATGCAAAGGAAGTCTTGGTGTCGCGGTTCTGACATTCACGCTAGATTCGTGGCAATGATTCAGAGATATACGTCTTTAGATCTATGAATTTGCAAATGGAATGATGATTACAGCTAATAATGCAAGTTTTTAATAAATTCAGACTTCAACTAGTAAACGACTCAATATTTATTTTGGTACATATATATTTTCTGAAATCACATTATTAGAAAATATGAAAACTGTAAAAATAATATAATTACTTATTGTACGTACGTACATACAATTTATAATATTTTTTTTGGATAGTTTTTAAGTGACACAAAATTGCTACTAATATAATGCTACGGCCACATTGTCACACGGAAATTCGTGATGCGTCGCGTTGTCGCGATAAAACTTCGTGAGTGCTACTGCCACACCATCGCGATAACGCGAACATTCTAGACATGCGCAAAATACTTCACTGAAGTGTAAAAAATGATATAATTCAATTGGACTAGATGAAGTACATCACACATTTAGTTCACTTGGGTCAGTACTTCAGTAGTCCATTTGTCGTTACGTAACACGAAGCCTTAATGTTTGCGCAATAGGGGTTGTTGAAGTCAAATTGAGTGCGGACAGACTCCGACTACGACCGACCGCTGGCCGCCGAGCCGTGCAACTGTCTCGCTTCCGCACGCGGTGTTCGCAATCTATCTGTCCGCTTTACTCTCCTTCAGTGAAGTGTGAACTAAATGAAGTACTGAAGTAATTGGGACCCGAATGAACGAGTGAAGGAGATATACTTGATAAGTGAACTAGTTCAATTGAAGGATTCTTTCACAAACGACTCAACTCTAGAACATTCGCGCTATCAAGAATAGACGCGGAGCTATCAAGAATAGCTATGGTGACAAGATTAGATGCGGACCCAACTTAACTCAATGCGTTGACCACAGATTAGACATGTAGACGCGGAAAATGGAAAAATGCGGTGGAGCTAACATCATGTCTTCAAATAATCTTATTGCATCTTTACCATTATAATAAAATAAAAAAAGAGTAAAGGCAAATAAAAACAGTCAACCATTCAATGGGGCATGTCTGAAAAAAAAACAATTGGCTGAATATTTTTGTAATTGTAGGAATAAGCTCATAGAAAAAAGTTTTCGAATTTATGGTTCCGTGAAAAATCACTTCGTTTTCGGAATAACGTACGGAAGTATGGACTATGGATATTATTCCCTAATCACCACATATTTTAAAAAAGTCAACTGACAACTCAAAGTATGGTCAAACCATAAACTTATTATACTTACGCTTGTATAAATAAGTCTATGGGTCAAACGAACGAACTTTGTCGCAAAAACCCTTGGTTTTGATGTGCGGCAATTTACCGACAGTGGCGCGACGCAAAGTGCATTCGTGTAATTGCGATACGACGTATTTCTTGGCCAGACTTGTCGCAATAGCGAATGTTCACGTTATCGCGATAGTGTGGTCGAACTCAAATCGTATTTCATAGTACCTACTAACTTAATAGACTGCTAAATTTCGATTATTGCGACAGATACTTAAGACATTAAAATAAACTTGTCATCTACTGACTATATGGAATTGATTTATTTTTAAAATCAATTATTTTTTAAATTTCAGATTTTAGCATTCACTATGCTATTTTTATACAATACTAAATAATACACTAGAAAAATTTGACTCGCACCAGATCATATTCTCGGACGGTAATACGATCGGTGCGAGTCGAATTTTTACTAGTATATTTTTTAGTATTGTATACTAAATTATTTATTTCTTTTAACATGGTTAATATGCAAACTCACAGTTTTAGACACAAATCTTAATATAAAACTAGCGGATCCCCCGCGACTTAGTTCGCGTTAACTCCATTCCAGGTCCGAACGAACGAACTTTCATCTCCTTTTTCAATCCCAGATGTTCATTTTCGTTATAAAGGGCGTGAGAAGGTAGCCTAATGTCCAATATATCTCTATATTAAAATTCCTCACCACTGATTGGGCTAGAATCCGACTTTTTCTAGATAGTTAATATTACGAAGGCATTCATTCGCTAAGAAATGCTTTTGAGATTTACATTGGAAGTGGAATTATACGCGCACGAAGTCGCAGACGGAAGCAGGTGTTATAAGTAATAGACACATATTATGCTTACATGCTATGAAAAGTGAAACCGATTTTAAAAGGTAAATAGACATAGAAAAAAATTTTTTACTACCAATTAAAATTGTACGCAAAAACAAGGCACAAAGGTATATATGGTTACTATGATAAAATACTGTTAATGTAGAAAATTAACCCACTGCTACCATCAGCAATGTAGCGATATCTTCGCGGGTCGAGCGAGCCACAAGCTGCATAGTGACTGCACCTTGTGCAGCTACCAACCGAGCCCTGAGTAGGACAGGAGCACCAGCTCGCCACAAACCACTACCGCGGATCTCTTTCACAGCATCTCCGGTTATTGCAGCCTTTGGTAAGCCCAGATGTTCGCAAACAGCAACAGCAGCTGCACCTGTATCTGTCTGCGCAAGTCCAAACGTGTCACAAGCTTCAGCAGCATTTGCGGCCCTCTCCCAAGCAGCTTCCCAATCATCTGTCGCTGCTTTAGCCCTGAGTTGGTCTGCGCAGCTAATTTCTACGTCTTCCAACGGATATGTATCTGCATAACCTTCACTACCGTCTGGCAAACCAGTAGTCGGATCGCAATCACGACAAACGAACTCCAGTGTCGCACCAAATGAGCCCAGTGTCTCTATAGGGTTTTCAGGGAATTCCAATAGACAGAAAACACTGCCTTGCTTGTCATAAACCAACTGCTCGCATGGAACTTCACACAGCACTTTATAACCTGGGACACACTCTAGGCGAACATGAACTTTTTCCAAAAGCATGTTGCTAAGTGTGTTCAAACACTCAAATTGTAGAATCAAATACCGAGCAAAAATATGCTTAACGCATCGCACTCTATATTCAGTCTCGGATTCCGTCAAATCAACACTGTCGCAAGTTTTAAATATTGGTCCTAGTTTTTCAATGCCAGGTACTACATTCAGTTCATCGGCATATTGTTCCTCACGGGATATTGTTGGTAACTTACGAGTTTCAATTTCTACCGAGGCTTCTTTGGCTTCTTGCGATTCTTCAATGGACGGAACAGTTGCAATGTTGAAAGGTTCTTCTGATCCAGAGTTCAAGTAATCAATGAGCGCTTTTTCTAGGAGCACTGGATTGGGAATTTGTACGTTAGTAATATAGTCATTGATAAGTTGTGGATCACCCGAGTCTAATAAAGCGCTATAATAAATAGCCCTATCTCGGACTTCATCATCGTCGTCGAGCTGACAACGAGCCAACAAGACCCTGACGTTCGGTAGAAGTTCCGGACGGGTTGCTCCAAATCGAGCTACCGTCGAAACGGCGGCAGCACGAACTGCACCAGATTCCAATATGACTCTGTTATAGATATACCGAATGTATCTTGACGGTTGACGAGCTTTTGGACCCTCACGACCGAGAACATGCAGTATACGCACAGCCAATGAAGTGTGCTCACAATCTTCAATAAACTCACAAAGATGAGCCAAACACGTCTCTTTTGCATCAGGGTTTTCTTCAACCAAAGCAATGATAGCATCAGCAATCGCTGTTTTATATTGTAATCCTCCCTCATCCCTTAACATCCCCGATAAGAAGGTAGAAAAGGACTGGTGTTTTCGCGGGAACTTTGAGCATAAACGGCGAATTGCTTGAACGACGACTATCTTAAATTCATCAGATATTTCGGACATGAACCCGGATATTTGCTTGATCAAGCGATCAATTGAGCTTTCAGCTCCTGTAGCGAGCAACGTAGTCACTGCTAATGTTGCTACAGAACGATTTGGGTCAGATATTAAATTCTCTAAATCAACGGCACAATCGGCGACCGCATTTGGATGTTTCGCAGTCAATTTCGCCAACGTACGGGCTCCAGCCAGCCGTAAAGTCGCTTTCGAAGACGCACAAAATATTTGTAGTACAGAAACAGCATGGGTGTGACCTTTTGTAGATTTATTAGAATTCACAAGTGCGTGGGCTGCTTCATAAATAACTATTTCAGATTTATGCCGTAAACAAGACTCTATAAAAGTCAAATAGCCTTCTGCAGCATCAGTGTCATCCTCTTCGGCTAATTTAGCAGCATAACGAATAAGAAGGCAAAGCGCGTAAGGAGAACGAAGCGAAGCACGAGAAAGTTTTGTGACAAGTTTCACCAGAGATAGCCGATCGTTGCGGCGAGCTCCTGCTACTACCCCTAACGCATGGTAAGACACCATGGCGTTGTCCGACATAATGGCTTCCTGCAAAAGAAAAAAACATTATTTAATAAGTGATGAACCGAGTTGACATTAAAATTAAATAAATGCCAATACATGGCCATGGCAGTGGATTAGCGCATCGTACTGCGATTGTGGCAGTTAAGCAACTTTCGCTAGGGTCGGTCATGGATAGCCGACTATTTTTTTTTCACGCGAGCTCCTCCGTGTTTTGGAAGGCACGTTCAGTTGTTGGTCCCAGCTGCATTTGCTGCAGCTGCAGGGTTATGTTATGGCTCAAGCTATGGCCCAAATGGAATTTTCGTTAATGTGGCAAACTAAATAATAAAGCTATAGACATACTGATGAGACGTCCATTTAATAAACATCCAAGTGGAAGTACTCCGGATAAGTTTGTAAAGTTTACTCATTATTGGCTACATCACCAGTTGATTAATCAAATTATTTTTAAGGGTTTAAGATGAAGGTCAATGCACCATGTTTAGATTTCGCAATAGAACATTAAAATTATTTTACGTTGTAGGTTAAATTCTTTGTAGGCTAATAACTTCGTTGTAGGCTAATAACTTTGGTGGAAAATAAATTATTTTTTCATTTTCATTTTTCATTCGCCGATTGCTAGTGCAGCTTGCATTTTATGATATTATGTTATACATATAATATGCATATAAGCATAATCATATAATCGGGAGTCCAATGGCGCAGTGGGTAAGAGCGTCTACCTGTTGTAGTCATGTTTGTTGTATTGGAGCCCCCTTAAATATTTATATTATTCTGTTTTTTAGTATTTGTTGTTATACCAGCAACAGAAATACATCACAACTGTCTAAATATCACGGTTCATGAGACAGCCTGGTGACAGATGGAGAGTGGGGTTTTAGTAATAGGGTCCCGTTTAGGGGCACGGCGTGTGACTCAAGTATTGGCATAATACAAAGGGCTCAAAACTACATCCAGAAACAAATCTCCAACGCACCATGGTTAATAAGAGTGGCTGAACTTCATGAATGTCTCGAGGTCAACACAGTTAAGCAGGAGACCAGGGGGCTAATTGTCTAATTTCAAAATCTATCGCAATCGCTTTCATTTGACAGATGGATGTGGCACATTGCTGCATTTCTTTGGTAAGTTTTTATTTATGCCAAAAAGAAGCATCAATGTGTTACATCTTGAAAGCGATTGCGATAGATTTTGAAATTAGACAATAGAAGGGCAGGTCCAGCTGCGCAAAGTACAAAACAAGGCTCTCAAGCCACCCTAACTGACTTGCGGTTCAGATTACTATTACTGATGCTGTGCACCGACTAAAAATACGACAAGTCCTAGAACTGGACGGGCCTTAAATTGATATAGTATATATATCTTTCCACTGGGAAAGTCGCTCTTACCGCCAAATGCACCATTCAACTCATCTGTTCATAGTCTTTCGACTGATCGCATGATATGTTTAATAAAAATAAAAAAAGGGTCCCGTTTTACCCTTTGGGTTCAAAACCTTAAAAACTATATCGTAAAAAATTGGATTAACCCTTCAACACCCAGAAAATTAGACACAATAGATATTACATTATCATCCGGCCGCATGCGGCCGCTCGGGCGTTGATGAATTAAACCAAAAATTGAGTTTTACGCCATTCTTGAACAATTTCAAATATTTGCATTCGCATCGGCGAATGTCAAAAATATGAGATTCATAACAACACATAGGCAAAGAATGCTTATGTTGTAAAAAAATTGTTGAAAGAAGTCACAGCAGTTTTATAATCATCTCGTTTTTGACATTCCACACTATGTTATGAAACCAGTCTTCTACGGTAAAAGCATAGTTTAAGTAGGGTGTTTCATAATAACCTGTAAAATGTTTTTATTTGTATGAAAAACTGCTAAGTGACAACCCTAAACGTAAACAGGCTATTGTTTTCGATAATCAATTCCATTAAAGAGCAATTTCGGTTTAGGGTTGCCACTATGCAGTTTGGTCATGAAAACAAAGATGTTTTTTTCAAAAACGTGTCAGTTTTCAGTGTTTATAATAATTTTTCGGGGTTGTATGCATGGTACCCTACCTAGCATATTCGGCTTTAGGATTTACTGTAACATGTTGTATATTAGTTTGAACAAGCAAGGTAATCATATTATTATATTGTAATATTTCCTTATTTACATATTGACATGCGCATACACAAAACATTTTAACATTCGCCTTGATTTTGCAAACATATAATAAATATTAAAGCAGTAGGTATGTGATCAAAATAGCACAGCGCATAGTCTGGCGGTATCAACTGTCTGTGTCCTAATTTACCTAGTCACATACACCAAATCTAAATAAATCATGAAAAGCATCTAATTTACTAACCATTAACATAAAATTAGAAATGGTCTGTTATTTGGTTTTTACTGAAAATTACACCTTATACTCAGTCAAAGCTATTTGTAATTTTATTAATTGAAGTATTAACCCTTCAACGCCCAGAAAATGAGACAATAGTGACAAAAAGTATAAACAATTTTATAAAAACACGATTTATAAGTCCTAGCTTGTATTTCATTATGCCTGCACAAATTGTGTTTCTAATAAATAGAAAAAAAATACCTGTGCTTCATTCACCCATCGCTTCACCAGGTCTGGGACAGTAGCTGACAAATGGAGGGCAGATACCAATGCAGCAGAACTGACAGCAGGATTCTTGTCGACAATCGCTTGTTTCATGTAGCGCTCTATTGCTTGCAACATAGTACTGTCTGTAATACTACATAATGCTCGAATGGCAGGCGCGCGGTACAAATCTTCTTTGCCTGTCATGTCCTTGGTCAGCGAAGATGTTACTATTATTACATCCTGGGCCATCGGACTCAGCTCCTTGATACACAAGTAGACCAGACGACGTAAAATAATATCCTTGGATTGAAACAGTTTCGTGGTAGCGAAAAAAATATCGGTTGCCTCCTGAGTCGTCAATTTCTCCCCTTGATTCAGCAAATAGATGATCTTGGTTAAAATAGGAATGCATTTTCGAGGATTCACTGGGGTGGAATTGAAATATCTCGCTTCCTGAATGAGAGTCGTTTTATCCAGGTTCTGGAAAATATTAACACCACCATCTTCTTCTTCTTTTTTATCTCGCCGGTTCATTGTTTTGGAGTTGGGAAGTACGGAGTCTTTAGTAGGTACCTACCTACTATAACTTTATAATAATTTGTGGGTAAACACAAAATCATGCACTTGCAAAGTCAAGTATTAGTAGTTGTTGTTGTATTCGTCCTTTTCAGGATTACTTGCTCAGTGCTTTCCAGGACAGGCGAAGGGCACAAAATCAATAAGATAGATACCTATGTACGTAGGTAGTGATTACTTTCCGTATAAAAAAGTACTCTGTGGTGATAACTTGCTCAGTGATATCAATCACAGACGGTGCACAGATATAATAAAACGGAGTGGTTACATTACAATAATTATTATGTTCTCTTTGTGACACACACCGAGTGACGTCGTCACACGTGACTGAGTGAGACGTAGAACTAGACAGGGGTACGTAATAGTGATACCAACCCTTACCAAAATTTTCCCCCAATTTTTTTTCTGAATTCCCCTAAAAAACCCCTTAATTATTAATACTAAATCTATCCCTAAACATATAATTTTATATATGTCTACTTATTTGTATGTTCCTACTTAATGAGGGCGTGTATGAGGTGAGTGACTGACGTGACGTGAATGAATAATAATATTATGAAAGAAAAAGAACATTGATTGATCAACGCGCCGCGCTTCACTCGTTTCATATCGTTCGTTCCATTCTACGCACAAAACTAAAAACACACGCTTTGTTTTCGATTTTGCAAGTCCTGTTTGGAGCCCCTAAAAAATCCCCCAAAAAATTCCAGCCCCTAAAAAAGTGTAAATTCACTGTTAAAATCGAACTTATTATATGGGTGGCAACTCTAAATTGAATTGAGAGACTACATCAAAGAGAATGTTATTACTATAATTGATTGGTAAATTAATGTAGGTAATAGCGGCAAATAATTATAAAGTACTTACAGCTTGGCCAGAAAGAGAAGAAATTAAATAAAATGGAACTAAATTATTTCAGTACAAAATATAGTTAGTGTTGCCAAGTTATTCGTGATTTTGACGTATTTGCATAGAGAGTGGCGCCCTCATTTTTTGTCAACTCTTTATGGTCAAGCTGTAGCAGTTCTTAGTTAGGTATGAGTTTTGTAAAAATAAATGTAAAAAAACCGACTAACAGTGGCAGACGAGACGTATAGCATCAAAAAAAAATACATATTATTCCACCATGATATATTTTAACACGTTTTTAATAAGGTTGCTTTTTTGTGGTTGTCCGTTGTTGTATGGTGCACTAAAGTTTTATCAAACATCTAATACTATCTTCCCGATGGATAGAAACTTGAAACTTTGAACATAGGTCAGAACTGGAAGGCAATTTAAATTATGGTGTGACTAGGGTTACCGTCTACGTAAGAGAGGATGCCTGTCTATGATGCACAAAATGCCTGATTTTTCAGAAAAATGCCTGTATATAGTGAAAAAAGGTCAGTTTTAGTTAGTTTCATCTTGTAATTATGCCTATCTTTAGTTAAAAAAACAGCCGGATTTTTAGTCAGTTTTGTCTACCAAATTCCACGAATCATGTACCTACCTAATGTGTGTATTTGTACTTGCTTCGGCAGTCCATATACTAAATGTGTGTATTTTATCCGGGTGGGTGGGCAGCCGGCCGCGGGCTTGCGTGATTGGAGCATGTATGCGAGCTTTCAAATTTCAGCGAGACCTGCGAAATGTAAAAATGCCTGTCTCGGCTTGGCGCCGGCCGCACGCCTGTCTAAACCAAAAAATGCCTGTCAAATGCGGCAAATGCCTGTCAGATGGTAACCCTAGGTGTGACTGAACTGGGGCTCTATCAGCTAAAAACATTGAAGTTCATGTTAACTGTGTTTTGACAGATGTATATGATAGATTGCTACTTCGTCTTGGCACAAATAACAACTTAACAAAGAAAAATAGCAATGTATCACATACATCTGTCAAAACACAGTTAACATGAACTTCAATGTTTTAGCCAATACCGCCGCCGCAGGTTTCACCAGTTATTATTCTAAGGTTTCACCCATCTCAGCGAAAATTTTTCTAAGTTTATGTTTTCACTTTGGAATAAGCAGAGGAATGAGCGATAACCTTCATTTTGGTGGTCTTAAAATTGTCTCAAAAGTCGCATATAAAATTCGTGTCTGCGTCGTAAGTTATTCAAGGTCAAAGGTCAATTTTTTTTTCCTATTTCCGTCGTGTGATATATCAAACAAAAGAGCTTTTTGAGCTTATATAATTATATACTACCTACTTATTTCCTTGCATTGCGGCAACTTGTATTATAATGAACAGAAAATCATTTTTCAAACATAGGTACTAAGATTACTAAGTTTGGGCTCTTGCAGGTAGAAAACGGCTGTAGTTTTTAACCAACTTCAAAAATTGAAAAGGATTAAGTTATCGGAACCGACTATCTATGCGTCGCGTATATTATTTTTTTATAAAACATACGCCAAAGAACTCTTAATATAACGTTCTAGAACCAATTTTAAATTATTATAATATTTAGTTACCTAGGTAGGTATGTACGCACAGCAGCATATCAAGGTATACACTATACATATCTATAACTACGACACGCTATACAGTGTTAGAAAGAAAGTCACCTTGTCATCATTGGTGGATTTGTTTGGTGTGTGCAAATTTGCCAATGACTGCTTAGCTGTCAAAATTAAGGGCCAATTACTGATCAGCTGTCAAAATATTGACGTTAGTGGGCAACGCCCCTGGCGCATACGTCACCACCCGCCCCGTCTCGCTGCTCGCGTGACGTCATCAGTCAGTCAGTTGACCTCAGTAGACAGTGCGCACAGTTTTTAGTGTCGTGTTGCGGCTAGTAAAGTTTATTTTATAAAAAAAAGTTAAAAAATTTACAACAAACTGGAGTAACGGTAAGTAACTTTTTATAGTATTTCTAAGTAAAAATTTATCAAAAGTGTTAGTCTTTTTAAACAAATCGAGTGAGCGTTGACGAAATACGGCATTTCATAACAACTTTCAAGTCCATATTTATAAACAAATAATGAATTTAATGAAACTTCATACACATAAGTAAAATATATTGGTCTCAAAAGTTAATAGAACTCATTTTTGATAAAAAGTATAACATCTAGTTAGACAGATTTTAAATTTTCCATAGAAACAGAAATTTCTAATTATCTTTTTTAAATTAAGACATTTCAAAAATGTTCCTTGCTAACTTTTTAAACCCACATATCCTGCTTATGCATATGAAGTTTCATTAAAATCGGTTAATTCATTTAGAAAAATAAGGATTTGAAAATGACGTATTCGTCAATGCCCCTATCTCGAATTTATCGCGTTTCTTTTCAATGGTTTCATAATTATTATTATTATGATCGATAAGTGTAGTCTTAAATAGTTAATTCGCTTTTTAATAACTTGGCATGATAGATATTATGATTACGAGTAGCCATCGAGCTTCTCTTAGATCGATAGATTGTATTCTAATTTTACTATTTTTTTCTTAATTTTGTTTTGGTTTGGTATAACTTTATTATTATTAAATGTTATGTTTTTGCTGTAGAGACGAACCATCTGGCTGCGGCGGTGGGAAGAGGGTCCATCACGACAGCGCTACGAGAAGGCCATAGGTAGATAGTCTGACCCATATTTAAGCACAAGAACATAAGAACATCCTCTTCAAATTAATAATGTGAGTAATTATCTTAGTCTCTTACATCTGCCCCCCTAGTCAAAAGTAAAATTTTTGCAATCAAGGATTTGATGTTTTAAAATTCGATGGTAACGAAAACTTTTGTCAATCCAATGCATCTTTCGAAAGCGAAGCAATTACGAAGATTTTCAAATGTAGGTTTGTCAAGGCCTTCTTGTGTGTTTTAAAAAATGTTGCAGCAGTATATAAAATAATTTCATTAGGTTAGGCATAATTAACGTGACCATTCGTCCCGTTTTCGAAAAAAACATCTTTCCAGATGTTTTGACAATCTATAAAGATGAAATAGCTAAGTATATAATTATTAAATTGAGATTTCGCGCTTTCACAATGCTATTTTTATATTAAGATAAATAATTATATTAGAAAAATACTAGAAATATAGAGCACCTCAGACGGGACTCGAAGCCGCACTTATTATTCTCATTTTTCTTCTTTTAAAATATTATATCGTATCATATCGTATTTAAAATAAAAATAATTCAGAAGTAGTTTTTGTTCTCATGACTTGGTAATTTTCCAAACATAAGCAGACACCTGTGATTTGATTCTTTGAACTTGCCGCCCATGAAAGAAACAAAAGGCGACGGATTCTTTTTTTTTGAGTGTGAGAGCATTCGAATAAGTAAACATTTTTTTTTACTTATCAGTTTAAACTTAAACCAAAACAAAATATGCGAGTCATTGATAATCTAAACATTTTGAACCGTTTATGTTTTGATTCTTTGAAATATTAAATTGTTGATTATTTATGGTGTTGAGATTTTCTTTGTTGATTTTGCATGTTGATATGTAAACCCGGTAAAGTGAAACCTTACCTTAGAAATAAAACACAATTTTTACGGATTACAGCGCGTATATTGTTAATTCAGGTGTTATTTTAGAATTATTTAGTTTGGATTTATTGGTTTTTTGAATTCCCGACGTTTACTTGCCTTACTTAACGTGGTTTTATTTGACTATTTATTACTTACAATGTTAACCCGCCTTTTAGCGGTGAAGCCTGCTCACTTGATTTAACACTGATTCACAATACGTAACTTCATTACTTTGAAAAAAAAAATAGTTTTAAATAGTAGTGTGATTGGAAGTGTTTTTTGTTTTAGATTTCCGTGGACATTGTGCGGTGGAGATCAAAAGAAGCTAGAAAGAAGCGAAAAAAATGAAATAATGCCGCACCACACAGAGACAAGAAATGGTGGATGAGCTCTTTGGCTCATGAGCATCTTTGTTATTCTAACACGTTTTGATTTAGAGTTTATTTATTTACTAAATCCTGAACATGCACTAATTTTTATCGATGCCGATCTTATTACCTCTGAATGAAAATCGACATTGTGGTGTTAATAACTAACGTGGATTAACGTTTGCCTTATTAAAATTTATTTTAAAAATACTACTATTTCATGGTAAATTATAATACTTACTTACTCTTGGCTAACATTAATCTCGGCAAGGGGCGCACCATTTTATTCTATTATTAAAAATTTTTTACATGTTACTTTTAATTTTTTTTTAGATATATTTGCATAAATAATATCACGTTTTATTTATTCATCTTGTTTTTTGTTTAGTTATCAATGTGTGTATTCTATGTTTAAATAAGATAGGAAAAATAAGTATTGTCAAAAGATTTAATCAGTTTTGGACTTAGCTTACGTCATCTTCGCTATCGGTATTGAAAAAACAAATCACAATCAAAAAGCGACTCACTAAATTAAATGATTACTTATTTTTTATTTAAAACAACTTATTTATATGACTATGCTTACACATTACGTTTTTATATTATATTCCTGATTTCTGATGGTCTACAAATAAGTGCCCACAGGCACACATTTACTAGCGAGCATGACAAAAGTATCGTAAGTCCTTTGACTAGACCGACAATCTACCGCTGTTGTTCATTCAAATATGCTCTTTAAAGGTATGACGATAATGTTCACTTTACGTTTCCAAAATTGTTACAATAGAACAGAACAATGCAACCGTTTTTTGTTGTTTGTGAATGTTTTGCGTTTAACAACCTACTTTTATTGCTTTACTTACCTATTTGCAATATTTGTGTGAATATTTTTATTAGTCCAGTCCAGCGAGTCATTTTTATTTCTATTATAATTATTAACACTATTTTTATTATTAAATTGTTACATGTTGTTACTTATACAATACTAAAAAAAATACGACTCACTCCAGATCATATTTTCGGATGGGAATCGAACCCGAGACCTTTGGATGTCGGTCTAATGCTCTGAACGCTGAGGTACCGAGTCACTATCTTTTTAGATATTTTGACAATTGATTAAAATGAAACAGCTATATAATTTTTAAATTTGAGATTTTTCAAAAGATAAGATTAGAGATAAATTTTTTCGAAAGATATTTCTATTGAATGTTGAATTCAGTTGAATTCCTTGCATTGATGAATTAACGCTGGCTTGCAGCGTAAGAGTGGAATATACTAGAAGCAATTCGACGATGCCACTAGTGACTCGGTAGCTCAGCGATCAGGGCATTGGATCGGACATCCAAAGGTCGCGGGTTCGATTCCCGTCCGAGAATATGATTTGGTGTGAGTCGTATTTTTTCTTGTTTATTATTTGGTATTGTATAAAAATAGCATTGGGAATACTAAAATCTCAAATTTAAAAATATTGTTGCTTCCTCAAAAAGTTGATTTTATTTACCCAGATTTTTAAATCTTAGTCGATATACTACCTACCTACCAACTGTAGAATCAGAAACATTGATTAAACAAGAAAAAAGCAATAAGCTTTTATTATGCCGTTTTGTTAGTTCTTTCGTTATAATTGATATAATAGAAAAAGGTTTTATTGTGATAGTAATAATAAATTATTTAATTACCGTATAAACGTAAGTGTTTTATTTCCCATTTACTACCTACACGATATAGTGTATGATCAAGCAAGACATTCAAGAAAAATATCGAATTGTAAGCCTTATCTTGCATATTATCACTTGAAAGACGCGCAGCCTATTATTTCGATTTTATGCATTACCTATTGACAGTGAACAATTTTATGATGTGTATTGTCTTGCTTGACCTTGACCGACAGAGCTGCAAAAGGGTGAACGTCAGGATGGCTGGTTGTCTGCATCGGTTCGCGTCAAGCTGGTGACCAAAAATTGTTACCTATTGGTTACTATTTGCTACCTACAGTCAGTTAATTGCTACCTAACTATAAACCAAAATAAACGGATTGCAAAATGTCCAGCCATTCTGATATCAGGATGGCTCTGATTCTGATATCAGGATGGCTGGTCCACTCTCCGTTTGTGTAAACTATACAAATTCTTGTTATTATTTCTTCTTTACTTCAGTAATTGCTACCTGATTGCTACCCTCACGTTTAACAATGTCTACCTTGTAGCTGTAACAAGTAAAAAGTTAAATCATTTTAAAATTTTAACAGGGAATGAACTAAGGGTATTGAAATAAGCTAAAACGATTACAACAATGTTTTATTGAAATACATTTTTATATGAAATAATATCTATTTACTAAAGTCATCCTGATATCAGAATGGTTGGACATTTTACAATCCCTTTATTTTGGTTTATAATTAGGTAGCAATTAACTGACTGTAGGTAGCAATTTTTGGTCACCAGCTTGACGCGAACCGATGCAGACAACCAGCCATCCTGCAAAAGGCTCGTAGAATTCGTTTCACTCGCATGCAAAACCAAATATTATCTTCACTTTGTTAGTTTTAATTTAGCCTGAACATAATATATTTTTATTCATTTTAGTGGCACTACTTAGCTTAGTGTTCAATCAGTCCGTTACATAAAAGTTTTGTAACATTAGAGAGTTCGAGTTGTGAAATTAAGATTATGGAAAAAGCTCCTTTAAAATTCTTCACAAACAGTTAATTTTGTAGATCACAGATAAGCAACATTTTCCTTAAAATAATGAAAGATATATTTTATATCTTATTTGCCTCTTATCAAAGTCAATAAGTCAAAAATTTTTATTCAATTAAATTTAGAACTTAATGCTTTTGCATTGTCTATATTTTCCTACCATTCGTTAGTGACTTTTTTATCTTTTTTGTGTAAATCATAAATTAAACACTATTTTAAATACTAAGATAATTAACGTAAGTATTTCCTCATTTAAAAGCTCGTTTACCATTCCAGCATACTTAAGTAAATCATTATAAAATTAATAAAATAAGCAAACGTCACAGACAGTCATTTTTAGTTCCCGTCTCGTTAAATACACAATTAGGTTAGTAAATCGGCGATGAGCATGTTTGAAATACAGTGTTCAATACAAATTTCTTTTGCACGGCAAACTCATTGAATCAGCAGCCGCGCCCGACGCACACTACTATAATCTATTTAAATAAACTAGAAGCGCATGACGCACACATGCACAGTCGGTCGAGCACCACGACTTAGTCGAGACGGAATTACGAAAACACTATTTGTCTCATGCGACCGATTCTCCCTGTTCATTCGCATTCGGGTTCAAGGTCAAAGTGTATACACTTGATGTGCTGCCCACTGTACATATTCATATTGTTTTTTTTTATCCAAGTTGGAGTTAGTGTTTTTTCCAATCCATACAATAGTAAATTAATGTTAATATATTCAAGTTTTTGTTTACAGGATCGGGATGGTTCTTAATATTTGTATGGAAAGAGTTATTTACCTACTGCACCGAACTTCGCCTACTCGATAGTAATTTGAGAAAATATAATAGTACTTTATGCACTTATAATAAGGCAGGTTCTATTTAGTTGTTTCTAAATTATGTAATAAAAAATAGGTAGGCTAGTAGGCATATACCTACTTCTTTAAACATGCGAGAAAACATGAAACCTAGACGAAGTAATGCACAACTTCCCTCGCCTACTGCAGACACAGAGTTACGTCAGATGGAAGCAGGGGGAGGGTCTCAACTCAATTCATTTAAAACCAATAATTTTATATTAATACTATAAATTCTTGTTTGGAACCAATTTGAAACCCAAGGCTAAAAGCTTTGAAAAACCGGACAAGTGCGAGTCAGGCTCGCCCACCGAGGGTTCCGTACCTACATTATAAATAGTTCTCCCAATATTCAGTTCCCAAAACTTATAATTTTGTGTTTGTGATATTGTGGTTATCGGTAGTAACTGCTAACAGTTCCTACCTAAATTAGTTAGATAGAAAACCTTATCAAAGTACCTACTTAAAATAATATTTTGTGAAATGATTTATTTATTATGTACCAATGAGTGACACAATAATTTTTAGTAGGTACAAAGCTACGCCATCTAGCATTTGTGTCGAACTAATTAAAAATAATTTAACTGAGTCTTGAAATCGCATGCTAGAAATTGTGTAATGTAATTGTCCCTATACTACTTGCCTTTCATAGTTCTAAGTCAACGGGAAGTACCTTATGAATTTTGATTCCCTTGAAAGTGTCGAAATATGCGTTTTTGCGGCATAACTTAAACGGCCGTTTTTTAAGTTCGCTTAGAAGTTTTATGTTTTCACAGATTCAGGGGACTGTAGAGTGTAGACTTGAGTATAATTATGATTTTAATTTCAACTCGATACTTTCACGCGTTCCTAAGTTAAAGAGTCTTGACTTGACAGACAGACGGACAGACAGGCTGACAGACAGACGGACAACAAGGTGATCCTATAAGGGTTCGGTTTTTTCATTTTCATTTACAATGCGCCCCATATATTTATAGCTTTACGATGTGTAGGTACCGTACACATCGAAAGCTGTCCAATATGCTAAGTTATTCGGTTAAAACTTAGAGCATTAAGAACGTTAAAAAACTAGTAGGTAACTGTGAACCTTTGATAAATAATCAAAGCTGAGAACGTCTTAAAGTATAAATATCAATCTTAACAAAACGATAAGGAAGTGCCGAGAGCAGCAAAAAACGTGGATCAAGTGGGCGAAGTGGGCGGGGGCTTGCGAAATTTGAAACAAAGCGGTGAGTTTGCCTGAAATTCCTGGAAAGGCTAGAATTTAGTTGCGGAGACAAACGCAGATTACACAAATGCTACTCGTGATCGTGAGTTCATGCGCGCTAGCTGAGAGTAGACCCCCAGGTCACGTGCGTCCAACAGCGGCAGTCGGCACCACGCACCAGTGAAATAGAAAGAGATGTGGATATGTCTCCATTCCACCTCACGTGTTTTTGAGCGTGATTGTGTGATCTGTGAAGTAGGTTCCGATAGGGCTGTGGTAAATCGATTGAAACTGTTTGATATCGACTGACAAACCATCGATGTCAGTCGAATCGAAGTAGGTATCCAAATTAATTATTATGTAGGTATTTATAATGTGAAAGTCTGTATCTATGTTTGGAAGTCTATCACTCAATCACACAAAAGCTACTGAACGGATTTTAATAGCATTTATAAGTCGTATGATAATCGAATAAACCGGATATTTGCAAAAATCCTAGGTTAAATAAAGGACCGCATAATAAAATTCTAGTCTAAAGTTGACTTTCGCAATTCTCCGGGCAAGTTTTAGGACCATTTGTAAAACATGTCTGAAAGGTCATAGTCGGTCAGGTTAGGTTAGAACTGTGACTAACATAAAGCGCAAGCCGAATGAGCGTAGTAGCGAGCGTGCCACGGCAGCGGCCGGCAAAACGCCAGAACACAATTTTTGTTCACCTCTTTTGCGACACTCGGGTCAAAACCACTAACAATAATCACAGCACAACAATAACAAAAGACGTTGAAATGTAGCCGGTAGCTAATCAGCACATCCGTCAATCAATAACGTCCATCAGACAATTAGCGTGCGAAAACTGATGGTCATTCGCGATTTACCTACTAAGATACGCTGCTGGATTTTTGTATTTTTATTTTTATGATCCTAATAATTACTCGGACGATTGCAATAATCTATCATTCTAATTATTTCTAATCACGTACACTAGGATTATTATAAAGATCCGATTTGTATAATATGCTACGGCATTATAGATTACACGGCCACATGGCCGTTTTACTTACCCCATTTTGATTGACATGATTGAAACGTTACTTTATCAGATTTGCTCCCAAGTTGGTCCCATTTTTTGGAAATTTTAAATCGGTTCAGTAGTTTTCGAGTAATGCTGAAAATACTGTATTTTTTTAGGTAACCTTTGCACGAGTTTTTACAGATCTTCAGACATAACTTTTTTGTTTATGAACCGATTAAGATGATTCTTGTTTTGTTAGAAAGGGATCCTTTAAGCGTGTTTCCATTTTAATTTCATTGACATTGGACCTTGGACTTCGAAGATAAATAGGATAGTGTATTAGTGATTACACTACGGTATTGAAAGGTTTCGCATCAGCCATTTTTATTGTCACTGCTGGGGCTGGGATACAAGCCTTACTTACGGGCTGATGAATAGGATGGACCATAACCCACCGCGCGGGGCCAATGTGGATTGGTGGGTGTTAATGAGTGCAAACGTGTCTTCTGAAGCACGGAGGAGCTAAAAGAGTAAAGTTTCTACATAATGGCGAACTTAACTTGTTATATAAATTAATGACATTCTTTAAACAAGAAAAAAATGAAAAATACAGTTGAAAGTAATGATTACTTTTTTATCTACAGTACCGTTAGCTGTGACGTCTTAACGGTCGTCGACGGCAATCACGAAGTGAACGCGTAGTACGCATATCTGATATTAAAAAAACATCTTATGAAGTCGGGTGGGGCTTTAAGAATTAAAAAATCAAATTGAGAAAGAGAAACCACGGTAAATGTTTACCAATTATCGTATATCTACTATATACTTACCTATATCTTGCAAAAGAACGAAATGTGCAATTATGAAAAATGTGAAACGTCATTTTTATCTCTCTAATAAAAAACAGACTACCTACCTAGTTATTGCATTTTATTGAAAAATATCTATTTCATACTATTCTGCTGCATGCCGATAGCTGATGTCATAGTATGTACGATTATTCGAACTGGTACTTTAATCTTTAATCATAATTTTATCGACTCCATTACTATAAAGAAGGCTATGAGTTACTCCATACATCACTAACATCACTAGGTTACAGGATTGGTCCTTGGTTGAGAGTGAGGAGTAGGGTTGCCAACTCTCTTTGCATTAAATTTTAATAAATTATAGAATTATCAAAATCACATCATATTAATCGTTAAAATGTAACCTTTTTTAACGTTAATGAAAGTTGTCAGAAATATTTTTAATATTGATGATAGTTGGCCGTCATGATGATAAAATTCGAAATAGGTAATAATAACAACAAGCAACTAAATCATCTTTAACATCATAGAAAATGAGGGTGTCTGTGTGTGAGAAAAAAATCAGCAATTTTATACTTAAACCCTATATTTTTTTTTGCTGCTTTGGTAAGGATGCCATCTTGTTTATCTTTTTCTTTTTAAAAACAATAATATAGTTGTTTCTAGGTAGGTACCTAAGTATTACTAATTAAAAAAATAGTAGTCGAGCCCTTGATAAAGTAGGATACCGATACCACAAACTGAAGATACTATTTATAGTAGGGTTGGCAGCCCTACTGAGTGAGGAGAGAGAGAGACCCTTTGCTTCCTTCTTTCTTTTTCCAACCAAAGACAACAACAAAACAACTTTCCCTCCCACTCCCTGTCCCTGTGTGACACTTGGGAAACTTGGTCGTGTTATCAGGGAATTCAGGGATTCAGGTGGTTTTCATCCTGTCGTATACCTGTGTGTCCTGTCTAGCCAGCTGGGCAGGCAACTAGTCAGTACAGTAGGTTAACGATAACGACTGTTCAAGCCGTATATTGGTTAAAATCTTGTGCGTTCTTCACAGTTTTTAGAAAACTAACATTAAGTAAAGAAAAGTTAAGTAACAAATAAATAAAGTGATAATTACTCTATTAAAATCAAGGAAGGTGTATTCAATATTATTTAGTCAGTAGGAGTCTTCACGGTGCTAAAGGTGATACTTATTGGTAAGTTATAAAAAAATATATAATTTATTTTACACCCGAGCAAAGCATTGACGTTTCTGTGTAGTATAGTGTACATAAATGTCATTGCATTTATTTTTATATTTTTCTAAATCTAAGAACCAGTTCTAAAAATACAATGCGATGAATTTGACAATCAACAACAGAAGTGGCTGTCTTCAGAGCACTTGATGTACAATGCGTTGCGTTATGCTATTAATAATTGACAATAGACATAGACAGTAATCCGCTGCAACCGCAACTTCACTCGACAATGTATGGAATGGAAAAGAGAGAAAGTTTATACCTACCGCATGACCGCAAGCGCTTTGAAATTGGTCACTTCAGTTGTACATTGTTAGGTACCTAGTTTACAATCATGTTTTAAATTATGCATTAATAACCAGAAATTAGTGCTATCCGAAACCTTGTGAAAGTGCTGTGAAACAAGCCCTAATTTTAAAAGTTTTCTTGATTGTTTTTTTTTAATTTTGTAAAGCTAAGCGGATTTTGAAATATTTGCATAAGTACACAAAATCAGTTGAAATATGCTTTATGTAAATGCTTGCTGCAAAGTCTATAAGCAATGCTGATTTTACTGACTGATATTGTCTATTTAACTTTATTATTTTAATATTTTAAATACACTGTATAGGCCAACCTAATTCAAAATGCACATTACAGATCATTTATTTCAGTCTATGTCAAGGCTGGTCAATATAATACCTAGACGAGCAAATTTTTTTAGACTATGGCGATGCCGGGGCACAACTTTTAGGTTTCCATCAGGTAGATGCGGTGCCACAGCATGCTGGCCAGCCCACCGACTGCTGACGTGCAAATCCAAATGCCTTGGGAGGCCACTTTGTGGCCGGGGTGCCTGGGTTTGGCCAGTCTTGCTATATATAAATCTGAAATCACCAAACCAATTTAAACAGAAATAGATCTAACTTAAACTAATGACAGCAAAAACAAAATCACGTAATGATTTGCAATAAATCCAAACTGATATAATTCACTCTATCAAAGAATACCACTCTTTCCCAATGAAATCTCAAAAACATTAAAATATAAATGAAATAGCAAATTTAACTTGTTAGGTCTAACAATAGATTCAAACTTAACTGGAAAAGCCTTGTCCTAAAATGAAAAACAAGCTGTCTCAATTTATCTACGTTTTTAGTGTCCATTAGGCATCGGCATACTATGCATAGGAATGCTTTTGCATGTTTAATATACAGAATCACACTTTGGGGAATAGGGGACATATTATGCGATTATTCTAACAATGTACACAATCCTGAGTGATCCTAATGCTTTCTCTTACAAATTTTGTCATCCTATAGCTCTATAGCCTTATAGCTCCTATAGCTCTAATACCCCATGGATTTGGGGCGGATGCGACTTGGTTACAGTATTTCTCTCATTGTAAGCAGTCAATTGGCATATGGCTTAATCATATCGATTTCTGGGTCAATTTTGAGACCATAACATATTAAACTAAATAATATACTAGAAAAAATTCGACTTGCACTAGACCATACTTTCGGACGGAAATCGAACCCGCGACCTTGAAAGTCCAGTCCAATGCTCCAACCGCTGAGCTGCGAAGTCACTAGTGGCATCGTCGAATTTCTTCTAGTATATCGTCAATGTGAGGAATTACCTCGTCATTCAATTGATATTATCTTTTCAGATATCAATATAATCAGGTTCGTAATGTTCAAAATTTGATGATCAAAATAGGTTCGCTATTTAAGGCGTAAAAGCGTAACAGACAGACAGACAGAGTTACCTTCGTATTTATAATATTAGTATAGATGAAGGTACTAAACAGATTAGGGGCCTACAATTACTTTCAGGTCGGTGCCAGTTTTAAAGAAAAAATTTTGGTGGGTCAAAATTAAAAACGTAAACAATTGTTTGCAATTAAAAAAAAAATGGCTGATGGTCATATTATTATCTAAAAAATAAATAAATATAAACCAACTTCATAAGACGTTTTTTTTAATATCAGATATGCGTAGGTACTTGAATAGTAATTATCCAGATTTGAATATTATTTCTTGCTTTTTAGAGCTGCTGTTTTTTAAAGCTTTTTTTATAGCAATTTTTTTAAGGTTTTTTGAAGGAGGTTTTTCTTTTTAATTTTTAAAAGTTTTTTATTTTTAACTTTTTTGTGGTAGGTATGTATAAGTAAATGTAAGCGATGATATAAATATATTTTATTCATATTCCACACTTTTCAATGGTATAATACGCCTAGTAACTCAATATCCACTTTTAGCACTGTTAATTTTAGCAAGGGTCACACATGGGGTAGGTGACCAAAGTGTATTATCTCGAGTTCCTCCGTGCTTCAGAAGACACGTTAAGCCGTTAGTTCCAGCTACATTTGCACATTAACACCCACCAATCCGCATTGGGCTCGCGCGGTGGGTTATGGTCCATCATATTCATCAGCCCATAAGTAAGGCTTGTATCCCAGCCCCAGTAGTGACAATAAA
The DNA here is from genome assembly GCA_963556745.1 of Catoptria pinella. Taxonomy (NCBI): domain Eukaryota; kingdom Metazoa; phylum Arthropoda; class Insecta; order Lepidoptera; family Crambidae; genus Catoptria; species Catoptria pinella. The sequence continues at coordinate 11,424,763 of OY750758.1, read as the reverse complement.
AATGGCTGATGCGAAACCTTTCGATACCGTAGAGTAATCACTAATACACTATCATATTTGATTTTGAAGAGTTTTCTTGTGTATCTTCGAAGTCCAAGGTCCAATGTGAAGGAAATTTGAATGAAAACATCCATAAAGTATCCCCTTTCTAACGAAACAAGAATCATCTAAATCGGTTCATAAACAAAGAAGTTATGTCTGAAGGTCCGTTAAAACTAGTGCAAAAGTTACTTAAAAAATACAGTATTTTCAGAATTACTCGAAAACTACTGAACCGATTTAAAATTTTCAAAAAATGGGACCAACTTGGGAGCAAACCTGATAAGTGGCGTTTGAATCATGTCAATCGGTTCAGCCGTTTTCGAGTAATCGGTGGACATACATAAAAAAACAAATAATCAGACGAACATAGAACCTCCTCCTTTTTTTGAAGTCGGTCAAAAAAATAGTTGTCCTAGTTATAGCACATTTCTTGTGGCCCGGCTACACAACGTATATGTGGCCTGGCCAAGCCAAGCTTCTATCAACAATATAAATAGCTAAATTTATTATTATTAGTCACCCCTTATATAACGCGGGCCCAATGTAATGGGTATTAATGGTTGCAGATGCAGCCGGGACCAACGGATTCAGCTAGAACAAAAAGCTAATGTTTACATAGATGATTTTACTTATTATTGTTCTAATTATTCATGACTCCCGTGATATTAGGCCCCATATCTCCGAAGATTATCGTCGGATCCAAATTGAAAGTATACCCAATCGAACAAAAAAACAATTATTAAAATCGGCACTCCAACGACAGAGTAATCGGTGTCCTACCTCAATAATTGGAGACCATTAATTTGTTTGGTTCTTACCTAACTACTTTTAATTTCATTTTAAGGGTTCCTTAGTCGAGTCAACAACGAACCGTTAGTTTCGCCATGTCCGACTGCCCGTCCGTCCGTCCGCGGCTTAGCTCAGTACTAAAAAGCTGTAATTTAGACTATTGGACACCTGCCTTATCATAGTCTCCACACTGAAAAATTGTCAGGCGGTGACGCGTTTATGGTAACCCTTCCAGTATTCAACACTCCAGTTCTGAGCTGTGGTAGCCTTTAAGAGATTGAACGCACATTGACGGATTAAATGCTACCCTACTTTTAGTGCTGTTTGTATGCCTATAGGTTTAGGGCTAGGCAGTTCACGAAATCTACTCTGTCACTATCTCTTTACAGTATGGTATATCATTAATAAATCATAGCATAAATTGTCGCTTCGCAAGAAATTAAAATAAAAATATAGCACATTTTAATTGATTTTTGGATACTGGATCATTAATAAAAGATCTACCTACCCGGTTATTGTGTTAAAACAATAAAAAAAACACTTTTTACGGATTACAGCGCGTATATTATTAATTCAGGTGTTAATTTGGAACTATTTAGTTTGTATTTATTGGTTTTTTAGAATTCCCGACGTTTCGACACCTTTCCAGGGGCCGTGGTCACGGTCCGTCACGTGGCCGTGGTCGAAACGTCGGGAATTCTAAAAAACCAATAAATACAAACTAAATAATTCCAAAACAACACCTGAATTAATAATATACGCGCTGTAATCCGTAAAAAGTGTTTTATTTCTAATGAACTGTACGCGCGAAAGTCTTAGAAGTGTATACAATAAAAAAAGCTATCCTTTTTGTAGAAAAAAGATCAATGTCGTTCAAAATGACGAAATCTGTCAGAAAGAGGAAGTTTTTTGGTGATATTTAGATTTTTTTACAGAGCTACAAAGCCATTTTTTTTTTCAATATTTATTTCATCACACTAGAAGCACAATCTTCAATATTTCTATATTTTCTATTCTTTCTATTTTTTCTATATTTCCTAAAATGGGTAGTATTGTAGAATGCAAAAAAATAAAATTTAATAATCAATCTTTTCGTCGGATAGTGTGACCTCGCCTTAACAGAATACGCTTGATTGAAGATTAAGAAAAGGTGAATAACATACTATTGCGAAATAAACATTTTTGAATTGCAAAGTAATGTCAGATGTAATTAAAAAACATACGACATTAAACATTCCAAATTAACGAGCGTTAGGTACGTTATTGATTAGGATTTAATTTAGCTAATGAATGAGGTTTCCCTGCAGAGATTAGGTTTTTGCCCAACCGACCCGTAGTCACATCAACTTACCTCACCAGTGTGACTATGGTTTATTTTTTTACCCGTAGTCACACCGGTGTGACTAAGGATAATTTATCCCAATCCATAATCAGACCAACACACCCTTGACCTAATTTGCATCTTTAACTCGTGTTAATTATAACAATATTTATAAGAAGGTCCTTTTTATACACTGAAAATAAAGCTTGCGTACAGACAGAAGCGCGCCATTTTCATAAACCGTTTTATAAATAATAAAACCCGCGCAGTTATAGAATTAAAGAATGGGAAAATGGCGTCGTCGTACATGTTCTCTTCTCGCTCACATGCTATCGCTCTGTCACTCACATTTGTGGGAAGCGCTGTGAGCCGCCATTTTCAATCCTTTTTTTGACTGCTGCAGTCGAAAGCTGCAGTTGATAAATAAAAATCTTTATCCTCTGTTCTTAAAAATTTATTAGCGCACGAGTGACAGAGATAAGCATAGACGGACTATTATATATTCTGTGTCATTGTAAAAAATTATTTCTGCTTCGCGACCGGACTTATACAAATATGTTTAATAAAGTTAACCTCCTCTAAATCTATGCTACCCTAGTACTTAAGTAAAGTAATTTTTTCATCTACTTATGTATGAAATAAAATAAATAACAATTTAAGTACAAAGGGCCAGCAGTTTTTTTTGAGAATTTCCCTTTTTTATTTAACCTGTACATGCTTTCCTATGAAGCTGCCCATATGCGAAATTGCCGTTTTGGACGTATCTTTTTCTGTGTTACTTATTGATTCATACTTTTTAAGGGGCTGACATGAGCCAACTGGCGCCGCCAGTCGATTTTATTTTATTTATTCTAAAAAATCTACTGGCGGTGCTAGTTGGCTCATGTCAGCCCCTTAATAATAAAAGAGGTTTTATTTAAATGCCAAGCAGATTTATTTGTAATTTTTCATCTCAAGTGTGAGTTGGGCTATTTGTGGTGTGAGTACGGGTAAAAAATAAACTCCAATGCCGGTGGTGTGGTAACTTGGTGTGACTACGGGTCGCTTGAGTGTTTTGGGCCTTTCTGTCCACGCCCTTATCTTTATGCCTACTCACCTAGGTTGTACTTTTTTTATTATATTCGTCGAGGAAATTCGTAGGCTTGCTTTGAAGTTTGTGCACTCTCGAATAATTTCGTCATCCGATTAATGCAAGTAAATAAACAACGTAAGGGTGTACTAGGAAACATTACTGGAATTAACAATGTAAAGCCTCCCGAATCTCAGACCAGTAACGGTGCTAAATACTGGAAGGGTTTCCGTAAACAAACTGCGCGTTAAATCGCTTAAGGCCTCCCGCATCTCAGATCAGTAACAGTGCTAAATACTGGAAGGGTTTCCGTAAACAAACTGCGCGTTCAATCGCTTAAGGCCTCCCGCATCTCGGATCAGTAACGGTGCTTAATACTGGAAGGGTTTCCGTAAACAAACTGCGCGTTAAATCGCTTAAGGCCTCCCGCATCTCAGATCAGTAACGGTGCTGAATACTGGAAGGGTTTCCGTAAACAAACTGCGCGTTAAATCGCTTAAGGCCTCCCGCATCTCAGATCAGTAACGTTGCTAAATACTGGAAGGGTTTCCGTAAACAAACTGCGCGTTCAATCGCTTAAGGCCTCCCGCATCTCGGATCAGTAACGGTGCTTAATACTGGAAGGGTTTCCGTAAACAAACTGCGCGTTAAATCGCTTAAGGCCTCCCGCATCTCAGATCAGTAACGTTGCTAAATACTGGAAGGGTTTCCGTAAACAAACTGCGCGTTAAATCGCTTAAGGCCTCCCGCATCTCAGATCAGTAACGGTGCTGAATACTGGAAGGGTTTCCGTAAACAAACTGCGCGTTAAATCGCTTAAGGCCTCCCGCATCTCAGATCAGTAACGGATTACCCGTGGTGTCGCCACTCGCGAATATTATTATTTTAAACAAGAGAGCAGTCAGAAGTGAGTCGATTCTTTCTAGTATTTTTTCTTGTATATTATTAATTATTTTAATTTTAAAATAGCATTGTGATATTAGAAAAAATCGACTGACCCGTAGAACCTCAGATGGGACGGGTGAGTCGATTTTTTCTAATATATTTATCTTAATATAAAAATAGCTTGTGAATGCGAAAAATATACATTTAATAATTAGCATTGTAAATGCCTATAATCTAAAAATTTTATAATAATACAGCTCATCTCAACTGATTATCAGACATCTGTAAAAAAGCATTCGAATGTCGAGGGTATTTTGTCACATTTAAATAGTATTCGCCGATCTCATTGGCGACTTGGTGGCATAATTGGTCAGTGCATTGAGTCATAATTCCAAGGGTGCGGGTTCGAGTCCCGTCTGAGATGCTATGGGTGAGTCGATTTTTTCTCTATGTATAACCTGTGTTACTCACTGATAATGTAGTTTTCTACAGGTGCAATAATTTTTAAAATCGGATCAGCAGTTTTTGAGTTTATTCATTACACACAAAAAAACAAATATTTCCACTTCATAATATTAGCATTTAAGCAATAAGCACGGACAAAGGCACGAGAAGCCACCAAATTCACCAGTCAGCTTTTTTTCCAAAATTTTGTTCCGATTTTTTGGTGATAATGTTTATTATACGTATATTTTACCAACAAATACCAACATAATGGATAAATCTGATTTTTCGTCTAAATTCCCTAATTTTCCTATTACAAACCAACTTAATTTTGTGGTGAAACGCATAGCCCCGACAAGCCCCGCCCCTTAGCCCTCTTTGGTACGCACAGTATTTGTATGGTCTGTGTTGGTACGGACCCTAAATCACAGAATATATATAAGTACTACGTACAGAAAGGACACTCCCCACCCCGCCTTAGCTCTAAATGTGCGAAAAGCAGTGAACAACCGCCCGACAAGCACTTGGTCGGTTTCATTTTAATTTATCGCGTTTTTGTTCTTGTAAATTACTGTCCATAACGTTGCAGGTTATATAGCTTAGTAATATTGCTGTATAGAGTAGATGAGATGTTATGTCATTATTTATGCGTGTGCCATTTCTGTGGCAGACACGTGCAGGAACGTGCGCCACAACGTGACTCGACTACCGTTCGATCTAGCTAGACTCTGATCGATCTATCACCCACGTACGTTATTTTTAATCCTTTGTATATTATGGGCTAGTTTAACATTCTGAACAAATTATGTTTCATATAAATTCTGTTACCACTTCTCTTGGTGGGTCGGGACAGTGCTTATAATATTTTGTACATATTATTACTGTAACCAGGGGGCTAATTGTCTAATTTCAAAATCTATCGCAATCGCTTTCATTTGACAGATGTATGTGACACATTGCTGCATTTCTTTGGTAAGTTTTTATTTATGCCAAAAAGAAGCATCAATGTGTTACATCTTGAAAGCGATTGCGATAGATTTTGAAATTAGACAATAGAAGGGCAGAAGATAGGTGATATCTGGAACCTAAATAAGTTTAGGCGAATATAAAAAAAGTTCATATTTTCAAAATAGTTTTCTTGTGGTTATTCTTAGTTAAGAGGATATTACGTATAACGATATTATATTACGTACCTATAATTAGAAGAAAAATAATTCAACCTTAGGTATAGTAGATACTTATCTGTAGGAGCTCAAACTTGGTTTGTTTTTTGGTTTTATTTAAAACAAGTGGCGAAATGTAATGATGTGGTACTTATATTAGAATTCGCTCAGAAAAGCCTTTCATATTATACCACACAAGATAAGTTAAAAAAATCCCATACAAAAAAAAATGTAACTAAGGTTGCCAGCAGACAATTAAACTTTATTAAGGACGAAGAGCTCGCGACCTCGCGTTGATGTCATTTTTCACATCCCTTTCTTTCGTAGTTAAAATTCAAATAACGATATCTCGCTCTGTTCTTGACACGTTAAATAATAACCCTTCCTTCTCTTTTTAACCGACTTCAAAAAAGGAGGAGGTTATCAAGTCGACGACGGTATGTTTTTTCTTTTTTTTTTAATCTATGTTTTACTAGTTGTTAACCGATTAAAAAAATACTTTTTATCTAAAACAACATAGTTCAGGTGTGATCCCATAATAACTTTACAGAGATCTGGCTTGAGTGTCTTGTAGTTTTTTCATAATCCTGAAAAATATCAATTAGTTAGCTTACCATCGCTCAAGTTTTTACGAATTTTCAGGCATAACTTCTTTGATTATGAACCGATTTAGATCATTCTTTTTTATTTGAAAGGATATACCTCAAGAGTGGTCACATTTTAATTAAATTGGTATTGGACCTTGGTCTTCGAAGATACACAACGGAACTCCTCAAAGTCAAATAAGATATGTATAGTGATTGAGATATTGGTAGGTTTACGACAATCCAAAACAAACTGAGCTATGGTCTGCGACGTTTTGGACTAGACTTGGACTACGAAGGCATAACGGATCTCCTTAAAAACAAACAGAGTGAATTAGGAAATTGAGTCATGGGCATTATACAATTAAAAATATTATATAAAGTTAAAACATATTTACACTCTTACATACCTGCCACTATAAAACTGAAAATAATAAAGCTTTTTTTTAATAAAAGAAAAACCTTCAAAAAACTTGAAAACTAAAACAATAAAGCTTCAAAATTAAAAACTTCAAAAAAGCAAGAAATAATATTTAAATATTTCCTTACGCATCTCATATTAATAAAACACGTCTAATGAGGTCGGGTGGGGCTTATAGAATGAAAAAAAAAGAAGTTTTTCTTCAGCCCGTCCGACTTCAATAGAAGTGTTTCATTATTGATTAATATGCGTAAGTAAAGATTTCAACATTATTTCTTGCTTTTTAGGGTATTTAATTTTGAAGCTTTTTTGTTTTTGTGTTTTCAGGTTTTTTGAATGAGGTTTTTCTTTTAGCAGACAGTTTTTAGGACTACAATAAATGGTTTTTGTTTCAGACCTGATTAACCATAACCATGGATAACCTAGACGATTTGGATAATAATGCGAAGATTTCAGACTCTGCTTACTCTGTGAGCTGTAGCCACAGTCAGTCCAGAAGGTAGGCATTTTTTTTTTTATAATTTTTGTATAGTTATAAATATAGTAACTGCAGTTGCAAATGCGAGACGTGGTCGCTAGAGCCTGGGTTGTGCTGAAAGAGAACCGTCGTCATAAGATTTCTCATTAGTGATGCAACGGAAGCAGACACGGATACAGATGTTTAGCGGAAACAGAAACGGAAACTGATGCGACAACTTATGTGTAAATAAGTAAATACAATAAAAAAAAATTTTTGCTTTATACACGACAGCCCAAAATAAACAGATAGTGTAATGTGTTTAGGGTTCATGTATGTTTGTATGTAGGTAAGTGAGTTTCTTTATTCCACGATAACTTCTAAATGCCCTATCGGATTTATTGTCAATACTTGTTTCTCAAGAGCTCTTTAAAATAATTGTCAATACTTGTTTCTCAAGAGCTATTGTACTTTTTTTCTCTTCTTGTTTCTATCGATAAAATATCAACACGGGGTCGCGTTGGATGCCAAGATTAGTTGAATGTTGGCTTAAGCATATTTCCCCATGCATAATAATCATATCTAATGGCAATACTATAAGAACGAGAAGTCCGAGAACAAAAGGAAATTGAACTTGTACCATTAACACTAAGTTTATGACTTGTACTGTCATGTTTGGCATAAAAGGGGAAGAACCCAGTGCCGTTAAACCCATTAAAAAAAAGAGCTAGAACACAGTCCGAGAATATGATCTGGTGCGAGTCGATTTTTTTGCTAGTATATTATTTAGCATTAATTGAATATTGTTCTATTCCGTATTAAAAGCATGTGAATTGAAATATTGTATAATTCAATACATGTTACAATCTTATGTAATAATCAAAGGGTACAACATATACTGCTTTGGTACAGCATTCCGAGACAGAGGAAGTCACGTGGGTGCCACTAGCTTCCGTCGTCCATCTCCGATAGTGATGTAAGCAAATGTCGTGTGGTGCTCTGCCGCAGAGCCACCACTTTAGAAATCGATCATTTATATCTTAAAATGACGTTCGTTAAACGTACATGCTGTACATGTGCTTGTTATCGCTGTACATGTACGAGGTTACAAAATAATAAGCATTGATTGTGGCTCTGCCAGGGAGTATACTCTCCAGCAGAGCCACCTAAAATACGAGCTCAGGGATGTTTAAAGCTGTCGTTTTTTCATGAAATCTGCTGTACGAACTCTGTGAATCGTGTACGAGTTGAAAAATATCACTAAAAGATAGTGGTTTTATTTCTTTTAACATAACTAAAGTTTTTATAAAAAGCGCCGTTATTTTATGTCAGCAGTTATGTTTTTCAATTTTATGTGTTAAATCTTAAAGCCCACCCGACTTCAATTCACTTCGATTCATGGACACTTTCTTTTTATATTAACGGCGCCCATAGGTTTTATTTTTGGTCCATGGATGTCTGAGTTACGTCGCCCCTTATCATTGCTGTACCGACTTAAGTAACTTCTTTTTGGGGTAAATTTTATATCCCAAACTTTTTATTTACCCCAAAGGGAAAAAGCCATCGGTCATTTATGTATGAAGACTGGCATACCTACCTGTCCGCCATTTTGAAAAAAGTCGGTTTTGGAGGCCTGTGCTAAAAGTAGTGTCAATCGATAGAATAAGTAATTACAAACAAAAAGTAATAAGTAAAAAAATCTCGCAGGTGATATATACTTACTGATATTCGAGTTTGAATATGATAAACAAAATCATTTTCTGGATTTAGTAGTTATGTCTATACCTAAGGTCTATACAGATTGTTGTTAACCTATTTATGTATGTAGGTAGCGTCCATGGCTCAGCTGACGAAGTGTACTCCAGTTATTCTATCGATTGATTTAAAAAAAAATACTGATTTTGTTTTTCAACTTCAAACTCAAATATCTCAGTAAGTATATCACTTACGAGATATTTTTACTTATTACTTTTTGTTTGTAATGACTTATTCTATCGATTGATTTAGAAAATGACAGATTTTGTTTTTAAACTTTAAACTCAAATATCTCGGTAAGTATATCACTTACGAGATTTTGTTACTTATTACTTTTTGTTTGTAATGACTTATTCTATTGATTGACACCACTTTTATCACAGGCCTCCAAAACCGATTTTTTTCAAAATGGTGGACAGGTAGGTTAGGTATGCCAAAAGCACATGATGCTCTTTCTATTACAAATGTTTAGGTATTTTGCTCGAAATATGTAATTTGATTTTAATTAAAATGAGAGGCATTCTAGAAAGAAATGTCTAGATAATAACCTGCTGACATAAAATAACGGCGCTTTTTATGAAAATTTTAGTTATGTTAAAAGAAATAAAACCACTGTCTTTTAGTGATATTTTTCAACTCGTACACGATTCACAGAGTTCGTACAGCAGATTTCATGAAAAAACGGCAGCTTTAAACATCCCTGAGCTGGTATTTTAGGTGGCTCTGCTGGAGAGTATACTCCCTGGCAGAGCCACAATCAATGCTTATTATTTTGTAACCTCGTACATGTACAGCGATAACAAGCACATGTACAGCATGTACGTTTAACGAACGTCATTTTAAGATATAAATGATCGATTTCTAAAGTGGTGGCTCTGCGGCAGAGCACCACACCAAATGTCACTCCCGGAATACCAGCCCCCTGATTATGTAACTTTGTTGCAATCAACTCAGACATAAATCGCAGTTACATTGCTTAAAGCAGCAATGTAACTGCAGTTTCAATCGATTTCAATCGAGAATTATTACCAACAGAGTCACGTAATCAGCCTCCAGACCTTGTTTTTTTGGATCATGGTTACTGGTAGCCAAGAGACGCGATCAGGGTCGCGTCGCCTGTCGCTGTCGTCAGTCGCTTGGTCGTTGGTCATCAACATCCGAATGCTACCATCTCTGCTTCAATCAATTCTGTTCTATGTCCCTGCAGCCTTATTAGAACACCTCTAAAGTTATGACAATACGGGGTGGAGACGACAATACGACAATGATTGAAAACATTGGCGACACTAGTTCATATGAGTATTTTAAAACTATTGAATAATTCATAGGATCGAAATAAAAAAAAACAAACTAAATTGCACGAAAATTAATTGTACTGAAAACAGTAATTTAAAAATATCTCCTGTCAAACTATTGGGTATTTTAAATTGATTTTTTTTATGACACTGCGAGCGTTCTTAGCTATTCGACATTTTATTTATTGTGGCAGTTCGTCTCCTAATAATTGCAGTAAAACGAAAAATTACTGGTCTTTTGAGCTTATGGTTGGCACGGCACCGGATGACTATTGTAAATATCTATTGAACATTGACTTTGTTTGCAGTAGAAGCTCGAAGTCGACCCATTCCTCACGGAATTCCAGTGGCAGCAGCGGGTATGGTGGCCAACCTTCAACCTCATTCAACAGGTCAGCTGAGCTATTTATTTTTCAATTTACAAACATTATATTATGGGCATTCAGTCAGAGGTAGCAAAAAACCTTTCCACGCAGATGAATTGTACATAAGGCGCCATGTATTTAAGTAGATACAAGATTAAAAAAAACTGTTAAATACTACAGTTTTTTATAGTCGTATACTTATTTTTTAATAAGGTTATATAAAATTTATTAGGTTTCAGCAATAGATCATTTGAAAAGTTTTCTTATTCTTAATTCCTATCTTTGTCCATGATGATAGGTAACTCTTCGAGCAGACGAAGTCGCAGGTGGCCGATAGTTTGCCATAAGTTTTAAATATATATACTAAACGACACGGAGCGTCCGGTGCGTGGACGCCATTCCAAAACCTTTCCACCCCAAAGGCCATCGGTTCTTTTTGCTATGTGTCCCGCCCACTGCCACTTCAGCTGAGTAATCCTTCGAGCGATGTCGGTTACTTCAGTTCTCCTACTGATCTCCTCATTTCTGATTCGATCATGCAGGGAAATACCGAGCATGGCTCTCTCCATTGCACGCTGGGTCCCTGGGTGACCTTGAGCCTTTTTATGAGACCCATAGTTAGCGAGTACGTTTCACTGCCATCAGTCATCATTGGCAACACACTGGTCAAAAACTTTCGTCTTAAGCCTCTGACTGAAGTAAGTTTGACGCGAAGATTTCGAAGCTTACCGAATGCTGCCCATTCGAGTTGAATTCAACGAGAGAGATCATTTTTGAAGTTGGACTTAGTTAACTGGACTGTCTGTTCTTGGTAATGGTCTACAATTTCGAGTGTTGTGTTTGTTCTTAAATTGAAGGAGCGGGTAGGTGCAACATGGCCATTTGACATGATTTTTGCCTTATATTCATGTTACATCTATCAATCCATGTTCATCCTATGACACTATGTTTGGGAAAACAATTCGGAGATCATTCGCTTCACTTTCTTTTAGACGACTTCAAAACAAGTTTGTTTTTATTTCTTTTGTCAAAGTTTTGCCTGGAATAAACCTGGTTTTTATACAGTTTTATTTTTCTTAGCAGTAATTCTCCGCCGGCAAAAAGATCGAAGGATAAGGAATCTAAAAAGGAGAAACCAAATTATGTCGATATCCCAGAAGGAAATACTGAGAACGAAACTGTGACGGAGACCTCGGTTGTGCCTGAGCAACTCAAAGAGGAGCAGACTGAAGGTTGGTGTTTTTTATAACTCTCTTTTCTCAAGAATTTTATGTTATTGAGAGTTGTTATTTTTGACTCTATTGTTTATCAACAACAATCAAAATCGCCTACAGAGTTTTACTCAGTAAGATTGACAATAAATGACAAATTTTGTTTTTACAGTAGTAGGTATCCTGAGTTCAAACACGTTGAAGCCCGGGCTCAAAGCGTTTTGTACTGTGCATCGAATCTGCTAATGTTAACACAACGATCGTGTCCCAATGGTGTTTTAATAGTATAGCTTTTGTTAAACACAGTTCTTGTTACTAAAACACGCTAGTACTTTTATTTATTCTGTGCTAAAAGAGAAAAGCAATACCATTGATACTACCTTTTTGATTGGGACTCGATTATTACGTTTTACGTTAACTTTGGTAATGGTTGGTGAGAGTGGTATCCTAGTACAGTCAACGGCATGTCAGACTATACGACCTTGAGACCATCTTTATGTCGTACGTAATAAGAGCTGTTTTCGTAGTTCATCTGTTTAACTTACCGTGCTGTCGTGCGTACCTTACATAACACCACGGTGATCATGAACAGGCGGCTCGTCCTTAAGTGCGCTCGTGCAGTGCACTCCCACAAAACATCAATTACTTATCTACTATATATTTACTTACATGCATTCTACTATGCCTATACACTTTCTATAGCATTTTACCAGAAACAATTACCCACTACGCATTAAAATACGAGTGAAACGAGTCCAAATACGAAGGGGCTAAAGAGATCCTTGGTCCTCTACCGGCTCCATCATTCTGATGATGGAGCAGACCCTGGTCGTTGTTTCCCATCAGAGTACTTGTCAAGACGAATCATGCGAGCCCCAACTCGATGGGGTTGTATTGTTTTATTACGCGTGCGACGGGATAAGAGGAGTAGAGAAGGGAAGGGAAGACTCGCCATCCTTAAGTAATGGAAATTAGCATCGTTCTAAAATAAATACTCTACTTAAAACTAGTTTTAATTAGAGATCAATGCTTTGAGCAACGTCCAGTAATACGGGTCTTAGATTATCCAATCAGCATTCAAATTTCCAATTGTGCGAAAAATCTTAGATTCCAATATCCCGCCCTTTACAATCGACCTAGGAGTTTTGCAAAGATCCGGTTTATTCGATTATCATATGACATACACAACACAGCCAAAGTTCCAGAATACTTACATTTTTTGCACAGACACGTCAAATTTTCTGCGACTTAAATACAAAGTATTACAGCACGTTGAATTATCGGAAGCTATGAATCACAATGTCGGTTGCTTCCATTGGATTAATAATTAGTGGTATGTATTTAACATATAACTTTGTGATTTTATTTAGTATTTTTTCAGATGTGTATAAATTATTGCTACATAATAAGTTCATGTTTATCTTCTGTCTGTTATTTTATCTGCAGTAATTAAGACTGCGGCTCAGAAGCTAGCGCCAGCCGATGAAGATCCAAAAACTACAGAAAAAATAGTCGAGACTGATGCAAAAGAGGAGGTATAATCCTTACATTTTATTAAAGGGAACCCTGTCCTTCGGAGCACCAAAAGCGCCATGAAATTTCGGCGCGATGCAAATGCAGTGAATGAAGTGAGATAGTGTTATTACTTTACTACTACGTATAGCGTTGTCTCCCTTCAAAAACCGGGTTAGGGTTAAGCTATTTACTAGACCATCCAGCTCAGCATTTTTTTAAAGTTCTATCTCTTGCCGCCGCCGTTCAGAGTTAAAACACATAGTTCATCAAAGCTTAAATCCCGCTCGGCTGCGCCTGCAACCGGCTGGCCGATGCCGAGACGTGAGGAAGCGGACGAGTAGTACTTGCTCTATAATAGGAAATTATGTTTCCATGCGACGAACAGAGATAGAGCTATGGAAATATGCGTTACCCGGCGGACTTTTCTAGCTTAATCTTTATGCACCGCGTTGAGAACTCATGGTAAGGCCTCAGATATAGATAGAGCCATTACATTACGCACTGTCGACTGGTCGCCATTGTGATTTTTATATTTTAAATAGGTGTTTACGCACTCTACTCTGCCTGTGTTTTTGGCGCCGAGAGACCAAGTTGCTAGCGACCAGTAAATAGTTCGTAACGGGTAACGGCTCATTGATCACCGCAGGTGTATGCATACATGTGCATCATCTCGAATGGCACATTGATTGTGGGAAAACAAGCTGCTTTTGGTGCAGTTTAAAAATTAATTGCCTCTTTTCACTTACTAATAAAGATTGTATAGCAGATGTTTAGTTACACAGTGTATTGTCCCTTTCTTTTTAATGTCAAACTTAAATAGTTTGACAGAGAGTAACCATTGTGTAACTATACATCTGCTATACAATCTTTATTAGTAAGGGGGATAAGTTATTGCTCAACGTATATTTGGATCGAAATACCTCGTCATGTCCATTGCGCATTAGATTAAATACCGATCGCAATGAACATTTACTACGTCATCATAATGACGCGCTTTATTAACATCACAAGTTTACGATTGCAAAACCGAAGCTTAACAAACTCGGGAACATGAACTTCGTGAAGCGTTATTACAAATTCGTTTTACAGGCGTCACTAAGGCTTTGTGCTCCTATTTACGCTATATAACAAGGTCATAAGAAGTGTTCTTTTGAATATCAGCATGCCTCGTGCTGGACAGCAAAATGTATGAAGGGGTTGTTCCGTATTCATCCCATGACGATTCATCCCAATTCTTCACTCATCCCAAATTGGTATTCCTTACTCAACCGATTACATTATTTTAATATATTTTCTTAATTCAACCCAATTGCATTCCTTACTCATCCCAAATTAATTTATCACTAAAAGTATGGATAGCAGTACAATGATTAATATTTTGAACAAGACAAATATTTGTGTGCATGATCATGTCTACTTGTCTTGGCCTGGGTGTTATCTATGTACCTATATATTAAGTATTTATTTACTATAAAGTAAGTATATAAGAATATATTTATCCACTATCTAGATTCCATAACACAGTTTTTTAATGAAAACTACTTATCAGCTAGATAATTGATGTGATTGTAAAAAAAATGTTATTATTTATAATATTATTTGTGTTTCATTTACTTTTTTATTTTTGAAATATATGTTTTTTTTTAATATAACAACAATAAAGCAAAAATGAACTGAGTTTAAAATATTTCTAATAAGTGATAATATTTTTATTCAAACCGTACACATAAATCTTAAATTTTTGGGTGGCTTTACGTAATGGGTTGAGTTAGGAATACTTTTGGGATGAATAAGGAATTTAAAATGATATTATTGTTGTGGGTTGAGTAAGGAACAAAACTGGGTTGAGTAAGGAAAAAATAATAAGTGGGATGTGACGTCATGGGATGAATACGGAACAACCCGTATGAAGAGGGGGGATTCTGCCTGCTAGTCATGCAATTAATAATACTTAATTAATAATGATCAATCAATTTGATATAATCTTGTACATCCTTAAGGGTGTGCTTAAGGGGGTGTACAAGACTATATTAAATTAGCCGATCCAAATATGTGTTTTAGTACTGTATTTCAGTTCCTTATAAATTATAAATTTCAGCATACCTCTGATGCATATTATTGAATATATTTTGTTCCAGAATGTCACAAGCTATTTACCTTTGGAAAATTCTCCAATAAAATCCGTTAGTACATTTTTATTATTTGATTTAATATTTGCTACTCGCGGATAATTTGGCTGATTTACAAATCGTCCACCAGTTACTAAAACCAACTTGACGCTATTAGTGTAGATGTGGAACTGTCATTTTTTTGTTTGCCATGTGACGTGATGTCAGAAGCGAATTTTTTTAAATATCAATTTTTTTTCCAACTCATTTTGGTTTTCTATTTTGCATTTACTGTCCAACTTCCATAGTAATAAAAATTATAATCAACCATTTTTAGACATTATTAAAAAATTGCCGGCAAAATAATCCATATGCACGCGTATTATCTCCATCTAAGGCAGCGCTACCAAGCAGAATTTCTGTCATCCTGCCATTATTTAAACAACGACGAAAATATCAGAAGCGCTGGCGCAGCTCGGCCATATTAGTTAAACACTTCCGTCATATGTATCACCATTGCTTTTTTCGAAGGTTGCCCCCTATACAATGCGATTAAATTGACAATAGACTGATTTGCGGCAACTTCAGAACGCTTGCGGTACAAAAAGACGTATTTTAATCTATATTTTTTTCTCTGCCACATATTCTCGAGTGAAGTTGCTGCGGATCACTGTCTATTGTCATTTTAATCGCATTGTACAAAGCTGGGTGGTTACTCCACTGTTACAGTTAACTTCGATCAAAAATATCTTAAGAGGCTGCCATACATTTATGCCCAGTTTTAGTTGCCTCACTTTATATACCTGAACTCTGCTTTTAGGTGTTATTATTCTAAGATTTTGTATAACAGTATACCTTCTCAATTAAACAGTAGGTACAAATTAATACACTGGGCCGCAAAGAAAACGGGTCACCACGTTATTTTCATACAAATATCAAGAAACATGCTCACTTCACAGTATTTTGATAACGGCCTCGGCGGCTGTTGCATGTCTCATCTTCAGCAGGTGTTAGACTGTTAGTCCGACGGTCCGCCCTCTTGTGCGCCCGCATGTGACTCGCAAAACCAATATTTGTCAAAGAAATACTGACACTTCTTAATTTAATCAAAAAGGAATAAACGTAAACCGCTATTAGGTTCCTTACAATGATGATTTTAATATGGAATTGAAATCATGATTATTTTATTGTTTGAGGAAATTTAAAGGTTTTTGCAGTTGCTTTAAAAGCTGAACGTTTCAAAACCAAATGTTTAACTTTAAAAGTGGAACAATTGTTTAGCCATAATTTTTTTTTTATCATTAAGGGCTGCTTTACATATTTTTAACTGTTAGTAAGAGAAACTTACATCGCCTGCTATGTTTGACGTTCTTTTAAAATCAACGAACATACCAGGCAATATACCTCTAATACTAACAGCTAAGATAATGTAAACCAGCCATAAGACTGAAGTGAGCATGATTCTTGATACTTGTATGAAAATAACGAACGTGGTGACCCCTGCGGCTCGTTTTCTTTGCGGCTCAGTGTAGAATTGCTATTTTGTTTCAGGATGGATTTTCTTGTGTGATATCAATGAACGATGGGGTCGTCATGTATACCACGTCGTCACTGACTGCCACTCTAGGTTTTCCTAAGGATATGTGGAATGGCCGTTCCTTCATAGATTTCGTCCATGTTAGAGTGAGTAAATTAAATATTAATTCATTATTTATCAACACTAAAATCCAACACTGAGTAATATTGCTTATACAACATGTTACAAAAGTACCCCTAATGCCGAATATGGTAGTTAGGGACCATCAAACTGAACAACTTTTACTATGGGACCAACTTTGAAATCGTGAAAAAAAACAGCTGTTTCATACAAAAAATAATTACGAAAAAATATCAAAATGATTTCGGAGTTGGTCCCATAGTAAAAGTTGTTTAGTTTTATGGTCCCTATCTACCATATTCGGCATTAGGGGTATTTTTGTAACACGTTGTATGTCCACTTTAAAAATAAATAATTAAATTAAAATAAAACATTTTTAAGGAGGGCATACAAACGTGATTTTTACAGAACCCTTCGTGCGTGAGTCCGACTTGCACTTGGCCGGTTTTTAAAATAGTTACATAAAATAACTCTATGTTTATGCGTCGTAGACTCGTAGCATTTATTGACGCATTGACTGACTCTTAATAGTGACGACCGTTTTTCTCTTTAACAGGACAGAAACACGTTCGCATCGCAAATCACAAAAGGCCTAGCAGTCCCCACAACTGTAAATGGTTCACAAGAAATAGGTAATTTATGTTTATTGTTTGTGGTTCTTATTTTATTAGTTAATAAACAGTTAATAAGCATTGTAAAATAAATAAGTGTTTTGCCACTTAGCGTTATTATACAAATCTAACGATATTTTCACTTATACACTTCTAAGACTTTCGCGCGTACAGTTCATTAGATATTTTCACTATAGAAATCCGTCCAGCCGTTTCAAACTTATGAGGTATAAAAATAATAACAAATAAACAGACGAACATAAAACTTCCTCCTTTTTTGAAGTCGGTTAATAAAGAATACTACATATATACATACAAGATACGCGCGATAAACTTAATCCTTGCAGTAGGGTAAAAAACAGCTCTATTAGATTTTAATATATTTTTTTAACGGTTTTTCACATCTTTTTTCCAGTTCATCCCCGAGGAGGTACGATATCCACAATGGTTTGTCGAATTAGAAGATACCGAGGACTGACGTCGGGGTTTGGAGTCAAAGAAAGAGAAGTGACCTTTATGCCGTTCTTATTAAAGCTGACTTTCAAAAACGTGAATGAGGAAACGGGTGAAGTGATTTACTTGATAGTGCAGGCTACGCCGCTCTTCTCGGCATTCAAAGGCGAGTTAATTATATATGTTTTTAAACCCATAAGAATATATGGCAAGAAAAGTATTATGGATTGAGTATGAAATAATTCGTCATTGCTAATTTGTTAAATCATAGCTTTATAATGTACGGTCACCATAAATGATCTGGGGCCGTACCGGCTAACGCATCGAACTTCGGAAAGTCTGCCAGGCTTCAAATTAAAACAGATAAATCGAGCCCCAATCGGGCCAAAATGGCGAACCCCAATTCATGATGTCACACGAACATCAATATCTTCTAAATAACTTAGGCGAATAGTACAATACGAAACTACTTAGAAATAAAACACTTTTTACGGAATACAGCGCGTATATTATTAATTCAGATGTTGTTTAAGAATTATTTAGTTTGTATTTATTGGTTTTTAGAATTCCCGACGTTTCGACACCTTTCCAGGGGCCGTGGTCACGGGAGGACTAAAGCAAAAAGGCTGCTCTTATTTTTATGAAATTACCCGCTCGAAACTTTATAAAAATGTATTGAAGTTTATTAAATTATTTTATGGCTGCGTTCTGATTTTAATCATTATTACTGAATTAAATTGAATAAAGTTAATTAGAAAACAAGATCTAGCTACTGAATCTAGTACCAGTTCGCAAATTGGGAGGCCTCTGAGAGAAAGAACTGGCGGAAGAAAACTCAGAGAGGTTGTGTCGACCTCCCTTTTGATCCCTATCTACAAAACGAACTAACTTTAGTCCTCCCGTGACCACGGCCCCTGGAAAGGTGTCGAAACGTCGGGAATTCTAAAAACCAATAAATACAAACTAAATAATTCTAAAACAACACCTGAATTAATAATGTACGCGCTGTAATCCGTAAAAAGTGTTTTATTTCTAATGAACTGTACGCGCGAAAGCCTTAGAAACGAAACTCCTTACTTCGATTTATCTGTTTTAAGTTGAAGCTCGTCAGACCCGCCGAATTTCGAAAAGTTAGCCGGTAGTGCCCCTGACCCCCTAGCCAAAGTAACATAATTGCAATTACTTGTTATCGCTTCGCTTTCGAAGCATGTATGGACACATAATACATAATAGTACAAGTACAGAAGATGCACTCCGTAAAATCATTTAAATAAATACCGACTCTTGCTCCGACACAATAAAGCGCAATTCATTTCGCACAGCGCTCCCTTCCCTAAAGTTATTCACCTATGGTTGCCTCTCTTTCTATCGCGTAGCTCTTATCTCTTCTGACGTATGAAATTGGTCCATCCAGACGGACCCGCCGGCTACTTGTAGCTTCATACCTAAAGCGCGGGGTGCACCTGGCCTGGTATGGATTTGACGTTTTCTCCAAGGTGAGCTTAGTCTATTTGTGAAAACCGCAAGAAAATACGTTCTTATAAAGATTAGTGTGTACATGTACATACAGACAAAAAATATAAAAAATGATATTTGTGTTGTTACTCTTTTTTTATAGCACACTCATTTTTTGATAAAATTTAATGTTGTACAAACACACTGTTCTTCTGACAAGTTTCTACTGGTTTATTACAAGTATAAATAGGCAAGCAACCTTTTATTGTAACAAAATACATTGAGGCTTTCGACTTTTTGCAGCATCCAGAATAAAATGAGCGTCATTTTATTAAAACATCGTCGCGAAAATTTATTTCTCATTTTTAACCAGTCAACGCGTTTTCTGCTTTTTAGAACCAAATGAGATCGTGACAAAAGTAGTGCCTTTTGTGATCCGGCACGCTGCCAATGGGAGCCTGGAGTACATTGACCCTGAAGCAGTACCGTACCTGGGGTATTTGCCGCAAGACATACTCGGCCAAAATGTTCTACAGCTATATCATAAAGAAGATCTGCCTTATCTGACACAAGTTTATGAGACTATCGTGGAGAAAGGAGGATTGGCGAAGTCCAAACCTTTTCGGTAAGTTACTTTTTAATATTAGGCTTTATAATCGAGTTCCAGAAAAGCTTAAAAAAGCTCGTCTAAAAAAACCCTTAAAAAATCGGGTAGGTCCCATTTGTTCTATAGAACTTGTTGTCATCGGACAAAATAACACAAAATCCTAATTTGTTTCATAGAACAATTGAAATTTTTCTTTCTTTAAATGTTTTATAGAACAAAGTAACCAATTTTTTGTTTAGACATTCAGACTTCAACGTTTTATCATACTGTCTACTAGAAAAGTTTATATGTGCACCATGGAAGTAATAGAATGGAATAAAAGAGTATTAGAGTGTTAAAGATCGAGTTCTTTTTATTTTGTTATTTATTTTTATTATTAATATGCAATTTAATTATTAATATACTAAAAAAACCAACGTAATCTGATTATGCTGAGTTAAAACGCTATCTCTAATAACTTAATTTCCACATTTCGTGCTGTTTTTTTATTTTGTTAAAAAGTGCGTTTTAGATATGAAAATATTTTTTTAATTACTAGCTTCCGTCCGCGATTTCCTCCTTATTCGCTTGGACATTCGAAATCCCTAGAGAACCTTTGACCGAGATAAAAAGTATCTTGTTTATCCAGGCTCTATACTATCTGTGTGCCTTTCATCCTAATTCGTTAAGCCGTTTTTGGGTGATTGAGTAACAAACATCTAAACATAATACTAAATAATATACTAGAAAAAATAGGACTCGCACCAGATCATGTTCTCGGACGGGAATCGAATGTCGCGGGTTCGATTCCCGTCCGAGAACATGATCTGGTGCGAGTCCTATTTTTTCTAGTATATTATTTAGTATTATACAAGGTGTTACAAAAATACCCCTAATGCCGAATATGGTAGATAGGGACCATCAAACTGAACAACTTTTACTATGGGACCGACCTTGAAATGGCGAAAAAGAAATCAGCTGTTTCATTCATTTTGTTGTTTTCGATTTTAATTTTTGTATGAAACAGCTGTTTTTTTTTTCGCGATTTCAGAGTTGGCCCCATAGTAAAAGTTGTTCAGTTTGATGGTCCCTATATACCATATTCGGCATTAGGGGTATTTTTGTAACACCTTGTATAAAATAGCATTGTGAATGCTTAAATCTCAAAATTAAAAAACATCTAAACATCCAAACTTTTACTGTATTTCTGTAGTACTTAAGTAACTACTAAACTAAAATTGTTTCTATATTACTTGTGTTTATTTTGATTAAAAATGTTTGTAGCATGATGACTCAAAACCGGGACTGCATCAAACTGGAAACGGAGTGGTCATCTTTCGTAAATCCATGGTCGAAGAAATTGGAATTTGTCATTGCAAAACATAGTATTCTAGAGGTAAGATGTCAAATAAGAAAAATATCTACAAATTCATATTCCTCACATAAAATAATTTTCATTGCATTCGTAACGACCCTAGTGTCTTATCTATGGCGGTGTTTCCTAATTAGTGGTACGCGGAACAATCATGTGTGTTATACCTTTAGGTGAGTGCATTATTTATTACCTAATTTATTTATAATGCACAACTCTTCCGCCCCTCTCCCGCTTGAAAAGTGTACCGTGTTACAAATTTTCTAAATTTTCACGAAAGTAAGTTAGGACAAAATGGTCAAAGAGTAAATTATTTATTAATAAATTACCTACAAATAAGAAGGTACTTCCATTCATTTTGATACGAGTTATAGTTAATGATGCTTCAAGTTAGAAAATTTGTCATTTTCATACAATAACAATTCATTGAATTCTGAAAGTGCTGGGAAATATAAAATAATGATAGATGCTAGAACTAAATTATTAACTAAAGTATTTAATACAAGTCGTTTGCGTTTGTTTCATTCGCTGGCAGCCCCGCTACCCGCAACCTCTCCCACCTGGCCGTAGACAGTGTCCGAATCCGAAGCAACTGTTACTGTTTTTTAGTTGGAAATCTATAAAATCGGACACCGGGCCGGGAGGGGGTGAGAGAGTTGTGTATTATTATAATGTACTCACTTATAGGCATTTATCTGAAAAATG